>CM035226.1:20690431-21890431 GCA_020226215.1 Sindora glabra
TCCTCTGCATCCAAAATATATTTCACATATTAGTTGAAAAAAATTCAATTAAATTTGAAATCTAGCTTGCTGGTAACATTTCTTCCTATGACCAGATGCAAAATTATTTTCATTACTATATAATTTTTCCTATCCTTCAATCAATAATCACATGTAAGAGAATATTATAGGGGCAAATTATTTCAACCCTTTTCTCTTGCCTGGCCCCCACATCGATGTCATTGAATCTGAATCTAAAAAGCAGTCTGGTGATCTATTTTTTAGCAGCTTCAGCTAAAATGCATACAAGTCCAATCTAGGACTTAGGAAAGAGGGAATTTTCCAATAACAACATAAAATACCGTTGTATAACAAAAAAATATTTGGAGAAAATTCGTCAACGTCTAGCATTACCCTACTACAAAAAACTTATTGTCCCATGTGAACTCAAATTAAGTCTTATTGTATAAGAGAAAAATGGATTGTGAGATCAGCCTTATCTCATAGAGGCCTTGTTTGAGAAACAGCTGATAGCTGTAGCGGTTAACTAGTTTGATTAGCTGTTAGCTGATAGCTGATTGTATTAGCTGATTTGATTAGCTGTTTGAATAAGAGTGTTTGATAAAATTAACTGTTTATATTAGTTATTTATATGTAAAATGACATATAAGAGTATGAGTATATTTTATGAATTATTTGAGTATTTTTTATTTTAATATTTTTAAATTTTATATATTAGTCAATATATTAAATTTTTTTATAAATAGTATATTATTATAATTTATTATTAAATTATTAAATATTTTTTAAATTAAATAATTTTTATAAATAATATTATATATTTATTCTATTAAATAATTTTCAAAATTATTATAATTTATTATTAAATTATTGGATATTTTTTATAAGTAATATTATATATTTATTCTATTAAATAAATTTTAAAATTATTATAATTTATTATTAATTTATTAGATATATTATAAATAATATATTATTATATATTAAATATTTTTTAAAATTAAATTAATCTACTTTTTATAATTATTAAATTTTTAAAAAAAATTTAGAAAGAATAAAATGAAAAATATGAAAATTTATTTAGGGTAATTTGGTCATTTTTCAGATAAGCTAATTGAAAAGGCTACTCCCTTTAACTTTTTCGTTTTTAGCTTTTTAGGACCAATCAATTGATTTAATAAGCTGATTACCAAACACCAAAATCAGCTTATTGCAAAGTCAACCAGCTGATTTTGGTCAAACCAGCTAACAGCTAATGAAAAAACTGTTTTTGAGACTTTTGTGAATGACTATCGCTGTGTCATCAATGTCACTCTTTTCAAAAAAAAGTACAGTTATGATTTGTTAAAACTTGCATCTAATTACAGTAGTTTAAAACAACATTTCTTGTGACATCGAAATGAAACCAAAATAATGAATTAATTACCAGAACAACAGAATCACGAGCAGCAAGAGCAAGAATATCAGCACAAGAGACAACACCAGGACAAGCAGCCTCAAGCTTTGCCTTTGCGTCATCAACAACTTCGAACCCTCTCAAACTCAAGTTCGGCGGGGGCCGTCCTCTCTGTGCCGGAGCCAGCGATAAGAACGGAAGCATCAACAACCTCGGACAAAGCAATCATGGAAGTGCATCCTAAGTAACCCAGCAGCCAAAGTAGGGTCAGAAGTAAGATGGGATTGAACTGCAGACCTAACAATGGACTCAGCGTTAGGACATGTCTTTGAATAGAACCCTACTCGCGTGCCTTTGCCCTGCACATTAACGGCAGCCGCCATTGCAAGCAACAGACAGATTAGAATGAAGTTTTTTCTATGAAAACCGCACTCCATCTGCATGCCTCTATGTATATTTTATGTATTAGTCTAGGAAGCTTATTGGGGTGTGATTTTGAGGAAGTAAAAATCGGGAGTATTTATAGAGGTTTGAATTGAGAGAATGAGTAAGCAATGCTGGTTGATATAATTAAGTGTCATGTATAAGTACAGTACATTCGTATATGTTTACGTATGCATGCATATTGGTAGCTAATTTTAATGGAAGTTGCACATTTAGACCAACAACAATAACAACTAACAAAGTTTTATTCCACTAATTAAGATGGGAAGTTGCACATTTAGATACTGCATTCAAACTTAAAAATTTCTTCCACATGAAAATAGGATAACTCTATCGAATAAATTTGATAAGTATTGATTGATATGATCAATCACATTAATGGACATAATTATTGCTTAACATACAACGTACTGTAACACGAGTCACATTACTATGCATGGGACTTGGATTATTATATCATGTTTAAATTTTTCTGTGACTCATCTCAAGCTTTATTTATTTATGCTGAAAGCGTGATAATATTTTTTGGGTTTAAGTGTATAGAAATATTTTTTCACTAATTTTAACTTCTGTATAAATTGAAACTTTTAAGTGACCTTGAGTAACAAATTTTCCCTGCACTAATTTGATATGTTCAAATTTTTCTCATGAATATTTAATATAGAAATATGATTCTACATTATAATTATAGTTACATTATGATCGGCATAATACGGATAAATGCAGAAATTTTTGTCATTATTATAAAGTTGTAAAAAGTTATAATTTTAAAACAAAATACAGTGACAACATTGTGTCCACCATCAATGGCAAAAAATCAAATGGGAAACACATGAATTTAGCTATCGTAGCAGGCCCCTCTAAGTGTATCTATATGTACCTACCAAACATTTAGAATTTAGCATGTTGTATAATTTAAACTAAATCTAATTCAATTATTTTAAGACTAACTTAAGTATCATATAAATAGTATTTTAGAAGTGAATTCATAGAAGTGCAATGAGGAGGGGATGAGTAAGAATGAAGATATCAAACATGGTCTTGATCGGAACAAGTCACCCAAAAAAAGGAGTTTGGAATTCTGATGGAAAGAGAAAGGCGAAGTCAAGTTGTAGTCTTGCAGTTAGCCATATAAATGTGCCGTATAATAGCAGCCAAGTATCTTAGAAAGGAATCTATGAATGGATAAAATGGTTGCGGCCCTATCTGCTGCTCTACAATGATGAGAAGAAGTAGCAATATTTAGAGAGTAAGAAAAAGTCTTTTGACAGCACTCCGATTGAAACATCATAGAAATGTCCAAAAGGGAAAATAATTAAGCAACCGCGTATTTCCATGGAAAATAAAATTTTATGAAAATTATTTTATTAAAAAATACATTTCTAAAATATGAATTGAATTTTTTGATAATATAAAAAAATATATATTCTCTTACCTCTTACAGAGTGTATAAAGGAAATTTTTAAAAATATATATATACCGCTTTATATATATATCTTTTATGTTAAATGATGCCATATTATCATCCTATTTCTAAAATGTTATTAAGATAGAAGTCAATAAATCGTTAATAATATTAAAATTTAAGTATATTTTATATTAAAAATAATATTCAAAGAAGAATATTTAACAAATCGTCTTCAAGATTCAAAATGTGCTTATTTAAATTACAAAATGATGTAATCAAATACAATAGTCTAGTGATTGTTTGACTAATAGAAAATATCATAGAAAATATAATTTATCAGAATATTAGAAACATATGATGTTTGGTTAGTCACTGACTATCAAAATAAAAATTTTAAAAAATTTTACTTCTGAAAAATTACTCCCTTACACCCCTTAACAAAAAGAATTTGTGTCAATAAAACTATAAGATTACTGTTACTCAATTTGACTTATAATCATTATACTCTTTTATCCCCCAACATAAAATAAGTCATCTTAATTTCTTAAGTAAGTCAACGACTTTTAATTTTTTAATAAATTAAAATAGTAAATTATGAGCTAAAAAAACATGTTAGAAAGAGAGAACAGGAATATTATTTCAAAAACGAAAACTAATATTTCTAATTTAAATTTTAATAATAAAATAAAAATATTATAAAATTTTGAAATAAAATTCATTTGATATTTATTAATATTTTTAAATTTTTATATTACAGTTCTCAAGTACATAGCATACATTATACATTGATTGACAAGACTTATCAACCAAAGAATGCAATAGATAAGCGTGCTATTTGTAGCCGCGGATGTAATCGATCTTCTCCCTTTATTAAACTCCACTTGTCCATGTCATAATCATAGAGGAGAAATTGTATGAAGTAATTTTTTTTATTTTAAAAAATAAAAAATAAACAAAATTAAAAATATATATATATATTTTATAAATATGAAATTTTTATAATTTTATGAATTTATTTCTCTTATGGTGAATTAAATAATTCTCTTAACCAGAGAAAATGTTTCAATCGAAATATAGCAATCAGCCCTTTAATAATCATCTTCATTTTATCCCCATTTTTTTTGGAAATAATCATCTTCATTTAATACATTGACTATGCTTAAACTTGACCAATTCATACTTAAAGTCTTCCAAATATTCGGAAAGAAATATCACAAAAATTAAAGAAAACGTCTAAAATAAGTGAAACATTGGTGTTGAAGACAATGTTGATGTGGCTTAGAAGGAAGGAGCCCTGCACTGGCTGTGATAGCGAGGGATGATGTTGCAGAGGTGATGGGATCCTGGTTTGAGCGGATTCCAAGTTGCCCAGTGAAGGGGGCAGAAGTCATGGCAATTTTAAAGACTTGCAAAGTTTCTGAACATATAAATTATCCTAAAGTGATTATTGAGAGCGATTGTAAAATTGCGATAGATGTAAAATTAGGTTTTAGTTACTGTCCTTGGAAAATTTTAACTATGTTGATGATGTTAAATTTTATTTATTTATTTTTACTTGTTATTTAGTAGTTTGAATAAGACGTGATGCTAATAAGGTAATTTATAAGGGTGGGAAATGGATCTTTTCTATAACAGAGAGTGGTTGTTCATGATGTTCCTTCTACTGTAAAGAGTGTATGTAATTATGATCTGACCATAATTTATAATGAATGAATTTCAATTTCTTAAAAAAAAATACAAAACAAAACATTGAAGACTTGTTTAATTCATCGTGGATTTATGTTGGATTTATTAAACAACTCATTATATACAAAATATTAGAAAAAAAAATTCAGAACAAAAACATATATTATTGCATCACTAAAAATGTAAATAATTCCATTTCAATTTTCCATTATTTCAAACGACTTATGATTCATTGGGAGATGACGACTTAAAAAACAATAAAAGTCTGTTTTCAATTGATATCGGATAACATTGATTGATAGGATAAAATTAATAATTTCATCCACAGTGCCTATAAATTACCAGTAAAATTATTCTTAAATTATATAAAATTATAATTTTATTCTTATATAATTATTTTTATATATAACTTCGTCTCTCCATATAATAACTCAAAAATAAAATTTTAAATTTATATAATTCAAAAATAATTTTATTAATACATTTTAATTTTATAGATGAAATTATTAATTTTGTCTTACAAAAATATCAACAAAATTTAAATAGTAATTATGTTAAAAATTTTCAAATGTTTTTGAAAAAATTATAAAAATATAAAGAAAATGCAAAAATATAAAAAAATACATAGCAATGAATAAAAACTTTTTGGAGTCATAACCCTTTAATATTTTAGACAAAATTACTAATTTTATTTATAAAATTGTAAAACACTAATAAAATAGTTTCTAAATCATATGAAATGACTAATTTCATTCTTGAATAATAGCCCGTACAAATAAATTTTTCTCTCTATACAAATATTAAGAATAAAATTATTTGAATGGATCTACATGAAAAAATAAAATTTTCTATATGAACTATTATTTAAGGATAAAATTAACTATTTGATATAATTTAGATATTATTTTATTAACATTTTGTAATTTTAGAGATAAAATTAATAATTTTATTTATATATTATCATAAAATAAATATAATATTTAATCCCTCATGATAATATTATATCTTTTCAATTTCATAATTAATATTATTAGTTCAGTATATTTACTTTTGTTATAACAAGTTGTCTTTTTCTTCCCATATAATACTAAAATAAATGATAAAAAAGAAATATAATAAAAATAAGCATATATTTAATATTATTAAAATAATATTTAGTAATAAATTTTAATATTTTTATTTATTTTAACATTATAAATAAATAAAAATAAATAATCATATTAAAAATAAAAATAAATAATATTAATTATAAATTTTAAAATATATAATAATTATTATTTATGTAAATAAGAGACTTAATATTATGTTTAATATATATTAGGGATGATATCATGAAAGTGCAAAAAAGGCAAGGGAAACTTGTTTGGTAATCGCTACCATTGACGGCAAGTAATTATTATGAATGCTTTATTTCTACGCACGACAAAGCAATGGTTTGATGTGTGAAAATTACTTACCTATGTTGGATATATTGAGAATCAAACAAAAAAAATTAAATTTTCATTATCCCCTTGTTTAGAATTTCAAAAGAATAAAATTTAGTTCATTTAAAAATAAACTTAAAAATGATTTTATATGTAAATTGAATTTTGAATAAATAGAATTCTCCATTATTTAGATCCTGAACTGAAGAATATATATTTCTAAATTAAAAAGTGGTCAAATCACACCCTTCGTAACAAAATTTAATATAATATTCCTTTCTGTCTCCCACGTCAATTCTGTCTGATATTTTGTAAGAGATGTGGATTATAATATATCATTTTAGAATGTATTATCATTTTAAAATTATTAAATTTTATTTAACCTGTATAATATTATATAAATTAATATATTTAAATTATTAAATTTAACGGCACAAAGTAAAAATAATGAATGAAAATTTATTCTTGTGTAAGAATGTGGGAATTTCTTTTACAACGAAAAATTATTTAATACATATAATATTTTCAGTTTAAATTCAAGATATTGAAAAAAAAAAGTTGGAAAAATAACATAGAATAACTGAATATTAGACGGAAATTAATTCAAAATTCAGGGGGAAATTGGCAAGACTTATTCAAAGTTGAGCCAACGTACAACTATACAAGTGCCTTTGCCCTGCCTATAGGGTGCGATCTTAATCTTCATCTTTTTTATCGTTTGAAGGGAAGTAAAAATATAATTTTTATTTTGAAATTAAGTTCTATTTATTTTGTTAAAATATATTTTCTATAAAAAATCATTAACTTTTTGTATAAATAAAGGAATGACAATTATATATTTGGTGATTAAAATAAAAATAAATGAGTAAATTTGTGCTTTAAAGATTAAGTCAATATCAAATTAATTATAATTATAATTTTTATTATGATATTAATTTAGTGCAGTTCAATTTAATTTGATATCAAATTATTCCATTGTTAATATTACTGTTAGATTAGCATCTATTAATCCTATCTTCACATCATATTAATCGTAACTTTTGTTGTGATGTTAGACTAATCCTATCTTAGTATTTTGATTAATAAATTTGAATTGCAGTTAAATTTGTTAAAATTAATTATGAATTAATTAAAAATATAGAATATTGAGTTAAGTTACAAAATTAATTTTTAAGATAAAGCATTATATTTTATTTTCAAAGAAAAATCAAATATTAAATATTTAATAATGATACTTGCTTAAAAAATCAATCAATCAATCAAATAATGAGCGAAGTCATTAAAATACAAAACAAGTATTTGATCAAAATGAATTAGGTTTTAAATCTTTATAGTATAGTAAACTACTCTCTTCATTTCTTTTATATTTCACACTTTAAAGAAATTTTTTGTTTTTTTATCTATTGCTTAAAAATTATAATAAAATATTAAATATTTTTTCAAACTTATCATTCTTTTTTATTAATAAATATTTCATTATTTTAAACTTTCAACCTACTTGTATTTATTCTATTATTTTTTCTCTATTTTTAATTATCTTGAACTTTGTACATAAAGGATAATCTTAAAATTTTATTAAAAATAAATAAATTAATTATTTTAATATATATAAAATCAATTAACTGCAATAAATAAAAATGGAGTAATTCGAAAAAATTGGGAATCTAAGCAAAATGCCTTAAACCTTGATAGTAAAAGTAAATAGTTGTAGTATAATAAATAGGAAAGAATAAACTTTATAAAAATTATTCACCATAACCATGACTTTTAGTTGTAGTATAATAAATAGGAAAGAATAAAAATTATAAATTTATTTATGATATTCAAAAATTCATACATACTAGTCATTCGAAGAACAAGCTTTCTCACTAATATATTAAGAAATTCCTCTTTCAGTAATCTCTAAATCTCTATGTAATTAATCTAATCAATGCAGCAGAAAACCTTAAAATTTAGGAGATGTGAAATGAGGATCTTTTATATATTTATATTATTCAATCGGAGTATTGGATCTTATCCATTATAGGATCCAAATCTACTTACTAGTGTTGGGCTAAGTACCTATTTGCCTATTAAAAAAATGTTACATAGAGCCTAATTAACAATAATTTTTTATTAATAAATTACACATAGTCCATAGAAATATTAGTAATCTCCCACTTAGACATATATAATTTATTAATAGTGGCTATTAAAGGATTAATATTGATATAAAAAATTGTACTTTTATACCCATTGGCCTAATTGAAATCATAAGTATCCAATAATATAAATATTATATCTCAAGGGATATTAGTATCATAACATATGAGACACCCACACCTTATTGACTAACATTAGCAATATGTGCAAAACAAGACTTACACAACTTTATGTGATTACATGTAAATATATGCATAATGGTTCCTAATATCCATGCAAGATACTTAACAAATATGAGCACAACAATGAAATAGAGTTTAAATGTCTCTATAAACATGTCATAACCCAAACGTACATAAATATAGCAACATAATAAAAAAAATTATTCATAAATCATATATAATGTCATATACATCAACTCCCATTAATTAAAAACATCAAAAGGCTTTACACAATCCTATATGATTTACATGTTCATTAAAAGTTCCTATTACTAAGTCTTTAGTCATCGGATTCGTGAATATACAATCCATGGAAATGTACTTAATAACAATAACATGCTCATAGTACCTTCTCTCTCATATAGTGACATTTCACATTGAAATGCTTTGAATAAGTGGAACTTTTGTCACTAAAAAAGGAGGTTATAGCAGTAAAGTTGTCACAAAAAATGATCAATAGTCTAGCAATACTCTTCCCAAAATGAAACTCTACAAGATAACTCCTCAACCATACAACTTGATGAAAAGCTTCATAGCAAGCAACATACTCTACTTCCATAATGGAGATTATAATAATTGACTGCTGAATGCTTTTCCATGACATAACACCCCTAGCCATCATGAAAATATACCTAAGTGTAGACTTTGAATTATCTAAACAACTAGCATAGTCCTAATCTAAGTAGCCTGTGATGTCGAGATCTCCCGATCTTTTATAAGTCAACATGAAGTCTTTCATACAGTAAAGGTACCTTAGAATTCTCTTCGCAGCAATCTAATGTCTCTAACTTAGATTACTCAAGTATCTTTCAAGTACACCTAAAGAAAATGTAATATTAAGTCATGTACATACCTAAATATACATCATGCTATCCACAACTGATGTATATAGGACCCATTCCATCTTTTCTTTCTCTTCAATCAGTTTGAGAACATTAAGCCTTTGTGAACACTTTACCTTTCTAAATAGGCAAAACAACTTAAAAAAAAGTAAACATATTGAATCTTTTCAAAATTTTCTCAATATGTGATAAGCCAAGAATACCTTGATATCTATCATAAACTATCTCAATGTCCAAAATAAAAGATACATTTCCTAAGTCTTTCATCTTAAAATGATGTGATAGTAATTGCTTTGTCTCAATCAATAAAATCAAATCATTACTCTCGAGGAGAATGTTATTAACATACAGGACCAAAATCATAAATTTGCTAACATTTCTTATCATATAAATACATTGATCTGCACTATTCTCTCTAAATTTGATAAAGGTAACTATTTCATAAAACTTAAGATATCATTACTAAGAAGCTTACTTCAAAACATATATGGATTTCTTTAATTTACACACCAAGTGCTTTTTACTCTTCTCTCGAAATCCATCTAGCTACTACATGTACACAGTTTAAATAAATCACCGTTCAAGAATTTTATTTTCATATCCATCTAATATAACTCCATATCAAAATAAGTAATAAGTCATAACAATTCTGAAAGAATTTTTCATTGATACCAGTAAGAAAGTCTCTTTGTAATCCTACACCTTCTTTTTTAGTATAGCCTTTTATCCACAAGTATGATTTTATATTTCTTAATTTGCCTACAAGCCTCACGCTTGGTGTTGAAGACCTATTTACATTTAACTAACTTTCAAATTGCAAGTAATTCCCCCATATTTAATTTTTATTCATTAAAGCTATCCTCCATTGCAGTGATCCATTAAAGAGAATCAAAACTAGATATGGCCTAAAAGAATGTAACAAGATTAGTATCTTCACCAAAATCATACTCATGCTCTTGCAAATATACCATATAACCATTTAATATCATCAATCTATGTTGTCTGAGTGATCTCCTCAATTGAACCTCAATATCAGGACCTTCATCTCCTTCAAAGGCTACATCAAATTATGTTGTGAAAGAATAAAAAATGAAAAAGTAGCAAATTGAGACATTAAAGGAATAGCTACTCTTTCTTTTCCAAAATTTGTAATCCATAGTGTCTTGCTCCCACTATTCAACTCATCTTTAAAATAAATCACTCTATCAAATTCAATAATCCAGGTAGTATGAGTCAAACAATAGAACCTACTGCTTCTAAAACCAATACATTAACTATTAAAAAATCCAAATATAGTTTTAAAGCCAAGTTTCCTAGTAGTAGGAATATATGGCTTCACTTCCATTCTACAACCCTAAACACGAAGATGATTCAATGTTAGTTTCTTGTCGTTGAACAATTCATATGGAGTCAATGGTATAAACTTACTTAGCACCTAATTCAATATATAACATGTGGTTTTCAATGCTTTTCCCTAAGCACACAATAGGAAAGCATACTCTTGACCATATCAAAAGGTGTCTTATTTCTCCTTTTGGCTATCTTATTATGTTTTAGTGTACCAAGCATGGTGTAACTAGCTTCAATGTCACACTTCTACATATATCTAACAAACAAACCTGAGTTCCTTCCAAACTCATCATATCTACCATAGTATTCTCCTTATTGATTAGAATTAATACACTTGAGTTTCTTGTTGTACTTAAGCTCAACTATTATCTTAAATGTCTTAAATGTAACCAAAAACTCCAATTTTTCTGCAAGTAAATCTATCTATCCAAAATGCAAATAGTTATCAATAAAAATAATGAAGTATTTCTATCTTCCCATAGCTATAGGTATGATAAGATTGTAGATATTAGTATGACTAAGTTCTGGCGCCTGTTATTTTCTAACTTTTTTTCCCTTTCTTGCCTTAGCAATGAACTTCTCTTAATATAGTCCATATAGGTATCTAAATCAAAGAAGTCTAGATTGTGTAGTACATTATCTCTTATTAACCTTCGAATTTAATCTCTTAAAATGTGACAAAGATGCCTATGCCACAGTATTGAGGACTTTTCTCCAATTCTATTTCTTTTCCTTCATGTGATTGTATTAACAATGTTAAGGAAATTCAAATCAAGATTTATTTTGTACAGTCATCTACCAATTTACCAATCTTAATGATAGTTAAGTTTTAGAACAAATTTATTTTTTTTGCCTTCAAAATTACAAAAATACCATGGAGAGCCAGCACTACAATTGAAATTATGTTCCTTTTCATGGAAGGCATAAAGACCAAATTTTTTAATGTTAAGTAGACAACTACAAATACACATCCCTAGTGAGCTCTACTCTTGCTCTCTCACCATTTTCTACCTTAACAATCAATTCAACATTATTTAATTTTCTAAAATTTCTCAACGATTAGGAAGAATTGATGATATAGATTATGGAATCAATATTTAGCCACCATGTATCTAATGGTACATCCGCTAAATCAAATTCAAAACAAACATTAGTCTAATCCTCTTTTATTATCCCATTCAGTGTCTTTTAAGAGCTCTATTGCATAATAATTAAGAAATAACACATCAAACATTAATACATGTATAAAATAATCATGCCAATGTTTTTCCTCACAATATTTAAATATACACCTCACACAATATCATGTTATAAAATTAAATACTAAAAAATATTTTAGACTTTACAACATAATACAAGAATTAAATGTCATGCCCTTAAAACACAAACATCAAAGGGTATTTAAATATTTTATATGTACAACACCCAATTCTACACTTACACTATAACCAATGAACTATATCAATAACATAATGCAAAAAAGTATTTATATCATTAACACAGCCTTTTCCTTTTGAATAATAATTTTTCTTTAAAATCAAACCCCAAAAAAATTATTCAATTAGTCCCACAAAGGTGGGTACACAGTTATACAAATTTTTCATAGCATAGTGTAAGTCATTCATAATTTCTTTTTGATAAGATAATACTCTAAAAATTATTAACATATGTAAATAATGTTTAAAAATTCCTGATAATGGATAATATGCAAAGACTATCTAGTAAAAATTTTAACTCGAAATAAGCTCATTTGAATATTTAAATAAAATAGATAAAAATTAATTTTATTCTGAAAAAATTCATAAAAAATGCCCCATTGAAGAGTGCTTAAAGAGTAAAGCACGTGAGTATGTATACTGCCATTAATTGCCACTGATAAAATGGTGTGTAGCCCCTATACACTAGCTATAAGCACCCACTATAGCACGTCTTCTATCTCTAAAAAGTTGTAGCGTGGGTTTATACAATCCACTTCGATCCAGCTTCAACTTGGTAAAGATTTGATGGTTCTTGGTTATTTTTCTACATGATTTTCTATGCAAATTAACCTAAAATTTTTTGCCTTGACCTCTTACCACTCTTTCTTAAGGTTTCTAACCCAAAATACTCGAAAGCTTATAGTTTCTAAATTATCAAGATGACATTTCCGACCATGGAGTTTATTGATTTTCAAAAAGGCAAAACTTTTATGTTTTATGTATCTCACTTGCCAAGAATTCCCCCTAAAGACTCAATTTCAAAATTGTTGTTCCCTCTCAATTCCTTTCAAAGGTTCATCCATGAAGGCTTACAAAAGGGGTTCTGCAAATTTTTTTAATCAAGGTTTTTATGATTCTATATCAATTTCCTATCAAGTTTTGAATTTTCATAATTTCTATAGCAACATCAACATAAGCACTAATTTTCAGTACAAATTCCACAGGCATACATTCAATGGAAGAAAAACAAAATATAACAGAAATTCCCTAAACAATTATGGAGGCATGTATTACAATAGTAATTAAAATTATCATTAGCATAAATATCATAAGAAAGCCAACAATATGGATTTGAAATTGCTCTAAAAATTAATTATAACCAAAAGCCAAAACCTGACTCTAATATTAATTGTAAAATTAACTTTATAAAAATTATTCACCATGATCATGACTTTCAGTTATAGTATAATAAAGAGAAAAGAAATTATAAATTTATTTATGATATTTAAAAATTTATACATACTAGCCATTTGAAGAATAAACCTTCTTGCTAATATACTAGGAAATCCCTCCTTTAGCAATGTCCTAATCTCCATGCAATAGATTTTATCGATGGAGTAGAAAATATTAAAACTTAAAAGATGTGAAATAGAGACCCCATATATATATTATTTAATCTAATACTGGATTCTATTCATTATAGGATCCAAACCCATTTACCGGTATTAAGCTAAATAATCGTTTGTCCATTAAATAAATGTCGCACAAGGCCTAATTAACAATAAACGTTTTATTATTAAATTATGTATAATCTATAGAAATATTAACAAATAGAATAAAAAGAGGTTAGTGACACGGTGGTTAATGCTAGGAGAAGAAGATAAAGAAGGAAGGGAGAAGGAAAATAACATGAGGGAAGATCAAAGATGAAGGAAAAATAGAAAAAAATGTCATTATATTTGCATGCATCTACATGAAAATTGCAATTTTCTAGAAAGTGATAGGTGAGTAAGTTGTCTAGCTATTGTATTTCTCATAAAATATAATGTCAAGTTTAATATAATGTAATAGAATAAAATTTTAAAAAAATTCCATATTCTAACTATAATACATGAAAATAAGCTCATCATAATTTTTAATGCAAGGGTAAGCAAAAATGGGACCATGAGTTTGGGTTAGGATTACCCAAGTATTAAAATATTTTTGCTTAATTCAAGTTCAGCTCGTCCTGAATTTTTCATATTTTCTATGCCTAAGTCCAATCCTTTCTAACATAGGATACTCAAACTCAGCTAGACTTAGTTTAATTTTAAAATTTTATTATATATTATATTTAATATACATGATAAAAATTATTGAAAAAATCATCATACATATACTAATTCTTTATGATTAATTCTTTATAATTAAAATTTGTATCACAAAATATATATTAAATATGTAATATAATAAAATATATAATATATAAATATAAAACAAGGCCAAATCTAAGCTGCCCTAATTTTGAATATGCAAATCTAATTATTGCATATTTATTAAATAGAATCTAAATTTTTAGCTAAATTTAACCTTTAGGTCTAGCTTTTCAAATCAAGCATTATTTATTTTAAGCTAGGTTTGAGCTACATTTGCTCATCTCTTCAATGTATATGGATTCCAAAAAATTAATAATTAACTCATCTCCATTAACTGAGAGTAAGGATGCACATTATAATTAAAGTATACAAGAATATTCCATAAAAAATACTTATTTGGTAGGTACTATAAAATAGTATCGCCCATTCTCTAGGAAATGACGAGACATGTGGTCACTTAACCCAAAAAGTTTAACTCAAAAAAATATAAGATTTGGATACTTTTTTATGACCTAAATATTTATAAGGTTTTTTCTTATAATCCGATTACTATTCAAGTCAAATTCAAATCATAATAATATGAAACAGGTTAATCCAACTCGACCTAATTATATAAATTCATTTTCATTGATATATTATAAAAAATAGTTATATCTAATTATTTTTAATAAAAAAATACTTTACTTGATATAACTAAATGCTTTATATATTTAAATATTCTATTATCTTTTTAAATATCTATTTTAGTATAAAAATATTTTTATTTAAAATAATAATAAAAATAAAAAAAATTAAACTTTCAAGCTGAACTTTGGATCATATATAATTTTAATTGAGTTGGATCAAGTCCAACTTTTTAAAAATTAAACAAATCCTGCTCAAACATGAGGAATTGTAATTCATGTACTTATGCATGAAAGCCTAATCCAAAATCTGATAACTCAACCCATGAATACTTTTAGGATTGATCATTTCATCAAATATTAGAATTTTTATTTCATAACAAAAGTGATGAAATAATCATTTCATTATTTATGACGTGTCTTTTTCACACCCCTATTTCTCATGTTTTTTATATTTTTAACATTACCCTTTATTTAAAATGATATCAATTTTTAATATTTTTTTATTCAAATATTTTTTCACTTGTATTTTTAACAATAAAATTTAAAATAGAATATTTTGCATTGTTTATAAGAAAAATTAATACAAAAAATTGGATAAATTAAATTTTTATATTTTTACTATAGAAATTTGTTTAATTATAATGTTGATAATTATGATTTTTTATGTTTAATGATTAAAAAGTTATAAATAAGCAAAAAATGACAATATCATCTTTTATATAAAGATGATTTTAATTTTACATTTTTTAAACAATATTATTGTTATTGACACTTTTTCTTTCATTCTATTCTTACAACATTTAATATTTCAAATATAATTATGGAATGAAATGCCCATTATATTCCTAAATATACCAAACATAATTATAGACTTGTTATTCCATTATATTGTACCAAACATAATAATTTGAGAACTTGTTTGTGGGGAAATTCATAAAAAAAAATTCCTTAAAAAATTTTAAATTTCATTGTCAATCAAATTATTTTGAGTATTGATTGAGAAGTTTATAAAAAACTTTAATTCTGAAAAAGTTCAATTTCATGTAAAAACTCACTTTGTTTCAAACCACCTAAAAAAAGAACAGAAGAAGTTAAATTTGAGACTATATAATTTGATCACTAGATTTCTAATTATATTAAGATCCTTTTTTTTTCTTTGTTTTAAAAATTTTAGCAGCTTCTAAGAATATTTCGGAAATAACACTAATAAATGAGATATCGTGCTGATTTTAAATCTAGATGGAAGGTTTGTGTTATTTTAGCAGGCCATAAGAGAAGTTTATGTACTCTTTCTTATTATATATATATATAGCATGTTGTTACATTCTATTCTTCACAGATTTCCTGCATTAATTTGACTCTCGTTTGCCATTGGGAAACTAAGATTAAAAAAATGTGCCGGAGATGAGAAGAGTGGAAAGGAAATAATCAACAAAATCCAGAGAGTAAGAAAATAAAATTCCAATTCAATCAAATTAATGAGCATTTACCAGCCCTCATTATTCCTCTGTAGGCCAATTAGCCCACAAGAATGCATCAAGTCTTCCGTCTTTTTAAATTTTAATTAATATAGCATACCCCTGTTCTTGAACTATATAATTCGGGGGTTGTGGTTGAACTCTTGGTCTTCAATTTGTTTTTAGTTTCAAATCGTAAATGAAACCGCGTCTATGCCGGCCGACACATTGCCTCGGCATAAACTTATTGGGTTTTACGCTCATTTCAAAAGATGACATGCTACGACAATACCGACCGTCCTGCAAGAATCAGCCAAATTTCATTTATATACATTACAGGCCAAATATTCAAACTTCTTGTAATTCACACATATTGGTTCATTTACAGCTGGAAAATATTGAATCAAACTAAACCTTGAAAACCGAATCTCTTGGTATTCCCAGGAGAATATTTGTGATTAGGTGCCCTCGGTAGTATCTCCAACTAAGCCTGATGTAGCTGTAATTTATGGGACTTAAATGACGAGTTTCTGCAATTTCAATAAGCAGTTAGGCCATTTTTACTGGTGAAATAACATGACAGAGAAACTTACATGGCTTTGAATCTGAAATACACGATGGGGTTTCCTCTTTCTGCTGTTAAACATATCACCTTTGTAGTTCTTACCATATTAAACACACTTGCCATAGCTCGAGAAGATCCTTTAGCTGCAGAGAAAGATGCCCTTATTGCCCTTAGGGCCACTTTCAGTGACCCATTTCTAGATGCTAACTGGACTGGCATCCACTGCAATCAGAATGATTCACCGAGATGGTCTGGAATTCGGTGTGTTAATGGCCATGTCACGGGTATTGTGTTGGAAGGTTTGGGGCTAGCTGGAAACCTAAGTGTCAATGCATTCATGAATTTTAAAGAGTTGTCTCTCTTGAGCTTCAAGAACAATTCTCTAAAGGGGAATATGATAGATCTCTCCAACAATCCCCAAATGAAGTACATTGATTTGTCAGGAAATGAGATTGGGGGGCCAATTTCAAGATCACTTCTGAATCTTGATCTCTTGGAAGCGTTGTTACTGCAAGATAATAAGCTCACTGGCCAAATTCCAGAATTCAATCAATCAAGCCTAAAGGCATTCAATGTCTCAAACAATCATCTTGAAGGCAACATCCCAAAAACTCAAACTCTTCAAAGATTTGGCCCTAAGTCATATTCTGGCAACCCCAAATTACTTGACCAGCCTTCAATCACTTCCCTGCATTCTAACCCTAGTTTTACCATTACTATAGCATCTGTAAAAGACTCAGGAAACAATAATGTCCAAAATGACCAATCTTCAGATAAAAATAGCGAAAACTCCTCCGATAAAAAAGATCAACATTCCTTGATGTTCTTAATTTTCAATGTGATTCTTGCACTTGCAGTGGTAGTGCTATTGATGCTTTACTGCAACACAAACAGGAAGCTTAGTAGAATAATGAAGCATGCACAGATTCCCACAGTTAGAGATCTAAATAGTGCTGAAAAGGTACCAATAGCAGAACAAATTCAAAGGCTCACACCAATAGAAGAGAGAAAGGAACTTACATTCTTCAAGGATAGACCAAAGTTTCAGATGGGTGAACTTCTAAAAGCTTCTGCTGAGATACTAGGTCAGGGAACAATGGGGAACAGTTATAAGGCTACGCTTCATGGGGGTACCACCATTGTCGTCAAGAGGCTAAGGGACTTGAAGCCGCTGACTACGGGGGAATTTGCAAGGGTTTTGCATCAGATTGCTGATCTGAAACACCCAAATTTGCTGCCCATGCTTGCTTATTACTATTCCAAAGATGAGAGGCTGCTGCTCTATAAATATGCAGAGAATGGAAATCTTTTCTTCAGACTTCATGGTAACTTACCCTTATATGCTTCACATTTCTCTTTTTAAGAACTTCCGCTTGATAATGCCAAAAGAAAGGTGTCTTCAATTTCTAAGATTAGTTACATAGTTTTATATAAACAGGCAGCAAATAAATACAGTTAGCCACTATTAACACATTAAGCAGATTAATTCCCTCAAGCTTCACCAATAGTCTTGCATTTGTTAGGTTTAGAAAAACTTCTACAACAGAAAATCCTCCTTTTGATATGGTATTTTAATTTGGCCAAACATTATTATTTTTACATTTTATTTAACTATCTAGGAATTCCAAGAAGTTTTGGTACAATGAAAGCAATGAATCATTAGATTACCAGCCCTTTGAAAGAATATCTCTTTCCAACCGAACAGGACGTATACATGGATATGTTTTCTTTAAAAACAAAAAAAAACTGTTTAAAAAAATTATTTTTAAAGTCAGTTTTCAATTTTAAAGAAAAATAAATAAGAAGTCTTTGAATTGAATAAGTAAATAAGAAAATATTTTATTTAATTACAAAACTGATATTTAAACATATTAAGAAGATATAAAAAAACTGGTTTTTATTTTTAAATAATACATTTGAAGTTATAATTTTTAATAATGTTTTAAAAACGATTTGCCGAACAGAAATTTTTTTAAAAAAAAATAAACAAACGTACCTATATTCTTAGAGAGTTTTGCAGTTTTCATCATTTTTGTTTTACCAAAATAAGGATGCCAAAACTTATCAGAAAATGGGAAGTGGATTTAAACCTTATAACATACAACCTAGTTCTAACAGTCAAGAAAAAGCTGGTTCCCCTTATTATTCAGTTCACCAATTGAAAGTAAAATAGTAACCCTTTACCACAGTTTCCTCGTAATCTGAAAGAAAATTTCATTCATCAGCTAAGCATACTAATTGCTGCTCTCTCTCTTTTTGTATTCAGTTTCCACGAAAGGGCTTAGGATGCCTTAACAGTTCAAATAGGATTAGGGACGCCAAATGTGACTGTGATTGGATTCAAAACCAACTTTTATGTCCCCTCTTCTATATGTATATCATCAACCAAACCAAGTATTACCTTTTTATGCCGTCAAAACTCGACAATTTTTCAGGTTGCAGAAATGACACCGGCAACCGCATTCCCTTCAAATGGAACTCGAGACTATCCGTGGCGCGAGGCGTGGCGCGAGCATTAGAGTACCTTCACCTCAACACCAAGTCCCAAATCACTGTCCCCCATGGCAACTTGAAGTCGTCAAATATCCTCCTAGACGAAAACGAAAACGTTCTCGTTTCCGATTACGGCTTATCCTCTTTGATAGCCCAACCCCTCGCAGTTCAAAGAATGGCGGCCTACAAATCGCCCGAATACAGCCACTTGAGAAAAGTAACACATCAATCCGACGTTTGGAGCTATGGCTGCTTTCTCATAGAACTTTTAACAGGCAAGTTGTCTACATGTTCGGCTCCGCCCGGGATCAACGGCGTCGACCTTTGTGGTTGGGTTTACAGAGCGGTGAGAGAAGAATGGACGGCGGAGATATTTGACAGAGAGATTTTCGCGGAGAAAAATGCTCGTGCCGGAATGCTGAGATTGCTGCAGATTGCAATGCAATGCATCGAGAGATTCCCGGAGAAGCGACCGGAAATGAGCGAGGTGGTGAAGGAAGTGGAGAAGATTCAGGTTGCGCCATTTCTGGCGGAAGGCCGAGAGGATGTATCAGGGGACAGGTCACTGACGGATGATTCTTTTTCGACCAGTACTTCTGGTATCATTGGAGACGAGAAGTAGCCTACAATTGCAGACTTGTAACTAATAGATTACTTTTGATAATTTGCTGTGGAGATAGCATCGAAATAAGGCTAGGCATTTTTATGCCTGATTATTATGTGTATTGTCCAATTTGGTTATCTATTTGAGGAGATTATATCATGCGTTTATTTTTCAAATATGTTATTTACTAATAATTAATAATTTTATTTAAATGAACAGAGAGACCGCACACTAAGGCTCCTTTAGATTTGGCGAAGTAGCTGATAACTCATCTAAATAACTAAACTTTTCTTCTATTAAATTTTTTATTATATTAATATTTTATAATTATATTTTTATGAGAAAAACATTTTTTGCTAAAATAAACATAATCTTAGGATTATAATAATTTAACATAAATGAATTGTTTTTAATTAAATTAGATGAGTAACAAAAATTAGTTCCACTCATTTAATTAAACAAACTTACTTTCTTATTTGAATTTAATGTAAATGAATTATGAATCGAGTCAAGTAAACAACTGAGGCCCAACTCTGATCTCTAAATAAATATATAATGGGCTCTGGGCTCTTCACTCGTTGAACTCTGATCATCTATGGGCCTTGATTGTGTGGACCGTGATCGGCCTTTTACCAAATGTTTTCAAATCTTACAATTTATTCATATATGTTTTTTAACATTAATATTTTATTCAATTAAAATTTTTTGTCCAATTTTTATCCTTCACTCAGTTGCAAAGTAAAAAAATAAATAAAGGAAAATAATAAGAAAAGAGTATTGGATGCAAAGAAGATAAAAGAAAATAGAAATAGTTCTCCTTTGTTTATTTAGATAGAAAAGTTTTAAAAAAATCTAAATTAAGTAGAATGATAAATTTATCCTTCAAATTAATAAGTGAATTTTCAAGCTAATTAAAATTAATGATAAGTTTGTAACAAATTATGTTTTCCACTTATTTTTTACATATATGAATTTGGAAAACCTTTTAATATATTTCGCTCCTTTTTGTTTTCTTTTCTCTTCCGTCCGTTTTCTACCCTACAATCAAGTAAAGGTAAATATTATTTTTTACTCTTTTTCTTTCATTAAGTTTTCTTTCCATCTATTTTTTTTATAGAACCAAGCAAAGGGTTAACAAAATATTCCATAACAATCAAATTAAATAAATTCAAAGGAAATTACATTGAAGAAAATTATAATTTTTTATATTTATGTAAATTAGTGTTTATAATTCTCAGTTAGTAATTAAAAAAATGTATTAGCTATATTTTCTTAATTTAAATTTTCAAATTATATATTATTATATATTTTACAAAATTATTAGAAATAAAATATGCAAAATTTATTCTTTACAAATATTAAGAGTTTTAATTTTTTTTTTAGTTGTGCCATGTATTGTAATAGATTTGCCTTTCTCCAAATAAAAACATTCCTAATCCTACTGTAGTACTAAAAGAATTTAGTACTATCTTGACTTGTATTTTAACAAATAAATTATTCACAAGTCACTCAACTATAATGTCAAAATAATTTATTTACCATTTACCAAAAATAATTTATTTATCAAAATATAAATAAACAGAGCACTAGGATTTCCATCCCCTTTTTAAGGGGAAAAAAAAGTCTTATGAATGTAACATTGAGATTTTTCACAATTACCATAATATTATTACAATTACCATCGATGCTGTTGTTTGCAAATAATAGTATAATTTCATGCCCTAATTGAATTAAATAATTAAGAAACAATAATTTCTTTTCTCTTCCTCGCCGCACTTAATTTTATTCTCTTTCCATTCTCGTAAGTTAAATCAAACACCCCTTAAATTATTTTTCTTATGTTTAGAATGTTTTCACACCTTTTTTTTATTAATTATGTGTTTAATTCATATTTAAATAGAAATAGTAAATAATAAATCCAAAAAAAATGACTCTAATAATTAAACACATAAAAGTCTTTATTTTTCGTGAATGTTTTGCCGATACTTTCGTTTCTTCCATTTTAGATTTGATCATTGCTACAGTGCCAATGAAAGAAATCCGACAGAGTTTCGAAATTTAAAATATATATTTTAATGCATCCACCGTTCATTCCAAAAAGGAATTATCTTAAATTTAAATTCAATAATTTCAAATAATAATAAATTTTATTTAAAATTAATTAAAATATTATTAATTTAATTATATAAATTTATATTAATAAAAAAAACAATGTACCGTAAACTCTCCTTAACAATAAATAACGAAGAGTGAGAATATTCCAAGTGCATCCAAACGTAGAGATGAAAAGCTGTTACGACATCAGAGAAATGAAAGGAGATGATCACACGGATGACAAACAACTAACTTTCTGCAAAAACAAAAAGCAAGAGACCTTTCACTGTACCGTTAGTCACTTGCATCCAGAACCACCGTACCATCTGCTGGATATTGAACTGTATGCCATCATGAATCCATTTACTTAATTAATTTATTAATAACTGAATTAATCTGCTTCCACCTCCGCCTGACACCCTATTGGAGAGTGCGGCTTAATTTATTTTGATAAAAATATTTTTTAAAATATAATTATAAAATATTAAAAATAATAAAATATAATTAAATACATGAAATTTAATAAAAATTATTTTTTAAAAGTTAAATTATTTATTTTATTATATTATTATTAGATATCATATTTTTAACTATAAATTATAAAAATATATAATACTCTTTTATTAATATATGAGAAAATAAAAGTTATTTATAAAAAATATCTCACAAAAGCCCAGATGGTGGATTCTCGTTCGCTTTCTTCTCTCTCTCTCCCTGCTATTAGGAAAGAGGAAGTTTCGGAGACGCATTTGCATTTAATGGATACTCCTCATTTTTTTTTTTTTTGAAAATTTAATGGATACTCCTTATTCCCATGCATGATACGTCTGTGTGTAAAACACAATGGTTTAAACATGGTATCCAAGAAACCTCTAGAAATATAAGATTTTTTTTATAATTTAAATATAAATTAAATTTTTATCATGACCTAATTATATTAAAAAAAAATTAATTATAAATAAATGAATCAAATAATTTGATTATATGAATTTATTTTTATTAATATAGTTATATATTATAAAAAAAGTAATTATATTTAATTATTTTTATATAAAAATATTCAATTTAATATAATTAAATATTTCATATATTTAAATATTATATCATCTATTTAATTATATATTTTTAATAAAAAAGAGTAGTTTGGAATGCCGTGTACCAAAAAATTTTTTGTTTTCTTTTACCAGGTGATTTGTGTGGAAATCTGTTCCACTGACATTGCATATTTATCAAAATTTAAACATTAATAGATTATTTTATTAAATTCTGACAAATGTATATCATATACTTAGATAGATGGCAAAATTAAGTAAAGAATATTGAATGAACTGAAACATAATTTATTAAAAATTTTATAATAATTTATTAATTTTTGTGCGATAATTATAAAGTTTTTTCAAAATTTATAAAATAATATAAAATAATTTTATAATTTTTTAACCTTAGGATGGTTAAGCCACTCGTAGCAAAAGGAAGCTTCATCCTTGCATAAATATACAATAAACATAACATTACTCTAAAGTAACTACGTACTTTTGAGAATTAGATGCATAAGCTAATAACCATCCAGTAAAATTGGTCTCTTCCCTCCCCCCCCCCCCCCGCAAGCAAGGAAATAACTCCTTAATCTTACTGAGCAATATATTGAATTATTTCATATCAATTATAAAAAAATTAAAAATTAGTATATAAGTGTGAAGGAAAATCTCAACCTTTGAATTAGGTTTTCAATGGATATCTCCTTATGTAAATGTGTAAGAGAAAAATTGTTAGATTATCTTATAGAGATAATGGAAGGAGTTAAATATTAATATATAACGCAGCAAAAAAAGTTATTTTAAGTTAATTTTTATAATTAAAAACCTAAAAAAAATAATTAACACCGGTATTAATAGGTAATGAAACTCCTTTTTATTTTTATAAATTCTAAACCCTCATTAAGCATGAATTCTATTAAGTTTAAAAGAATTTTGAATTTGTTATTTTCTCCCATCAAATTAAAATAAAATAAATAAACTCGATGTTTGTAGTTGCACGCTCTTAGGTATGTCCACAGTAGCCAAGAACTACAACAGTAAACAATGATGGCAGATTGATTCCAGCGTAGTCTGGTTTCAGATATTTTTTTCAGATTACAACATACGCTACGTCACAGTTCGCGGCTATGTTTCTGTTAATCAGTCCTGATGGTACTTATCTAAAATGTAAGGTTTATTTTGATAAATTTTACCCAAAAAAATTATTTTGATAAATAAAGTGAAATATTATATTTTTGAAATAAAAATATTAATAATTTAAAATTTTGTTAAATAATAATTAAAAGAAATAATTTTTAAATTTCTAATCATTTATTTTTTAAATTTTTTTTAAAATATAATATTTTATTTTATCTTCTAAAATATATCTTAAATTAAAAAGCGAAATTCATGGATCTATTTATGTTTTATTTTTAAAAATAATTTTTATTTTTTATTTTTAAAAATAAAAAACTTATTTACCAACTTATTTTTAGAATTTATTTTTTAAAAATTATTTTCTAAATGTATAGTTTAAAAATCAAAAAATAAAAATAACTTTTAATTATTTTTTAAAAATATTTTTTATTTTAGATGTCAATTTTATAATTAAATAAAATATTTTTTATTTACAATATCAACTACTCTCTAATCTTAATTTTTTTTCATTCAAAAATAAATTTTGAAAATAAAAAAATTAAAAATATTTTTTAAAAATAAAAAAATATATGCTAACACACTTCGTATTCACATGATCCATGTTTATATGATATAAGATGCATCTCTCTCCCCCTCTCTCTCTATGGACTCTCTGCACCCCAGCCATTTTTTATGTATTTGTATAAGATTTATATTTTAGGTGAGGTGGCTTTTATGGTATCTATATGGATTTGGTATCTGGTATAATAAAATATAGATCGTTAATTTTTATTGTAATTTTTTATTATTTCATTTAACAATTTAAATTTTATCATAGATTTGGCATCCATACGAATGCCGTAGAATTCACCTCCGGTGAGCGTCACGTGACGTGCATGGGTATAGATGCTTTGGAGCCGTCTAAAAATACTTATAGCATTGTACAAAAGGCGGTTGTTTTTAATTTGGTGATTCTTGTCAAATTTACGTAAACACTGACACCCAGCCTCACCTAGATATTCGGTCTACACTAATTAGGAAACAAAATGTCCAACAAATCTTAAGGCATACGACCTGCTGCTTTGACCGCATTTATTCATTATTTCCTGCAAAATTTTTGTTTGCTCCTCATTTTGCAGAAAACCAGTGCAGAGTTTCCGGTCCCTGCGCATGTATAAGGTCTGCATCCCTTCAATTGCAGGGTAATTCTACAGTCCCGATTTCTCAAGGGTTAAGTTTTTTTTTTTTTTTAACCGTTGAATTAGGTGAGTTTCCTTTTGTAGTAAATTTTCTTCGATAGATAAAATTTAATAATTTGCAGCTTATCAATAAATTTAATTTATGTATATATTAAATTTTATTCGATCTATAATAAAATTGATTATTTGATTGTCTTTTCAAAAATTTAAAATGAATGAATTCAAATAAAAAATATAAATATCGATATATTAACAATGACGTAATACTAAAAATAGTTATTCCCTGGACAACTCGAACTCGTTGGAACATTGTCCTTTAATATGTAAAATGTGTAAATGTATGGGTGGAACGAATAAATATTGATAAGATACTTACAAGCACAAACGCACATAACCTTAATTTAGAGGCACGTCATGGAGTTTGATACATTTTAGACACGGTACACACGTTACGAGAAAAATATGTATCTAATAAATGATAAAATATTAACGATAAAATTATCATTAGTAAATAAGTTTGCAAATCCCAAATATATATTGTGATTTAAGCAATTGCAATTTGAACATCCGTCATTAAATAGTTTAATATTTTGAATTTCAAATTGAAAATTAATATTATCTTTAAATCCATCAATAAAATTTATTAATAGAATTAATAATGGATTAAAAATTTTATTTTTAAATTATTGACAATGGATTCATGCATAAAAATTTTAACTTTTATTTTATGAAGTAATAAAATTTTGTAAAATTAATAATGGATTTAGTGACAAACTTTTTGCTAGCTCCATTGCTATTTAAAATGCATAGCTTCATTAAAATAAATTAATGATAGATTAATTTGTTTTTAATTTTGTCTATAATTTGGATCTTGTATCAAGCTCTGACACTAAACCCCTCCCCACTCCCCAATTTTCCCCTTTCCTTCACCTCCTCTTTTCTCTACATTGTTGCTATTTTTCCCGCCTTCCGTGAGCTTGTCCCCTACTGTTCACTTCACCGCCAAGTGCTCTCTATAATTTTAATCATTGAATTTTTCTAAATTTATTTTATTTTGATTTTTTTTCTAATTTTAGAGTTTAATTTGTTGATTTATTACATATCATAGTGATCATGTCCCGATTTTGTATGATTTAGACTCCATTATATTTTATTTAATTAATTTAAGGTTATTCTATTGATTTGGATAGTTTTGAGCCTAATTTATTAGGGGAATTCTACGGTACCCTCGGAGTTTCAAATCCGAGGTGATGTGGTGCATTGTGGACCATTGGATGAGATTACCAAAATTCTTAATAATCTCATCCAATGGCTTGTATTGTGCCACCTCACCCCGGGTTTGAAACCCCCGGGGTACCGTAGCAAGCACCAATTTATTATTGTTGAATGCAATCTCTAAACAAGCTTAAGCATGATTTGTTGATTTGTATGATTTTAATAAAATTTAATTTGTAATGTTTCACTTTGTTTTATTTGTTCGTTTTTATATTTTCAAGACTCTATCCTTCAATAAAAGATATGTTGTAAAGTAAATTTTTGTTTAATTTTTAATACGAGGTCTTCAATTTTTGAGAAATTATATTTTCAAGTGTTTTCATTTTTTTAAAAAATGAATATTATTAGAAATTTTATTTTGAAATTTTTTTAATTTTTAAAATGAGTATTCAATCATGAAAGATATATTTTAAAGTAAATTTTTGTTTAATTTTTAAAATGAGATCTTCAATTTAAAAAAATTATAATTTAAAATTATGTTTAATTTTTAAAATGAATAATCAATCCCAACTATAAGAATGCTATTGGATATAACTATGTAGAAAATTAGCGGACTCATAATTTCAAATCTCAATTAAACTTTACATGATAATAAGTTAGTATCTGTTAAATTTAATAATTGAAATTAATTCTTAGCTAAATTAGAAATTTCTAACTTAATTTTAATTTTAGTATCACTATTAGTGTTTAGGTAAATAAGTATTTGTTAAATTGAAAATTTTAATTTAATTCTTAATTATTTAGAAAACTTCATCTTAATATTAGTATTTTTTAAGTAAGTTAGCATTTGTTTAGTTATAAAATTAAATTTAATATATATAAATTAAAATGTCTATAGTTTTAAAATAAATTTACAGTAAAAATTCACAACAAATAAAAATATATATTTTAAGAATTTTATGATTATAAAAAGGTAAATAAAATTTTTTGCCTTATCTTAATAAAAAGTCATGGTTCCCAATAATTAAAATAATATGTTAAGTTAATTATTTGAATAAGATATTTTATACTTAAGTTAATTATATTCCAAAATCAGTAAAAATAAATTATAGTTATATATCTATTTTAGTCTATATTTGAATAGAAACTCTTCATGTAAGCTTTTACTATATTCTAATTATTTCTAAAAAATTTGATTTACAATAAATTAAAAAAATTTACTTAATATTTTAGTAACATATTTTAAAAAAATGAATTGCATAATATAACTTGGGGGTTATGGGTGTTTTATCATTATTAAAAAAAAATAAAGAGCTTTCTAGTTAAATAAAATAAAAAAGTTGACTTTTACTTTCGTATGAAACAAAAAAATTGTATGTAACTATATAATTCAATTATAAAAAAATGAGTTTTATTATTTAACATTATTGATCAGTCTATAATAAAATTATGATTTATTAATAGATTGTAAATTTTTTATTTATATTTAATAAATAAAAAATAATTCCAAATTGATTTAAATAATTTTTTATCATAGTTCCAGTTAATAATGAAATAATTATAATATATTGAATTTAAAAAAATTAAATTAATTTAATAAAATATGAAAATGGACAAATATTCCATTCAGTTAGCTTCAATTTGTGGGATTACTATAAGAATATTTTTTAAAAAATATGAAAATTGTTGACAAATCTTTCATTCAATTAGTATATTTTTTTAATATTTAAGGATGCATCAAATATATCAATTCTTATCGGAGGTCATATATTGTTCAATTTGTGGAATTAATACTTTTAACTTACCATGCCTGTCAAGATTTGGATAAACGTTTATTGCAGATCAAAAAGAAAAAGTATGAAGTAACATTCCATTAAAATTTTTAATTATTTTGACTTTTTTAGGGGAGAAATATTTTTATTTTGAGAGGGAAATATTTTAATTTTAAAAGAAATTTTTTTACAATAATACTTGATAAATGTGTAGATATAGGGTTTGTTTAATTCATATCAATAATAGAGAAAATCCTATTTTCTGAAAAATAGAGAAGAAATGGGTTGTTTAGAAAAATAAGATTTTTTAAGAAATTCTATTTCTCATAGAGTATTATTTACTTTTCTCTATATAAGTCTTAATTTTTATGTTATTTATAGATAGGAAGATAAAATTATTTTAATTAAATTTAATTAATAATAATTAAAATTTATTAATTTATATTATAATAATATTAAAAATATAATAAATATATTGTCAACATTTTTTAAAATACTTAAAATTGAATCAAATAAAATATATAAAATTGTTTCTTAAAAAATATTAATTGAATAATTTTGAATCAAAGAAAATATAAATATTATTTATACTATGAAATATGAATTATTGCACGATTTATATTTGAAATTTTCTTGACACGTGCAGGGGGAAAGAGGGAGGAGGAAAGTTTATGCAGAGAGGGAAGGCACAATGTACGGAAGTGAGAAGAAGTGGGGAAGTAAAAACAACTAAACAAACAGAGCCACAGGGAAATGATACAGCAGAAGATCCTACAACTGCTCAGTTATTGTTTTAAAAGGGAAACCCCCATGACAAAGCAATAGCATAAGCACCGCACCATTCACTATTCGCACATGCAATTTTTCTACGGAGAAGCAGCAGACAATTCCTGGAGCGCGTGTCATGACCTGTTGCGCTCAAAATAATTATCGTCTGCATCTCCAACCTCTATTTCCATTAAAGCTATTAAAAGCTTCAATTTTAATTTATCACTTTTGCATGACAGCACAGGCCATCCACATCAGGTCTTGACGTAGGTGTAATTATAAATTCTCGAGCAGGTTTTGATAGACATCCATATCTAAAATATAATATGTAATATTATAAAAATATAATTAATTATATTTATGTTATAAAAATTATGTAAATAAAAATATTATAAACATAAAAAATATAATTCAAAATTGAATTCTAGATCTCTTGTATTCATAAATACAGGTGTATTACCATATTAAATTAGCTATTGCTCTTCTATTGTCACACTAACATGAATACAAGTATACATAAATTAAATTCTGAATTTTTTTTTCTATAATCTATCTATTGCCACGTTAACTTAGGTATTGCCCTGTACATAAATTGAAGTTTACATGGCCCTTCAACCCCACTCTTATTCTATACCCAACATTTATTTTTTGAAATTATTAACCTATCTATTGGAATGTTTCTACTAAAACCCTGATACCAATCAATTTTTTTTCCCGTTTTGTCAGTCTTGAAACCTAATTGATCAAATTCGAAGGGAGCTTCCTTGAATATTATTAAATTAAATTTAGAAAAAGATGTGTATAATTTGATTTATCATTTATCCTATGCTTGAGGGAGAGGAAAGAAAGGAAAGGAAGAAAAAAATTTAAAATTTTGATATTATTTGAATGAGGAGAAAGAGGAAGGAAAAGAAATTAAAATAACATAATTTTTTATTAATACTATCCCATCACATTACAATTTTAAAATATTCTTTTTTTAACATTTTTCTCCTAATTAAATTTTAAAATTGCCTTTCCTTTCTATCCAAACTCTTCAAGTCAATATTGCTCGATAAAATGAAGGGTTTTAGAATGACCAAATACCCTGATCTATTGCAAGACAATTGTGACCTAATGTCTAATCTGATCCAATACACAAGACGACTGAATTGTAAGGTGCATAGAAGAATTTCCAACCATTTCTTTTCTTTAATTTTTTCCGAGCCCTTTTTATTCAGCCTTTGAATGGTCATTTTCCTCTTTACAGCTCCAGCGGACCCCCCCCCCCCTTAAGGGCCCTTGCTCTGTCTTTCTACTTTTGTCTTAATTTCTTCAACAATATCTTCACATCTCCTTAAATTAGTCGTTCTAAATAAAATAAACACTACTATAAAAATGAAATACCATTAAACCATAACTATGAAATATGATTGAGAAAACAAAACATTTATAGTTATTATTACATAGAATAATCTTCAATGCTATTATTATTGCCAAAAAATTGGGATATTCAGATCAATGTCATAAAAATTTAATTCAAATAAATAGAAATAAATTATTTGATTTATGGCAGGCAAAATTTTATTGCAGAAACCAAAAAGATAAAAGGTATTGCTGCATTTGACAGAGACCAGACCCTATAGGACACCTGTGATACAAAAGACTGCCCATTTAGATGTCAAAAAAAGAGAACCCATGTACCCTATTGCCTACCTCTATGCAATAATCAGGGGGTGTTGCTTTGTGTCACTTTTAAAAAAAATTGTGTGCTTTTGGAAAATTTGTAATTATTTTTTATAAATTCGCAACTGAAAAAATTGTAAATATTTTAAATTTAAAATTGTAATTTTTATACTTTTTATAATAAAAAATATTATAAATATAAAAAATAATATTTAATATTAAATTTTAAATCTTTTATGTCCATTATATTAAATTTTATAAATTTATTCCATTATCTTATATTTAATAATAATTTTTATTTATATTTAAAATTTAATTATGAATCTTAATGTTTTTTCATATAGCATTATTAATTTTATAATTCTGCTATAAAAAATTGTAACTTTATTAATGATAATTAAAAAAAAAAGATTTCTACTTCAAAGTTAGAGCTCAGACAACAAATAAAAAATTTGCAAACTTTTTATCTCATTAAAAATTATAATTAATTAAATTGGATTTACTTATTTACTTGACTCATTTATTTAAATTGCTATGTGCAAGTGTAATGTAATTATGCATACAAATAAAATTATGTTTATTTATAGTTCTTCATCCAATCCTCTTGTTCACATTCCTCTTGTATAGGCATGTACCCTAGGAGACACACCCTAATGGCCTAGGACCCAATACTTTCCTGATAAAGTTTCAATTTTTATCATATCTTCGGGCAGAAAACTCAAATTCAGTCATGGGGGATGGTTTTACCGTTGAGAGCACCAACAATTCCAATTTTGGAAGCAATAAGGAGATTGCCAGGAAGAAGGCCAAAGACAAGAGGAAGAAGAAGAAGAAAAATAGGGGTGGGAGCAAGAAGAAGATGACCACAGAGCAGACTCTGGCTTTCATGTCTGTGAGCGAATGGGTCTTCCTGGATCAGACTCGTTCTGTTTCTGCTGCTTCCTGCGTCATCGATGATTTTGGGGTGCAGAAGAGCATTGGAAGAGGTGGGGAGAAAGTGGTGTTTGAATTGCACTCGCATTCAAAATTCAGTGATGGCTTCTTATCGCCTTCCAAGCTGGTTGAGAGAGCTCACATCAATGGAGTCAGTTTCTCTTCTCTGAGTAGTTTTCATCTTGAATGTTTTTCTGTTATTCTATGATCTATTCTCGGTTGCAGTTGTTTTGAAAGATTCTGAATGAATTACAAGTTTTTTCCTCTTCAGAAAATATATGTACGCTCTGGACTGATTATTGAAGTTTTGTTTTTTTATCGATCGAATTCTTACTTTGTTTTCTCATTTTTACTCTGGTGGTAATTGATAATATTCCCTGATGAGAATTCAAAATTATCACTGAATTTGGTGGTTTTTTTTTTTTTTTTTGGTTTTCTTACTGGAGAACAAATGTTTTCAAGTATGTCAAGGGTAATTGGTTTTCTTTAGTCAAAATGACGGAAGAACACAAAATCATTCTTTTTCCCCCTTCCATTAATCTGTGAAGTTAGGCAGGGACATTTAACAATGGATTGATTTCTCTGTCTGTCTATTTATTTTACTTTGGTGGAAAAGTCTGGATATTTTATTATGATCATAATTCATATTTCATATTAGTCAGCCAAGGGTGCATTTTTCTCTTAGTTATATTGCTATTTCATGATAGGAATTCATACCTAGAAAGGCAGATCTAGAAAATGCCAATAGGGAACAAAACTGTTGACATGAATTGTTGTCCCTAAGTTGTTGACACTTTTAAGATTTGATTCTGATATAGAGATACTAAATAGATTAATGCACCATGGGTCATGGCATATGAATCCTCCTGTAGATAGCATCTAGAAGGGCTTTATTGTGACATGCCTTTGAATCCCTGAATTTCTTTTATAGTTACTGCTCTATGATCAATCACATGTATTTCAGAGTTCAAATCCTTTAAGAAACCGTATGATTGTCTCCGAAATCTCTCTTGGCCCTTATTGTGATTAACTGCATTACGGCAGTGCATGCATGATATTGTCAAAGAGAAAAGGATTTTGTTAGGAGAGAACCTGCTCTTATAATGAGCATGTTTTTAAGACTGCATACCAAGTCATTCAAAAGCCTTGTTACCTATGCTATTAAAAGATGATTGGCCAAGACTTCTGCGTAGCATATGGTTTGATTTTTTAGGTATTGGGCACATTTTAATTAATACTGCTGCTCTACAGGTGAAAGTTCTTGCCCTGACAGATCATGACACAATGGCTGGCATCCCTGAGGCTTTAGAGGCGGCTCATAAATATGGTATCAAGATAATTCCGGGTGTTGAAATTAGTACCATATTTTCTTCAAGGTAATGTTCTTATGATGCTTATAAATTGGTTTAGCACTATCTACAATGCCAAGAAATTTGCCACCACCATTGAAAAATAGAGCAAGAAACCATAATTTTGTATAAATTAATAAATAGAAATTGGAAGGCCAGAACTTGGAAAGCATTCCTTGAATACATAATAATTGTTTTCTTACGGTTCTGATGTATGACCATCCACTGGCAGAAATGACTCTGAAGCAGAGGAACCAGTTCACATCTTGGCATATTACAGCAGTTGTGGACCAGCAAGGTTTGAGGAACTGGACAAGTGCTTGTCCAATATAAGGGATGGTCGTTTTCTTCGTGCAAAGAACATGGTCTTAAAGCTGAACAAGCTCAAGTTGCCTCTTAAATGGGAGCAAGTCTGTAGGATAGCAGGCAAGGGGGTTGCCCCTGGGAGGCTGCATATTGCCCGTGCTATGGTTGAAGCAGGTTATGTAGAAAATCTCAGACAAGCCTTTTCCCGATATCTTTTTGACGGTGGACCGGCTTACTCAACGTATTATTTCTAACTTTTTATTTGTAAGTTGTATCTATTCTGGTGTTTATGCAATAAGGGATAACATATTTGACTTTTTTTTTCTCAGGGGAAGTGAGCCGGAAGCAGAGGAAGCAATAAAAGTGATTTGTCACACTGGGGGTGTTGCTGTACTTGCTCATCCTTGGGCATTAAAAAATCCAGTTCCCATTATTAGGAGGTTAAAAGAAGCTGGCCTTCATGGAATGGAGGTCTTCAGAAGTGATGGGAAACTGGCAGGTACGTGATTTGTTGGTTGCTGCTCAGTATTGATTACAAAGATAATATGCTACTTTTTTTGTACTCAAGTAATGCAATTTTTGAGTCCTGAACCACAGAATGCCTTCTCCTTTCCCTATTTCCTTCTTTGCAGTCAGCTACAATATAAACCAAGGGCTGTTGATCATAACAAAATTTTCCTCTTTGAAAATTCCGTGAGAATTATTTATGCAGCATTGATCAATGTGCTTGATCAAATCATTCATTCACTGTTTAATTTGCAACTGCACCCTGTGAGAGCACATCTGAGCCTAAGTTTTGCTTCAAAGTGATTTCATCGAGTACAAATAGAAGTACAGTCTCTAATAAAATATGTTGTTGTATTCACTGTTCAATCCTTCCATTTTTCACCTGCAGCATATAGTGACCTAGCAGATACCTACGGTCTTCTAAAGCTTGGAGGCTCAGATTACCACGGCAGAGGAGGGCACAATGAATCTGAACTGGGGAGTGTAAACCTCCCAGTACTAGCATTGAATGACTTCCTTAAGGTTGCTCGGCCAATCTGGTGTGATGCCATCAGGGAAATTTTCGAGAGTTATGCTGAGGAGCCATCTGATTCCAACTTGGCTGGTATTATGAGGTTTGGGAGGGCCCGGATTTTTAAGGGAGGTTCACCCTTGAGTTGCGGAAAGGATTTGGTTGATCACTGTTTACCTAGGTTGTTGAGCAGTGAAGAGATGGAAAATGCAGAGTTTGAGGCTATCAAGTTAAAGCTTTCCAATATTTCAGTTAGTCAGGGAGGACAGCAGGTTCTCATAGAGACTAAATAGTTGTATGCTGGAGAATGTGTTCATTTCCAATTGTTCTAGCTGAGCAATCATAATTGTTCAATTTGTCAATCAAGTTCTTTTTTGCCTATTGATTTTGGAAATTTTCTTGAGCTACAAGCAGTATTCGTTTAGTTATTGTCCTATCCTTTTTTTCTCACTACTGCTTTATTTGTTTGATATATGATATTTATGCCAGAAAGTAGGATAGTTCTTGTGTGGCATTGTGTAAGGCACTACTCTTTCAACTTTCAATCTCTTACGGTCCATCCTCGATTGAAATGCCACCTTCATTTTTTTTAAGTGAATCAGTAATGCTACATGTTTACCCTTTTTTTTTTAATGCATATTTGATGTAGTGTGAATGTAAGAAATTTCACATAATGCAGCAAATGTGAACCGCAAAAGAAACAAGATAGCTTCCTGTTTTGATGCTTTATGAATTGGGTTCGCGTCTTTCCATATGAATGCAACATATGAAACCAGCATTCCAAGTGAATGATTTAGAATGTGAAAGGTTTTACAAAGGATTTTCTATCTAGCCTATTGTCACAAGCTAGCAGTAATGATAAGTTCGACAAGTAAACATGCTTGGTTTTGAATGAAATTTAGTGGAAAAATTAAGCATGTTGTAGAGGAATTTGTGACTAAAATGTAGGATCAATTTAATTTGTATAATTTTTTTTCAAATCTTCCAAATTTAGGTATATTTTGATAATTTTTGTAAGGTTGGGGAACCCAAAAAAGTTCAAAAAAACTTCTATTTAATATCTTCATATTTTTTGTCTTCATTTTAATGAATTATGGTGTCAATTAAACACTTAGAATATGATGAAAAGGCCTTGTAACAATTTGAAAAAAATATATCTATTTTTGTTGGATGAATATTTTTAGAATTTCTTTTAAGGGATGGTGTGTCAGGAAGCATAGCGGGATAACTTAACATTGAGTTAGGAATTTGGGCGTATTAGTTTATGGTCATCCTTTGTACACTTAAAATTATGGAATAAGGTATACATCAAGCAAATGGAATGTCCTTCTCCCTATTCAAAATTATCCCTTTTCAACCCGTTATGTACAAAGGCTCCTTGCATGAGGTATTCTTGCAACTTACCATGCGTGGGTACTCCAGTGATATTCGATTGTGCCAATCTATAACATTTGGTATAAAGCTTAATTTATGCTAAAGGGCTAAAATCAAGTGGATTACAATTAATTTGAATATGACTTATCCAATGCTATATAAAAAATATGTAAAGTTATCATTCTCAAACTTGAAAAAAATATTGTCAAAAACTTGACTAAAGGGAATAAGAGATTGGATTGACTCAAAAAATTAATGTGTGAGAGAATGATGCATCTGAGGGAATGTTAATTGGAGCATTAGGTGCAAACATTTTATGGAAAAGGGCTAGCTTGTATTGTCAGGATGTTGGTTATACATTTATTCATAGTAATAACATTAAAAAATGCAAAACCACCATTCAGAAGAAGAAGTTTTAATCTTGCTAAAGGGCTTGGCCATTTCCAAAGGAATTAAAGGAACCAGTAGGAAAAATCTTGATCCTACAAGAATGCGTGGCCATAACAAGACAATACAAATGGATTACTCTAAAGAGAAGAATCCAAAATCATACCAAGGAGGTCTAGAGAAGTAATTTACAATGCTAAGGTGCTAACACATCATTAGTCACGAAAAGATACTGCACAATGATCTTGGAGCTTACATTGCTCGTGCACAAACATGTGATGCTCAAGCTAAAATGAAGAATGCTCTATGCTCAACTTTCTTCTAGATGTCAAAGTGGAGGAGCCATCATAGGATAAAGATGGAAGAGGTCATGAAAACCACAATGCTAAAAAGTATTAACTTCGAAGTTAGCTATAGTGGTCGATGAGATGTTATAAGATATCAATTCAGAAAGGATTAACAGATCCAATCAAATATAAAAATGGTATTACAAAGTATAATGAATTAACTGAAAGCAATACAAGCTATCTTGAGAGCAAGATTATAAGACCCTATACATAGGTCAAAGTATAAGTTTTATCCCTTATGTCAATGTTATATGCATTAGACTGAAAACCTTATTAATAGGTAGTTTAGAATGCCAAGCATTACTCATGAGTTATAGAATTAGCACACACTTTTGCTATGAAACTAGCATCTATGCAAGTTACAGAAGCAACTAGTACATAGTTGTAGAGACAATAACCCATTATACAAGTTACAAAAATAACAAGTCTAGCAAAACTAATAGAAAAATGGCACTAAAAAGTGTTAAGATACTTTGAATAGAGCCTATAAAGTTGACCATTTGAAAAATTTACGAGGGGCACATTTTGCCAAAAGGAATACTAATGTCGCAAAAGCAATAATCCAAATTCGAGATAAAGAACTTTCATAACGCTTAACGAAATAAGCATAAGCAGTTAAGATAATAATTTAATGAAGTAGGTTGAAGACAAACATAAGGATTCAAAAGAGTAAGTATATTCTGTTAGGAATTCGGATTATCATATGCAGCGAAAATTCAAAATTTGATCTGAATTCTACCTAGGATCCATGCGAAAAAGTATAATCAATGATTAGGATTTTACCTATTAGGCACTCGTGTTTCTACTGATCAAAACTTGAGAGCAGATGAATCAAACGTCGGTCGGAAGGTGCAACGTCTCTACGGTATCCACACGGAGTGAACAACGACCTCTCACCCTCCACAAATCTGCTAGGATGCGTTCTTCTCTCTAAGAATTAGGATTGGATGTTTTCTGAGTGATTTAGAGTTTGTATGGAAGCTTTAAGCGTGTCTCTCATATGCTGCCCTCAAGTCCCGTTTTATAGAACTTAAGCAAGTCACAATCCTAGTCCTACTAGGATAATACTTTTAGAATTCTAATTACACTTAACAACTCATCTTATCCTTATCCTAGAGATAATGAGGAGAGATAGAACTTATCTATTAATTATCTAATATTAGATAATATTATCTCATAATATAAATATCTTAATATTAGATAATTGCATATAGTTATCAAATATCAAAATAATATTATCTCATAATATATTTATCTAATATTTGATAACGTAATTATTTGATATTACTTTAATATTAAATAATATCACATAATATTATATATATATATTACATAAATAATACATTATTATTCTTAATAATAATATATATGCACGAAAATAAGTTCAATTAATTGAATATTAATATAATTAAAGTCCAATTAATTATTGTCTTATTCTTACTCCTTTTGTGTGACCCTGTAGGTTCTTATTACGTTGACAATAACTTATTATTGAACCATAGATAGTGAGCGGTATCTATCAATATATCACTGCCACTCAAGTAGTAAGAATGTCTGTGATTCGACATCCACCTAATACATAATCAACATTTTGCATCATAATCTCTTTTTGTAATAATATCCAAACTGAACTAGAGGCATGGAATGCGTCATCCTCATCAATATTCAATTTATATTTCTTGATACTAAGAGACTTAAAATAAATTATTAATATCACATATTAATTCAATTGAGCATGGCCATGCATTTCTAAGTCTCACTCAATCAAGGGCCCAATGATATTTCTCTTTTATACAAGAGTAATAAAATCTTATCTACATCACTCACTTTCCTCTGCACGATTTATGACACACCCAATCAATGCCCTATTCGTCATCCTGATTAAAGATATTAAAGTGAGTAATTCCTTATGTAAGGAACCACAGTGACTTTAGGTCAAAGATTTATGTGTATTTGTGATCATATGAGAATAACTTATGACACGTCTATCTATGCAATATTCTCATAATGGGTCAATCCAATATATTGTTCACTAGTAATGTACTCATGTATTGACTTAATATCACATATCCATGATTCGTAATCATCAGTCAATATACATATTAGTCTCGATGTATTATTACTATCCTTTTTTGTAATAATACTTGACTAGGAGCATTTTAGGAATAGAGAAACTATTTCAAGGATAATTATTATATTAAGTTATAAATCGCATAGAATAATAATAAAATTATGAAAATAAAATATAATAATTAAATTGCCTAAAATAAAATATAATATATTGTGTATTATTTCAATCATCTATATGATTGGTTCCTAAGACACATATCAACATATTCTTCATGGAGTAGTGTTAGATTAAAACATCAACAAGAGTATTAACATTTGAAATAGGAGAGAATATCACAAGTTGATAATTTTGACAAGTTTGATAGTCAAACATGCTCAATTTTGGATGAAACTTAACAAAAAAAATAAGCATACTATAAAAAACCTACAACTGAAATTTAGGATTAATTTGATTTATATATAATACTTCTTAATTTTTTAAATTTAGAGGTATTTTAATAGTTTTGAAAGGGTCTTAGAATTCGAAAGGGTTGGAAAGCCTATATTTGCAATCTTTACATTTTTATTTTCATTTAACATATTATGGTGTCAATTAGACATCTAGTGTATAACAAAAAGACCTTATGATGACACAAAAAAAGCATGGCTATTTTTATCAAGTGGACTATTATTCAAAATGCTTTTTAGAGGGTAAAGTGTTGAGAGGCTAGCTTAGCATTGAATAAGGGATTTAGTTGTTTTAACTTGTAGCTATCCCTTATACATTCAAAATTATAAAATGAAGCATATATCAAGCAAATAGAATGTCCCTTTCCTATTTAAAATTATCGTTTTTTATCCCATTATGCCTAAAGACTCCTTGTATGAAGTGTCCTTTTGGCTTAGCTTGCACAAGTATTTTGGCAATATTCAATTGTGACTTGCAAATTTGCAAGTCTCATTATCTATTCCAAATATGCCACGAAAATTTAATGGGAAGGCTAATATATCTGTCAAAAGTAAAAGCATATATCATATAATTTTGGTCAGAGAGCTACTAGCTCGTGACATCTAACCTATGCTTTTTCAAGGACCGTTCTTATGTTTCCAATATGTCCATGATGCAGCACTATGAGGGCCATTAGCTAATGTGTGAACAATTTGGATATTATTTGAATATGAGTAGTTTAGAATCAAACTTAAGATTAATTTAGGTACTTAGAATTCTATGTACGAAGGCATGGTCTCGAATGGTTAAAAATAAAAATTTATTCTATTTTAAAATGAATTTCTTTTTGTAATAGTATTTAAGTTTGGGTAAAAAGTAATTTTATTTCATTTCATCTCAATTATGATTTTTATTTTAATTATATTTATATAATTATAAAATTCATCAAATTTAGTAAGAATTTTATTAAAATTTATTTCATTTAGTCTAAAATATCTATTATATAAAAAATTTATCTTGTTCTAAACAATTTATTTTTATGATACTGTCAAAATTTATTTTTTAATTAAATTTTATATATATTTCAATATATTTTAAATATAAAAATTTATTTGCAAATAAAATGAAGTCATTATTTTAAGCTTAAATTTTCAAATAGTGGAATTCAATTGAAATGATCCTTATTGAAACGAAATGAATTGAATTCTTAAAAAAATTTATACTAAAGGGAGCAGATGAGCTGTTACGGTGGGTGTTGGGATCAGATCACAGCATAAGTGGAACGGCGATTGCTTTTCTGTTTGGTGTTTATTAACTTTGCGCCAACTCAAAATTTATTACCTTAGATGGCCTTGATCCCTGGGGCGGAACTGAGCCCCCAAGTTGCAAAATTTTATCATGTCCCTGTATATATTTTATATTTTATTCTCTTTAAATTTTGATGTTAACTTCTTCAAATAAAATTTCAAATCAAATTTTATCTTTTGAATTGAAAGTATTGATTGTTAATTATTTATATCATACTTTTTTATATTCATTTATCTTTTAAAAAATTATTACAATAAATTACAAGTAAAAATTTTTTAACATCTATTAACTTATACAAATAATTACAAAATAACATTTAACTATAATATATCTTTGACAATATAAAAATTACAGTTAAGAGTCTTGTTATATATAGATCTTGAATTAAATATATATAAAATATTATCTTTTTTATACTTTATACATGTACCTCAAATCATATCTATTTTTTTTAAATATACGTATTTATACTTTATAATTTTATATAAAGTACTCTGAATTTTTACTTATACATTTATCAAATTTATCTTTCTTACTTTTTAATTTAAGATATTTTATAGTAAAAAACTTTTAACAATACCTGTTTTTATGGTACGAAAAAGTCATTATTCATTTTAAATCCATGATTTCTATTTTAATTCTATCTATTTAATCATTTAAATTAATTTTATATTGTATATAATAATTATTTAATTCAAAATATTTAATTTATTAGTGTATAAAAATTTAAAATAAAATTAAAAATATTATTATCAATTATTTTTAATTTATTTAATAATATTTTAATAACATTTTATGTGTATAAAATTTTGCCCCACAAGAAAAAAATTCTGATTCGGCCCTGCTGAATCCCATGTTAAGTCATCTTCAAATTATTACAAACTTTTTAAGTCCTGGCTTCAAATAAAAAAAATGGAATCCAATTCATTTAAAATTGAATTTATTTATAAAGTTTTGGTCAAATTTACTATGCATTGAGTTTATTGAGTAAAACTCAATGTATACATAAATTGATTTTGTTGTTGAGTTATAAATCATTAGTTTAAATATATTTTGTTCAAATAAAAATATAAAATTTAATGTGAGCCATTAAATTTCACACATCAAATAAAACTCTATGCTCATCTAAAAATGAATTGAATTTTAATTTTCTTTAATTTCAAACAAGGGAAAAAAAACTCTCCTTTAAAGACTAGTTGTTAAAAGCGAAATGCATAGAATTATAAATTTGGATCATATATTTGACTTACAGCATGAATATGCATCTTTTTTTTTTCTTTTTAATTAAGGGAGATATTTTTGTGAATTATTGATACAATGATGTATAGGTGTATTACTAGATCCAATCGTATATAAAATGTACTTTTTCTTAGAACCAAATCTCATATATCACACAAAGGGATATCGACAACTAAATCTAGTGATTTATCAACAATAGTGTACTATAGATCTTTCCTTTAATTCTCTTCTTGTGTGAAAGTAAAAAAACACAATATTTTTTGTTGGTTTTATTACATATAAAAAATAATTCTATTTGTCTTTCGTTAATATGACAGAAAAATAATCGAAAGGAAGAAAAGAGGATTTAATTACTAACTTAGCCCCATATAAACATTTTATTTTTGATGATGTCAAAAGTATTTTAAATTTATATGTTTATTTTCATAAAATGGCTTATGAAATGATTGTGAAGAATGTTGGACCTTTGAAGAAGTTTCATGAAGACTTCAATGTGAAGTTTTTGAAGATCTTTGAGGATTTCTCTTGTTAAATTATATTAGGAATTAGGTTAAAAATATGCATGGTGATTTTAAAATATTTTGGCTCAAAAATAGGTTTTAAAAGAATGCCTTTCAAAATAAGTTTTTAGTGCCTAAATTTTATTAAAATTAATAAGGATTTGAATAAGAGGATGTTTATTGAATATGCCTTTGAAAATTCAAGTTTTGATTTGAAAAACAATATTTCCCTACCTGTAATCAACCACATAATTTCAAAGGTTAACCTCTTGAATTGTAGTCAACTATGTAGGTTTAGAGGTGAGCTAATTGAATCATAATTAATTATATAGTCGATTAGAGATATAAAAGCTTACTAATAGCTAGGTAGTCAATTATAGAATGGACTATTGTTCAAAATTTTTCATTCCCAAATTTATACAGTCAACTATCTATAGGCAAACTTCAAAAATTTACCAACAATAAGTGAGTGACAGGTTTATTTCAAATATAATTCTTATATAAATGGTTTCACTCCATTTCTAAGCAAGAGAGGCACAAAAACCCTCAATTTTGTTTAATCTTGCCTTCTTGAAATTAAATCTTCATCTTTTGAGCCACAACCTTTAAGAAACATTCATTTGTTCTTTCAAGTTTATATCTGGGCAAAGGATGCACTAATTAATCTTTCCATTCCACATATTTTTTTAGGGTTTTTGAATTGGGTGAAGGATCCCAATCTAGGGAGAGTATTCTTGTGTGAGGAAACACAAGAGAGGGATTATATAAAATTAAAAATTATTGTAAGGTTTCTCAACGGTTGTTGACTTTGGAGGAATTTATTATATTAATCATAGAATCAAAAGGAGTTCGTTTTCGGAAAGTGGATACGCATGGGAAGCAATTTTTCTTCTTGATGAAACTATTATACATGAGTTTGTACCCTTTTCTTTCCTTGCTCTCTTTAAATTTCTGTTCTGCAATTTTTTTATCCCTTGCAAGTTTAATTTACTCTTTGTACATTTTGTATCATTAGATATAATATTTGGTTGAATTACATTTTGATTGGACTCAATTTATAAGTTTTCAAGAGTCAATTTTAATTCATCTGCTCTTGGTTGCAAAAACTTTGATTTTGGAAAGCAATTTTTATTGAAAAATAACATTCACCTATCTATTATTCGTGTTAATTTCCAGCTTGGCCTCTTTTCTTTCATTGAAAGATATTTTTTTGTAAAAAAAATCTCATTTGTTTACTTGTAACTGAAAGACTTTTATGTCACATACATACATGCATACGTATTTTTTGTAAAAAAATCTCATTTGTTTACTTGTAACTGATTGTAACTGAAAGTCTTTTATGTTACACACACACACATACATCCATACATCTTGCAATAAAGAAAATGCATAACACTGTGATAGCTAAAAAAAAAACGTCTCAATAAAGAAAAAATATTATTTTTCATTATATTTTATATTTAATATTAAACAAATACAATACTTTTTGTTAAGTAAATATTTTATAATTATAAATATAAATAATTAAAATTATTATTGGAAAAAAAAATTCCGCCAGTAGAAACTAAGCACATAATCTAGCTTAATATCATGTTTAACAAATTCAACTTTATAGCGATATCAAGGCGTTTATATTGGAAATATTACATTGGATTACTTAGAATTACTGCACATCAAGTTTGGAGACGAACTAAAAATTTCAATTTTGTTTCAACATATTAAGCCCAACCCAACCTAGATTCAGTTACAACGTGAAGGCTTCATTTTTACCAGTTAAATAAATCGACAATGCATTGGAAGTTTCACCTTTTAAAAAGTTATATATTTCACAATTAGATTATCCTTTTTCAAATCTCAAAATAAATGATCTCAATATATTAAAATACAATTTAATAGTGAAAATACTAAACCTCTTAAAGAGATACAACCTCCCTCAACATAACCCTAAATAATATGATAATCTATGCATATTGCATGATTAAGACCCACATGACAAACATTTTATGCAGAATCAAGCTATGCATCATAAGCAGCAAAAATCTCAGGAATTTCTGATTCTTGCTTCTGCATTCAAAATTCAAATCAGCTTTCCACACACAACCTAAGTTGCAACTTGAAAGTGGAATTTCCACGTCCAAGGGAAAATGCCAAGGCACAGATGACGAAATCAAGAAATCCAAAAATAAACCTTCATAAACTCGATCTAAATTGCTGGTGATTTAATATGCAATTATGTTCTAAACGATATCCATGCACCGGGTGGCTGCCAGCCAACTGCATCATGCAAAGTCGATTGGAAGAATAGATCATGACTGGAGGAAGGGGGCTGCAGCATCACCAATATTTGCCAATCTCCATCTTCTTCTTGATTGTTCTCCGACCATGATATATTGATGAATCTATAATTCCTGCAACACTGAATATACCTGCACAGAAACATTATCAATGGTTAATCAGTGGCATTAGAGAATTTCTCCATGCAAAGATATGTTCATACAGATGGGTGTGTGCATGAATTTTTTTTTTCCTCCCCTTTCTTTTAGGTGCTCTTTCTTTAGGAAGATTTCTAGTCCTCCTTAGATGTGCTTCTCTTCTTCCCAAGAAAAAGACTCAGACATTTGCATGGATATATACATATGAAGAGAGAGAGAGAGAGAGAGAGAGAGATACCTCCAATAATTGCACAAATATTGGTCATGAAATGCAAAAATGGAACATGTTCCTCCTTAAAGGTGACCTGCAAACATTAAAGCAAAGCAATTTAATCTGTAAGACGGTAATATAGAGCCACTCTTTCATCTATTACAGAAACTACATTAACTTAAGAATCATAATAATTTAGGCTTCTTCACCCTCCCACCCCCCCCCCAAAATAAATAAATAAATAAATCTGGGAATGAAATTCTAAGGAAAAGGATGTCATAATTCCAAGCATCAATTATATCTGTTTAACCTTGATTGGAGATATGTCATAGAAGAAGAAAACTCCAGGGACTCCCCCAAACTCTGTACTCTTCAAATGTTCAGTCACGGAATACTGTGCAATACAACAGTACATCTTAAGGATTATTCAAGAAAAAAAAAAGGAATGGTAATATATAGTTTTATATTAATCAATACCTGATTTGATTGGATAACACGGCCTCTGAGGTCGGTGTATATTGTAGGGACCACCTACAATTTGTGCACAAAAATCAACACAAGTAAACTCATTGCAGAAGTGCATAGTATCAGGTATACATATAGACAGTTGAAAATGGTCTCTAGTAGCTTTCTCTAAGAGGCAGGGAAACATAAAATCAAACACTAATGTAAATCAGACTTTAAAATAATTTTCAATGACTCTCTCACACATACAAGAATTTATAAAGCATAAACAGCTGAATTTATCAGAATGGACGAATGTGCATTGTAAAGAGTTGGCCTAAAATTAAAAGAGGATAACCTAATTAAAATTCATAATAAAATTTTAATAAATTGCAAGAATCAGATACACTTGTATCTTTGTTATTTCTTAAGAGCCCAAATGACAACAACAATTCATGTTTCACTTTCACCTAGTAGCTAACTCTCCAAATCATGAGCACATGCTTTATCATACTAAATCTCAAGGGAATTAGTTGAAGCCATCATTATCAGGCATTCATTTAAACCATAAAATTAATGAGAAAAAGAAGTCCTTTTATAGTACTGACCTTTATGAAATATTGGTACATGCCACTGCTTGTTCCTTGAACCCATTGTACCCTACAAAATATTTGAAAGGGAAAGACATAAATGAGTGTGAGAGAGATTCAGTCATTAATCGCAGAAAAATTTTCACGGGTATTTGCTTTCATAGCAGTTACAACACACTAAGCTAAGTATTTCACATGAATGGGCAAAACATGTTCCTGGGGTGAGGAAATTGGCAACATTTACTAAGATATAATTGATTGCATCAGCTAATACTTTAATTGCAGAAAGTTTATTAAAATTCTATGCGAAATGCATTCATACATAAATACAAACTACATAAATAAAGTTTCAGAATATTACAGTAGACTCCCCAAAATGGGGGAAAGGGAAACTACCAATATTCCCTTTATTTTGAATTTAAAAATAACCAAAAAAAAAAAAAGGAGTTCAATGAGCTAATATTATGGATGATATTATCATTGTTATTTTAAAGGGCACTCTCTGTCAATAATGGGGCCTCAATTTTGGTGCATTTTGCTGCCAGACAGAGGAATGATTCATAATGAAGCTTCCCAGCTTGACAAAACCAAGTGAATGGGGGTGCTAGGCGAGTCTACATGTTCTTTTCCAGTGGGGAAGATCATCTTTTCTCTGTGGAAGGTGAGGGCAAAACTGTATATTAATTATTAAACAAAAAACCTTTAACCCTCCATTCTAATTTCGGAGTGAAGGTCTATTTTAAATTTGTCAAATTGAGGAATTATATATAATATTTCCAAAACCTCAATGGAGATAGATGCATGGTTGTTAATATCGAAATTCTACCTTAGATTGAAAGCAAGAGGTAGGATCATAAATCATGGGATCGTAATAAAATCCTAAGATCCTATCTTAAATTTTAATGTATATTTTATATACTTACTTATGGCCTTTTTGTATGAAAAAAATAGTCTCAAAATAATTAAATATGCATATAAAATTAAAGATCACACATATTGTCATAAATTAAAAAGAAATAATAGACTCTCAAATTGTAAATAATTCAAATTGATACATTTCAAACAAATAATATTAAAAAGATAAAGCAATTAATATAAATAATTCACTCCAAAATTCCGTCAAATGAAGTCAAATTCACTGCCTAAAATGAAGCAAAATAGCCAGCCAGTCTTTTTAGTTTTTAACCCATAAAATTAATATAAATAATTATTTACTTAAAGTTAAAACTAAGTCTAAAAGTCAAAGAACCCAGCTGACCAGCCCTTATCTCTGTTCTGTCTTTGGCAGTCTAGCTAGTTTTCTCTCTAGGCCATCTCACTCTCTGTCTCTGACTCTCTCTACTTCATCTGAGTCGTCTCTGCTTCAGACTCTTTGCTCTAGCAGCAGCAAATGAAGAATCAGCGCCAGCAGTGAGAAATGAAGGGTGGCAAAGGGTGAGCAAACAGAAACCCACGAACAATCAGTGCCGGCAGCAAGTGGTGGATGGCAGGTAAGATGGGAGGTGAACGATTGATGATAGGCAGGACAGAATGTTCATTGCCAACACAGTAGGCAAAAATGGCAAATCAGTTGACTTGTTAGGATTGCATGATCCCACCGCATCCACCGATCTGTCACGATTGAATTGGAGATTCTATCTCCTTATGATTTTCTATGCATTTCATCATGAATTGCAGAGGTGGAAACGTAGAATTGTGTGATCCCACGAGGGGGATCGTGATTCTGACAACCATGGATAGATGTAATTTATGCTGAAAACTATTTGTAATTATAGAAGCCAAAAAATTTCTTAATGTACTGAATTACTTCACTATTCAGGTATCTTAAAAACTAAATCTACACAGCATTTTGCAATGAGAACTTCTATGCATCTTTATCACCAAAATTAAATACTCGGGGAAGAAAAGAAAGGAAAAAAAAATATTACCCGTCAAGAGGATTTACCAGTCCAGGGAAGTGGTTACCAAAACTTAATTTGTTGATGTGATGGCTTATCTGCATCATGAACCATATTTTAAAAATCAATAGTGAAATGACAAGGAAAGAAAAGGCATTGACAATTAGTTAAAGATTCCACAACAAAATATGTTTTTACTCTCAGAACCAAGATGTTAAGGATCCAACTGAATCTTACATTATGATTTTCCTGAAAAGCTAGCAGATCATTCAGAAAGATAGCAGACTGATGAAAGCTTTTCCCAGTAGCAAAATGAAAATTTCCAGCCACTTTATTGACTTCAAGAGATCCATGAATATTGCATCCTTCACCATCTTCATCCTTAACTTTCTGTATATAACCTTCTCTTTTACACTGAAAGCAAAATGGAACTGTCAGAATCATATAGATCTGGGTTGGAAAAGGCTCTGGATCAATAAGATAATCACTATACCTTGGAAACCATAGTTATAAAGAAGGAGAACAAATTTGAGTCCATGTATACATTCTAGAAACAGGTTTGTGATGCTGACATATCAATGAGCAGAAATTTTGTGTATTTTCATACCAAGCATCTTTACATTCGGTTTGATAGTGGTTTTGCTAATGCAAATAAAATTTTTATTAGAAAAAAAATTGCAAATAAAGTTGATATAAAGACAGAAAATTTAACAAAATATAATGGATGATATGATGAGATAAAGTTCAGATGTAAATATTTATGGGCTCATAATTGGGACATTTGGATTTGCAGACACATCCACTGAAAAATGAACAAAAAGAATGAAAATAAAAAACATCTACCTGGTCAATCAAATCCATATTTGTCAACCCCCAACCCTTTTTCCTATATGCGTCACGCACTTCTTCACAAGAATTACAACAGTGATCATCTGACTGCATGAGAGTGAGAGAGAGATTACAATTGTATCAAAATTACACAAACAGACTGATATAAGTCAACACATTAATCTTTGTTATTCAATAAAAATTCTAAAGCCTAAAATTGATTTGCTTTACTTTGTACACTTCATGGCATTTATAACTATTTAAACATTATGCAATAATGCCTTGCAACTTTGACATTCTTGCTGATAATCCAACACACTTTATTTTAGTTTCAAATTTATAAAAATGCCATACACCAATTCAGGGATATCAGATAAATAATGTACCTCTTCAGCACCGTAACATGAACCACAATACTTTTCGTTATGTCCAAGTCTATGACCATCTCTCTGCAGGGGTCTCTCAATCTGCATTATGAAGAAATACAAAAACAATCCAAGTTAATATGCCAAAAAAAGAAAAAAGCAATGTACACATTACTAAAATGATTTTTTTAAATTAAGAGCATAAAATGAAATGCAGAGTTACAAGATTTTAACTGCATAAAGAAACCAAGAGGGGTCCCACTACCAGCACAAAAAAATCAAGGCTTAGTTTGAACCACAGTTGCCCTTTATCCTATGCGAATGGCTACAGTTGTAGGTAGTAATAAGGAATTAGCCAGGACAATATTCTCATCTGGGTTGGCAAGAGCAAGACAGAGGTAGAAACTAATAGAGGTCATAAATGCCAAGGAAGATTGCCAAAACAATATATAACCAGAAAGAAACTAGCATGCCCCCTTTATATCAATGTGGCAGTGATGGATATGACATCTAATATTTTAATGCCTCCAAAGTCTTGTTCAGATTCTGGAAAAGTGATTTACAAGAGAAGTGGTCACCAGATTTTACTAATATGATGCCACCCCTGAGCAATAAGTGTACTTCTTCACTCTTCAATCTTTGCCTGGACTTAAGGGCTTTCTCAACAATGGATTACCACCATGTAATCTAGTGATTCATGTTGCCAATATAAATCCAGAGAGTTATTGAGATCTCCAATGCCTTTATATGCAACAATCATGCATTCATTCAGATGCCATTCTCACCTCATGCAAGAAATCTACTTTATATGTCAAAAGTCGAAACCTTATCACGTCAGCTATTTTAATATCACCAGAAGATTCTAACCAACAGAGAAAACCAAACTTATCAAAACCTCTCAGCATCACCGATTTCATGTTATACCACCCTCAGTCTGCCATAAATAACAGAAACCAAGCATAATGCCTTTCTATTTCAACCATCTTAAGTGAAATCCCAATTCAGCATTTCATGCATAATGTAATTGTTAAGTGCAAATCACTAAATCATAAATTCATTTCAAAAGCATTGTGATGACAGAACAACACAATGATAATGCATAGCGTGCAACCAAAATAATCTCTCTGTTTCTCAACGAACCTGTGGAGCACCAATTCCATCCTGCTTGACTTCTATCACATTACCATGAGCATCAATTCTTTTTTTCACAATGTTATGTCTCTGGAAATAGAAACAATGTAGTGTAGGTAAAGAATCACAAAGAACCCGAATACAAAAATCCAAATATTAGGGTGACATCATATGGTATAGCTAGAATTAATGGAGCTGAAAATTAATTGATGAAATAACATTTTAAGCAGTACATACTATGTCAAGATGCTGCTCTCCACTAATATCCATTGCATCTAAACTCAGTATTGAACATCGAACAGCAGGGAAAGTAATATCAAACTGCACTTCCAATCAAATAAAATAAATGAGAACCAAAAAATGACGTCAAATTCAAAGCTACTTATCTGAGCATACAGGATATGCAAAGTTGGAAACAAAATGGCAGAATTGGTGGTCATTTCTAAGGAAAACTTCCAGAAAAAGTAAATCTGTCTCCAGTCTCAATAGTTCATCAAGAATATCTGCAATCTATAACAAATTCACAACAAATATGCTGAACAACTCCAATCACAAATAGTTTACAGACTGCACTTGAAACATGAAAAATTGGACAAAAATTATAGTCGCAACATAATTCCAATAATTACATTTATGTGTAAGGTTTCCCCTCTTGAAGTATCCACTAAAAGCTTGGTCTCAGTAACTGTGTAGAGGTAGGAACCTGCATGCACAAGTAACTGAAAACATAAATACAAGTAATATATATCTAGGTGATTATATTAGGACAAACATGAATTTATTTTGAGGTCAGATATATTAATGCCCAGCCTATGACAACAACATGTGCTAATACCATAAACTAAACCCTTATCATGTCCCTGTTGCTACAAATAAGCATGTGTCACATATTTGAGGCCCACAGACAATAAATCTCTGTTCTCCACAAAATTAGCATTATCAGTATAGCATTTACAACTATAATCATAACATTATTCCCTGTTGGCATTTTAGCTACAGGTTCTCATGTCAAGTACAATACACCAAGAGTCCCTTCCCCTCCTGGTCCCAAAAAGCTTATCTACTTCAATTCTAGCAATTTCATGGGAACTTAATCTTCCCATAGCATCCCGCCAAATCCAAACTCAATGCTGCAAGGAGAGGAAGTAAAGTCCTTGCCATTTGAACCATATAATAACCGTATCCTTATAGCATCAATTATATCAATAACTTCAATGGTGCTTGTAAAACAACATGAAATAAAATTCACGTAAAGAGATTAATGTAATATATATATTAAGCTTTATAATCAACAAAATCACCACCTTTTACTTTCTGTTAGAAGTACAACTCAATCACTGAGCTCCTATTTACAGTAAAGCTACTGTACGCATCAATAATATTAAAAGGGGAAGGAGGGAAAGACGATGAGGGGGAACTACATACGAGCTTTTTCTTCTAAATGAAGAAAAGTAACATTTTAATTAACCTAAATGCAACAAAGCTCACTGGAAAGGAGCCAAACTTAAAAAATTTCATTAAGACCCCAAATTTTTAATTGCCCAAACGCAAGTCTTCTTATGTGAAAATCAGGATTTCTGGGCATTTCATCCAGGTTTGTCAAACCAAGTCAAACTTCAAAAATGAAAAATAAAATAAAAGAGGTGCATTTGATATCATACTTAGCTCGGAAAAGAATAAGAAGAGCATCACTGCAACAGATACAATGGTGATTACACCCCCGGAGAGAGTTCGCTTGGAAAAATCTTCATTAACTTTTGGGTATGCATCCAAATTCCGAAGTTTGTGAAGGAATTTATCCATGGTGCCAAAACCTCACAAAAACTTCAAGCTTTTGACCTTCGCTTCAATTCCGAGCTTAAGACAGTGAGATAAACAAAAAAACAGATGCGTCGGAGCGTTTTTCCGCTGCGTCAGAGAACGGAAGACGATGGCCGGTGAAATGAGAAGAATTCGCAGGGACTGAGTCGTTCGTGTTCGAACGGGTTGAATTCGTTCGTTGAACGACCCGAACTTAGATCCTCGTCAATTCAGAGTCCAACATGGTGTCTATCTAAAGCATTTTTCTTTGTTTTTCCCCCCTCTTTTATTGGGTTTTGGGTTTTTGTTTTTTGTTTTTTGTAAATAGCCTCCAAAAAATTTATTAAAAAATAACTTTTGATCAAGAAAACGTACGGTCCCCTTCATCCTTGATTTTGAAATTTTAATAAAAATTACTCGTTAAGTCAATATATGTATATTAAATAATTTATTATAATAGTTTGATATATCATCCTCCAAAAGAAAACACTCCAATTATATTTTATGTACAAATCTAATTAAGATAGATAACAAGAAATATTATATTCTTTGGGGATTGTCATTAAAATTGAATATGAAAATACTACTTCATTTTGTAAATGTGAAACTCAAACCTAATCTAATTCAATATAAATTTTTTTACATTTTTGTAGTTTGAATTAAATTAGAGGATACTTGAAATTAATATACATCTAAGCATAATACCTTAAGGGATAATCTAAAAACAAACTAGACAAAGATAAAAAAAAAATTAATTATCACTTACAGAAGATCCTAAATCATTAAAAGGTTGATATTGATTTGTGAGCTCCTCCCAAAAATATTATTGATATGAACATATTTGTGTGAGGCATTATCTTTTGCGAAATTGGTAGATATTAAGAGATGCAAAAACTAAAAAAAGAATGGTTGCAATATCTTAACCTTCTGATTAGTATATGTTTTTTGAATTTGTTAAGTAGAACTTTCAAAGCTCTCCCATATGTCTTGTATAAGCAACTTTCAACAATTAAACCTATATCATATTTAAGGGACATATGTTTGTGTTGGTTAAACACCTTTTTGAGTTTTTCTCATGCACTTGTACTCTACTAGTTTTTTATGTTGAGTGATAAACATGTCCTACATTTGTAAATCTTAGTCAGTGTCATTAATTTGCTACTTCTAGACCTTTCCCTCTATGGAAGAAGACAATTGAGATAATTTGGCATGCACTTGATATAAGCCAAGTTGAACTATTATAGGTGGGAGTCTTTAAGGATTTTAAAAATAAAAAGAATAATATTTGAAGATTGCAACTATATTTTTCCTTGAGCATAATAATATGCATTTGGAACTAAAATGCCTTAATTGTCTATATCTAGTGCAAATACTCGTAAATTTTTCGTTCTTGAAAATTACTAACTATGTTAAATTTGCAGCAAAAGGAACAACGATGCCTAAGTGTTAAGTAGAAATTAATTTGGTTAAAACCTTACTTGAGAGACTAATTGTGGCTTGTTGTTGACCTTTCCCAAATCATTGTGTTGAAGATCCAACTTTTTTTATTCTAAGCATGTAAGATCATTTTCCAATTTCTTTATTTTGATGGCAATTATCCCAATTTGTTAAAGTAAATTATCCTTGTTGATTTGCAATATCCTAATTTAAGCTTCTATTTATGTGACCTTAGTAATAACACCTTGTCCTCGATAAAACAACTTGTTGTTAACAACTTTGAAATGACATTTTCTGTTAATGAACGATGGTGCAACATCCTGTGTGGTAGGTGAATCCTTAAATTTATGCAAAGGACTTTTTAACTTATCATGCAATTATTGTCAAAATGTTATATTCTGATATTAAACCAAGTCATATCGATTCTAAATCATTGAAATTGAGTTTATCATCTTTAAGATGAGTAAGGTGCTTTAATTTTTTTTATTTTTATAAGCTTAATTGCTTATCCTTCTTAGAGGTAGAGATTTGTGCCAAAAACCCCTTCTTAAAGTTTACAATAGAATGAACTTATGGAAAACAAAGCCTAAAGATATTGAAGGAAATCTATTCCAACACCAACTATGCAGATTTAATTTAATTTGAGCTACAATCTCTCTGCGAGATCTTTTAATCAATTTGATATCAAGTAAGAGATGCAAGATGAAATACTTTTTTAACTAAATTAGCTTCCTTAAAGTAAATCATTTTAACAATTTAGGATTTTTATATGCCAAACAAGAAAAGCTATAGGAAAACAAAGCAACACCATCCTAAATTAGATTGATAGTAACTTCATATTCAAAATCAAAGCCAACCTCAATCACAAAAAACAAATTCAATTAATCTAACAGGTTACTGATTAAATTGATTTTTGCTCTATATGCTAAAAACCATCAAACCTAATGATTGTTGTTAGCAAAAGAGAGACACAATTGCATATTGTTCTCTATCACTCAATTTGTGAAAGGATGAAGAAAACTATCGTTATCCTTTTCCTATTAAAATAAGGCCAACAAATGTCATTACTACTTGAAAATGATCACTATTGATAGGAGTTTCGAGCTTTTTAGAAGGTTCTCATCATGAGAAATTGTTTTAGAGCGTTCTTTTATTTATCTCAAAGGATGGATATATTTTATAAATGCCAAAAATTGATAAAAAGGAAAAAAAGAAATAAATTCATTTTATTTAGTTGTTTAAATAAAAATGTTATGTATTAATCTAAAGAATGCAAATAATTCAATTTACTTGCATCACATTCATCTTCCATTTCATCCATATTTAGACTTTTGACATTTATTGCTTGCATTCTTAATTGTTTAACAATATTTAATATTATATTTGAAAATTTTCTCTCTTTATACTTTAAATTCAAATTAAATTTTTTTTATATATAAGTTTAATGGCTTGTTACTTCTACTATTAATTTTTCCTTAATTTTCACTGTTAAAAAATTTTAAAACTTCAACCTAAAGTACTATTTTTACCTCTAAATTGCCATGTTTGTTAATTTCATCAATCATCTTTGGCAATTGAATTTATCTTCTAAGTTAAGTATTATTGGGCTTGGAAGTCCAATGTAATTGTTTTGATCATGATGAAGAAAGTAGCATGCTCAATAGTTATTTCTTGCTTTTTATAAGAAAGTAGAAAAGTTATGTGATGAAAATAATAAATACTAATATGAATATTTGGTTTATACTTGAGTAAATGCGGAACTAGGTATTAAGTTAAAGGGCTATGGCCTTTCAAACCATTACCTAATATTTTACATTACACTAAAAAAAATTTTAAATATTGTTTAAAAAGTTAAACATTAGCCCTTTCAAATTTAACATAGCCCTCCCTTTAAATTATAAATTAGATTCTTTTAAAATATAAGATATATTTTAGATGACAAAATATAATATCATAATTTTTAATGAGAAAATTAAAAGTTTAAATTTTAATAAATAATAATATATTAAAAAAAATTAAATTTGTCACAACCTACTCTTTTAATTTTCTCATTAAAAGTTTTAATGTTATATTTTGCTCTTTAAAGTAAATTTTATATTTTAAGGGAGCATAATCTTATAAGCTGTTATTTAATATTACACATTATACTACAAATATTTTAAATATTATTTGAAAATTTAAACATTGTCCTACCCAAAAAATTTAATATTACTTTTTTTAAATATTGTGTATTTTCTAAAAAAAATGCTTTTACTTTTATAAAAATAAATATTATTATTCATAACAAAAAAACATGAGTCTTATATGTATTATGCACACATGTGTGATGACATTTTGTAGTAAAAAAATAATTTTTCTTATTTCATTTAGGTAAAATACTATCATTACTAATAATTGTTCATTGTTAAGTAAGAAAATATAAAAAGATTAACTCACTTCATCATAACATATAATTATAATAAGAATACATCACATTTGTAAAAATATGTAAAAATAAGGAAGTTTCTTTTCAAATTTGATTTTTGGTTGCTATTTTAGATAATACATTACAATAGATAAAAACATATACTCTAGTATAATAAGTGAGGTGGCATAATTTTGGTTTTTTAGGGTTTCTTATTGACATTATATCCATTGTTCCCAATTGATGCATGTGTAAGAAGGGAAGATATGAAAAATAGATATGAAATTTGGAAATTTAGTAATGGCCCTCATTTAAAGGACTTGCAATATTTATCTATTTTGCATATTATGTTACATAGGTAACAAAGTAATTAAATAGAACTCTTGTATAACATTGTCTAACTAGCTTCCATTGTCCTTTACATATAGCATGTTGAGTAGTTATTGGAGAGCACCAACAAAGTGGGAGTAGTAGCTAAAACAACACTAAAGCTTACTATAAAGAGGACTGGTAAGGTGGAATGGAATCGACATCATTCAATGATGGTCACAGTACCATTATTAACATAGAAAGATACTCGCCTTGAGCATTACTAAGAGAGAAGAAAGAATTGTAAAGCCATAATCTCAATTAAGATAGAAATTATTTATTTATAATAAGAAAAGAATACAATAGGTGGGCTTATAACCTATGTATCTTAGTTCATGATAAACTCTATCTATTAACATTTCACTTAAGCTGAAGTACAGATATCAAATATGTTTAACTTGTTATAAATATTATCAAACTATTTTTCTGAAAAAAGCTTTAGTAAATAAATTAGTAAGTTGTTCTCCAATTTTTAGACGTCAATAATTAATAACACCTTTAAGCTTCTACTTAACAAAGTGACAATCAACTTTTACATGGTTTATCTATTCATGAAACACTAGATTTATAGCAATATAAGTAACAACTTAATTATCACACTACAATTGTATGACTTTAGATGAAGTAATTTCAATTTAATAAAGAAGATAAAAAAAGACATACAAGTTTAGCAGTAACATGAGCCATGGCTTGATATTCAAATTTTGCATTACATTAAGATACCACTATTCATTTTTTTATTTTTAAAGATAAAATATTTTCACTAAAAAACACATAATACCTTAAAATGAATTTTCTATTCATAGGATACTTTGCCCAATCAACATTAGAGAAACTTTCAATTTACAATGACCATAATCTTAATATAATATTCCATGAGAACTTCTCGAAGAATGAAAAGAATATATGTAAATGCATCCTAATGAGAAGTTCTTGGAGAATTCATGAACTGACTTACTATACTTAATGAAAAAGTAATGTCAAATCCTATGATAATAAGATTGTTTAGTTTACCTTCTAACCTTTTGTAACATTTTGAATATTCTAGTAATTCTTTATCTTTCAATCCAAGATTAATATTTAGGATCATAAGGGAATTTAGGATTATAAAGGTGTCATATAGCTTTAAATTAAGCAAACTATTTTTTTTCAAAAGTTCAAGAACATATTTCCTTTGTGAAATAAAAATTTCCTTCTTACTTTAGATAATCACAACATGTAGGAAATACTGAAATTGTCTCAAGTCTTTAGTTTGGAACTTGGAATGAAAAAAATGTTCTTTAATTCTAAAATTCTCACCTGATCATTATCGGTAACTACAATGTCATCTATATAAATAGTAAGAAGAATATATCTAAAATTAGAATGTTTATAAAACATAAAGTGATCATGGTTACTTTTCTTTATATCAATCTTTGTTATTATATTACTGAATTTGCCTAAACCACATATGAAGAGATTGCTTCAAACTATACAAAAATTTTCTCAATTGACATATTTTTGCTTTTTCTCGTATAGTAACACACTTAGAAAGGTGCTTTATATAAACTTTTTCAAATAAATTATCATTAAAAAAGCATTTTTAATTTTAAGTTAGTGAAAAGGCCAATACTAAGAGGCAACTAGAGAGATAAATAGATAAATAGATGTAATTTTAGCAATGAGCAAAGAAATTTTTAGAGTAATCAAAACTATAAGTTTGTGTATAACTCTTAGCCATTAATTAAGCTTTCTATCATGCAATAAAATCATTTAGGTTGACTTTGACTATATATACCTACTTGCATAGGTTTTTTACTATTTAGTAAAGGCATAAGCTCCCAAGTATTACTAGCTTCAAGAATCTCCATTTTTCATTCATGGTAACACGTCACTCATCATAAGAAAGTCATTGTAACATTTTTAGTAACTATAATATAATCTAAAGAAGCAATAAAAGACTAAGAGTACAAAGTTAAGAAGGAATACAACATAAAATTAAAGATAGGATAATATATAGAGAAGTTACCTTTGGAGTACAACTACAAATACTTTTGCAATGAGTAATAGGAATGTTAAGGTTAGAAGGTGAAGAGAGGGATCTTCTACGTAAAAAGCCATTAATGGAGAAGATGAAACTAGTAACTATTTAGTAATTGGTATAACACTTGATGGTTCAATAGAGAGGTGTGTTATTATTATAAGTAATGATTTTTTATGAAAATAAACAAACTTAATAGGATGGGGAATTATTTTTAGGGTGTAGAGTCTTGAGAAGTAAAAAAAGTAGAGTACATAAAGAAATAAATGTCAACAAACTTAAACTTAGGTAGGGAATCAATAATTGTAAAAAAAATCAAAGAAAAGAACTAACTAAAAAAGTATAACTTCAAAGGACATGAAATAACATCTCAAATTAAGAGAGTAATAACAATAACCATTTTTAATATGAGAATACCCAAGAAAAATACACTTTAGAGATTGAAAATCTAGTTTAGAATCCTAAGATTGATAATCATGAACAAAACAAGTAAAACTAAAGATGCATGAAGTGAAAGAAAAAAAATAATTAAGAAGGAAATAAAAATGAATAAGATACCTAATCATTAAAAACTAAAAAAATTATTCTATTGATTAAAAAATAAGTTGTGGAAATCATTTCAACCTAAAATAACCATGATACTTTCATTTGGAATAAAAGTACGCATGGAACCTCCATTAAATGATGATTTTTTTCATTCACTTACTCCATTTTCCAATGGAGCAACCACACAAAAAGATTGATCTATAATACCATAGTTGGATAAATATTAAAAAAAGACAAAACAATATTCTTTAGCATTTTCACTACATAAGTGTTAGATAAAAATATAAAAATGATTCATAATCTTAACATGAAGTGTACAAAAAAATATCAAATAATTCAAAATAATTTCTTATTAAATAAAGCCAAATAGTTTTTGAGTAATCATTAACAAATGTAATAAAATAATAATGACCAAGTTTAAACATAACTAAACAAAGACTCTAGACATCATAATGAACTAACTCAAAAGAGGACGTAACGTGTTTATTGATTCTAGGAACATGACTCACAATCAAAATGCAAAATAAAACTTAAATTAGGATATAGTTTCTTTAAGAATGAAAAAAGATAGATAACATATGTAGCAGTGCAATTGGTATAGAGTAATGCTAGCATTAATAGTAACAAGTTAAGGGAATTTACCATTAAGTATATATAATCCACCAAATCTGTATCCTTTACTAAAAATCCTCTTTATTAAAAAATCTTGAAAAATATAATAAGTAAGTAAGAAGAAGACACCATAATTATAAGTACATACAATTTAGCTAAAAGAAAGCAAATTGAATGGAAATTTATGAAAATATAAAACATTAATCAAAGAAATGTAAAAAATAACATTGATTGTACCACTCCCAATAATAGAAGCAGTTAACCTATTAATTAAAATGACATAAAAAGATAAAAAAGTAAAAGAACAAAAGATATTTATGTCATTTGACATATGATTAATAGCCCCTAAAATTAATAACCTACCTAGACTTGAAATAGGAAATTTATATAGTAGAATTACTTGTCTGAATTGAAGTAGCAGTAAAATAAATGAAAGATGGCTATTATGAAAACTGAAGTTAAATCAAATGATTATACTCATCTTTAGCCAATGTTATACACTTAGATTTGAAATAATAATAGTAATAATGTTAGTAGTTGTATGTGCAAACCAAAATAGTGGTATATATTGTCCAGTTAACTAAAGTTTTTTTTTTCATATTACTAGGTTCCTTACAATAATAACAAATGTTAGTTAAATCAATGTTGGACATCATGACTTCTACTTTTACATTTTCTAATATCATAATCCCCTCAATTACTAGAACTTACTAAAGTAGAGCAGGCAATTAAATAAGTAATTAGGGAAATGGAACTAATAAATGTTAATGGCATATTTTAAACTGCTCAAAGAATATAAGAAAAAAATAAACTGCTAAATTAACTACTTAAAACCAAATAAGAATTGCTGGCAATTATGACTTAACTTAACAAGTAAAGCCATAAAAAAAATAAAGCAACTAATTATTTTATTAAGTGTACACTGCCTTGATATCATCAATAATAGAAAGAAGATGGTCAAATTAATCATAGATATTGTTCCACTCAATATATTCTAAGGCATAATCTTTCCTCATTCATCTTGCTAAAAATAGAGATACACATAAGTCATAAATGTAACTTAAATTATTTTTACTTAAAAAAATGAAAATTTAAGGAATGTTCATAAGTCTTTGACTATCTTGTAATGTATATAATTATTTTCTGCTTCCTTCTCCAAGGTATTGTTTATCAAAATAACTAATCATCAATACTCTATAACATATCAATTTTCATATTATCAATCAGTGGATCATTAGTTACGTGATCAAAATTGTCATGACCCTAACCCATCATGACCAACATGAAACCCCTATTCAGTTTCCACCAAATGCCTTGACTCATGATAACAAATTAACAAATGCCTTATGTTTATAAAGGATCTAGCATTTTAAAAAAAAAACCTTCAATAAGATTTCTATAAAAGATGAAGAAGTTAGGTATGTTTATAATCTTCAATAAGATTTCTATAAAAGATGAAGAAGTTAGATATGTTTATAACCTTCAATAAGATTTCTATAAAAGATGAAGAAGTTAGGTATGTTTATAGCCATCCCAAAATAAGGATAAGTAAACCTAACTAACTCAATAGGAAAATTAATGCAACGTTTCCCTATCTATTTCTATGATAGATAAGAGGCCTAAATATCTTATGTGCATGAATTTATGCTACCAAAATATCATCATTGAGCTCCTATGGACTTTAGCTCTGAGTAGGTGGAAATAGAGGTTCAACATGGGAATTTGTAAAATAAAACTTGGAGAAATGAGTTCGGGGCTCAATAAGTAAATAATTTATAAGAATAATAATATTTCATACTTACTTATCCATTAGACTATCCTCCTTTGATCATTCATGTCAAATTTAAGCATAATAGAATCCAAGAGTCGATAACAATAGTTTAACATATAATTATTTCATTGTCGATACCTCATATAAAGATAGTCATGGATAACTATAATTAAGTTATATCTCATTTAAAGCGATAAATAAATGATACAATATAATCATCCACTTTTTATCTTTAAGGTCAACCTTATACCCTTTACAAGCTTTCCATCTTTATCCCTCCAAGGTTTACCTTATACCTTTCATAAGTATGTTATCGAAAACTTTACATTTGGTATTCATAACTTCAGCCCCATCACATTTTCTATCTCTAATGCCATTTGTGGCATGATTTACAATTATAATTTAAGTGTTAGAGCTCAAGCTCTATTCAACGTAGTCACAATTCAATTTCAATGTACATCACAATACTTATTAATATCATTATGCCTTCTGGTATAGCTACAAGCATTCTGACATATCATAGTACTCATTTCATAAATCATTTCTCAATGTATATATCTCACTCCATGAGTAATGCAATAAGTTCATGATATCATATGTTATATCACATAACTTCTAATTCCTCATATTATGATTATCCAACCTATGTGATCATCTTATACTTATCATACACCACATTATCTTTAGTGTTTAGTGACCGAATACTCATGTTAGACAAATAAAAGTTATGAAAACATAGTATGGACAAGGTATGTGTTACTATATGATTATCTTAATTATGACCTTTGAGTGGTCTTTTATGAATAACTCAAAAATTGTAAATATGATATATATGAAACTCATTTCAAATGAAAATAAACTTATTTAGCTTTTTATAAACTAGTCATTTGCCTAAATCAGCTAAGTTTGGAAAAGGTTATACCCTTTTGAAAATAGATGCAAAAGGTCTATTTTTGAAATCTTGAATTTTTTACCTCTATCTACTCTTTTGATGATATTTCAAAATATATGCAAGATTTTAACTTAAAGATAATTTTATTTGAAAGTAGACTTAATTACCTTTAAAATGATAGGTAGTTTGTTTAAAATAGATATAAGATGAAGAAGTTATGCCCCTTTAAAGTCGGTATAAAATTTTACAATCGATTCATCCACCTAGTTTTTACCCCTGGACCCTTAGAAAAGAAAACTATTGTGGAATTATCATAGAAAATTTTTAGTAGCTTGGCAATATTATTAATTGCCTTAAGTCTTGAAATAAAATTTTGTAATCATTTAGCCTAAACTATAGCTTTAAAGTATGCCATAAATGCAGCTTCTATAATGGATGCAATAATAATTAACTATTTTACACTTTTTCATAAAATAGTTCTTTTGGCTAGAAGATACAAATAACTAAAAGTGGATTTCCTTATATCCAAATAACTATCAAAATCTAAATCTGAATGTCTAACTAACTCAAGATGATCAAATCTTCTATAAGTAAACATGTGATTCTGTATTTCTTGTAAATATCTTTCAAGTGTCTTTACATTTTTTCAATAGTCTAACCCTAAATTACTCTAGTATCTACCTAACATGTCAATTGCACAGTTGATATATGGTCTTGTATAAGTCTAAGCATATAATAAGCTTCCAATAATAGATGCATAAAAAATTATTTCCATTTATTTTTGTTCCAAATCATTTCTAAAACATTGTATGAGATTAAACTTGTCTTTTTTCTAAATTGGAATAAAAGATACTAAGCATTTTTCTATTCTAAATATTTCTAAAACTTTATTAATATATACTTTATGAAGCAAACCCAACAATCCTTGTGATTTATCCTAGAATATCTCTATCTCGATAAAATATATTGCCTCACTCATATCTTTCATTTTAAAGTTATAAGAGAGAAACTTCTTAGTCTTATACAATAAATTAAGATCATTAGTTATAAGCAAGATATCATTAATATATAAAAAAAATCACTCATACTAACTTTTAAACATATACACCAGCTAACAATGTTTTTCTTAAATATAAAAGAAACAATAGTATCATTGAACTTAAAATATCATTGTCGAGAAGTTTGTTTAATTATATATGTTAACTATTTAAATTTACATACCATATTTACCTTTCTTTCTACTATAAACTAGTCATTAGTTAGTCCATATAAACCTTTTCCTTTAAATTTAACCATTTATAAAAGTAGTTTTCAAATTTATTTAACACAACTCTAGTTTATAGTGAGCTGCCAATGTCATGATAATTTTGAATGAATTTTTCTTAGGAATCAATAAAAAAGATTCCTTATAGTCAATGCTATTTTTTTTAGTAAACCCTTTTAATAACTATTTTGAACTTGTAACATTCCAGGTTACCTTGAAAGTCAAGTTTAATCTTTAAGATCCATTTGCAACTAACTATCTTGCAACTTTCTAACAATTCAACAAGATCTTGAACCTCATTTTGTTTCATAAATTTTAATTCATTTTATGACATTTAACAATTATTAGCATTATCACCATTCATAGGTTATGAAAATGTCATTAGGTCTTCATCTTTTCCTAAGTTAATTTTAAACTCCTATAAATATACCATATAATTATTAGAAATAGTATATTTCCTTTCTTTTTAAGATTTTCTTAATGTTATTTGTCATTATGCATCTACTCTAGGCTTGTCAATTACAATTACAACTTCATTATGAATGATAAGTCAATTTACATGTTGTTTTTTATGATTATTAACTAGATTAATAACTTAAGGAGTAACAACCTTATTAGAAATATAATTCAAAGGAATTTATACTCTCATTTCTTGAATTTCACTTTACATGGTGTTTCACTTTCATTAATTTCACTATTTTTAATAAACCTAACATTTTTAATTTTAATGATCTTTGTAGTATAATTAGAACAATAAAATCTAAATCCCTTTGACTTTTCTAGATAACCAATGAAATAATTACTAATTGTTCTTACATTTAATTTTTTTTCATAGGGATTATAAAATATAATTTTTGCTTGGTAACCCCAGATGTGTAGGTGCCTTATACTAGGTTTCCTTCCAGTTCACATTTCAAAAAGCATCTTTGGAACTGTCTTATTAGGAACCCTATTCAACAAATACAAAATACTTTTAAAGGATAAGTTCACAATAAAATGAGTAAAGAAGAATTGCTTAACATGCTTTTAACCCAATCTAATAAAGTTTTATTATGTCATTTTGATACACCATTTGTTATAGTGTAGCTAGCATTTTGTATTGAATACATTGCCACATTTCTTGAGGAATTTAGCAACCTAGGTGTTTTCCATATTCATAATATCTTCCATAATACCACCACCCCTATTAAATTTGATAATTTCACTTTTCTATTTTATTACCTTTCAACTTCATTAATGTAAATCTCCAAGCCATTTATAGCATGAAATTTCTTATGCAATAAATAAACAGAACCATAATATAAAAAGTCATTAATGAAGTTTATAAAGTAATTTTTTTATTAAAATAATTAACATTAAAAGGTCTATATACATATATATCAATATGTATAATTTTAAGAAACTAAATGCTTCTTTTAGCTCCTTTCTTTGTGTGTTTTTCTTGTTTATTTTTAATACAATCCACACATACATTCAGATTAGTAAAATTTAAATTTGTAAGGATTCTTTTTTTCTTTTTACCAATCTTTCCATTTTTTTCTTTGGAAATATGTCCTAAATGCTTATGCTATAAGTAAGAAAGACATTTATTGACTAAACCATATTTAATAACAACACTATGATGCAAAGTTCAAAGTTTTTCAACATAAAGAGTATCAAATTTTAACTTATATAATCCATTAGCTAATATACCACTACCAATCATATAGGTATGTTTATACAACCTAAAACTACCATTACCAAATTTAAAAGAGTATCCAACTTTATCAAGTTTAGATATATAATGAAACTAAATTCTTAGACATATTAGGCAAGTAAAGAGTTTCAAATAGATTCAAATGATTTCTAGTGTCAAGGATTAAATGATAAGTCTCAATAACTTCTAGTGAAACCTTCACTTTATTATCTATAAAGATAAACTTTTCATTTAGCCTTATAGTTTAGATTATAAGAAATCCTTACATGATATTGGAAATATGAGTTGTATATCCAAAAACAATCCACTAAGTATTATAAAGAATTTCAACTAAATTTGATATAAAATATACACGAATATTAAACTTACCTTTATTTTTAAACCAAGCTTTATGTTTTGGACAATCCTTTTGGAAATGTTTAGACTTCTTACAAAAATAACATCTATTATCTTTTGGTTCATTCTTAAGAATTTAATAAGATGCATCATTAACCTTCAATAGTTCATTTCCTTTCTTCTTATGTTTCTTTCCAACTCTTTGCTGATTTATATAGTTGAAATAATTTTCTTGATACTCGAGTCTAGTTTCTTCTTAAACTATTATATTATGCAACTCATGCACTTTTCATTTATCCTTTATAATGTTATAATTTATTTAGAAATGGTCATACTTAAATGGTAAAAAATTTAACATGAACTACATAAGAAATGTTCATCCACATCCATTCTCAAAGATTTTAAGTCTTGTTGCAATATTTGTCATCCTAATGACATGTTCATTTATAGTATGAGAACCATCAAATTTTATAATGGTTAACATATTGATCAATGTTTGAGTAAGAAACTTATTAGAAATTTAGGAGTGTTCTTACACAAACTTCATTAATTCTTTAGCATTATTAGATTTTTTGGAAAGCAAACTTAATGTTGTTAATTATACTCATCTTCATATACATCAAACTTAATTTATTTGACATTTTCTCTCCATCAATGCTAAAGTAAAACTAGATTTTTCACTCTTGTAAGAGAAATTAAGTCATTAAAGACCAAAATAGGTGAGAGAAATGGATACAAAGGCAAGGTATTGTAATGAATAATATTTGAAATGTTAATGCTTTAAATTACATATTAACATGTTACATAGATTCAAAAAGTAATGCATTTAACCATATAAATGCATATTGAGATATTCACTTTTAGGTAATTTACCAATACATAACATTTAACATAATATTACTGATAAAATCTTACATAATTTGCTAATAAAATATGCACTAATTAGAAAATTTTATAATTTTTGGACATATAAACATAATTAATGGTATATTTATATTACCAATATTTATGTTCATTAATTATAAGAATAAACAATCAATGCAAAGATGGAAAAGAAGGTAACAATACCTACATGTTTCTTTAAAGTTATTACAATGACACAAAATTATTTGAGGATGGATAGATGAACAATTCCTTAATTTTCTATTAATTTGATTATTTATTTGATTTCAAATCATTGATGACATATGTATTAGTTATGATATTCTCATTTGTATAATTAGTTAATATAAAATTAAATAAACTTTATATTGAATTGTATGATATGTCATATGATTTATGAAATCTACTTGAGACTATGTGAAAAATAATTAACCAAATGGGATAGAATAATATAAACGTAACTTGTAATTCTTCATAAATAAAATGAAAATTTGAAGATTATAAATATATGCATTATTAGATTCTTATATTATAAATACTTCACAACTTTATATTAAAAGGCGCATAAAAGGCTATATAAAAATTCATATTAAATTAAATGATATGTTAGTTTACATCAAGAAGATATGATGTTAAAAGATATATAAGTTCATATCTAAAGAGGCATATTTGTTCATATCTAAGAGATGTGATAGTTTATGTTTGAAAAGTATGATAGTTTACATTTAATAAACATGGTGATTCATGATTAAGAGACATGATGACTTATGATTAATGGCATAAGAGTTCATATGCAAGAAATATGTTGGCTTATGGTTAATAGACATAATCTTTCATGTGTAAAAGATATAGTTATTCATAATTAAAATAGATTATATTTCAAGCTTAAAAAAAATGATGTTTTAGGATTATATATATATTATTAAAATGTGAATTGTTTGAATTCTTACGTTATCACTTATTTAGAAATATGATCTAAAGTATCCATGAAGATTTTTTTTTCTTTTTGTGATAATGAATTAGATAAACTTTACATGAGACCACATAATATGCGTACACCACATGAGATGTGATTGAATAATATTGAAATAATTTGTCATTCTTGGTATATAAGAAGAAAGTTTGAAAGCATGATAATTTTATATTGAGACACCAAAGAATGGCAAAAGAAAAGTTAACTTTGTAATGTTGTCTTATGCTATATATAAATATAGTATAATTTCATGTGAAATGATTGTTAAGACAATTTTTTTTGTGTGAATGTTATGAAGTTTGTTATTTTCAAATGTTAATTTTTGATAAATGATAAAATGCTATATTGAATAGAAAATAATGGGGGTTTATACTTAAATTGTCTCTTTATTTGAGAAAGTATTAATCTTATATACTAAGTGAAAAATTATCAAATAGTTTTTAAAATTAAGAAAGATGTACGGAAGCTTGGATTTGATACTAAAGAGATAAATAACCCCTTTTAATTGTTTCACATAATTTTCTAAATGGTGATAATCTTATATTAATTCTTGCTTTATTTAAAAAAAGATCCACTAGAGATCCCAGTATCATGTAGAATATTGAAATATTATTTCAAGGATCTTAAAAGGTCAAAATTAAATTTATTCTATAATTTATTTAGTAGTATTATAAAAATACATCGATGAAATTTGGATATGAGTATATGAGACAACTAGTCTAATTTTGAATTATACCCATTGTTAGTGGATGAGTTTTTTGGATGAGTAAGAAACAAAATTGTTTATAGAAGAACCAATCCGTTTTGGAGTGGTTCTTGTTATTGGTGGAGGAATTTCTTGAATGTGCAAGAAATAAAAATATTGATAAAGATGCTGAGTAAATTAAAAATTATTATGAGATGCCTTCGATATGAAATGATTATTATAGTGAAGCTACTTTGCAAAATGTCTTATAAATTATATCTATGATTGTAAGTTAAGACATAAAAATCTAAAGCATGAGAATGTAAGGCAATCAATAAAAAGTGGTGTCACAATTATAATTTACATTAAGAGAAGTTAAAATATTTGTTTGATGCATTTACAAAACCTCTAGTGAAAGAGATATTTTAGATTACATCATCTAAAATGAGGTTGAAACCTAACAATTTTTTGTCAATTGCAAGGGTAACCCAACCTCTTATTAGAATTGCTCTAATCAAAAGGTTTAAATATGTAAGAATAAGTTATTAAATATGGTTTGTTGATATTGACACGTGTGGGTCCCAAGAAATATAATCAACATCATTCATCATGAAATACTTAAAGGATGAGTTATGCTAAGTTTAAGACACTATTGTTAAGTGTTTAAAGCAATGGAAAAACACATTGTAGACTTTCATCCATTGGAACTTCGAAGTGGTATTGCTTCTTCTAAAAGTTAAGGGTTTGTTTTCTAAAGGGTTTATAAATCAAGAATAAACACATGGCTATAATAATGCTACAAAATACATTTTTTCTCATCGAGATAGGAGATAAGTATTTGTATGACATTTTTAGATTTATCATGAAATATAGTTAGTTTAATACAATACAATTAAGGATTTTGATAGGACTTTGAGGTATTTGTACTAAATAAGGTTTAATTTGAAAGATATTTATACCTATGTATATTTATCTCATTTTGTAAGGTTGCAAATTGTTTATAAAAGTGAATTTCTTGCCTTTTCAGACAAAATGGGGGTATTGTTAGTGGTGTTTGGAAAAATAATAAATTATTATTTCAAAATTGAATCAATAGTTGTGTTTGTTTCAAATAGAAATTTAAGATGTAAATATTAATAAAATTATATATTTTAAAATAAAAAATTATGACTTTTGAAATTGAGAAGTGCATCATTTGAAAATATAAAATTATGTCTTTTGAATTAAAAATGCATAACATTTGTGAATTAAATTTTGAATCTTTTCAAATTTAATAGTTATGTCTCTTAAATGAAAATTTTATAACTTTTTAATAGAAACTTTGTGTCTTTCTCATTTTATAACTTTTTAATAGAAACTTTGTGTCTTTCTAAATTTGAGAGTTATGTTTATCGGATGAAACTTTTCAACTTTTACAAATATTTCAAAATTTCATACTTTATCAAGATATCCTTGAGACATATTATCAAAACTTCTTCTTATATAATTTATTTTTGAACCATATTATCATAACTTCTTCTCATAAAATTTATTTCTATTTTGTTTAAAACATCTACGTTCATTACAAAATTGTTTTATAAAGACATATAAGGAAAAATTCAATCTTATTTTCTATAATTTTTCAAATTTTTATTGTATCCTAAAAGTTTAATTTACATATTATTTTTTCAAAGCAAACTTGGTTCAAGTGGACAAATATTTTCTTCAAGGAAGTGTTATGTTTAACGCATTAAAAATTCTAACTCTGACTCCACAGTTCTCTCCTAACATATGCCTGATTTTGATTTTGTTCCATGCAGATAGAAAACAAGTACATATAAATAAAATATTATGGATACAATTCACATATAATGAACAAATTGTAAATGAGATGCGAATAAAATGTATTTTTCTTTAGGGATAATAACCTAATCACTTGAAAATAGAAATGGGTCTTCCATATCCTATTAAGACTATCACCATATCGCAAGTAAACCAATGATTGCAAATTTTAAGTGTAACTTTTCCAACCTAAGGTATCAGTCAGAACAAATATTTATACTTTCAAAGCAAATCGTTTTTTATATTTCAATCTATGTAAATGTATCATTTTTTAGCAATGATATTTTCAAAAATAATATAAATAAATTTGGCCAACTTATATTTCCTGCCGGTGAGAAAATATATATCCTTTGAACGAGCAAAAAAATATGTATAATGGATTTACTTCTGATGAAGTGGTGGAATTTTATTAAAAAGCGAAAATTAAATAACATAAATTAAGTATAATATATATATTTGACTTATGCAATAATTTATTAAAATATTATTGTATTTAATTACAAATTAATTTTATAATTTTAAATTAAATTTAATAATATATTAATATACCGTGCAAAAGGTCGTCTAAGATAATCATCATTTATATTTAATCTTTCACCCGTGCAATAAGGCACCTGGCAAATTACGTCAATGTGTCCCGGTAGGGTTGAATTTTATCTCTGTCCCTGAGTTTCTGAGATTCCGACACCAACCAATGAGCTTGGCTCTTCTCCAAGGCTATTCTTCCGCAGATGAAGAAGAAGAGGCCATCGATAATGGAACCCAATACCAAGATTCTTCTGAGGAAGATGGTCGCGAAGAAGCAGCCCCTGCTGTTTCTCACCCTTCCCTTGGTGACAGATCCTTGTTCGATCTTCCTCAACCTTCCAGTGCCTCTGGGCTCCCTTCTGCATTTGACGCATTCTCCGAAGTAATTAACCTTAATTTGTTTATTTCAGCTTCGTGGGTTTCGTTTGGCTCTCGAGAATTATATGGAAAAGACTGTATTTTGGTGATTTATAGTGTTTTATTAAAAAAATATCAAGAATGATCTTTTGCGTTTCCCCCCTTTTTGGCTATTAATTGAGCATTTACTGAGGACAGGTGTATTGAATTTTTTGACTGATTCTGTTTTCTTTATGGAGATTTCAGGACCGCCGCAGTTTCTGAACAATAGTGTGGAGGAATACAACCCAGCAAAAGATGCTGGTCAACAGCAAGGGAGGCATGGCAGGAGGCATCGGAAAGAGAAGAAAGATTTACCTTCAGGTATAAGATAGTTTCTTTTTTGTATGATGCTCCTATGGTAAAATTTCTGGGCTGTTGTCAGCTGATATATACGGATGGGTTGACCTTGAATGCTAAATGAAGAATGTTAAACATGAATTCACTCTAAGGTAACACCAACCTGGTTTTCTATATGTTATATGATAGCTGTGCGTTTGATATTGATTTTGGGAAAGGTATTGGAGAGCTTATTCTTACCCCTTCGAACCAGAACCACTGCTGGAAGAGTATATAGTGTGGTTGATGCGGTTGTTTAGTAGCATACATTGGTCTTATATTAGTTATGTTAACCGTATGTTTGAGTTTGAGATGCTAATTTGGTGAACTATGAGTAAACATAGTTACATATGTGTGCGAATTGTGGATATTGTTTGCTACTAAGTATGCAGTTGCATTTAAAACAAAGATTTGTGTTATGTTGGTTTAGCTTTAGTTGCCTGCTACTGTCTTTGTTCCCCCCGCATGCAACACCACATCTTGTAGTTCTGTAGGTAGTTTAGAAGCTAAAGACGTCATAGTTCTTGATTACAGTGACGTATTTGGATATTTGGCCTTTCTTTAATAAAGTAAATAAATAAGAATCCTTTTTATGCTAGAAAGCTGTTGTAGTGTTAACCAAATGTGTATATATTTGATTCAGAGACTGCTTGTCTTTTATTCCTTATATTTTCGTTTATTAATTAAGACTTCCTGACTACTTACAAGAATTAGGATATGGGCTAATTGACAAAATACAAAATACCAAACTTAAAAGGACTGCACAAGTATTTCTTGCCATTAAGTAAGTAGTGATTATTGGTAAAGTTGGTTATTCGGATTCTGTGGTGGCTGGCCTATGAGTGTATGGAGGCCTTTCCCATGCAAAATGATTCTGGCTGGTGTTACTTCGGTTGCTAGTTCTTTAATAGCATTCATGATAGTGGAAGCAATCAATGGGTGGAGAATCAATCGTTTCTGCTAAATGTTGATACTTGCAGTGCGATGGTACTTTAGCTTGTAGACTATAAATGCAACGGAATGAAGAGAATTCCTTTATGGTTTATCAAGTGTCTCTATGTTGTAGTGCACTTTCCCGTCCAATTCAACAAGATAATATTGATCGTGCACTTTTTATAGGTGCTGTAGTGGAAGCAAAAGCTCAGCTAGTTGGAATTCATGAGCGAGTAAGAAGTGACACTGGTAGCCAACCACCAGCTTCAACTGCTTCAAGTTCATCAGAAGAGGGCAAGCGGATGGCAACAGCAACCAATCCTGGTGCAGAAGATGCTGCTGAGCTTTTGAGGTATGCTTTGCTCTGTAGTAAAGGAGGAACTGAATATATAATGTTTTCTTTTATGTTTATCTGGTGTCATTGTGTGTATCTCGTAGTGTACAAAAAATACTCAAAAAGTTGGGAAAAATATAAAATACTCCTTTCAACTTTAGAAACTTGAAAATCACCTCCTTAATCTATACAAAATTTGGGATTAACACTTATTGTCAACTTAATTTACCATTTTATTGAATTGCATTTTTTTAATGAATTTTTTAGATAATAATTATAACATTATATTATATTAGTTTATCTCGTTATTTTCTTTTTTTGCAAATAATTATAATATATAATTGATAAAAATTAAATTAGATATATAGACTTTTGATTAAATACTTCAAAATGAGTTGTGAAGTTGGGTGTAAAAACTGATGAAATAAACTAATTTAATATAATATTTTAATTCTTGTTTAAAAAATTCATAAAAATATTGTTTAATTTCATGAAATGTTTAATTAAGTTGGCAATGGGTGTTGAATTCTAAGTTTTGTGAAGTTTAAAAAACGATTTCCAAGTTTTTAAAGTATAGAAGAATAAAATTCAACCATCCTAAATTTGAAAGGGATTTTTACATTTTCCCCCAAAAAGTTTAGGGTTTAGGTTTAGGAAGGTTGGGAAGTAGAGCTTGCCGGTTCTCATTTCCCAGATAGATGACTTTGAAACTTCAACTTTGTTGCTAAAACAAAATTTCAATAAGGAATAAAGCTTAAATTATTCCTGATCTCTTATTTCCTATTCACGTATTTGTGTGCATACATGGCTCTTGTTCCTCGTATCTGATTAGTTGGCTTTCTCCGTAGAATGTGCTTGCAGTGCGGGATTCCAAAGACTTTCTCCAATGCACGAGGAATGGTCTGCCCTGTGTGTGGTGATCGCCCTCTGCAGGATACAAGCACAGAATCAAAGAAGAAGGGATCCACCATCAAAGACAAGGAAAAAATCAAGAGGATGAAGGGCCAGTCAACTCATGCCTCTTGGAAAAGTGAAACAGAGATGCAGCTAAGGCAACAGTTCGATTAATTGTATTTCAACGGTATCCTTTATAGATGACCTGGTATAATGTATCATGGCTAGGAGCTGTGTTGTTACAATAGAAAACCTTGCTGTTGACAATGGAAAATGTAGGGAAGCTTCTTTAGTTCGTTACGAGGCTTGCTTACCAACGTTATGCATGTTCAGCGACCAAATTTTTTCTTGATTATGTAGCCTTGCCATTGCATATGTTGCGAACAGAGCTCCCACAAAACTCTACATGCACGGTACAGTTTTTTTAAGCTCTCCTTGCACAGTGAACAACAGAAGCACGGCACAGATTACAACTCTGAATATTTTAATGGAAAATTTTTTTTGTTAAAATATAATTATAAATTATCAAGATAAAAAATAATTGATATTTTTAAAGTTAAATATAATGAATTTAGTGAAAAATAATTATTTTTTAAAGAGAAAGTTATTTTTCTCTATTATTACAATTATAAGAATTTTTTTTTATTACAAAGTGTAGAGATATATATAATAGTTTTTATTTGTATATAAGAAAATAATATTTTTCTATAAAAATTATCTTTTAATAGATAGATGGAAGGAGTTTATATGTTGAAAACATGCACTATGAAACAATATTGCTAGTAATAATCCTACTCGCATTTAGAGTTTTGTGAATGGATCAATGGATCAAGACCACTCAATACATTGAATTTGGGCTGATTAGGGTATAGTGGTTTAAAGGGGCATGCATTTGATTAGTTCATAAAACTTATAATTAATATTTTTTAATCACATGTCTAAATGAACACAATTTATTTATCGCATAATACTAATCGGATAATATCAAGAGTGGTCATTATAGTTGAAAAACAATTATTTAAATGAGTTATTTTACTAAATTATTTGCCATCATCTAAAGATCAAATTGTCCATGATATTTTTGTACTATGTCCATTTAATCACAAGCACTTTAAACACTATAAATACTGATGTCTATAACAAATAAGTTTTTTAACTTTCTTTTCTATATTATTTCAATTTTCACCTTTTCTAATCTTCCACTGACTTTAACATTGGAGGGCTAAAACAAGATCTAAATCCCATTTGTTCTTGGCTTATTTGTAGGTGTTTTAATCATGTGCACAATATTTTCTACCTTATATTTTTTTTATTTATATATAAGAAAATGATATATTTTTTATAAAATTATCTTCAAATAAATAAACAAATGGAGTTCATATGCTAAGAACATGCACCATAAAATAATATCACCAATAACGTTGCTATTTGCATTTAGAATTTTGTGAATGGGTCAATGGGTCACGATCACTCAATACATTAAACTTACGTTGATTAAGTTATAGTAGCTCAATGGGATACACATCTAATTAATAAATAAACAAATGGAGTTCATATGCTAAGAACATGCACCATAAAATAATATCACCAATAACGTTGCTATTTGCATTTAGAATTTTGTGAATGGGTCAATGGGTCACGATCACTCAATACATTGAACTTAGGTTGATTAAGTTATAGTAGCTCAATGGGATACACATCTAATTGATCCATAAAACTTATAATTAATCTTTTTTTATCATATATCTAAATAAATATAATTTATTTATCGAACAATACTAACTGAATAATATCAAGAGTAGTTATTACAATTAAAAAAATAATTATTCAACTTAGTTATTTGCTAAGTTACTTGCAATCTTGCGATCATCTAAAAATCAAATTGCTAATAATATTTTTGTATTATGTTTACTTTGTCACAAGTATTCTAAACATTATAAATTCAAATTCCATGAAAGTCTTTTAACTTTATTTTCTATGCTACTTCAATTTTCACCTTCTCCAATTTTTCAATAACTTAGATGTTAGAATGCTAAAACATGATCCAAACCCCATTTGTTCTCGACTTATTTGTAGGTGTTTCAAGGGCAAGACTTCCATCCCCCAGATGGAAACCCTGGATAAATGGCCGATTATTGGCCTTTGCTTTTTAGTGAATACTATACATCTAATGCAAAGTATTATTTCCTTTGGTCAAATAAGTGGTTATGTCGGATGTTTCAAATTTGATTTTTGTAAGGGTCGATTGATTTCTTTTGTACTTTTTTATTTTGTTTAAGCAAAAATTGAGGTTACATTAGGTTTCATTTTTTAGGTAATTTTTTTATTGAATTTCAATGTAATTATTTTTTAAAATAAATAATGATAGTTAATAAATAATATTTTTATAATTTCAATATCAAAACAAAAATACGTCAATCTTACAAATTAATAAAAAGTTATCATAAAGAATTTAAATAAAAAATTATTATTTATTTATTTATTTATACCTTGTAATAGAATTAGCTTAATTTAATAATGTGAATATTATATTTTTTATTTTAATGACTTTTAACGTAAATAAATGCTATATTCGCTTAAAAATGTGAAATGGTGCCATTAAGGCATTATAAAAAATAATTATAAAATAGTAATTTTACATGTATAGAGAAAATTTAAAACATATGCCGTCAGGAATTTAATCAAAATTTGAACTTAACTTACACTGAAATCAAGTGAAGCTATAGAAAAATGTAAGAACCTATGAGTAAAAGACTTGAAATACTATAAAGACTATTTGTAGAAACGAAGAAGATTATATTAGTTATTTTTTTAGATTTAAATTTACAAATTTCAAAACTTGAAAAAATTATGGATTGATTATAAAACTAAATGACTCTTCCAAATTGCTTGCTTCAATGCTCGATGGTGTTGGAGAAGTTTACTTTGTATTAGAGAGCCAATAAAAGAGTTACGTATATTACTAAAACTCTTAAAAATTAACCATAAGACTAAAATAACTATTTAAACTTATCATTTTTCCCTATTAGAATGTATGGTGATTCGTAAAATATTTATATATTTAGTTTTTCTTATATGATGCACTTTTGGATGTTATCTAAGCTTAATTTAATAAATTCTGTCACATTTTATGGATAAAGTTGTAATTTTGAGATGAATTTAGATTTTTTGAATAATGTTCGATTTCAACTCTATTTCAGATTTTAAGCCATATTTGGAGTTATAAATATCGGATTGGATCATTCTTTATATGAATCAAAAGTTAAGAAAAAAATCCTACAATTTTTATGTTTTAAGAAAAACTCAGTTTAGCCTTTAAGGATTTTAAATTCTACTTACAAGTTGAAACAGTTGTTTTAGCCGAATCTGACCTTTGCTCACTAGTTTGACCATAACTAGAGTTATAGATGTCAAATGTGGGAGTTCCTTAATGCGTTTTAAAGTTAACATTCAGCTCTACAACTCTCATGTTCACTAAAAAATGTGAATCAACTATCTTGATTTAAAAAATTAGCTACAATCTAGAAGATTGGTTGCTGTGAGAATCAAGGTTGATAACTAATGGTCAAGATTGAAGGTTAGGCAAGTGAAATCCTTGCACACACTTATCTATAAATAGCAAGGAGCAAAGACTTAGAGAGGATCTTAGAGGGTAATTTAGTTCATGCATTTTTTGTTCTTCTTGTATATCTCCTAAATGGAAGGCTAGGTAATCCTCCTATATAGATAGTTTTACATCCTATATGGATGGATAGTATTTCTATTTTCATGCATTTGTAATTGTATTTTTATATTTTTATCATGAATATGATGATATTTTCATTTTATTTTGAATTTATTTTTAATTTTATTATGTACTAGATCTTCATTTTCCTAAGGTGATGATGTAGCTTAATAATGACAGATTGAATTTTAATTATCGAAACTAATTTCAATTTTCTTCTCTTAGATTAAGTTTTAATTATTATTCTTAATTCTTTCAATTGATTAGTTACCTTTTGAATGAATTTAATATGCATATTAAGATTGGAATAAGATACATGTATATGGATCCTATAATTAAAATCATGAACTGCATATGAAATAGAAATATATTCATATAGTTTGTATAGTTTTAATGAGTTACATAAATTTTAATGCATGATTAGTTATATTCATATAGTTTGTATAGTGAATTAACAATTAATGATAGAATTACTTGACCTTGAAAGAGCCTAATAATTAATTTAGAAAAACTTTATTATCAATTAAGGGGGTTAAAATTGAATTAGAGTAGATAAATGATTCAATCCGAAATTGTTAAGTGAAGTTAGATCCTTAGGGCTTTATTCATATTTGTTTTTACTCTAATTGCATTTATATTCATTTTAATTACTTTGCATAAATGTTTATTTAATTACTTCAATTCCAAATTAGTCGATTTGCAAAATAATGTTAAGATTATTAATTTTAGTACTTAGTGAAACAATCCTCATGAGAACGATACTTAACTTATCACTTTATTACTTATTTACAACAGTGTATACTTGTATTAATTGACAAACCATTTCACACATAACATGTGGCTTAGTATTCATTTGTTTCTGTAGTTGTATCTCCTAAGATTTATCAGGGATGATTTTCAAGTCTAACTCTTAACCTTAACTTAAAATTACTTATATAAACTATAACTTAATTGATGAAATTGATTCTTATGATTACATAGTAATTGAGGTATAGAAATATATTTTCATTTATCTTATTCAATAATTTTTCTATTTTAAATTAATTTCATTGCTTATACTGTCCCAGGTAGCTTTGAATACTAATGATTTGTAATATTAGTATAAAAAGTGGCTTAAAGAGTTAGAAAAATGATTAGCTCATATTTTTCATTTATTATAACAAATTCTAGATTCAAAATTTTTTATTAGTTTTTATCAATAACTTATTAAATCTATTTTTTTCAGTAAGTTTTTCTATTAGAAGAGTGAATTTTTTCTGCAAAAATCATTAAAATTGAGTTTTCTTGATGCTATTAATTAGCTCACTAATTGTAAAAATAGCAATTTAAGTGAATGAACTATTTTATTCATTTTTGTACTCTTTAATTTAATGTAACCAGCGAGCCTCATTACTTAAATTGTAATTTTATAACTTTGTACAGTAATAAATAATAAATAATTATAATTAAATTTAAATAGATAATTAATTTTATATACAAATGTTATATTTATTTTTTTAATATTAATAAATAATAATTTTAAATTTTAATCTTATTTGAATCAATAAAAAAATTCAATCTAAATCTTATTTTAATAAATGAGGATAAAATTTATATTTTTATAAGGATCCATAATGCATAATAAAAGAATAATGTAAATTATAATTATAATTTTACATTTATAGTATTAAATTAATCATTCAATAATATAACATTCATTAAATAATCTTATAATAATTAATTATATAATGTTAATTTAAAATATTTACTACCAGGTTCTACTAGTGTCTAATTAAATGGTTTACTTAAAAAACATTTACCATATAAGTAATGTGCCTTTTTTTAATTAGTTTGTCAGGTATCAATATCCAGAGTTTAAGTACTAGAAAATATTTCATGTAAAATTTTTATTTTTACAATTATTTTTTATAATGCCTTAATGGCACCATTTTCACATTTTTTAAAGCAAATATAGCATTTGTTTGCATTAAGAATCATTAAAATAAAAAAATATAGCATTCACATTATTAAATTAAGTTAATTCTATTACAAGGTGTAAATAAATAAATAAATAATAATTTTTTATTGAAATCCTTTATGATAGCTTCTTATTAATGTGTAAGATTGACGTATTTTTGTTTTGATATTAAAATTATAAAAAAATTATTTATTAACTATCATTATTTAAAAAAATAATTACATTGAAATTCAATAAAAAATTGCCTAAAAAACGAAACCTAATATAATCTCAATCTTTGCTTAAACAAAATAAAAATGTATAAAAGAAATCAATCAATCCTTAAAAAAGTCCCATTTAAAACATTTCACGCAATCACTTATTTAACTAAGGGAAATATTTGGCCATCTATCCGAGATTTCCATCCCCCGGATGCGACTGGGGGATGAAAGTCATACCCCAAACATGCACAGTATTTTCATGGCCTTGTTGACAATGGGATGTCCATAAATCTGTTATTATTCGACCGCACCGCCCGTGTAAAATGCAAATTCGTTATTATCGGACCACATTGGCTGTGTAAATTGCAAGTTAATATAGTTTTAAAAACTAAATAATTTTATTTACCAAAAAATAAACAATTTAAAGCGGATATGAATTAATGAAATTTTGAATTAATTTGATTTAATCAATGTTGCAATTTGTTAAAAAAAAAAATCTGAAACCGATCACACGTATATTATTTCAATAAATATATTGCGTGAGGTCAAATCAAACAGAGTGTAACAGTAAGAGATTTTTTTCATTGATTGCTGTCAGTGTCACGGTATGTACTCCGTACAGGTTCCATTATTTTATACCTGTAAATAAACACTATTTTTTTTTTGTAAAAAAAATACTTTTAAATTATTTTATATAAATTTTCAAAACAATATTAATTTTTTAAACTTCAATCAAGTAAGTAAAGAAGAAACTTATAGTAAGTTATTAAACATATAATTAATTTTAAAGTGTATAATTCCGATGGTATCATTCTTATACATACCACCCTTTAATGAATAATAACTCCCAAAGATCCGAAAATAACTTAATAACTTTCTTAATAAGTGATAAATAATTTATAACAATAACTTCTGTGAAGGAAAATAACTTTCTCAAAATAAATAATAAATAAGAACAATGTTGTATATGATAGTGTGTATGATGGTGTATAAACTTTACTATTTATCATGATATCATATCTTTTTTAGGTCCGAGAAGGAGTGGGCGAGGGAATTACTGAATATCATGATTTTGTTAGATATATAGTTTAAAGGATAAAGGTTTTGTTTCACATAAATAACTGATAAATTAATTAGTAAGTTACTTGGTAACTGATAAGTTACATAATAACTGATAAACTAATTGATAGTGATAACTGATAATTGATAGCTGATAAGTTAACTAAAATGTTTCATAAAATTAACTATTGAATTAGTTAAAATTGTAAAATGATATAAAATAATTTATTAATAAAAATATATATAATTAAAATAATTTATATTTATTTAAAATGTTAAACTATAATTTTTATGCTAAAATTAATAAAGTTAATAATTATAAATTTAAAAATTAATTTTTAATTTATTATTATTTATTAAATTTTTAATCTTTTATTCTAGAATAAGTATTATGATTTAATTTCTTATTCTTTAAAATGCATATAACATTTTAAAGGAGCTTTTTTTTTTTTTGGTAAAAGAGGAATGTATTAAACAGAAAAGCTAAGAAGTAGCAATTAGTTTGGATATACAAGTTTTACATTATACAATATAAACAGTAGAGCTCCAATAGGAGGGACTTCTAAAATATTATTATGATTACAACTACTATCAACATTTTTTGTCAAAATGTTTGCTTCTCTATTCGCATGTTTGATAGAAGGTGAGCTCATATTAAGCAAAAGTCTTCTACAATCTTTAATTAAACTATGAGCATCAATAAAATAATTAATTAATTCATTTGATAAAGCATTGATAACGGACAATGCATCTAGTTCAATAATAATAGGGAGTAATTGATTGCCTTGCACTAACATTAAACCATCCTAAAATGCATTTAATTCAATAAGAAAATTAGAGCATTTATCAAGCCCTGTGCAACTGCTTATTACCCATTTTCCAATATGGTTTTTAATTATTGCAGAACAACTAGCTAAACTTAGATTACCTTTGAATGAGCTATTAGCATTAAGTTTAAAATAACTAAAAGGAGGAAGTTCCCTTTGAAATCCACAAGTTGATTGTGGAGAATGTATTTTAACCTGTCCAATAATGACCCAAAATTTTATTAATTTAGAAATAAGTAATTGCCTTTAAATTTGGACTTCTTTGGTCAAAATTGAAGATTTTTTTCCCATGCAACCAAAAGGTCCATAGACCATATGCAAAAATAATAGCCTAAGGAATGTTGATATTACAACTTAACTCATTTAAGGTTGGATTTCCCTCTAACAATATATCAAAATCAAAATGCAAGAGATTTAGGTAAGAAGAAGGGATGCCAATATCATTCCAAAAGGCAAAAGCAACTGGATATTCACGCAATAAGTGGACAATAGAATCTAATCTAAAATTGCATAAAACACAAATTAAAGAAATATCTACTCCTCTTCTAAATAAAAGCTCCCTTGTAGGATTTTTTTTAAAACAATAAGCTAAACATAAAATTGAATTTTAGGGATTGTGGGGATTTTTCAAATCCATTTGAAATCTTGTTGCACAAAAGGAACATTATCTGTCCTCAAAAAGTTATAAGCATTTTTAACCAAGTAATTCCCATCTTTAGATAACCCCTAAATAATTTTATCTACAATATCTGTTATGTTAAATGGGGTTTCAATAATGGCATTTTTTTATATCAATGGATAAAGAAAATGAGATATTATCCAGACTCCAAGTCCCATTTTGAATTATGTCTTTAACTTTTATATTCAAATCAACTTGGGTTAAAGGCCTTTGGATACATCCTCTAAAAATTTCAATTTTAAGTCATTTATAATACCAAAAAGAAATTTTTTTCCCCATTCCCAATTAGCTATCTTAAACTTATCTTGATAAAGTTTGTTGTGCTTTTTAGAGCTTTGCAAGTGGGTGAACAGCATCTATTTGTTTTGATTTGATTGGCATTAGTAAAATTTAGATATTTACTCCTAAGAACTCTTACTCAAGGAAAATGATGGTTGCAAATAAAGTTCCAAGTTAACTTACCCAACATGACTATGTTAACAAAAATAAAGTCTCTTATACCAAACCTCCCTTTATCCTTAAGAAAAGCAACTATCTCCCACTTAACTAGGGCTATTTTTCTACTTTTAGCTAAACCCTCTCATAGAAAATTTCTTTTTGGTATTATAGGATTCCAAAATTTTCTATTACATTTATCAACTATCGTATGATGAAGGCATTCTAGGCATAAAATAAAGATATAAGGTGATAAAGGATCCCTTTTCCTAATACCTCGAGAAGGATATATAGGACTTAGTTTCCCCCTATTAAAAAAAAATTTGGTAAGTAACCCTAGAAATTATGCTCATAACTAAATTTATCCAAAGAGGAGGAAAATTAGAAAATGTTTGCACGCCTCTTATAAAATTTCATTCAAGTAAGTCATACACTTTCTCAAAATCAATTTTAATTACCATACTTCTAAGAATAATTATATTATCATTAGGTTTGTGATTTTTCACAAAGGCAGCTTGAAAAAGGGAAACAAGGTTTTCAAGGAAAGGTTTCAACCTACTAACCAAAATTTTTGAAATGATCTTCAAGACAGTATTATAGAAATTGATTAGTCTATAAGTATTTATAATCTCATGAATATGTGTAAAGTTTCGGATCAACATACGCAGCAGAACTTTAAATTTTTTATTCAAATCCTCCCTAGGATCCATGCAAAAGTCACAATCAATGTTAGGGTTTCACCTTATTTGTACTCATATTCTTTCTGAACAAATCTTTGAGAGATTGAGATGAATTAAACGCTAACCGGAAGGTACAATATTTCTACGGTATCCACACTGAGTGAACAACAACTTCTCTCCTGCACGAAACTGTTAGGATTCATCTCTCTCACGAGGATTGGATTAGGCATTTTTTAGGGTGATTTAAAGTTTAATTGAAGCCAATGTGTGTGAATAATGTGCTACTTTTAAGTCCTTTCATAGAATTAAGGCATATCACAATCCTAATCCTACTAGGATAATGCTTCAAAAAATCTTAATCACATTAAATAACTATTACCTTATCTTTATCATAGAGAGCATGAGGAAAGATATGACTTATCTATTAATTACCTAATATTAGTTAATAATATTATCTCATAATATAATTATCTAATATCTAATAACATAATTATCTGATATTACTTTAATATTAAATAATATCACATATATATTATGTGAATAAATATATTATTATCTTAATAATATATGTATGCATAAAAATAAGTTCAATTAATTAAATTTTTAGTCCAACTAAAATTTAATTAATTATTGTCTCATTCCTACTCCTTTTGTGTGACCCTGTAGGTTCTTACTACGTTGATAATAACTTATCTTTGGACCATAGACAGTGAGTGGTATCTAGTAATACATCACTGCTATTCAAGTAGTAAAAATGTCTGTGTTTCGACATCCACCTAGTTTATGATTAACGCTTTGTATCATAATCACTTTTGTAACAATATCCAAATTGAACTGGAGACATAGAATGTGTTATCCTCATCAATGTTCAATTTATATTTCTTGATACTGAATAGACTTAAAACAAATGATCAATATTACATATTGATCCAATTAAGCATGACCATGTATTTTCAAGTCTCACTCAATCAAGGGACCTAAGGATATTTCTCTTTTATACAAGAGTAACAAAATCCTATTTACATCACTCACTTCCCTCTGCATGATTCGTAACACACTCAATCAATACCTTACTCGTCATTTCAATTAAAAGTGATATATGACAACATCAAAGTGAGTAACTCCTCATGTAGGGAACCGTAGTGACTTCAGGTCAAAGGACTATGTGCATTTGTGGTCATATGAGAATAATTAATGACATGTTTATCCATGTAGTATTCTCACAATGAGTCAGTCCAGTACATTTGTTCACTAATAATATACTCATGTATTGACTTGATATCACATATCTATGATTCATAATCATCAGTTACTATACATATTAGTTTTAATGTATTATTACTATCCTTTTTGTAATAATACTTGATTAGGGGCATTTTAGAAATAGTAAAACTATTTCAAGGATAATTATTATATTTAAGTTATAATTTATGTAAAATAAAATAAAATAAAATCTAATAATTATATTGCCAAAACGAAATGTAATATATTATTTAATATTGCAATCATCTCTATGATTAGTTCCTAGGACACACACCAATAATATGTCCTTTGGGAATTAAACAAATTGAAGTTTTATTCAACCATTAAGGGATAGAAAAAGAGTTGAAAGCATCAAGAACACAATCATTAACAAAATTACCAACTTCATTACAAAATCTTTGAAAAAATCTAGGATGCAAACCATTTGGTCCAAGGGCTTTGCTAAGTTTTTGAGATTTCAAAGCTTTAAAAATTTCATGCCTATCAAGATAAACAAGCAAATTATGTTTCTTTTCCTCATTAACACTTATATGCCAAAAAATCAGTTTAACAAAAATTAAAAGAATAATATCATTCATAGTTTTAAATCTTTGAAAAAAGGAGGATTGAATATGACCTTTTATATCTATTTCCTTGTGCAACCATTCCCTAATTTCATTCTTAATCTTAATGATTTTATTTTTTTTGCATTTGATAATTGTGGATAAATGATAGTTACGAGTATTCCTATCACCATCCTGTATCCATTACATCCTAAATTTAAGAGCCCAAATTTCCTTTTCTTGTCTAAATTAAGAAGGTATTTATCTTGGAAATTTTTATTCAGGCTAAGTAAGCTTTCTAAGTTATGATTTTCTAAAGCAATTTGAACCCCACGAATCCTAACTAAAATTCTTTTCTTTTATGTGAAAACATTTTCAAAAATATTATCATTCCACCAAGAAGCTTTAGACATATTATTGTCAATTGCATGTTGAAGAGGAGGAGAATTTTCCTAATTTTAAGCCATTAAGTAATAAAAAGTTGGATGTGAAAGTCAATAGGTTTCAAAACGAAAAGGTTTATCAAGAATAATATGGGATCTAGAAAATAAAGAAACTACCATAGGAAAATGATCTGATATAATTCTTGGATGGTTAATTGCATAAGTTTATGAAAACAAAAGATTCTAGCTATCATTACTTAAAACCTGATCAAGACATTCAAGAATTCTATTTAATGGCGATCTAGAATTAGACCAAGTGAAAGTGGGGCAAAAATATCCCAAATAAGTTAAATTACAATAATCTAATACTTTATTAAACAAATTAACTCTATGAGAATTAATTGAAGTCCCACCAAGTTTTTTTACTTAGCAGGCAACTTTTTTAAAATCCCCCAAAACTAACCATGGAAGACTATAAGAATCAACTATACTCTTTAGATTTTCCCACATAATTTTTCTATTAGGCAATTTGGGACTAGCATAAATACCACTCAACAACCACCCAAGAAAAAAAACATCGCATACATACACATACATACTGAATTAAAGAGATTCATATACATACATATTAAATTAAAAAACTACTTAAAGACAAGAAAAAAGTATCTCCGCCTCAAGCATAGATCATTTCTCAATAGGGGCGACCAATATTAATTATCATTCCTCTAAAAATGTTTAATTTAAACCATAACTGTTACTTAAAGGATAAGCCCATGTCTTACTAAAATGTAAAGTACTAATTATCGCAAGTTATTCACTCTTTTATTGATTACAAATTGACAATTTTTTATATTGAAGTTATAATATTTCAACTGAAATAATGACTTGATATTACTAAATTAGCGATAATTAATTTCTACTTTTTACTCTTCGATATATGTCTTCATTTTGATTTTCTCCTTTGTCTTATTAAAAGTTCTAGTTGATAGAAATCACATAATTAATAAAACCCACGTGCTAGGAACAAGGTTTAAAGGTTTAAGACAATTATTTACTCTTGAACAGGTGAAAGCGGATTAAAAAAAATTATAATCCAATGGCATGGGTTCAGTCGGGATTTTAAGTGTGTTCCGCGGTTAATAAACCCGTGCACACATAAGATTTGCAGCTATCTCTGCCCTTTTTCTTGCGAACTCCTATTTTTGCAACACTGCGCACCATAGGGACTTCGAATTATAGACAATTATTTTTAAGCTCCTAGTAATGTATCTAGGCAATAGGAAAAATGGGCGAAAAATTAAAAAAAACCAGAACGGGTAGTCTCATCACTACACTGCAAGGGAAGGAGAAAAGAATTGTTAAGTTTTTGCCTTGACATTGCAGTAATAGATTAAATGTCACTCGTCTGGTAGGTTTTATTTTTGTCTTTTGACTTTGGCGACTTGTTTAAATACAAAAGTACTGTTTGATTAAATTTTATCCCGTTGGCCAAAAAAGAATTTAAATTTTATCTCCTATTTTGCTTAACCGATGCTGTTTGGACCTTAATCTGACCGAATCTAAAATTCTGACGGTCTTGGATAAATGTTCTTTTGGAACGATGCACGTTTGACATTTTATCACCTTATCCACATTGGCCAACAATCTCTCTATGAACAGTGGTTGATAAGCCTAAAACAGTGTTTACGTACCCATAAATTGTGCACCATGTACGAAAAAACCATTAAGATGGGATCAGTCCTCCGCTGCATTGATGGAAAAATATGTGACAAAATTAAAAGGACAATTTGACTTCTATAATACGTTCAAAACTTACAGAAGCTTCATGTTAAAAAATACAACGCAAAATAACCATATCCTAGCTATTATTATAATGGTGCTTAATTCATAGAATTCTACTTACGCTCTCGATATTTTAAAGGAATGTAAAATTTTTTATATTTAATTCAAATTTCAAAAAAGCATTTCTAATAATATTCATATTTTTAACTTTATAAAATATTTTCATAAAAAACAATATCTTATACTTTCATAATATAAAAATCTTATAATATACTATTTTATCTACCATTTGATTGAAATCTTGCTGCTCTTAATATATTTCACTACTAACTACTATATTTAACTATCTTCACTTCCACTATCACTCATTATCATCAACTCTTACTTGCCACTATTTATAACCAATAATCACCCATACCACCGCTACTACTCAACTAGCACTACTAATAATTACTATCAATTATCACTCATTAAAAGTGATTATCACCACTGCTGCTGCCAACTCATATCAATAATTTTAATCACTTACTATTTATTATCCATAATTACTATTGTTCACTTTTATTACCTACTACGAATGATCATTATCATTACCACTAATTACCAATAATTTCTGCCAATAACTACATATTATTAATGGCCTTTATCAATAATCATCTACAAACAATCAACCACTATTTATTATTTTTTTTCACCACCAATCACCTCACACTATTAATATTCAATTTTTAATAATCTAATAATATATTTAAAAATATATAAATTAATTAAAATATAATATTATTAACATTACTAAAAATATTTTTCAATAAATTAAATATAATAATATTACATTCTTCAAAATTACATTCCTAAAATATTATCGAGCCCAAAAACACGTACCAGGAACTAGCAAACGTCAATCCACCAGAACTAAACACTGACAGGATCTGACCACTCTTCAACCATCAGTGGAGGTTACCTTAAAACTAGACCCGAGAAAGTGCCTAACGCACAATCATTTTGATAAACGATACCATATTTTTACATTGACCAATGAAAAACCAAATAATGAATGCTCTATTCACGTAATAGACAACAAAATAAGCAGAAAATTATACAATGACTCTCGTGCATTAGCATTAGATTCTTCTGCTGCTACTGCAAATAAACGAATACTCACCCCCCCCCCCCCCCCCCCGCCCCGAAGAAAAAAAAAGGAGCAAGTCGTTGAACAAAATCCAGATGAATTAGGACAGAAACGTTCAATTCCAAGAACACGTGAGGCACCATGCTCAACTTTCATGTACCAAATTAAGATAAGGAAAAATGGTCAAAGCCTATCCAAATACTGCTGGACAAAATTGCGTACAGAAAGTCCAGTTGTCTGCGGTAACCAAGCAAAGAGCATAATAGAAAGGGTTTCTAATACACACCCAGTGAGCTGATGCAAACCAAGTACCTATCTTATCATGATCAGCAAAACATACATTGGTGTCATGGTAATGGCTAGAAAAATGAATTACAATTTAAGAGAGTCATTTGAGTAAGCCCGATGACACATTTTACATCATAAAATTAATTGAAATACATAGTACATCAAATTAATGCCAATGCGGGTATCAGCATTCACTAGGTGTTACCTCCTGAAGGTTTTCTTTCCACTCCAGCAGAGGCATCTTCCTGATAAACCTGTTTCTTGGTCTTTACTGGCGGATTGGTTACAGATCCATCAGTCTGTTGATTCGAAGACAGAAAACGAGATTAGCAGCAACCAATAATTACCTAATTCATTATATCAGGCTGACAGGTTCATCAAAGTATACCATCGCATTGAATTTGAAAGGCATGCTATCATTAACTGGCAATGTCGACAGATCTGATGGCCGGTGAAAGAGTAGGTGTGCTATAGACCGATCGATGGGATTTGTGTCGGTTTCCATATCCATGAATCCGGTACACCTGAATAGAGCTATCTGTTATTACATTTAATAAAACCCGACAGAAAATTGGAAAAGATCGCCAAACAACATCGAAGACAGTTCAGATCTAGAAGATGAGCTCACAATATGGGATCCACGGAGAAGCTCATATATTAGAATACTCCAAGACAAGTTAATAACATTGCAATGAACTTTTCAAGCAGGAGATCAAGAAACATGAATTTTCCTTTCCTTAGAGCTCTATCCAGCAGAACTAAGCTTCCATTCCAGTCCCCTTTTTCCCCAAGTGACAAATAATCCAAAAAGATTTAAATACAAGACAATGCTTCAACACTTCTGCTCTGCAGATCTAGTAACAAAGAGTTCACAACAACATGGCACTTGAAACACCAGATACACTAATTTATTACAGCTTCAAGTACATTAAGAGTAGTGTTTTAAAAGTAAAAGAAAATAGAAGGGTACAAGGAAAGAGGACAAACAATCTTTTAGGGGGAAAAAATGAAAAATTACAGGAAAATAACACCAAGAGAGTCATCCAGTCAAAGATTTAGAACAGATTCCCAATTATAAAGCTAGCATCTAGTCAGCGGATCTTAATTCTAATAAAATCTGGACAAAATATTTATGTCATTACTTTCATAATTGGACATCAATAAAAAGCCAAAAAAAAAAAAATCAAAAGTAACAACATTAGAATGTTAAAGTAAACAAGTATCTAGCTAAGAAATCACATGTAATTATGATATTGTCTTTTCTCTCCAAAAAATATGCCGTCTTCAATTTTATTAAACGTTCACCTTTCACCTATGTTACCAAAGCATAACAAAAACCACTGTTATCGTTGGCATGAAAACAAGAATAGTCAGTATCAGGACACACTACAAGTGCTATGGGGGTATGCAATAGTGGTAATGATTTACTAGCTGTATAGAGAAGTAAATCTAAGGAATTGAGAAAAGACATAAATAAGCAATTACCTGCTTGTATCCTGTGCTGTCGTTGCTTTGCATGCTTCAACATCATCTCCAATGCTATCATTTGTGTTTTTGTAATTATGTCTTTGTTCAGCGCTCTTGGCCAAGCGGTACAGACTATCTCTTATGCACAGCTTGGTTCTGAAGTCCAACTGCACCCAGGCAAACAAATTATCTAGCGGGAAGCCATGATTCCTAATGTACGTCATAATACTCACAAGTTATTTAACATCATAGCATTCAACATTGTTGTATCAGTTATTAATATATAACAATGGAGACTACCTCGTGATATGCAATTTTAGAATCAGAATATGTAATCTATGGCATAGCCTTGGTAATTATAAAATGATACATATAGCATAACCCAGTACGTGACAAATGCAAAGCAGATGCACATGTCATTGTATAAACTAGAAAGGGCCTGCTACTTCATCTAAAGAAGATTGCTACAACTATCACATCAAGCAAGAATGGCAAGAAATGAAATCCACAACATAGGCACAAAGGCACCAAAATAATGATTTAACAGTCCGAGTTTACATCAACAAGTACGAAGTTCTGGAACTACATGGACTCAACTGAGCTTCCATTAAGGATCAAACTTCAACATCTTAAAAGATCCCATACCTGATCCATGGCCTGTTGCAGCTGGCGAAAGTTTGCTGCTTCAAGGGAGATCTCATCCAATGCAGAGCTCATGGAGGAGCTTTCCTGCACATTTGATGAGTCGATCTCTTGGGAAAATCCTATGCTAACTCCTCCAACTTCACTGTGACCTTCGTTCTCATTTTCAAACTGAGGCACTTGCTGAAGAGCTGAACCTGGACTATGAAATGGCATTGTAATTGCCGTATTATCATTTTTAAAACTCCTAATTAAAGGCTTCGCATCATGTTCATGATAAATCTTCCCTCTCTTCTCGTTTGTTTTCAAGGCAGCAGCTTCCAAAGAATTAAAATGAGAGCTCTCTAGGTTCGATGCATAAGATGATTCTTTAAGGGAAGGAGATAGATGTCCATCAATCTCAGATCTAGTGCCAACCAAAGGAGGAAGGAAGGAAGTCTGGTTTGGACCATGACCATAGTCTGGGTGCACGCAGGGAATATTTGTCTGTATGCAAACTGAAGAATCAGAATCTCTGTTTGCCTCAAGTTTCTGGATGCTAGAATGAGAAGTAATTCCACTGGATGTGGATCCATAAGGTTGCTTTAAATCTCCATATTGCTTCAAAGAAGAGTAAGGTTGCACAGAATCACCATTTTCTAGGTATTCATTTTTTCTCTTTCCTTCTGATGGCTTTGACAGCTTCTTCTGCATCTGCAATACAAGCTGACACTTATTACGTACAAATTGAGAGAAAAACCATACATCAGTTCTTACGCTTGAACCACTTACATGGACCACGCAATCAGACTACCTCATAACTACTAGAAAATGAATCTATATCTTAATTGTATTCTGCATAAATGAAACAAGGTTACCAGAAAATGAGTAAGACAAAAACAAGTACAACAGAAAAGTGAAAGTTGTAGGCCTAGTTTACATCAAATGGTCAAACAGAAGAATAAGGGAGAAAAAAATTGCATTTCATAAATAGTACATGATGCCATTTTATAATGAATTAGAAGCTAAATGTCATAGGAGATTCCAATTCATATAAATTTCCAGTTCTTTAAAGCTCTATGAGCTAATAATGAAGATAATCATAATATATTATTTTTCATGTGTAATACTGTTTCCAGAGGATGAATTAATTTACCAATCAACTGAATTAAAATCAAGTATAAGAAGAAATTTTCACATGATTACTGTTAAGATATCAAACCCAATCAGTTCTTTTCCGTTTTTCATAACACTGCAAAATTATTAGATTTTAACAACAAAGTTGATTGGTTGGGAGCCGTGCAGCATCCACTAGGACCATTGTGAGTTTCCACGTGTGTGCTTTGAATTTTGACAAAAGAAACCAAAAAAAAAAAATTAAACTCCATCATTCAAAATTTATGAATCTACAATCCACCTTGTCTGTAAAGTGGAAAGAAAAGAAAAACAAAGCCAGGACTAACCTTTTCTTTGGGCACCAAGTCTTCAGGGCTACCAGAGTTTATGTCCGATTCACTGAACACAGATAATGGATGTGGAACAGCATCATCACCAATGTCCATTTGGGACCTGAATTTTTTATCAACGGAGGATGTCTTTCCATTGGAAATATCAATTGGAAGACCTTCAATTTGTGACTTGGAACCTATATGATCTGATATACTTTTCACTGAGCTTGCTTCAGCACATGGAAAGTTGAAGTCAGACGTCAAAACATCATCAGATCCTTCAGTACCATTTGAAGCTGGAAGCCAGCAGAACTCCTCTACATTATCAAGACTCCCCATTCCAAATGTTTCATCACAACTTCTGCAAGTTTAATTGAGAGATTTGAACGAGCAAATAAATTGATTAGCATTTAAGACAAGACTAAAGGTTAAAAAATCTTTGTCTGATAAGTAAATTTCTGACTACCTAAACATTCTGTCAACATCTTCAAAGTTTCCTATATCCAGCCACCCATCGTTATCCAGAAAACTGAGTTCATTGTCAGTCTGTGATATGTTATTAATTGGATATTGACACATACTATTATCTTCCACGGCACACTTGACTCCCAGGATGTTATCATCTGCACCAAGCTCACTGCCACTGGAATCTATATTACTGCTCTTGAAACAAGAATCACTCATCCCAGTATCATCTGAAGTTAGTCTTTTCACCTCTTTGCATGAGTCACTATCGCTTGAAGGAAACACACCTTCACATGAGTTAGACCATGGACCTTTTTCCAGCATTGCTGGTTTCTTTGTCAGAATTCCTAAATACAGTTCCTCCTTACCCTGACTCCCATAGTTACTCACATAATCCGTGCATCTTTTAAAACCATGTAATTCCTGAAGTGGTTTCGTGCAGCTATCACCCTGTACTACAAACTGACCCTGGTATCCGTCACCAGCATGGGGTACTATATGATCATCATTTTCACCAAATTGATCCCACACATTGTCTTCAAGCTGTAACATCAAAACAGATATTTAGCACATTACTTATAATAGCCAGGCATCTTAAAACATGATAAACCCACCAAAGCATAGTGTCGAATCAAATAAGGAGAGTACCGTAACATTCCAAAATATAAATTTTTTTCAGAAATCCCGATATATCTTTCAGAAGAAAAAAAAAATTAACATAAAGAAATAAATGTTGTGCTGAGTTTATTGAAAGTATTCATTTAATTCCTGTAAATATTCCCAAGTGGACAATTGTTCATGTAGTGTATCAGGCATACAATTCTTTCAGAACAAAGCATTTGCAATCGAGAAAAAACCCATGCATTAAGACATATATGAATGCCAGAGCAACAAATACATAGCTACTACTTCTGTCATCTATGACAGACCAAGGCAACAAACACGCATATAGAGATTATCAGCTTCCTAGAAATATAGCAAGAAAGGAATGAAATCTAGAAATCAGCCTTTAGAATGCAAGGGCTTAATCAAGCTTTCTAACCAGTTTAAATGGAATGACATGGATGCTCAAGTCCGTAAGGGTGTATTGAAAAATGGTGCTTGGAGCTTTCTAACAAGTTTAACTGGAATGACACTGATGCTCAAGTTTGTAAGGATGTATTGCAAGATGGTGTTCAAAGATACTATATGAATCTGGTTTGTATATGCTTAAGTTTTGATGTGTTAAGTTAACCAGAAAAGTCATACAAGTAGAGAAGAATGTCCAAATGGATACTCTAAACCCACTTTTCCTCACCAATTACCTTATTGGCATCCACCATCCACATAAATGTCTTGGGATAATTGAGATAAAAGCCTAGAACACTTCAACCTTCTGACAAGTCATAAATAGATTTTATCTTACAACTTCAGGAACATGACCATATATATAGTATAAGGATCAAGAGAGGCCTTCTCTAAGACTCTAACATATTGAAATATCTCTACCAGAAAGGAATGTCATCAAACTGCTAATTGCATGCAATCAAATCCTCCGCAATATGACAATACCATAAAGAAAACTAAAAATGAAAAGCTAAAATAAGTCATAAATGCAGAACTCTCTTAAACAACAAAAATAGAAAAGAAGAAAATTATCAGCTTGAAATAAAAAATGATCAACAACAAGAAAACCATAAGAGCTGCTCAATTTTCATACTAAGAAATTCATCAGGGGTTTGAGGAGAGTGTTACGCAGAAATGCCTCCCCACGGAATGTGAACCATGTTGGAAGATTCATAACGAGAAACCTCACGGAAGAAGAAAACAGGCCTGACTAGTTGACAAAGGCTTTGCATAGAACAAGCTTTTGAAGCAGGGGCCAACATAATTAGGGTCACAACAATCAAATATTTGAGATTAAATTTCAAGTTTACCATTTAATGTAGTGTAGCCTTCACTTTGATAGTGTCATCGGCTACACCACCACCACCACCACCAACAAGCTTTTTTCAAAAGCGTTTCTTGAGTCCTATTAATAATTTACCAAGCCATTTCTTCATCTCTAGCTCTTTTCAACTTGGATAGCAATAGAGTCTGCTTATAAGATTATGCTACAAGGACAGACAAAAAATAGTTTGAGGTACAAAACATGAAATTCATTTGGCAATAAATCAATACAGCAATAGGAACATCTTGTAGAGTACAAAAGCTGAAATCAACAATAACAATGAAGTGGTTCACATCATACAGAGCCACACTTTCCACTTATCATCAAGATCTGCCACCAAACACTAGCCATAGTACTTGACACTTGCCACATTTCCTCCAGCTCAACAGTAACTTCATTACTTCAGACTAACGTCAATCATATAGGAATTTAATTCTTGGAAATGAAGCAAAGATATATCAATCTCCAGTCCACTAATAAGAGAAAACTAGTGTCACAGAAACAACCAAAAGATAGTCAAATTATATGACTCCGGTAAATGATGGGGTACTAAAAATCATACAAGAATAACTTCAAGTCAAAGGAAGGATCTCATACTTAGTAAAAACAAGGATGTTTACTTGAAGCACAACATGCTATTCAACATAAATCCATAATGATAACTTCAACCGTGCAATACAATAATAACATACTATATATGCTTTTGTCCCAAGGAGGGAGATCATTTTTTCTATCTTAGGTCTTAAGAATTAAGATCATTTAGAATGTACTTTTATTGAAGCTTCAGCCTAAGACATATCACCTATGACAATCTAACAAGTTAGGGATAACCATTGGTAAGGTACAATGGATGCCTGTTCTCAAACTTGCTGACAAGGATAATATTGCATTTAGAATTGTTATGTAGAGGATAAAAATGGAATTCAAAAAGTCATCTTGTAAGTGACATCTTAGAGGAAACGATTAGGGTACTTAATGCTGCCAGTATGGAAAATTTGGATTTTTGGGGTGGACATAATTAAAAAATAAATAAATAAATAAAAATACATGTTCCCATTGCATAGAGTAGAATAGATAACAAGGACAATCATATTGTAATGTTGGAGCTTAGATTGAACTGCAGCAGTTAATACCTCGTACAAGCAGTAGTTTGGCATTCCTTTAAGATCTTCTATCCCCCGCTGAAGACACATGCAACTGCTTGATCCAATCTCATGTTATCTTCCAAATATCTGTCCACAAAGGAGCTTTTTTATCAAAAGATATTCCACCAAAAGAAAAATTAAATAACAAATGCGGACAATCAACTTAAAAAACGAAATATGTTTTGATTAGTAAGGTAGAAAACACACACAAAATTTTATGCCCTTTTAAATTTGCCTTGAACATTGCAGACACATTGAGTCAGTGACTCAAAAAGTCACCATTAGTGAATTCTTAAAATTAGGTTAACACAACAATTAGCATATTGTGAATTTTGGGAACACCAAATGCCATTATTAGTGTCAACACCAGCACTTCCATATTGGGAGTGCACCAACATCAGGTCACCTTCTCCACTCGCCACCCGCAAACTTCTCCAGAACTTGTAGATCAAAGCAGAGAAAAAAATTTCCTTCTGCTTCAACTCAATTTCTGTTCTAGATAGAAAGTTTAATCAATTTCTTATGGTTTAATGATTTAACCAATTTGATCACTACCATTTCAGTTAATATAAAATATTACAATGACAGGTGACAACAGAGCCCCACAATTTTAGTACATAGACCCAAACTCAAAAAACAAAAATAATTCCAAACCATCTCTTCATTTGCACCCCTACAATGACAAGTACTATAAGATTTTTCTGTTTGTAAGCCAATATTCCGAATATTGAAAAAGAGAATGGCCTATTTAAAAAATTAATTTGACAGAGCATGAGACTAGCTTAAGAAAATCCAACAAATATGTATTACTTCCAGATTGCAACTGGCAAATAAGGATGACCTCAAAAGTAAACAGGATTAAATTCACCTACATGCTATTCTCTTTCTCAGGAAAGTAATAGACCCATAAGCCATATCGAGCGTAATATTCTTCCATTTTGTTTCCTAACTCGAAGCTTGAACCAAAGCCCTCGGAATATGCAAAGTTCAGCCTCAACTAAAACAAAGATCTTATAACTAAATACCACGACAGAACCGGTAAGCCAAACAGTGAAAGTTCTGAAATTGGTAGAGAATACAAAAGTTACCAACTAAATTTCTGAGTTCATTAAATCATTTTCTTAATACTCTGACACTACTGTAATTGAAATGCTATATTATTTACAAGCACAAAAAATTTTAAAAAACGGGGGAAAAACTGACCAAAATCAAGGACTATAATGCCTTATGAAACTATACACAATAATGAAACCATACAACCCTAACCAACCAATTGCAAAAAGAAAAGTGAAGATTAACCCCTTAAAAAATATAAAAAAATCTAGCAGCCATTTCCCTGGAACAGAACTAAAGTAGAGTAAATTTGAAGCTCTTTGTATCAAGTTAAGTCCATGCCAAAGAGAAGGAGAAGACGATTACATATAGATCCAAGAAGCTCAGACAAAGACATCTTAATTTTTACAAGTTTTTTAGCATCATAGTCAAATTCATCAAGTAAACTAGCTCAATCATGCACTCAAAAACCAAAAACCTATCATAAACATAAATCGGGGGAGAGAACTAGGGAAGCATACATCCTACAAAGACAGAACTTGAGACAAGTCCAGAGATTTTCCCGGAAAATTAGCACTTTTTTTCCACGAAAATGAAACGCGAAATCCTGAACTCACTGCTAAGATTTCTCCGCGAAGCGATAATTTGAGCCCTTATTCACCTCTCCTTCAGTTAAGATTCCTAGGTGCTTCCAGAGCTTTCCAAGGAATACAAGCTTGCAGAATTTTCATCCTTTTTTCCGGAATATTTAATTATTTTTATTATTTAATAAAAAGGTGTAATGTAGAAACTGACACGTGGCAAGGAGATCAATGATATCAAAATTCGTGGATAAGAGGGGAGCACCAAGATCCGATCAGTTTCCGAGATACCATTTGTCCACGTATTCATCACGTTTCTTGATGAAGACACGTGTTGAGGGAACACGAGTTGAAATTGCAGTGGTTACCGTGGTTTACTCAGCACGTGCCGGGCGCATGTGCGTTAGGTTTTAGGAGGACTTACGTGCATAATAAGTGCCGCTTGACGTGGCGGGGTGAATAGGTGGCTTTTCAGCCTTTCTGCTGTATTTTTTATTATGCTGCCTCACCCTATGCTTTGACGAAAGAAAGGGGCCCGGGGGATTTGGAGATTTTAGGATGCATTTGGATTTAAATATGTTTTTATTTTTTAAAAATTATTTTTAAAAATCACGTTCAAATTTATGAGAAATAAAGAATATAAAATTTCCAAGGGAATAAATAAAAATTATTTTATTTAATTATAAAATTGATATAAAAATAAAAGAATAAATTAAAAAATATTTAAAATTTATATTTTTTATTTTTAAATTATATATTAAGAATTATAATTTTTAAAAATAAATTTTAAAAATAATTTATTAAATATAAACTTATGTTTTCAAAAATAAAAAAATAATTTAAAAAAGCAGTAAATAAAGGTACCCTTAAATTTAAATTTTTCCTTATTTGAAATGAGGAAAAAAAGAGAATAAAAAATAAAAAAATTAAAATTTATGGTTAGTGTTATTTTTATACATGAAGGTAGCATTTGATTTATGAGATTATACATTTATAAAGATCTTAATATTCTTGATATGTGGTTTCCAATAATTTAATTTTCAAGAATATAGAATTACCATATTTAATTCATTTAATTTTTTTAAGAATGTTATAATATTATATTTCAATTAATTTATATATTTAAAAATATTTTAGATATTAAAAATATTTTTATAAAAAAATTAATTAATCAATAATAGTAATTGATGATAACAGTGAAAGGTAATTAACAATGGCTACCAATAGTTATCTTCAATGATGAGTGATAGTTGATAGGGATTGCTGACAAAAATCACTAACAATAGATGATAGCAAAATTGGTCACCCATAATGGTTGGTGATATATGATAATTGATGGAAGTTACATTATGATGGATAATAACAATGATGATTGCTTATAATAGGTGGTGGGTGGTGACTAATAGTGAATGATAATTAATGAAGATCATTAATAATAAATGATAGCAATGATAATTATTCATTATAAGTAGTGATTAATAATAGCTATCAGTAATAAGTGGTAGCAGTTACTAGCAATAATAGTCACTAATGGTGTATAATGAAAAGTAGTAGTTAATAATGGTTAAACTACAATAAATAATAATGAAATAAAGTGTTAATAATGATAAGATTTAAATATAAAAATTGATAAAATAGTATTTTTATATTACTAAAATATTTTTGTACTACAAAAATATCTTAAGAGTTATTTGGTTTGTATATATAGTATATTCCTATAGGAAATTAAACTTCTAAAAAAATAACTTTTCATGTGAACTTCTAGTGAAACACTAAGAAGTAATTTTTTATATTTTATTTAATTCAATTTTGAATATTACAAGAAGTATTAATAAAATGACTATTATATCTTTAATATTATTATAATATAAATTAATAAATTTTATTTATTATCAATTATATTTAATAATAATTTTATCATTATATTCATAAATAATATAAGAAGTAGAACTTACTTAGAGAGAAGTGAGTTACTTAGAGAGAAGTGAGTAAGCAACTTTTCATATTTTGTAGAAAGTAGAATTTCTCAAAAAGTCTTCTTTTTCTTAATTTATTAAATAATTTTTTTTTATTTTTTAAAAAATAAAATTTCTCATACTATTAATATAAACCAAACGATCTCTTAATAAATTTATTGAATTTTAGAATGAAACAAACATAATTAAAATGAAAATCCTAAAAGAAATGATTTTTTTTAAGTTAAATACTATTATAAAAGAAATTTATTTAAAAATAAAATAAAATCTTATTTTTTATTAAATTAAACAAAAGGTAAATGCGAATCGTTTAAAACAATGAGGAAAAAAAAAAGAATGAGAATCCTTTTATCAAGCTGGACCATCCATTTTAGACAGGCTTTTATTGGTTCGCATTTTTGTTTCCCTTTGATCGATTTTATATTCGACGAGGTTCACATTTATCTACACTACATGTTTTGTATCATGGCGAGTACCGAGGCCAAAATTTCAGTGAAACAGACAAATTATCAATTTTTGTAAACTTGAACAAATAATTTCATACAGTTTTTGAAAGCATGAGTATGAAAAGTTGATGATTTCCATCATAATTAATCTTCTTCCCTTAAACCATCACTTGACATATATAATGGCTATTTTCATATACCGGAAAAATATATCTTCATTCATGTAAAATCAATATAAATTGAATTGTAAATTATTTTTTAATAATACTAATGATTTTCGATTTGTCGGTCCAAATTCTTGTCTTCAAATGATTTATAAGATGCGAAAACATCATTAGAGAATAGCAAATGAATATTCATCATGAATTGTACAATGATTAAATCACTAATTTTATAGCTAAAATGAGAGTAAAAATGAATGTCATTTGAAAAATGCACATATGTATTCATACAAGGACATGGCATTCATGTAACATGAATATCAATTGGATTATCCTGCCCATAACTTGGATTGGTCCGTTATTTTGGATATTATCAAATACAAATCTGTAATTATTTCCGAGTGGCTTTACTTATAATTGCATTAAATAGTACTTTCGCAAATTACAAACTTGCCCAATTTGTTATTCCCCTCATTTCTATTTAAATATTATTTTAAAAAGGTTTTACTCTTATTTATCTATTGATTTGAGAAATTAAAAATATATTTATTATCTTCTTTCAATTATTACTCTTAAAATTTAAATTAATGATCCATAACTTTACTTATTAATTAATTTTTAATAAAGAACATGTTAATGAATAAATATATATTTTTTCAAAAACTAAAATTATTTTTTATTTTTATTTTTATTCTTATATATAAATCTGAAACAGAATTAAAAAAAATGGAGCATTATTAGTTAACTACATCAATAGCATTCTCCTTTCTAATACAAGATTTCCAATCATTTTTCCCTTTCTATTTCCATTTATACTAAAAACGACGAAACATTAAACTTTGTGAGAGCAACTTCATTTCTCCGCGTCACTGCTAAACAACGTCGTAAAATTGTCCCAGAGAGAGAGAGAGAGAGGATGACGACACTTTCCGTTCTTTCTCAGGTTCCTCCCGCCGCAGAAGATTGCGAGCACCTTCGCAAGGCATTTGAAGGTTTCTCCTTCTTCCTCAATTTCATTTTCTCCATATTTGATCAGATCAAATTCTTTGGCTGCATTGCTGACTTTTTAATTCTTTTGTATAATCTAATTATTGCACAATTTGATCTGAGAAGTGGAAGGAGTCTATCCGTAAATATACGTATGTGTGTGTGTGTGTATATATATATATATATGTAAATCATGTATCTAATTTACTGTCACCTCAACAGAGATTACCCAGAGGATTGCCTTTAAATTGCTTGAAGAAAGGACTTGGATACGTTATTATCATCCTAATGATTTATTTTTCTGGCTTATATTGCGATTTTTAAAAAAAATTTTTTTTCCCAAATTTGGAGTTCTGAATCATTTATCAGTTGATATAAGAAAACTTTGGTGAGCAGAATGGAACTATGGATATAATGATCTCATGATGGGACATTTCTAGGATATGTTCGTGCATGCAAATTTTTGGAATTTTTTTTTAAAGGAAGATAAAGAAAGAGCAATGATTTAACTCAGATGATTAAGGCCAGGGTAGAGGTCGTTGGTTAAATGTGATAATGATGAGGATTATTTGATGTTTAACAAAAAACAGAAAACAAAGATGGAAGATATTCTTGGAATTTTTTTTTATGTTTTTAATAATTATTCTCAAAAAAGTTTTAATTTTTTTTATTTTCAAAAAATTATTTTGAGGTGGAAGGAAAATAAAGAATAAAGAATGATAAATATTACAAATAAAAAATATTTTATTTAATTACAAAATTGATATCTAGAACAAAAAATGAATTAAAAAAGTCTAAAAGTTATTTTTATTTTTATATTTTTAAGTTATATATTTAAAATTATAATTTTTAAAAATAAATTTTGAAAATAATTCCCAAATAGATTCTTCTATTTTTTAAAATAAAAAATTAAAAAAATCATTTTTAAAAATAAAAAATAAATAGAACCTTTACCTATATTTAGATATGATTTTATTTTTGTATTTTCAAAAATTATTCTTAAAAATTATTTTTTAAAAAAATTGTTCTTTTATTTTTAAAAATTCTTTTGCGATTGAAAGAAAATAAAAAGTAAAAAGTAGTAGATATTGTAAATAATAAAATATTTTATTTAATTATAATTTTTTTATTTTAATTAATTATAAAATTAACATTCAGAATAAAAAAATAAATTTTAAAAATATTTTAAAATTATTTTTATTTTTCTATTATACATTTAAAGTTACAGTTTTTAAAAATAAATTTCTAAACAACTTCTTCTATTTTTTTTTTTTAAAAAATACCTTTTATCTCCTACTCTTCTTTACTTATATTTGATTTAATCACTATGTGTATTACATTTTCCCTATTTTGTCTTTTTCCTTATTGGGATTTTCGTGTCATGGGTTGCAGGATGGGGAACAGATGAGGCTAAAATTATAACCATCTTGGCTCACAGAAATGCAAAGCAACGCTACTTGATTCGACAGACTTACGCAGAAACATATGGCGAGGATCTCTTGACAGCACTCCGCAAAGAAATTTCAAGTGACTTTGAGGTCAGATTTTCGACATATACAGTAGCCAGTCTTCATTTTAGTTGAATAAAAATATTATGCCTCCAAGGTTTTAGTACAAGCTGAAGTTGATGTTCCCTTTCTTACTTAAAACGGCCGCCAATCAGGGGAAAAAAATTGAAAAATGCTAATTTTACTGTCACATATTCAAAGTCTCTTTCCAGCTCTCCACAAAATAAAATTTGAGTCTCAAATACGTAAAGCTAATTTAACTTTTATTGAACAATGTGGGGAGATATAGACGGGGTTTTGAACGGAGGAAGTGGAAGTAACACTACCTGAAAAATTAGTGTGCTAAAATTGTTAATATATTTCTTCAAACTTCATTTTTTTTTTTGGTTGTAATGTAAATCAGAGAGCAGTGCTTCTATGGATACTACATCCATCTGAACGTGATGCGTTGCTAGCTAATGAGGCTACAAAGAAGGGGAATGTAGGCCATATATTCTGATGGAAATAGCTTGTTCGAGAACTTCTCGTGGTCTGTTTGATGCAAGGGAATATTATCATTATCGCTTCAAAAGATCTCTTGAGGAAGATGTTGCCCATCACACAGATGGAGACATCCGCAAGGTAAACTTACCTTCAACTAATTGGCCTTTTGGGACAAAAAATCCTAGTTGCATATGTTATTTTCTCACACTCTCAAATAACACTGTCTAAATTGAAAATTAGTAAGTTGAGTAGAGTTACTACTGCAAATACAATAGGAAAATCAAATAAATTTCTTATCATGGGAGACTCTGAATATGACTCAGTCACTCAGGTAACAGTTGATTTTTAGACATCTAACTCTAAAGCCAGTCTCGAAGAAACAAAACTTTCAGTGGGATGGAGCTTATTTTCTCCGTCCTTTGTTAAGTTTTTAATTTACATTGCATTGAAAATTTATTAAATTCTTGATTATTGTATAAGGAGATATTAAAGAGAGAGAGAGAGAGAGAGTCAGTCCTGAAGCAAAAGAAGTTTCAACGAAGCAGATTTAATTATGCCAAAAAATTGAAATCATCAACACTATTTTGTTAAATTTTTTTAATCTTGTTTTGCGTGTAAGTTTATTAGAAACTAGATCATTGTATAAGGAAATTGTATAATTCTTTGTCAATCACTTAAGTAATCAATTTTCTTCCGCGTTGCTAGTACCTCTTTTGACTTCACATCGTTATGAGGGAGATGAGGTGGACATGACACTTGCCGTATCAGAAGCTGAGATACTCCATGAGAAGATATCAGCGAATGCCTACAGTCATGAGGAGGTCATTAGGATTATAACAACCAGAAGCAAAGCTCAAATTAATGCAATTCTAAAACACTACAACGAGTCATTTGGAGATGTCATTAACAAGGTACTGCAAAGCAATGTCTGCTCCCCTGTGGTGTTTTTTATTGCAATCAATGTATTTGGATTATTATCAGAAGCACACCATATTCTCAATTTCTCATGTGGTTGGGTTGAGTGGGGCTTAAAGTGCCTAAGTTCTCGTTATTGATTTGGAGCCAAAGACTAATAAGTAAATTGCAATTCACAACGTGAATGAATGGTGTCCTTCTTTTCCTTAAAAATTAATAAAATTCAACGTTATAAATGGATTCAATGTTTGGATATGATAAACAACTGGAGCTCCTTTTGCAGGGTCTGAAGCCAGAGGCAAAGGATGAGTACCTTGCATTGCTGAGAGCTACCATAACATGTTTAACCAACCCAGAAAAATATTTTGAAGAAGTTCTCCGTAAATCGATTATGAAGCTTGGGACTGATGAAGAAGCTCTTACTCGAGTTGTCGTAACCAGGGCGGAGTTCGACCTGGTACGCATAAAAGAGGAGTACCATAGGAGAAACAATGTTACCTTGTACAGCGCCATAGAGGGCGACACTACTGGGGACTATAAACGTATGCTTCTGGCCTTGGTTGGCGAAGATAGTGCTTGAGACAGTTGTTCACTTATGATTGGTCTGGAGTGGCTCTGCAGCTTCTTTAATTACATGAAGATGAAGAATATATCAAAATCATGCATTTTAAAAAGTAAATAAAATAGACATAACGAAATCAAAATCAAGGAATAAAGTAGACAGGATAAAACCAAATTCAAGAGAATAAGTAATTATAAATTAAAATTATTATTTTTTAATTAATTATTATTTATTGAATTTTAAATCTTTGTTTTTATTATCAATAATCATATGTTTCATTTTAACCGATCATAATTCAGAGGAGACCAATCCCGAAAATGTAATTTTCTGTTTTTTCACGGAATTGCGAGGTTATGAAATTGTGGGCCTCCTTTCTAATTAATTATTAACGTTGTTTGAACCATTTTGCAGATTCAACGTTTCGCTAACTGATTTGATGATAGCTATATTTAGTCAGGCTGATATCGCATGCTTGTTATATGGCTTATCGCCTTATCCCTGCTGGATTATCTACAGTTCTGAAGAAACCTCTAATTCCTTATTATGTCTATTTATACCACCATATTGTTCCACAATATCCATTTTTTTCCCCCGAAAAATCCTTATACTCTTCCTACGTATTCCTACGTATTGCAGAATTCAACGTCGAGGAGGGGAAGTAAAAAAATTTATGAATTGAATTCCATAACTTTGATGAAATTTGATTAATACTAAAAAGACAGTGTAAGAACCAGCAACGTTCATTCGTTCTCTCTACTCTGAGAGATTCCTCACAGGATTTCTACATTAGCAGCAGAGCATCCTGACCCGATACTCAAAACTGTAAATTCTCACACCGGAAATTTCTTAACCATATAGGTAATAAAAGGAAGATCCATTGTACACCATTAATATTTTTAATTAGTAATACATTGGTCTATGTTACCGTATAACATGTCTTAAAAAAAAAATCAACCTAATATAAAGTCAAATTTAATAATATACCAATGCACCTTTTCCAAAAAGCTCACATACAAAGCACCATTATACTGCATGCAGATGTCCGTATCAGAAAAATGTCAACATCTTTATGGGATGTGATTTTATAACATCACAAGAGAAAAACATTCTTTCCCTCAATAAATAAGTCAACTTAAAATACATGGTCCTTCTTATGATTCTTACATTATTAATGGAAGGGGCTATGATACACCAAATCAATGATGTATTAGTGCACTACCAAATCTAACTGCATATTAACTTTATTTTTTTTAAAAGTCAAATCTAATAACAGTTAGATTTGGTAGTGTTTCAGTGGTGCACCTAGTCATCTCTTATCTTTTAACATCTATATGTGATTAACTGTTTTCTAGCATGAACATGCTGTTGAAAATAATTTTCAAGTCACTTGAAGGCTAGCACTAACAACCATTAAGCCCTGGTGCAAAATGGTGAACTAAATGTTAAATGATCTCAGACGCCAATAGGATTTCTGTTAAATAAATGTCGTCAGTATCAAACACTATGTCATTCTGGATAAATTTTCTTCCGCTACAAAGCACAACCTGCATGAACCGATGAAAAACCTTTAGGAGAGTAGCACGAAGTGATATGGGGATAGTAAATGTTCGGTCTGTTTAAGTCAATTTCACATTCACATGGCAACTTTAACATCTGGCTCTGAGTTTAGCAAAGATATCAGCAGAAGAGCAACAGCATACCTGATGAGAGAGAGGAAAGATTAGTTTGAAGCAGTAAGATGCGAATTGAAATCAAATATAAGGGAAACAACCAATAGTTTCTCACATAGATATTCATCAAGCTCAGAGATAAAATGGATGGTTGGATATATCAGGAATTATGCACACATCTTAATAAATTTGAGCAGATAAAAAGGCGTGCAAGGCAGGTGGATCAGGACCGATACTCCACAGTTATAGCCCTTTTGTTTGAGGAACTCCAGCATTCAGCTATAAAAGACAAATATGCATACATCTGGCACAGATCAGAAGTTTAGGGGGGATGGTACTATGATCAAAGACCGCGAAGAGAAACTTCCAATTGTTCTATTCTCTTAGCTAAATCATGTTTTCCACAATTCTTCAACCCATCAGTAACCATGTCAAAACAACGAGAAATTGGTGTCAAACCCAACTCAGTCATTTCCACCAAATAATTGGCGGCCTCAACAAACCGGCCTCCACGTCCACACATAGTTATCAGCATAGTATATACAGGACGGTTTGGTGGGTGTCCCTTCACCTTCATATCACTGAAAAAACAAAATGCATCATCAAACTGACCCCTCCTACATAGTGCTTTCATTATGGGAGCATATAGACTCGGAAATGGTTTGTGCCCATCTTCAACTGAATTATGCAAGAGTTTAAATACCTCATCCATCAAACCAATCTTTGAAACAGCAGGTACTAGTATCTTATACGTATTAATATCTGGTGTAAGCCCCAATTTACAAACTTCATGATAAAGACCAACACAAAATTCAACCTCACCAGATTTACATATTGCTTCCACCAATGTGTTAAAGGTTTCTACATCAGGCACGAATCCTTCCTTAGCCATTTTCCTCATCATCTCCTTGGCTGCCTCAAAATACCCAGCATTTAATAAACCTTCAATCAAAAGATCACGGCCTCTCACTGGCGGATTAAACCCCTTCTTACTCATCTCCTCCAAAAATTCTTGCGCCTCTCTCATCTTCCCTGCAGAGCACCAAGCATTCACAAGAATTGCGTAAGTCCTTTTATCAGGATTCACGCCCTTCCTAATCATCCTTCTTATCAATGCGTAAGCCCCATGAAACATTTTCACCTCACAAAGCGCAAAAAGCAAAGAATTGTACACCTGAACATTTTGTAGGCAATTGAAATTTTTGGACTTGTTGAATATCTCAACAGCTTGATCAACGAGGCCGTGCTTACCATACTCTTCGATGACAAAGGATACAGTCTCAGGAGACAAACTGAGGTTCTGGGTCTTCATCTGATGAACGATTTTCCACATGGTTTCATACTTTTTGCCACGGGCTAGGATTTTGACGAGTTCTTCGAACTCCACCGAAGTGGGTTGGTACAGGGAGTTCTGAGAGCGAGCCCAGTTGAAGAAGCGGAAGGACTCGGTAGCAGAATTGGAGCAGGCCCGAAGGACGCGGAAGACGAGGTCGGAGTTGATCGTGATGCGGAGCTTGTTGAGAGTGCGCTCCATGTAGAAATCGCGGCGAACAATGTTGGAGATGTGGTGGATGGCAGCAAAGTAGTCATCCTTTGATGCAGCAGCGACAGCGGTGGTTAGGGTTTTTAGGTGGTTATTGCGGAGAGGTATTGGATAGCCGTGGTTTAGGGGTTTTGAGGGTGTGGTCCGGCGGAGGAAGTAGAGGAGTTTCGTGGAATTGAACATTTAAGTACAAAGCCAGCGATTATGTGCAGCAACTGGCAAGTTCGGAGGGGAGGCTGGCAGTTGAGGAACCAATTTGCTCTCTTGTTGCTAGCCCATATGTGGGAGATGGGAGTCTGATGGACGTGACCCGGGTAATGCTGGAGAAGCAAAATGACTCCCGAATAGACAGAACAGATGGGTTTAGGTGGGTGAGTCCTTCCACGGCGAATGGCTTAGGTTAAAACTCCAATGCCTGTTTTTGATTCGTGATATTATATAATTGGAAAATTTGAATTTTATCAATTTTAATTATGATATTATCGAATTTTATCCTTCTTTAACCATTAAAACTTAAATTTTATCATTTTTAACTTTATAAAATTTAAATTTTACCCACATCGTTACTCAGTTAACAATTATAACACTTAGCGGTGATTAGAAATTGACGCCATTATCTTAGTAATATATTGCCGGTAAATGAAAAAAAATTCAAAAATTAGTAAAAATAGTAGCATACTTCCACTATCATATTTCACTTAACGTTAATTTTCTTAACAAATTTCACTAGTAATAGTGAGGATAAAATTCAAGTTTTATAAAATTTAAGAGGATAAAATTCAAGTTTCTATAATTAAAGGGGGTAAAATTCGACAATCCTATAATTGAAAGAGGTAAAATAAAATTTTTCTTATATAATTTTGATAATTTTAATATTTTTAGAATATAATTTTAAGAATGTAATATTTATTTTAAAATTTTTTTATTTTTTATTTGGATAAAAATAAAAAACAAAAAATGCAAAAATGAAAGATAATAAGAAAATTCTTTTTTTCTTTATTGGATGTATAGAAAAAGGAAGAAAATAATTCTTTTATTTGTTTAAATAGAAAAACAAGGGAAGATAAAATAAAATAAAATTGAATAATAATGGCACACTGATACTTAATATGTTTATATAAAATCTTATTTTTGAGCAATAATAGATATTACCATACTTCACCGTATTTATGCATAAATTTTATATAAATATATTTAAAATATAAAAATATTATTAACTAAGTATTCATAACAAATACTAATATTAATAGTAAGTTTTAATCATTATAACTATCATCCCAAAAAAATCGAAAGGCTGAATTGCACCCGTTTAAAAGATCGAAAAGTTTAATTGTATTATTTGTAATTAAATTTTTCTTAGAAAATTTTCAAGTTAATTTATTTATATCCTTTATAATTACCTATAAAAGGTTTTAATTTTATTGTTAAAGATATAATATTAATTTATACAAAATTATAATATAATATGACACTTATTTGGATAATTGGTCCAACATATAATAAATATATTCACATAATTAATTCATCAAACAGAAAAATAATTTACAAATTAATAAGTTAAATAAAATCAAGTACAGTTGTAACAAATTAGCTTTTCCCTATTTTTTCAGTCTGTATATGTTAAGAAAACCTTTGGTAGACTTTACTCCTTTTCTTCCCCTCCCTTTTTTTTATGTCACAACTAAGTATAAGAAAATATTGTTGTTACCTTTTTTTTATTTTTCTTTTCACTCATTTGCTATAGTAATAAATAAAGGGTTAAAAATATCATTATATTATATTTTTATTGATTTCTATAGTTTTAAATATATTATTAGGTTATAAAAATTATCTTCATTAAAGAGATGAATTCTTATTAATAAGGAGTAGGTAGTTGTTAGTAGTAATTGACAATGAATGATGGTGATAATAGTTATCCATAATGAATAATAAGTAATTGTTAGTAATAATTATCAATAATAGATAGTAATTATTAACGATAAAAATTGACTAACGGAGATTATTAATAATAGATAATGGCCGATGGTCAGTAGTAATTATTAATGATGGGTAGTGATTGGTAATAATTACTAATGATAAGAATTGATCAATGTTATTGACAATAAGTAATGACCAGTGGAAGTCATCGATAATAATTAATTATGATTATTAATGATAAATAATAATTAATGATAGCTATCAAAGAGGGGTGATGGTAATGACAATCAATGATGATAGGTAATGATCAACGATCGTTAATGGTAATGGTCAATTATAGTAAATAATGATTAAATAAAGTATTAATAATAGTAATGTATTAATAAAAGAATGAATAAAATAATCTATTTACATTATTAAAGTAGAATTTGAGGGAAGTAACTTACTTTATTTTAAAAATAAATTTATTTTATAATAAGATCTCTATATAACCATAAATACAAATAATATATTATTCTTTCGTTAATATATATATAAATAATATTTTTATTAAAAAATATTTTTTTCAAAATAAACAGAGTCCTAATAAAATTATAGGGATTAAATCCTCATTTTTTATCTTTTTTTTTTCAACTAAAGCACAACTTATCTTATTTTTCTAAGAATAAACCAAAAGTACCAACAATAAAAGGAATAAAATTACCCGAGAAAAAAAAAATCAGAAGAAAGGAAGAGTACGTTCCGAAGTATCAAGAAAACGGGCGCCAACAAGTCCCAGTGCCGACTGAAAATTTTGATGCTGAAATTACAGTGTTCTTCGTTTTCTCTGAACCTGAAATTTTCGTTCGAAATCAGAGCCAAAGCCCTAGTCACCTGTTCAGCAACAATGGAAGGGACATCATCACGCAGTAACTCTAAGCGCCCCGATTTGGAAGACGACAACGAGACCAATAAATCGCATGCGTAAAATCTCTCAGCTCCATCTAACTGATATTGAACCTAATGTGATTGATGCTTACCTTGTTTTTGCCTGGAAAAATCTCTCTGCTCCAACTGTTTTTCTGACTTGAGAGATTAGATATCATTCAATCCGCATATTGTCTGTCAAATTTTGTTATTTGGGATACAAGGAAGTGAGTTAACTCAGTTATTTATGGAGCTGATTTTCTTACGCCGAAACTTGCCATTTTTAATTGTGTTTTACCCATAATAATTATTTAGGGATGTTTGGAATTGACTGGCTTTAACTGTTACTCTTGTTTTTAAAGTTTTCTATCTTCTATTGCAATTTCATGAGCCATACTGCTGTTTCTTTATACCAATAATTGTGTGTGTCTGTACGCGGGGCTTTTAAATTTGTTATGAGCCGTAGCATTAAGTTTTTGATTCTTGCATTAAATTTACACATGCTGGCTTCGCCTGAGTAGTGTAGTTTTCCTTTGTACAGAACGAAAAGGGTTAGGTTTCCAAAAGGTAAGAAGGTGAAGCCAGGAGGTGAAGTAGTGGAGAAAGGGAATCTTGAGGAGGAACCAAGTGATTTGATGAATCCCCGTCTTGCAGCCAAAGAGCGAGCCAAACACCGGAATCAAATTGCTAGTGAACTCTGTGCTGAGGATGGTAGGGGTATCTTAAATGATATCTCTACTGCTGAGGTGAAATATGAGGTATGTAATTGTATTTCCTTTGCTTTCTTATGCTGAAGGTATATTTTGTGTTTGGAAATGGTTTACCATATTGTTTGATGTATATTTATTAAACTGGTGGTCTTTTTTTTCTCTGTTCAATTTAGTTCCCGTGTCTGACAGCTTTAAGTTCGAAGTGTGCTTTGCAATAGCTCTCTGGATGTGCTCATTGTCAAGCACACCCCAAAATCCAATAATATGCGGCTGTAATATGTTACCCATTTAGAGGTATGCAGGGTGTTCACAAGTGTCATATTGATGTATCCTTTTATGAAGCATCAATTGCCAGGTTATTTTCTGAAGATATGTTGACAATTGGTGGATTGGAATATTGGATGAAAAATGTTTAACTGATTACTGATTACATGATGTATGGAGGTTACTGTAATTTTCTGTTTGATGTATCTGTATCCACCGAACTATGTTACATAGAATTCCAACTATTTCCTGGGATGGACCGTTATTATGTTATTCTTTCTATGGAATTTTAATTCTTCGTTTTGGTAAAATCAGTTGTGTGCTTATGGAGATGGCAGGCAGCATGTAAGATGCTGTATGTATGTAGTGCTGTAATGTGGAATTATTCTTGCATGAGCAGTCAATTATTCATCTGTTTATATGGCAACAGATAGTATATGTGATAATGGTGGATACCTTTTGGCAGGATAATGAAAACTTTGTTGATGATGGAATTCAGATAGAACCTTTTAACCTAACCAAAGAGAGGGAAGAAGGTTATTTTGATGCAGAGGGAAATTTTGTTGAATATGTCAAGGATAATGATATTAAGGTGAGAGTGCTTATATTTTTTTAATTCATTTCCCTTGATTTTTTTCATGAATTGATTGTCAAGCATTCTTGAAGGATGCATGGCTAGATAATGTTGAAGTTGATCCGAAATACACTGCATTAAACCCTGTGTCAGTAAATGATGAAGACGAGGAGGTTCATGACCTTTCTTCTAAAGATATAGGAATGATCAAGAGGCGCATTGCAGATGTGCTTCAACCAGAAGAAACAGTAAGCTTCTTTTTACCCTAATTATTGCTTTTTGAGTTTCATGCCTTTATTAAGCCTGTTTTTATCTTAATTATTTGCCTTTTGAGTTTCATGCCTTTATTCTTCTGGAACATTGCTGTAAATAGGATATTTTACTATCTACACACTATAATTAATTTGTCTAGGTAGGCAATTGGAAGCATTTTTTTCTTTTTTGTGGCCATAAAGTTCTGAAATTACTTCTTAAGACGGTTTATGTGTTCTCAACAAAATTTAATTTAAGCCATTTAAAGTTTCATCAATTAAATATGCAATTAAACCATTTAATTATCATTCATGAACCATTGTCATTGTCATGTCTATTGATGAACAAGGTACAGCATAAACATTGTCATTTTAAAGTTTGAAAGGGAAAAAAATGGATAATAAATAAGAGAAGTGGAAAGCGACCAACCCCACACTCGGTGTCCATTATGTAAGCATTCTAGACTTGATACCTTTTGGCATCCCTTCTCTCATAGTTAATGGTTGCAATTCCTGATAATCCCCTATCAAGTTAATTACGTCTTCTTTTGCTATCTATAAATAGAATGAAGCAAAGATTCAAATAGAGAGTTAACAAGACACAAAGTATTTCATATTTCCTAAACCCTAAACCCTATATATATATATATATTAATTTAGGTCTTGAATTCTATCTATCACAAGATTCAAATTCATTTTATCAGTGTTGGGCCTAAGTATTCATATGCCCACTTAAATATGTTCCACAGAGCTTAATTAATAATAATCATTTTATTAATGAATTATGTATAATTTACAAAGATATTAACAATCTCTCACTTGAACATACATTATTTATTAATAGAGGCTAGAGAAAGGATTAATGTCAATACGAAATTAGTACTTTTACACCTATTGGTCCAATTAAGATCATAAATATCTAATAATATGAAATACTATATTCAAAGGAATATTAGCATAAAAAACATACTAGATACCCACACCTCTTTGACCAACATTATCAACACGTATAGAATAAGACTTACACAACTTGGTATAACTATATGTATATCTGGGTACAGGAGGTCCTGACACCCATCCAGAATGCTTAACAAATACCAATAATATGAGCATAACAAGGAAATAGGGTCTAAATATCTTTATAAACATGCTATAACAAAAAATGTGCACTAATATGGCAACATAACGTAAAATTTTATTCATAAATCATAAATGGCGTCATATATATTAACTTTCACTGGCCTGAAACATCAAAGGGTTTCGCACAGACCCATATGATTTACATATTTAATGGAAGTTTTTATTGTTAAGCTATTGATCAACGGATCCATGAGTATACGATCCATGGAAATGTGCTCAATAACTGTAACATTCTCGTGCATCTTCTCTCTCACATAGTAATATTTTACATTGAAATCTTTTGAATGAGTGGAATTTTTGTCATTGAGAAAGAAGCTCATAGCAGTAAAGCTATTGCAAAGTAGCAAAGTTGTCATAGAAGATAGTTTAGGGCCTGACACTACTTTCCAAAAGATGGAACTTAACAAGATAATTCCTTAGCCATACAGTTTGATGAGAAGTTTTATAACAAGCAACATATAAAAGATTGGGACTTTTTGAGGACATTGGGTTTTTGTAAACATTTCATTTCTCTAAATGAGTGAAGTGGTTTAAGAGCAAGTAAACATATTAAAATCTCTCCAAAATTTTCACAATATACAATTTTTGAAACAAACCAAGAATACCTTGAGATCTATCACGAAATATTTCAATATCCAATACAAATGAGACATTTCCTAAGTTTTTCATTTCAAAATGATGTGATAGTTGTTACTTTGTTCTAGTCAACAAGTTTAAACTATTACTCGTTAGGAGAATGTCATTCACGTACAAGACCAAAATTACAAATTTACTAGCATTTTTTCATTATATAGATACGCTGATCCGCACTATTTCCCCTAAATCTAAGAGAGATAATTGTTTCATGAAATTTAAGATACCATTATTGTGAAATTTGCTTTAGACCATATATGGATTTTTTCAATTTGCATAGCAAGTACTCTTTACTTTTCTTTCAGTATCCTTCTAGGTTCTCCATATACACAGTTTCAAATAAATCACCATTCAAAAATGTTGCTTTCTCATCCGTTTGGTGCAACTCTAGATCAAAGTGAGCAATAAGAGCCATAAAAATCCTAAAAGAATCCCTCTTCAATATCGATAAGAAGGTTTCTTTATAATCCACTCCTTCTCGTTGTGTATCCTTTAGCTACAAGTTTGGTTTTATATTTCTCAATTTGTCCATGAGCATCGCGCTTAGTCTTGAAAACCCATTTACATCCAGACAACTTGCAATTTGTGGGCAATTTCATAAGATCCCATACTTGATTTTTATTCATTAAAACTAACTTATCTTCCATTATAGCGATCCATTGAGGAGAGATAGAATTAGATATAGCTTGAAAGAATGTGATGGAATCAGTATCTTTACTTAAATTATACTCGTGCTCCTGCAAATACATCATATAGTCATTTGATATTGTCGATCTTCACTCTCTAAGTGATCTCTTTAAATGAACTTCAATATCAGAATCCTTATCTTCCTTCAAAAGCCATGTTAAATTAGGCTGTGGTGGACTAGAGTATGAAGAATTAGCAGGTTGAGATGTTAAGGGAATGATTATTCTTTCTTCTTTAAAATTTGTACTTTGCAGTGTTTGATTCTTGTTATCCAATTTATCCTTAAAATAAATTGCTTTATCAGAGCCAATAACCTAGGTAGTGTGAGTCTAATAATAGAATCTATTGCCTTTGGAGCTACTGCACTAACCAACAAAGAAGCAGATATTGTCTTAGAATCAAGCTTCCTGGTGGCAGAAACGTGCTACTTCACTTCTACATCTCCAGACACAGAAATGACTCGAAGTTGGTTTCTTGCCATTCAATAGTTCATATGGAGTCATGGGCACAGATTTACTTGGTACTTGATTTAGTATATAGCCTACGGTCTTTGATGTTTCTCTCTATAAGAAATTCGAAAGCGTAGAATGGGAAATCATGCATGGGTCCATACCAAGAAGCATTTTGTTTCTCCTTTCAACTGTCCTATTTTGTTCTGGTATTCTAGGCATAATGTAACTGGCCTTAACACCACATTCCTGCAAATACTTGGCAAAAGGACCTAGATTTTTCCTAGTCTCATTATATTTGCCATAATACTCTCCTCATCAATCAAAATGAACACATTTGATTTTCTTGTTATATTTAAGCTTGATTGGTGCCTTAAATATTTTGAATGCATCCAAGGATTTTGACTTTTTGGCAAGTAACTTCATCCATTTAAATTGTGAATAATTGTTAATAAAAGTGATAAAATATCTTTGATCTCTTATGGCTATAGGTGTGATGGGACCACAAATGTCGAAAGGAATAAGTTTTAGTGCCTCTTGTCTTATAAAGTAGTTTCCTTTTCTAGCTTTGGTTGTCAACTTCCCCTAGTCCACACAAGTATCTTGATCAGAGAAGTCAAAATTGTGCAAAACATCCTTTCTAATCAACCTTTGAATTTGGTCACTGGAAATGTGACTCAAACACCTATGCCATAGCATCAAGGACTTGTCTTCAATTTTGTTTCTTTTCTTCCCTGTGACCATGATAATAGTATTAAGGGAACTCGGATCCAAATTTATGCTATACAATCCATCTATCAATTTATTAGTGCCTATAATGATTGAGTCTTGGAATAAATTCACTCTCTTGCCTTCAAAATTATGAAAATACCCTTGGAGGTTTAGCGGTACAATTGATATCAAGTTCCTTTTTATAGAAGGCACAAAGGCCACATCGTTCAATATTGACTCACATCTAGTAGACAATCGCAGAGATATATCCCCCAATAAGCTTTACTCGCACTTTTTCACTATGTTTCACTCTGACAATTAATTTACCATTATTTAGTTTTGTAGAATTTCTCAACAATTGAGAAGAATTGGTGACGTGAACTGTAGAATCGGTATCTAACCACCACACATTTGATGGCACATCCACCAAATTGGATTCAAAATACACATTGGCCCAGTCCTCTCTCATTATCCCATTTAGTATCTTTTCGGAGTTTTGTTACATAACGACTAAGGAAAAATGCATCAATCATTAAAGCATGTATAACATAATCACACTAATGTTTTCCTCCCATCATTTAAATATGTAACCTTATACAATATTTTGTTATAAAATCAAATATTGAAGGACATTTTAGATTTTACAACACAATATAGGAATCAAATGTCATGTTCCTAAAACACTAACATGGAAGGATATTTGAGTATTTTAGATGCACAACACTTAATTATATGATTGCACTATAGTCAACAAATTGCATGAACGATATGATGCTGAAGGACATTCATGTCATTAATACAGCCTCTCCCTTTTATTTTTTATTTTTTGAATAAAATCAAACCAAAAATCCATGCAATTGGCCCCATGAAGGTGGGTATGCAATTAGATAAATTTTTCATAGTATAATGCAAGTTACTTGTAATTTCCTTTTAACGAATATCACTCTGAAAATTATTAAAATGCACAAATGATATTAAAAAATTCCACAAAAATTTCAAATGATGGATAACATGTCAAAAAATACACAAGAAAAATTTGGGTTCAAAATAAGTCTGTTTGAATATTCAAATAAAATGGACAAAAAATAATTAAAATTTTCATTTCAAAAAAAATCCAGAAAAATATCCATTGGAGAGTGCTTGAAGAGTGGAGTATGGTGATGCTTTCACCGCCGCTGGCTGTCACCAACAGGGTGGCACATGGCCACCAGTTGCTGGCTACATGACTGACCAAGGTGTATCTGGCACATTGTAGCACATCTTCTTCATCCAGTTGGATCCATCCAGGTCTGGTTCAGACCTGATTCAGGACCAAGCAAAAATTGGCAGTTTTAACCTTTTTTGCACATTTTTCGGCGCAGCTCACACCCAGAACTTCCTATCCAACCTCCCACCACCAACTTTGATGGTTTCCAGCCCAAAAAAAAAAAATCCAGAAATTTGAAGTTTCAAATTTTTTTCAATAGTGGAGCTCTATGGTTATGGAGGTTCCAATTCTTCAAGGGGGTTTTCACACATTTTTTTATGCTTCACAAATACCATCATCCCCCTTTAAAAACCTGATTCTATCTATCCATTATTCCCTCTCTCTTTTTTTTTTTTTAATTCTTATGGGTTTAATAATGGAGGTTTCAGTACTGTTCACACTTTTTCCTCCCTCCCTTTCAGTGTATCTTATGTGATTTCTGCCAAGAATACATGGTTCTGTCATAGGTTTCCACTGGGATTCAAGTTTTCTCAAACTTTTCTTCTTACTCTAGCAGCATCGTGAATCTCATATTTCTATATATCTTTGCCACACACAACTATATAAACAAGCTGATCATAGCAGAAAAACATAATGCTGAGGCATATATAGAATCACAACTATTTTGTTCACCATTGGCATTAATTTCTATGAGAAGGCAAATAATAACTCATTCAAAATTTCCCAAAAATCAACCACAATCAAAGGTCAAAACTAGGCTTTAATACCAATTGTTCAAAATATTTATAAAATTTGCACACAATTTTTTCTTTCAATTGTAGTATGATAAAGAGGAGAAGACAGATAAATAATTTATGTGAATTTATAATGTTTAATATTTCATAAATACTTGACATCTATAAAATAAGCCTTGCTTGTTGATTTCACAAGTTTATTGGAGAATCTTTCCCTTAGTAGTCTCTTTGTCTCTATGCAATAGGATTCACCAATAGAACAAAATACTTTAGACCTTGAGAGATGTGAAGTTGGGACTTTATATATATATTACTCAATTTGGATTTTGGATCCTATCTATTATAGGGTTCAAACCCATTTTATCAATGTGGGGGTCCAAGTACACATTTGCCCATTTAATTATATCACACAGGGTTTAATTAATAATAATTCTTTTATTAATAAATCATGTATGATCTACAGAAATATTAACACTTTTTACTAGTTGGTTTGTATATTTACTAGTTGGTTTGTATAATTAATTGGTACATCTTCCAACAGGTCTTACAAGCTCTGAGAAGGTTAAAAGGTAATAGTGACAGAAAGGCAAAAATGGCCTCTGAGAATAAGATTGTATTCGACCAACTCACTGAAGATGCTATGAAGCTGATGGAGAATGGTGAATACAGTAAGTTTTCTCCTTGAGCTTTATATATTGTGGGGATAGCGTGGTGATTTAGTCATTCTGATGGAGCAATTAGTATTCTTTCATTGCCATTTTCAAATTTTCAATAATTTTGTATATCTGAATTACATTTAATTTTGGTTACCTTTTTGTTGCTCCTTGCAGATGTCTATCATGAAAAGCAAGAGGTTTTTATGCGTGAAGCAGGTCATTGTTATGATATTGTGTTTATTCTGTTTTGATTGTGCTTTATTGTTAAGTTCAACCATATGAATTACTTAATGAACAACAGTACAATTCTTTGGTATGCTTGATTAATTGACAGTGCAATTATGGTTATAACAAGAGATGGAACTTGCACTTTACATCCTTTCCTTTTCATTTGATAGGAAATCACATGCCTGTCTGCTTCTAGGGATGCATATCTATTTATGACTGGAGTTGTTTCCATTTTTCTTATTGCCTATAACTTTTATATTCTCTTCCTTTCAGAAGGATATGAGAAGTTAGCCCAGGCAAGAGAAGGCACATCCCTGCTTTCAGGTGAAGGGACTTCTTCCCTGAATGGGAAGAAAGACCCACTTTCTGATGGCACGGATTCTGGTGTCAACTCTGCAACATTCCACAGCGCTGCATTGGGCACTTCAGATCCAAATCTGTTTACTGGAGAAGTTTCTGGCAATGGTGCAGATGAATATGATATGTTTGCAGAAGATGATGAACAAGTTACTGCTAAGTCATCTACAGATGAAAATAATGCAGTGGATCAACCATCATCAGATGCTGTAAATTATAATTCAGTGGGTAAGATTTTTAATTTGCTTCAAGAATTTTGGCATCCAAATGGAAATTGTTGTTGCTGCATTTTATGTTGCTAGAAGAATTTTTTGTCATAATAATACCACCATTGATGCTATGAGCCTTTAGTTTTAGCTTTTGAGATGAATTAGCAATCTGTTTGTGCTTCTGCAGATGGAGCATTGGGAGGTGATTATGTGTATGACGAGTCTTCTGGGTATGATTCTTTCTCTTCGCTCTACATTTTTAGTAATAGCTGATAACTGTTATGGCAAAGGAAAGGAAGAAATGTGTTCAAGAACTTGGTTAGGATTTGGTTAGAAGAATTGAACCTTTGTTATATCTACACTGGTTAATTATTACTGTGCCTTCTTCATGGATCATGAGCATTAAGGGTGAACATGGTAGTTATGACATGTTCATTATTACAATTTTGCGTGATTGAACTGTTGATCTTGCTTAAAAAACAGAAAAAAGAAAAAAAGTTCAAGCAAAAGATCTTGTTTACCAACCTGTAAGGTTGAATCGGGCTTTTGGTTAATTTTGATGCGAATAGAAATGATAAAAATGATGTGTAGTCTTTAATTTGTTGAAAAAAATGTACACTGTGTTGTGTTGAAAGCTGGTATGACATGAATATATTTGTTGGTCCAGGTATTACTACAGCAGCAGCTTGGGCCATTATTATGAGCCAAATACTGGACTGTTTTGCTCAGCAGTATCAGGGCAATGGTATGGTGCTTTCATCTGTGTCTGAATTTGTTGTTTTTTATCCTAAGATTTCCGGCCTCTATTTTCTATTGATGGTCAATACACAACTTTAAATTTGCAGACTTTGTAACTTCTGTTTCCATTTTGTTCTGTTCGGTTCATATTATATCTAGTTACATTCTGGCTTACCAGCGCTACTTCTCTCCTAATTTGAACTTAGGTACTCTTACAATGAGGAGACCGGGACATATGATGAAGTTAATGAGGCGGCATCTAATGTGAGTTGAAGGACTTTCTCGGTAGTCAGATTGTGCATAGAACATCAACCCATTCAACAGCAGCAGAATGCGTATATACCAAAAGGAAGATTCGCTTGATCTCTGGATAGGATTTGTTTGACTAAGAAGATAAACGTTGCTCTTCCTTGATTGTATAACATCTCTCGTAGTCTGCCGTTAAGGACTAGAAGTAGAAAATTTCATGATCAGATGGGAGTTAGAAGCAATGAAATGTTCGCTTTCTTTTTGATATGCAAATCCTATGCAATTTGTACTTACAAGTTCCGCTCTAATTTATCTTAAAGGCATATTTGGTACATGATTATAATTTTTTTTTTGGAAGGGGGGGGGGGGAGGCGTGGAGCTTGACTCCTAATTCAATATTTTTGTTATAGTAGTATTATTTAATAGAGATAAAAGCATAATTTTTATTAGGTGAGACTGTATTTGTGCAGAAGAAATCTACAATCTAAATGAAGAAGACTTCATGTTTATATCTCATGCCGCAGATTTTAGAGTAAAATTACATGTGCTCTCATTTTTGTATAATAATAATAATAAATGCGCATACTATAAAATTTATGTTAAATTAACTTTACTTGTCTTAGATTGTATTAAATATACCGTTGTAATGAGAATTATTAAAAAAATAGAAATCAAAATAAAAATAAGATTGAAATTCAGCTCCGAAAACAATAAGCATGTTCAGTGGGTTCCAAATGCTTAGAGCACCCGAATTCCGCGAATTGTGCAAAGGTATATAGCATGGTTCTTCTAAAATTCTTTTATTTCGTTAAAAAAAATTTATAGAAAAATATTATTTGTATATATATATATATATATTGATGCAAAAATAATATATTAGTTGTATTTGTATTAAAAATAATACTTAAAATTATAGCAATGAATTTAAAAAAAATTGCTTCTTTTAAATTCTTTTTATTTAATTTAATATTAAATGAATAAAATATTTTTTCTTATTTTAATGTTTTACAGGAAATGCTTTTCGTTGAAACTCCAAGTGTTAATGAGACCACGGGCTAAGGGGTCATATAATTCAACGAAAAGTTCAATAATATTGTTCTCATGAATTGGTGTTCTTCACCGTAAGTTGTGCTCAATATTCCTTCTCCACAACGTATTTTTTAGTTCAAGTAATAAATCAATGGACAATATTAATTGTTAAATATAGTGCAGAAATTTCATACGATTTTATGTGAACGATAATGTATTTAATGTATAAAGTCCTCATGGTTGTTTAAATTTCGTTATAGCAGCAAATTATGTCAAAATTAAAGAAAAACGGGTGAGTGTTGACTTGAAAAGTCATAAATTTACTCCATAAAATATGGTAATTTTTTTTACTTAGATAATCAATATTCTTGATTGAATGCCTCGTTGCCGTCAAAGTATCATTCAAAAGCCATCTTCTCACTGGGGTAGAGAAAAGAAAATCTGCTTCCAATATTCCTTAAAAAATCCTAGTATTGAAGTTTAGTTTATAACTAATTCTTTGAGCGGCAATTTTAGCAGGGATTATCAGTTAACAAGTATAATTATTTTTTTACTAAAAGTTAATAATTATTAGGTTTAAATACAATTTTAAGTCTTAATATTTAAAGTGATCACATTTGATCCCTTAAATGTAAATTTGATCGCATTTAATCCTCACTAACAATTTTAATTAAATTGAAGATTGATTGAAGGTGGGGTGTTTATCCTGTCATATTCCGAATTTGAATTTGTTTGTGTTAAATAGTTTGTCACTGTTGTTATTTAAAATAATTATGATTAGACATAGAAGTACCGAGGAAACTTGGATTAGCGTCTACTCTTTGACAATTCAATGATTCATATTCCATATACTCCAAATGGAGAGATATAAAGTGAGATAAAAGGAATTAGATAATAAAAAAATTGATGAGCTTTTGTTTGTCAAAACCCAAATTGTTTGAGCTTTTAGTCAAAGCATATATCTGAAATATCTGTTATTGGGGAGTAAATCTTGCCAGAAGAACATGGCAAGGCTTAATAATAATGACTCAGTCCGCATTCTTGACCATGAAAGGGATTAACGGTCAATTTCTGGAGATTGATCAAGAGCCTTATCAATGGCATATCAAACTATAAACTCCTCACCCATACAAAAATGAATAAATCAATACAACATAACCTTGCATTTGATATGCTTGTAAGCTGAGTCACATTGTTCCACCGAAGAAAAAATTTTGATATTGCAATCCAAACCTATGCTGCTCAGAACCCTTATATCAGTTTCCCTTTTCTTCTTCTTTTGTTACTGCCAACAGTTTCATTCTGCTGTATCTGCTTCTGTTTCTCCAACCCCACAGGCAGGAGAAGTGGAAGGACTTTTGAAATGGAAAACAAGCTTATCAAACCAAACTCAAACTTTCCTTTCGTCTTGGGGTTTCTCTTCTAATAATTCAGAAACAACCACAAGCCCTTGCAGTTGGTTAGGCATTGGTTGCAATGACGCTGGAAGTGTCACAAGAATAAATTTAACCAGTGTTGGTTTGAGAGGTACACTTGAAAATTTTGATTTCTCATCTTTACCCAACTTGTCCATTCTTGATCTTCATGACAATGAGCTGTTTGGAAAAATTCCTCCATATATAAGTAACCCTTCCAACATCAATATTCTCAATCTGGGATACAATCAATTCACTGGAAAAATTCCTCAAGAAGTAGGAAACTTAATAAAGCTCAATATGTTCAGCTTATCAAGAAACCTTCTTCATGGTTCTGTTCCTTCTGTTATTGGAAACTTGACCAATCTTTCTGTTCTAATCCTTTCCAACAATCAGCTTTCTGGTTCTATTCCACCTGAACTTGGAAGTCTTAAATCTCTTACTGAGCTTCGTTTGAATTTGAACAACTTGACTGCTTCAATCCCTCCTTCCTTGGGGGAATTGATTGGCCTCAAAGTTCTTTCACTCTATGGAAACCAGCTTTCTGGTCCATTGCCTCTAGAGATTAATAACCTTACCAATTTGACCTTGTTCTTCTTGTCAAACAATACCATATCTGGCCCTTTACCGGAAAATATATGCCATGGTGGCATTCTTCAGGATTTTTGTGCCAGTAATAATCTTTTCACAGGTACAGTGCCTAAAGGTTTGAAGAACTGCACCAGCTTAACGAGGCTTAGGCTTGACAGGAACAAACTCACAGGAAATATATCTGAAGATTATGGTATATACCCAAATCTTGATTACATTGATTTGAGCTATAACAATTTTCATGGTGAGATTTCAACAAGTTGGGGGAAATGCCAGCTTCTTACAAGCTTGAAAATGTCAAACAACCTAATCACCGGGGAGATACCACCGCAGCTTGCAGAATCATCCCGTTTGCATGTGCTGGACCTCTCTTCAAACAAGCTTGTGGGGAATATACCAAATGAGTTGGGAAATCTGAGACAATTGTTCAATCTAACTTTAAGCAGTAACAATCTTTATGGCACCATTCCTGCAGGACTTGGAAATTTGCCGGATCTTGCTTACCTTGATCTTTCACAAAATAAGTTGAGTGGTCCTATACCAAGAGAACTTGGAAAATGTAAAAAGATGTATTACTTGAGTTTAAGTGACAACAACTTAAATGGAAGCATTCCCGTTGAAATAGGCAATTTGGTATCACTGCAAGTCCTATTGAACCTCAGTAGGAATTCACTTTCTGGTGAAATTCCATGGCACCTAGGGAATTTGCTCATATTGGAGGTGTTGGATCTTTCACACAACAAACTCAGTGGTTCTATCCCATCCTCTTTCAGTGCAATGCAGAGTTTGATTTCAATTAATTTCTCTTCCAATTATTTGAAGGGTCAAATTCCAAGGAATAAGGCCTTTCAAGAAGCTCCCGTGGAAGCATTCCAAAATAACAAAGGCTTATGTGGGAACGCTTCTGGGGTGGAAAATTGTCCTCCTCTTAAGAATGAAAAGGGTCATTCTGGTGTTGTTCTGATGGTGATTTGTGTTGGAGCCATAGCATTCACCATTACTATTTGTGTTGCTTTTATTTTGTGCAAAGGAAAGAAAAGGGCAGGAAATGAACCGAGAGACTCTACCCATGGCAATCTGTTTGCCATTTGGAGCTATGATGGGAAAGTAGTTTATGAAGATATCAGGGAAGCAACTGAAGGCTTCGATTCCAAGTACTGCATTGGAATTGGAGGACATGGAACGGTTTATAAGGCAGAGCTTTCAACAGGACAGGTGGTAGCTGTTAAGAAGCTTCATCCATGGCGATACGCAGAGCTAGAAGATCGAAAAGCTTTTGAGAGTGAAATATGGACATTGACAAAAATCCGCCATAGAAACATAGTAAAGCTTCATGGTTTTTGCTCCCATGCTCAGCAATCCTTTCTGGTTTATGAATACTTGGAGAGAGGAAGTTTGGCTAATATCCTGAAGGATGTTAAACGAGCTCAAGAACTGGATTGGATCAGAAGAATCAAAATTGTCAAAGGAGTTGCCAATGCTCTTCATTACATGCATCATGATTGCATACCTCCTATAATTCACAGGGACATCTCTAGCAGCAACATACTTCTTGATGGAAATTATGAAGCTCATATTTCTGATTTCGGCGCTGCCAGACTAGTAAAGTTCGATTCATCTAATTTTACCGCACTTGCAGGCACCTATGGATATATTGCTCCAGGTAACAAACCATTTCTCTTTTAATCAATATTCAGTATATTTTGTGTCAGTAATAATTTGTTGATATATCATTTGAGTTCTAGCTTGTAAATTAGCATTATAGATGATGTTATATAATGAAAGTAATTCTAGGCTTTGCTCTATAAGTTTAAGCTTTTGGGATGAATTGGCATTTAACAGTAGGCAGTTACTGGAATTGTTTTAGCTGTCAAATAAAATCAAAGGCCACCCACTCCTCTATACACTAAATAAAATGCGAAAACTAACCTACATAAATGAGAACATTAATGAGAATGTTCTGCAGATGCCCTTCAACCTCTTGATAGTTTTTCCCTTTTCCTTTCGTTTAAAAGCACTTGAAATAATCAGATAGCAGTCACCTTCTAGCTGAAACAAGTTCCTTTTCAGTCATCCAATGACTTGATTGTTCATATAATGTTTTCAGAATTTGCTTACACCATGAGGGTGACCGAAAAATGTGATGTGTACGCCTTTGGAGTGCTGACTCTGGAAATTTTTGTCGGACGTCATCCGGCTGAATTGATGTGTTCATCTTCAATTTCATCGCTTTCATCATCACCATCATCAACTGCTTCATCTACACCGCAGTCAAATGTCCAGAACATGCTGCTGAAAGATCTGTTGGACAAGCGCCTTCAGGATCCAAATCCTGAAGAGGTTGAGGAAATATTCAACATCATGAAATTAGCACTCAAATGCATGGACAACAATCCAATGCGAAGGCCAACAATGCAGCATGTATCACAAGAACTATCAACCACGAGGCAGACGTTGTCCAACAAACTAGAGGATGTTACTCTAGGACAACTTCTTAATCTAGAGATATGTCAAAGGTTATCCTGCGTAGATGACTAAAAGGATATAACAACCTTTTAATGAATTGTAACTTACCTAAAGATGGCCGGTAATTTTCTTGGAGTTTGGCAGTAACTTTCCAAAACAAATGACAAATAATTTGTGCTTGTAGAAATGTTTCTGAACAAGGTAGATAACTTCCTGAAAATTTAGTAAATGAATGAAGTGATATGTGAAAACATTATTTAACTGTTAATGCTAATTCTATATTAAATTTAATAATGCTGTTGGAAGCAAACGACCTTTTTTATATTTTTGGTGAATATCGGAAATAAATCTTTATAATTTATATATGACACAAAGCAGAGACCGTTGCACGTCATTTTGAACTGAGGCACTAACCACTTTTTTTTTCTTTTTCTTTTTCCCTCTTCAAAGAATTTAGGAGGCAAATAGGTTGTTCCGTGTCACAATAAACCAAACGCATCACCATTGGCGGATACATAATTATAGTCTGAACTAGAATAAAAGATACAAGGAAAGAACTTGTGAAATCGATATATTTCGCCCTTGACTTTGATGGTCATTCAACGGGCTCTTGACCAGAACACTGCAATTTGAAAAAACAAATTCTCGAAATGCCGTGCCGCAAAAATAATTGTCCAAAACCTTAAAAAAAAATTTTTTCTTAAAAAATCTTGAGTCACAAGAAGGGAATCCCGTGATGGTCAGGTGGGCCCCCCATCGTGACTAGAATAATCATTTTTTTATTTAATTTATACTTATTTTTTAATTAAAATATGAAGGTTTTTGCCTTAACTGATTTTTTTTATTTAATTTAATTTATACATATTTTTTATTTATTTGGATCCAATTTTTTAAAAATATTTACTTAGTTTTAATTTGTTGCTCTATTATTATTTTATATTTAACCTTGACTTAATTTAACCTTAATTTAATTGTTGACAATTTGAATTTTTTATACTAATTATTCAAGGTTTTAAATAATAATCAATAATTTAATTAACTCTCACAATATTGTATAATATATATAATATAATAAAATTGGTAGCTATCAAAAAATTATTGGAATAATTAAAATCTCAATGAATACAAATTTTAACTTATTCTCTTGTAAAATTATTTATTGGAAGATTTAAATTGTAAAATTATATTTTTAAAAAATATTTTATCCTAATGTTATGCATATATCTATAAATTTTTTTAACTAAACATGAAATTAGAATATAATCTCAATGGACTTTGAAGATTTAATTTTACTAAATTAATACTTAATATTTCGCTACCCTGATTAATTAAGTATTTTATCAAACAGTATTTTTTTTATTTTTACTAAGAAATACAACATTATAATTTATTAATTTTTAATAATTTTTTTGCATGTAATTCAACACATTATTTAGAAGTATTTAAATAATTTTTTTTGCATTATATATTTTTATTATTTATATAACATAAATATTATATGTGATAAATGAAAAATAAATAATGTATCATAGTATTAGAATTCTTATTTAGCAATTTCTTAAACATATATAATCTGCATGCAATTAATTTTTTATAAATTAAGTTTTAACACATTATAAATTAACACAATTTACTAATAGAACATTTATTTTTATGATGCAGATTATAATTTAATTTTATGTTTAGTTAAATATTTTTATGAATATATACATCACGTTATGGTAAAATATTATTTAAAAATTAAATTTTTTTAACTTAAATCTTCCATCTAATAAGTTTATAAAAGAATAAGTAAAAATTTTATATTAATTTAAATTTTAATTAATCTGATGATCTTTTGATAGTAACCATTAATTGTATTATATAAATGACAGTATTATGAGAGTTAATACAATTATTGATTATTGTTTGAAATCTTGAGTAATTAGTATCAAAGCAACATTCAAAATATAAAAAAATAAATAAAATATTAGTTAAGTAAATATTAAAAATAAAATAAAAATAGGAGAATAAATTATAAATAGGTATAACTTTACAGAAAATGATGTAAAATTGAAATAAAAATAATAAAGTATAAATTAAATAAAATAAATAATATAAATTATATGGATCATAGAAGTGGCCTGTATGATCAATACTTTTCAAAAAAAAAAATCTTTAAGCATTTGGAAAAAATATTTTTACTACTTAAAATAAGGGGAATTTGTTTTGTCAATGTTAGTATTAAGGTCAGAAATCCACCTTTATAAATTAAAATATTATAATTCTTATGTAAAAATAAAAAAGTCACATCAATACTTAATTAATTAAGGTAGCAAAATATTAAATATAAATTTAGTAAAATTCAATCTTCAAAGTTCAAATTCCTAACATTCAATAGTGTAAAATTTAAGGTTTATGTGATTTCTCATAGTTATGTGTAAGCATAACTTAAAAATAACACCATAACAAGCGATATTTTAAAATGCTCCAAAAAATTTTAAATAATAATATAATAAATAGAGTTAATTCAATAATGTGATTTGAATTAATAAATAAGAGTGAAATATATAATTTTTAACTTGTACAATTTATCTACAAAATTAGATAATACAATAAATGAAATGTGAGAGAATACTGAATCTGAAGTAAAAAAATTATGAATCAATTAAATAAATAAATTGAATAAAACGTTATAATACAATAATGAAATATTCAATAACCAAAATAATGGCTTCTAGTTTCACATCGAGGGCATCGCCCTACTCGTTGCGTTCGTTGAGCAAGGGAATGATGTTGTTTATCTTCGTCATCATCCTCATCATCATCTGCGTGAGTTAGGCGGGTTTGATCCCTAGAGGGTGGAGAGTTCAAGTCCCACTGGGATGACTGAAATGGTGGTATAGGATTTTCTGGGGTGAAAAATCCTTGTTGTTGTTGGTCTAGGGATCCACTGGCGTACTCAGTAGTGAATACAAATGGATCAGCAAATAACGCCATCAATTAACTAAGAACTTGTTGAATTGAATGTGATGGTGACGGGGTAAAGAACGATGATTGTGGAGCATTATGATGGTGGTGTTAAACTGTACAATGCGTTAACATCTGCACTTGCAAAAAATTGTGCTAAGGGGATATTACTTGATGAACCTACACCTCCTATATCAACCTGCATTAATGGAAGGGTGTAGGAGGAAGGGACACCTACTTGTGTCATTGATGGATGACCATACAAGATACTTTCATCATCATCTCCCTCATTTGGCAAAATAGGATTTCTAAAAGATATGAATTTATGGCTTTTCCTACCACACCGAGGCTCGGGAATAGGTTGTTTTGATAATTCAGTAGCTGGATAAGCAAGTTGGGAAGCTATCATGTTTCGATGCTCTCCCAGTGCACGCAGCATGAGGCATGAATTCATGGCTTTTCCTACCACACCGAGGCTCGGGAATAGGTTGTTTTGATAATTCAGTAGCTGGATAAGCAAGTTGGAAAGCTATCATGTCTCGATGCTCTCCCAGTGCACGTAGCATGAGGCCACATTCTTAATCCACTATCTCTCTAAATTGGCTATATGACTGAGAGGGTAAATCTTCGACACTGAGCCTATGAAATCTCTCAACTACATCAGCCTGTAAAGAAGTCCTATAATTACAATTTAATGCCGCCACAATTTAAAGATGTAAGCACAAAAGTTTGTGAATGATGAAAGGTTACTCCAAATCCTGAATCACCACTAACTGGATGAATCCATCGTCTGGTGTGTCTTCAATATCACCTCATGTAGCTCGAGTCATGACCAAGAGCATCTGTTAACACTTCAGTCAACGAAAGTGTGTTGCGCTATGTATTCCAAGCAGCAATGAAAATGACATGCTCTTCGTGCCAGTCTTTTGATATTTTCCCTTAAAGTTGCAAGGTATGACAAGAATCGAGGTTGAATGGCTCTTGTGGGATTGGCTGCTACTTACCAAACTGTCACAGTACACGATTTGTGTGGTGTCATTCAACGATGTGGAAGCAAATGATGGGCCAGCCATATGTTGGGTGAAGTCAAACAATACCTTAGTATAAGCTGTTGTACATCAGGAATGTCATAAAGGTGCCAAATAATCTACATTATACAAATATAATATAAATAAGCATATCACTAGATTTGAGATTAGCTTCATTAGAGACAATAAAGTAGAGCTTCCAACCTCATCGGCTCTTATCTGATTAAGCAATACTCTGTACTGGTGTAAGGCCATTCCTGACGGTCGAGGAAGCTGTTAGGAATTCGGATTATTACATGCAGTGAAATTTTAAAATTTTGATCCGAATTCTACCTATGATCCATGCAAAAAGTATAAATCAATGATTAGAATTTTACCTATTGAGCACTTATATTTCTACTGATCAAAACTTGAGAGCGGATGAATCAAACACCGGCTGGAAGGTACAGCGTCTCTACGGTATCCACACGGAGTGAACAACGACCTTTCACCCTCCACGAATATGCTAGGATGCGTTTTTCTCTCTAGGAATTAGAATTAGATGTTTTCTAAGTGATTTAGGATTTATATGAAAGCTTTGAGCGTGAATTAGAATTGGATGTTTTCTAAGTGATTTAGGATTTATATGGAAGCTTTAAGCATGTTGTAAAAAGTGCTGCCCTCAAGTCCCTTTTTATAGAACTTAAGCAAGCCACAATCCTAGTCCTACTAGGATAATGCTTCCAAAATCCTAATCACACTTAACAATTCATCTTATCCTCATCCTAGAGATAATGGGGAAAGATAGGACTTATCTATTAATTATCTAATATTAGATAATATTATCTCATAATATAAATATCTTAATATTAGATAATTGTATATAGTTATCAAATATCAAAATAATATTATCTCATAATATATTTATCTAATATCTGATAACGTAATTATTTGATATTACTTTAATATCAAATAATATCACATATATATATATATTACGTGAATTTATTATTCTTAATAATAATAATATATATATGCACGAAAATAAGTCCAATTAATTGGATATTAATATAATTAAAGTCCAATTAATTATTATCTTATTCTTACTCCTTTTTGTGTGACCCTGTAGGTTCTTACTATGTTGACAATGACTCATTGTTGAGCTACAGATAGTGAGCGGTATCTAGCAATACATCACTGCTACTTAAGTAGTAAGAATGTCTGTGATTCGACATCCACCAAATACATGATCAACGTTTTGCATCATAACCCTTTTGTAATAATATCCAAATTGAACTGAAGGCATAAAATGTGTCATCCTCGTCAATGTTCAATTTATATTTCTTGATACTGAATAGACTTAAAATAAATGATTAATATCACATATTAATCCAATTGAGCATGACCATATATTTTTAAGTCTCACTCAATTAAGGGGCCCACGGATATTTCTCTTTTATACAAGAGTAACAAAATCTCATCTACATCACTCACTTCCCTCTGCATGATTTATGACACACCCAATCAATGCCCTACATGTCATCCTGATTAAAGGTGACATAGGACAATACTAAAGTGAGTAATTCCTCATGTAGGGAACCGTAATGACTTTAGGTCAAATGTTTATGTGTATTTGTGATCATGTAAGAATAACTTATGACACGTCTATCCATGTAATATTCTCATAGTGGGTCAGTCCAGTACATTGTTCACTAGCAATGTACTCATGTATTGACTTGATATTACATATCCATGATTCGGAATAATCAGTCACTATACATGCTAATCTCGATATATTATTACTATCATTTTCGTAATAATACTTGACTAGGGGTATTTTTAGGAATAGCGAAGTTATTCCAAGAATAATTATTATATTAAGTTATAAATTGCGCAGAATAATAATAAAATTATAAAAATAAAATATAATAATTAAATTATATAAAATAAAACATAATACATTGTGTATTACTTCAATCATTTATATGATTAGTTATAGGACACACACCAACAGAAGCAGTCAAGTATTCTTCCACCTGTGAGTAATATAAATTGTGTATTATTTTTTCGAATACTTTGACCTGTTATGAGAAATGCAATATGAATATCATGTATGAACCAAACTTGAAGCCCATTGGTGGAAGCAAAGAGTAAATGTCTAGCCAAGGATCAAAATATGATGGTCTTGTCAGTGCTAGAGTGGAAAATCGATCCCAAGCCTATAAATATAATAGGTGCAAACATCGACCAATATTAATCTTATCACATTTCGTAGCGGTACACAACTTTCTGTACAAGCATGTCAAGATCGCCGATCCCCAGCTATACTGACCAACATCTGCAAAATTTTCTAACTATAGCAGATACATCAATAGTACTCTGTAACCCAAAGTGTCGAGAATAAGGTAATCGTCTATGAGTTTCAATATGTAGGCACATGCAAAATGCCACATTTATTTTTTATTTGCATCATCCGATAAGTGTCCAAAGTTAGCTGCTAACCAAGGGATGCTCAGACGCTGAACTTATAAACATTCATCGGGTAGTCTGACCCCAAGTGAACCTTTGCACACCTCTGGCCAATCGTATCTAGTGTATCCAAATATGGAGATGCCTTCACACAGCAAACCTAAGTGGATGGAGACATCCTGCAGGGTAATAGTGCACTCCCCTAAGGTGATGTGGAAAGTGTGTGTCTTAGGATGTTATCGTTCGACCAGGGAGGAAACCAAAGCTGTATTGAAATTAAAATGTTCAAGTCGGTTGGCACCATAGAAGCTTACCTGTTGAAGATGAGGCACAATTGCAAGTGGTGGATCAAATAGCCGATTCCCATGGGTGATGCAATTGAAAAAATAGTTAGCATATTTACAATTAAGTACTAATTACTAAGTGAATAAACTTACCTGGAAAAATCACACGGCCTACAAAATTTGTCTAGATTGCAAGTATAATAAAGACTTACTATTAGGCCCAGGGTCACAACACGACGTTGACTGGCCATTATAGTTAGGAGCTATGGACTACATCGGACGAGATGAATTCAGTCAATTTCATAACTGTCAAATTATACAAGTATTTCAAAACAAAGTAAGAAATAAAATAATTTAATACAATGAGAGAAGCATAATAAACTGTTTAGATACAACAAGTTTTCTAGCTTCTACTAATATATCAACAAATTATGTATAATCCGGACACATTCACAGTAGAAATCTTGAAGAGTAGAAATCTTGAAGAATGCATAGTTTGTTGACCTTTTTGGGGCCCGGAGTGTCATGGCACGTTTCGTCGAGTGGATGAACAAATTGCGCAGTTGTGTCTAGTTTGCTGACATAACCAATACCTCTGAGGTTTTGATGGAGTCTCTCTCCAATCTATTTCATTTCTTATTTGTGTGGAACCTGGTTAACTATTGGGACGCATCTGCGTTGAATTCGGTACCAATATTGGTTCGTTCAATGGTGGTCAATGCTTCATACCACTGATTAGACAAAACTCATAATTGTATGCCTTTATCATTGTATCTAATCGGAATACAGGATCGACGTACTGTAATAGATCTAGCGAGACCTTCGCACATGCTATAAAAAATATGTTGACAGGGCCAATGCTTTACTTGGAATTCGCCATAATCGCATGTTCGATCAGATAAGTTAACTTTGCAAGTTCGACAAAACTATTTCCAAGTCGGGTCATATTGCTCATCCACCTCAAAAGCCGACCCTAAGCGGTCAAAGCGACGGACGTGACAGGCATATGCTTTTCAGATGCACCCATGAATCTTTTTCGGATATTTTCGCTGAATACCTCTCCTGCTTGTAATTGTGTTACAATAGTATCCACTCGATTAATAAAGTATGCATTTGTTCGATACAATGTAGCTTTTACCAACCTGGTAATTGATAAAAATCTAACCCTTTTGAATACATTATTGATACACTCTACCAAGTTAGTAGTCATATGCCCTATCGTCAGTCTTCCTCGTTATAAGCACAACCCAATTGACTTTTTGGGATATTATTGATCCAATCAACGGCTTTTAGGTGCAATTGTGGCAATTCATCCAACTTACAATCCACGACATGTCACTCATATTAGTAACCTATATCACACACCATTGTGATTGAATAAACAATAATCAAGGTAATAATAATTAATGATGTCAGTATAAGTAAAACGCACCGATGCTAGTGAATAGTTCTTTAGCTGTGCCATCATCAGCCTTCCTCGTTATAAGCATGACTCAATTGACTTTTTGAGATATTATTGATCAAATCAACGGCTCTTAGGTGCAATTGTGACAATTCATGCAACTTACAATCCACGACATGTCACTCATATCAGTAACCAATATCACACACCATTGTGATTGAATAAACAATAATCAAGGTAATAACAATTAATGATGTCAGTATAAGTAAAACGCACCGATGCTAGTGAATAATTCTTTAGCCATGCCATCGTAAAAGTTGAGTTTAGATTACTGGCGATGTGTCGAAGGCAAAACACATGATAAGCATAAGGGGGTTACCACTCTACACGTTAGTTTGCAATAACAGCTAGTATTTCAGGATATTTATCTGATATTAAGCAAATATCCTATCTGCCGTGGACAACACGCCATCGAAGGTTTGATAAGAATCAAGCTTATGTTTTGTATGTTTCCCTCTTTACCACAGCAAATGCAAGAGGCACAACTTTTTTATACCCATCATGTGACATCGCGATAAGTAACACCCCCTTATACTTTCCATACAAAAAGGTGTCATCTACTTGGATTATCGATTTCAAATGGTGAAACGCCTCAATGCATGACTTGAAAGTCCAAAACACTCAATGAAACAATACAATCGGCTCATGTTTAGAACTGCTTGACAAGCATTCTCTACTAACAATATCGAAATAAGACTTAAGATTAAAGTGTCGCATTGCAACCAGCCATCTTGGTAGTATGGAATACGACTTCTCCTAATTCCCAAATGTTAGAGTGATGGCTCGGTGTTTGCTCTTTCACACCTTCTTATAGAACACTGAGTACCTAAAAATACTGTGGATTCACTTAATGACTTCTCGAATGGACACACTTGGATTTTTAATCACCATGGCCACAATGTATGATGATATAACATCTGTGTCCAATTTTGGATAAGTTCAGGAAAGAGAGGTAGATACACACGTATGAGGCCCATTGTACTTGGATATCTACTAGTGATTCTCTTTCGGCTTATGACGTGCTCTAACCCTCTAATTGCATTATACGTCATAGTGAGGGTACCGATATTCTTCATATTTAGCTAAAGAGTAGTGCACACAAAATGTGTGGCGAGTCCAAATTGAGTATATCTTCATTACACGGTGAAATAACTTTTAGTCCATATATCGCAAACCCACATATGACTCCTGATTTTCATTTATATTTATGTCGTTTCTCATTTCAGGATAATCATGACTCACGACAACTTTTATATTTATTTGTGAAAAAAAGGCAATAGCCGATTCCATATATCAACTTACCGATGTTGTTAAGAATGTATTCATACCGTCTTTTCCACCATCATCGTCGTTGTAATTGTCATCATCACCACCAAACCCCTCAGGAACATCATCATATACATCTTCCTCTTCAAATTCATCCATTATATCTTCCATTTCCTCCAGGAAAGAAGAGGATTGAAGTAAACCATATTGAGACTGAGAAAATACTCTGGAGCATAATCAACAATAAAGGTGTGAAACGGCTAGCTCATTTTGCCTATCTATTCTAGTAAGGTACAAATTGTAATATGATGGCCCTTCATTGAAGCTGCGAGGTAGACTAGTAGATGGTTGTGTGCATAGGTCATTATCATCAGTTAGTTGACTTGTGATATTCAAATTAAGTTCCCTAGTTGAGATGTATGCATACAATTCTGGGCAAAATAATTGAGTTAAAAATCGTGCATTCGTTTCCCACATCCATTGAATATCATCATCATCTTCCAATCTAATAGGCATGTCTTGTACCATGTCGAATTCGACAAAAATGGATGTTTATATACCAACTTAATTACGACTTGATTTTCATTAAGTCATAGCTTTTAACCCACTGGATTTTTACGATTATCTAAGGTCATATCTGATTTAATTCTTATTACTTTGACCCTATGATACTTAAATGTGCCGCCCTGATCTATCTCATAAATTTCTCCATTCGTAGAAATACAAATATTTTCCTCCCTGATACTCATTTTGATTACTACCACAATCAGATTTACATGAAATTTCAAGAATTAGAATTATACAATAAAAAAAAGTACCATAATTACAAAAATAACTACAATTAACTATTACTACACACATGCTCATATTTATTTCAATCTCATTAATTAATTACTTAATTATCATTATTGTAATTTTACATATTTACCAGAATTATTTATTAATATTTACTTATAAGTTTAATTTAAGTTCAATTCTAACATTTAAATTTTATGTAAGTACATATACTAGAACAAGTTTATAAACAAGGATTATAAACAAGTTTCTCGTAAAATGTATAGTGTAAAATATTATTTAATTAACATTTTATGTATTATAATATTTTTTAAGGTCAATGGGTCAACAGGTCAATGATAATAATACATACTTTTAATATTTTTTTCAACCTTGAAATTAGTACCGACAATAATTTTCATCACTACAAAAATTTAAATTTATTCAAAACATCCTTAAAAATTTAATTATGTAATGTTATATGTATTACTTAATGGTTACAAAAAAATTGATATATATATACACACTCATTACCTACTAATATTGACATTTAAATCATAAATAAAAGACATGGACATAAAAAATAGGAAAATATGAAACCAAGCATGTAAAAAGAAAATAGCAATAAATGAGTTATAAAAATTTAAGAATTAGAAATAAATTGTATAGTAAAGTAAATTAATTTAATTAAAAAATTTTAAGCCATTTGAAATATTTTTAGTATCAAAAATATTTTTTATTATGTTAAATTTATATTACTCAGTAGTGTTTTGGCTGAAAATAATATAATTAAAAAAGAGAAATAAAAAAAATTAAAATGCTACAGAAGGTATAAAATCTTGATAAAATTATTAATTAATACATATTTAATTTGACACATACCATTAAAATATTGATATCAAGTAAATATTATTAAAAATTAAATAAATAATTTTAATTTAAATATTAATAATATAATAGTGATTAATATTAAACAATTATAAAAATTATGTTATTGCTAAATAAAATAAAAATAATAAAATGCACAATATAATAACTACTTTAGTAATAATTATAAGTAAATTATTTTTCATAATAATGGTTACTTATATAGTAAATTGAAAACACTTAAGTCAAACAGATTGGGTCATCAAGAGTCGTTCCTTTCCTCTCTACTTGATTCTTTTTGCTGATTTTATTCCCTTTTTGCAATTTGAACCAAAATGACTTCGATGTGTAGAATATTAATTAATCAGCATTTTGTGTATTATAATATTATTTTAAAATCCAATAAGTTAAGGATAATATTATATATTTTTAATATTTTCTTTCTTACTTTTAGGTGAGCACTTACATCATTTCAATTATTAGTAAAATACTTTAACTTATTTATTTAATTTTTATTTTAATTATATAATTATTTATTCTTAATCAAAATTACATATATTTTAATATCTATTCTTAATTACATCAAGATTTATGGTTGGAAAAAATATTTTAAAAATATTATAGTATAACATTTTACCTTTAACTAATATTTCTTAATAATAATTTATTATTAATGAATTTTACTATTTTTTTTAAAGATTTGAAAGTTTTTTAATCTTGAATTTTCTTTTTTTATAATGCCCAACCCGAGGGGTAGAATATTAATTAATCAGCATTATGTATATTATAATATTATTTTAAAGGTTAATAAATTTAGGATAATAATATATACTTTTAATTTTTTTTCACTTTTGGATAAGTACCACCAGCATTTCTCATAAGTAGACATAAGAATTTCTTTCTATTATTTATAAAATACCTAAACTTATTTTATTATATTTTTCTCAATTATATGAATTTCTATTCTTAATTAAATCAAAATTTTCAAGTCTTCAAGTTTTTTATTTTCCTTTTTCATAATGTCTAATCCATAGGTATAATAATTCAAATCATAACAATATACACAATATGCATAATTCAGTCAAACCATAACTATGATAATATACTCAAACACTATAATAATAAAAGTAAATTAAAATAATACAGTGAAATTAAAATAGTACCCATAGGCATAATAATATAGAAAAACTAAAAAAGTATAGACACCATAATAAACAAATGAGAATAACAAATATAAATGTAATAATAAAGTATTTAATAAAATAGAATAACAATAATCTATTTATAATACCTACTACCAATACAAAATAAAATAAGGGATTGATTGTAACAAATATTATCCTGAACACAAATTATATTTCTATACCATCTGGAAAAAAAAATTCTAAATAAACATTTTACTTGTATAACGATCTTCTGAAAAATCTTCATAATAAGAATGAACAAATTATGATCATTGATAGGGGAGGGGGAAATAAATATTGAACAATTTATGGTCACTGGTGGAAAGGGGATGATATATATTGAACAATTAAGGAGGTGAGGATATATTGAAGGGTTTTTGAAGGGCCAGGGAGGGGAGCATATATTCTATATGAAAGTTATTTGAAACGCTGGGGAAGGGGTATATATATTGAACATGGGCAGAAAGGAGAGCATGGGTGAACAGTGTCATCGCAAAGGAGCACAGGGGAATAGTTCTTGGACCTGGTGAGCTAATCACAGGGTCTGACACCACGTGACCAGTGCGCCTGCTAATCATAAGGTGCAACCGAACATGATCAATCTAGCCTAGTCACAAGGAGCTGCTACTCGTGATCTAGGAATTTTTTTAAAAAAAAAAAAGTATTTTGGGTAATTGTTTTCCTAGCACAACATTTTGGTCAAATCATTTTTAAAAACAAGCCTAACAGTCGATTTCCCATCATTCAACTATGTAAAGCATATAGCAAGAAATGACCTTTCATGGTCATTTAACTCACATAAGTCCACATTATAAAGGCCTCAATTTGAAAGAATGGTGTTTGAGCTCCATACATTGTGCTACTCTCTTAAGTCTCTAAATGATGGCAGCATCTAAAGATGCAAAATGCTATAAATTTTTAATGCTCCATGGGAATTATTCTAATAAAGCTCAGAGATGGTATGATTATTTACCTACAAGGTAAAGTTGTACATGGGACTGGTCGGGTCGGGTCAAGCGGATTTCAAGCTGGGCCAAACTATATAAAATTCATGACTCGACCCGATTACATTTTAAAAAAGTATTGGCCTGACTCGGCCCGGCTCGATTCTTTAAATGAATGGCTCGTCGAGCCGGCCTGATTACCTGAATAAATTTTTTTTTATTTTTTTAAGTAAAAAATAATTTTTATTTATAAAAATTATATATATTAAAGAAATAATATGATATTTAAATATATAAAATATTTAATTATATCAAATTAATTTTTTTATATTAAAAATAATTAGATATAATTATTTTTTTAGTATATAATTATATTATAAAAAATAAATTAATATAATTAAGTTAGGCTAGGCCTATAGAGCTTTTTTATCTTGACTCGAGTCCAGCCCAATTATTAATTGAACTTTTAAAAAAAAGTCCAACAAGCTATCGAGTTAAAAAAAGAAGGCCCAAATCCTTAATTTTTGTAAGTCGAGCGACCCCCACAAGGTAAGGTACAAAACAAGTTTTCACTATGAAAAAACTAGTTAGGATGAGACAATTCCACTATTATAAAATTATTATATTTTTAACTTCTATACTAATATATATATAGACACATACACATTATACACATATATGTATAATTTTTTAATCATTTTAATAATTTAATTGTTTAAAAAATTGAAAATAAATTAAAATTTTACATGAGATAAGGGGTATAAAATAATAATTTTTTATTGATTACATATCAACTTGTTTTTAAAAATTTTAAATTATTTAAATCAATTATATATAACTTTATGCTTATATTACAAAATTCTATTGATTATATATGATTTGCAATATTTAAATTTAAATTCTTTTATTTTCTTGGTGCTTGCTATGGTGCCCCTTGGGTTTGGTACCCGGGGTGATGTGGCAAAATACAAGCCATTGGATGAGATTACAAAAGTCTTAGCATTGACTTAGTAATCTCATCCAATGGCCTGTATTTTGCCACATCACCCCGGGTTTGGTACCACTAGGGGCACCTTAGAATTCACCTATTTTCTTTCTTATATAAATTCGTGACCTTGATTTTAAAACTTCTATATTTTTTTTTTCATCCCTTATAAGTCTTTGTGAAACTTTGTTGCCCCAACATGAGAATAGGACAAATTTTATCCTAAATCATACGATATAAAATAAAATAATATTTTATTTCCAAGGATGAAGTATAGAATAAGGGACCCCATTGCTAACCCGGGAGCATCCAAACGTGAGCGACCAAATCCTTCCACTGGCTCTTTATCATACAAATGCCCATTGATTGCAGCCAATGGACTGTCTTCATGTTAATTTGATCCAATTTTCTCTGACATTTTTATTATCAGGTTCTCATTAAACATATAATTGTATGCTTCATCAATCTCTCTCACAATTTTTTTGTTTGGGGAAAATGTTTAGAAAGGATATTAGATTTTTATATTTGATTTAAAATTAAATAAAATATATCTAAAAATGTTTACATTTGCATGAATGTTTAGTTTAATATTCCTTCATAATATTTTCATGGGGAAACGGGGATCCTATCATATGATTGGAATAATTTAATAATATAGAATGATTATTTTGCTTACCTTCTCAAACCGAATTATCTCATTTTACCATCATCCAATCCTACAAATTGTCATTCATTGCCGTTTACAATTATTGACGATCATCCTTTATCTTTTATTATCATTAATTACTATCACTATCACTATCACTCATTATTATTAATCATTATTTAATACTACTCATCATTATTAACCAACACAATTATTACTTGATATCATTCACCATCATTAATTGTTGATGTTGTTATTATAATTATTAAAATCGAATCAAATATCAAATTGGATAGGATCTTAGTTCATTAGTTCTATTTTAAAGGCTTATAATATAAAAAAAATATAAATCTATATAAACATAATAAAAGCAACACAAAATTAAAATAGAAATAAATTCGCATAATGATTGCTACAATTGCACTTTTAAACAATAAAATTTGAAAAATTTAGAATAAATTAATATGAAATTAGAAGGAAAAGAGTAAATTACTAATTTTTAATTTATTAAGATATAAGAACTCAATTTAAGAGATTAAAAAAAAAGAAAAATTTTGAAACTAGCATATGAAAAAAAAAATTCAAGCTTGAGAGCTAAAGCTTTAAGATCGAGTGTAAGACTTAAGAAATATAGAAATAGAAAGAAAATGAGTAAATATTAGGTTATAAAATTAAAAAAAAATTAAAATGAATGAATCACTAAAACATACTAGTTGAATCTATATAAATAAAAATTGTTGATTAAACTAGTTTCTCACCAATTTAAATACAAAATTGGTTTGATCGTGTGGCTGAACCAACCACCAATTTATTAATTTACTCGCCAAAACAATTAGTTTAATTCAATTCTAATAACTATAGCCACCATTAACTACCGTCAACTACTTATAACCATTCACAATTATTAATAATCTTTCATATACCATTCACAATTATTAATTACTTCCCATCACCACTCATTATCATTAATTATCATTCACTTTCACTAAACACAAACAACTACATAATTGTCAATGAAAATATTTTTAGAAATATATATATTGATTAAAATATAATATTATAACATTTTAAAATTTTTTTAATCAAACTAAATATAATAATATGAGAAATTATATTTTTAGAAATAATACGATTTACAAAAAACATATAATTATGCAAATCAAACTACACATTAATACTATTGTGACATTTCTACTGACAGCAGGTTCTAAAATTAAATTTGTTTTCGATGAAATAGCAAATAAACCAATTTGCGCCTTAGATAACTTGCAAGTTGAATTCAGTTTATATGCATACATATACATATATATATATATACATATATATATACATACACACACACATCTTAGGAGAGGGAGATTGTGGGAGCCGAAACTCCACCCTACCATTGTTTAAAGAGCGCCATCTCCTTAAATCATTTGAGAATAAAATGCTTATTTTTTGAAATTTTCAACAGAAAAATGCTTAATCAGACAAGGATTGTTTAGAGGATATTATTAAATAACACAACCTTTAATAATAAATAAAAATATATTAATGAAAGCTAAGCACAGATATTGCAGCCTAACGGAAGCATCTCTCCTCAACATAAGATTAGGGTTGCTAGCATCTGCTAATTTGCAGGTTAACATTGTCGTCAAGGATATAGATAATAGCCTGTGCGAAAGCATTGCAACTTTTTCAATATTCACCACATATTGAAATACTAACCAATACCATCCAAAATACTCAGCAGTATGTTGGAAAGGATCACGTACTTTTTTTTTTTTTAGGTGCAAAAAAATGGTAAGAAAAAGAAGGTTCTCCACTCCTACGGAGGAAGGTGCCAATGAAATGTTAGGATTGTCAGCAAAGGTCCAATCAGAGATTACTACCAAACCAAATTGAGACGAAATGCAACAATTCACGTAGCCCTTAAATGTCAAGGGATCTTCTTGATGGAGATAGCTCACCAAACAGAATAATTAGTGTTGAAGGAAATTCGAACCTATGATTGAAGGAAATCACATGCTTTCAACATTTCTCATACATAGGATAACCTAAACTAAATTACCCCACCAGTTGTAAAGCAAAGAGGGCTATTTGACCAATGTGTAAAACAAGAAATTGTGAATAAAGTAACTACTCAGTTGGAAAAATCTGGCCATGTATGGAAAGTGTCTAACTCAAACATAGATGACAAAATTACCACAAACAACCAATCATTTGCAGTGTTTTTGGCCAAAAAACAGGCATCCGATGGATTCATGCAATGATGATATCAAACTAAATCAGTGCCCGAAAAATTATTAGTTCAGAGGAAGCAAAAATCTAACAGATATTCCTCATTATTTCAGGAGCAGAACTAACCGCTTAGAAGAAGATGTGAATTTTCTTCTGCCTCGTGAATGAAAGGAATCATGAGAGTATTACCGCTACAAAACTGTAAACCCAATCATCAACTTTAGGGTGAAAATTGTATCCTGAAGCTTTGATATTCAGAGACCAGCAGGACAGCAAGAAAGCCATGATTAGTGTGAAACTGTTGGTACCATTGCCAACTCAACCAGAGAAAAATGGGCAATTGAACATCCAGCTACAGGCAGTTATTTGTTAGTTCTTCAAATTACTCATGAACACAAGCACACCGTACAAAGATGCTTCAGCTACCACCTCACAGCATCAGTCATGGAGCAATGTGCTACGACAGGCATATCCCTAGACAGCTAGCAATCTGATGCTATTGCAACTTAAAACATCAACATCAACATAGTATATTTTGAAAAGTATTCAACAGAATTAAAAGATCATATCAAATCACCTGTTTTGAATTTCCTACAAACATCTCAGCCTTCAAATAATGGTTTTCAGGCCCTTCACATATAACCATTTCTGATCTTAACATGCTTCTGCAAATGAGATTTTCATTTCCAATAAAGATCAAAAGGTGATTTCAGGGGTATGATCATCTTCCAGTGAAACCATATTGTGGCTGTACCAAATCTCTCCTGCGCTACTGATCTTTCAACAAGACTGAGCAGACACCCTTTATTACACGCAAGCAACTTTAACATGCACATAACAAAAACTGCTCTTCCTCAGTAAGATCATATTACTGCTATCATTATTGGTTATATACCAGCATCGCTGCACAATAATTCGGCTAAATTGTTGACCAGGTCTGACTTCAAGGCCTACATCTCAAGAAATTCGCCAAGCCAAACCACATCATATATCAGCAAGGCTACGTTGAAATCCATCTGGCTCATATTCAGAAAACATATCACTACCAGAGTCTGACTCATCCTTTGAGCTCTGATGATTACTTGTTTGAGCCCTACAAACTTCATTTCCAATATTCTCAACCAATGGCAAACCAACATCTGCAGTCTTTTTGTATAAACCCCTACTCCTATCTAACAGTCCTTTGTTTAAAAGGCTTGCAAATTCCTCTCTAATTTTTACAAGGGGATGTTGGTACATGAGTTCCCGACCATTATAAGCCTCCCTAAGAACAACTGTTTGAGTGCCACCTTTCATAGATATATAGAAAATACCAGGATGACGCTCAAACACTTTGGTGAATTTTTGGGGTAATGCCAGTGGTTTTCGAAGGTTGCTAACATTCTTACGCTCAGTTTGCTTTTGAACTGTAAGGTGAAGGAGCTCATGGAAAACTCCAACAATCCTCTTCTCAGATTCATCAGTACGGGTGTCCAAATGAGAAGGATCAGAGTAAGGTGAAGTATAGGGAAGCTTTTGCCACTCTTTCAACCACTCCATGCATTTTCTTTTCAACCCGTAACCCCTAGTGAAGCCAATTGGAAAGGCTAAGCATCCACTTTTTATGTCTTCTTCCTTCTGTTGCAAAACAGCATTCTTCTGTAATTCGGAGATAGCAAGCGTGTCATACCAATGTGCCAGTTTCAAGCCAACACGATCATCGGGAAGGCGCACAAAAGAGAACCTTTCAGGGTGGTTCGGCACAAAAGAATGATGGTAATCATATGGTAAACCCAAGTCCCATTTTAACTGGTCAATGGTTTGTAATGGAAGTATTCTGTCTGTTGTGAGCATGAGCAATTTGCAAAGCCTATCCCGGAGTTCCAATTGATTCTTCTGAAGGGTTTCAGCTGCTTCTTGGTGGAGCTTGATGGCATCATGACTCAAGCTGAAACATGGGACACGAGTGCCTCCACGGTCAAGAATATAGGACTCGTTAAAAATGTTAGGATACCTTCTCATAAAGGTGGAGAGCTTAAGGTCTGGGGGAAGACCAAGTTGTCCACGATAGCGAGAAAGATGGTATATGGGAAGGCAGCATCCATATGAAGAAGCAATAACTGAGACAAGAATCCCAGCTGCCTTAAGTTCTCTCTGACCATTAACAACAGCATCCAGTGTCCTATCTTTCACCCATTTCAATTTTATGTTAACCAGACAACGCTTCTGCTGGTAAATGCTTACTTGTTGACATCCACCAGGAAAAGAATACTCCCGTATCTTACCAAATAACCACTGAAGCATCATCCGAACTTAATTAAGCATGGCATCGCCATTACAAAACAATACCCTTCATAGTAATTAGAACCATCACTAGTTTTCAAGCAGCATTACTGCATATGACAAAACTAAATTTGTATCAAGAAAATGTAATATGAGCAGAAAAGTTCTATCCTCAAGAAGACTCAAAATTCAAAAACAGATATTTGACAAATAAGGCCAGAAACTAATGACTTTAATTATATTCGAGACTTGACAACTTTGCATATCAAAATAAAAGCAGAGGGAAAGAAGAACAATTTACACTCCATTAATAAGAATGAGATCTATGCATGACCCTCCGAAGTTTAGAAATATTCCAAGATAAAATGCTTGTAATATTCTGTGGTCAAAGTAATCAAGTAATTGGCCTGGTAAAAATATATGTGTTCTCTTTATAATTTAACCACATCTCTCTCTCTCCCTCTCTCTCCAATTTGTTGAATGATAATATCGGAATAATGATGTGCAAGTAACTAAACGGCCTGTCGTTTCTGCCTAAATGAACAAAAAATTTCAGTTTCCTTGCCGCTGGATACCAAACAGATAATTTATTAAGAAATTTTATGGGACATATAAATGGAGACCATATATGAATCTAGAACGAACTTTTACAAAACTTTTGTGTTGTTTCCGCTGATACGCACGAATCATTCAGCTTTCTCGACAACGGATATGAAACAGAGAAGGAATACTTACAGAAATGTCGCCCACAGCAGAATATCCATTGAGAATTTCACCCAACAGCTCACAGAAACAACCGAAATTGAACCGAGCTAAATTAGGTTCTTTCAGTTTTCCGAAAGGCTTTCTCCTTACATTCGTCGAAAGATGTTGCGCATCTCCCTTCACACCCTCACAGGGAACGCGAACGCGAGACCGAACGAGAAAAGCTGCCAATCCCCAGTTAAATTGCCTTGATTGCTTAAACGAAGGAACTCATGTGCCGTTTTTTAATTAAAGAAATTGAAATTAAAGATGCGCAGGTACTCGGATAATTTTAATTTGCTGAAAAAAAAAAAGGCGCAAAGTGCCTGTGTATTGCTAAAATAATTTTAACTTTCAACTTTTATCGATTAATATTTTAAGTATAATTGATTTATAATTTATGTTTAGTCGGATAATTTTATATGTAAAAAAATGATTGAATTATTTTTTAATTATCAATTAAGATAATAAAAACTTTATGTAATTAATTTTTTTAAACATGTGATATATAAATTAAAATTTTATGATAAAATGAAAATTAAGATGGGAATGAAATAATTTGTGAGAAAGAAAGAGGGTCGCATGAGAAGAAAAATGATTATCAATGGTGTATAAAGAAGTTAGTCTTTAAAAATTAATAAGGAAAATTTATAATAATAAGAATGCAATCCGTGAGTTTGGACTTCATTTTTCGCTTTTTCAAAATTATCCTCCTAAAAATATAATTATTAACCACCCTCACTTTATTACTACTTCAACAACTATTTCATATCCACCCATACATGCCTCAACTCTTGTTATTTTTATCTACTCCAACTCATATATTAGGGACTTCTTTCTCACTCCCTCATTTTTAACCCTTATATTACTCAACACTAATATTTAGAAAATACTTTAAATAATTTAAAAATATAATTTAATATTTAATTATATATTTTATTTTTTTCTCTTATATTACTTAGCACTAAATGAAGCCATATCTCCTCTTTTTTTATTTTGTTTGTTTCATGTTTTTGCTTCTTCTTTTTTACCCACTCCTATTATTTATGATTCATATATTAATATTATTATGAAATATATATATATATATATATATATATATATATATATATATATATAATATGATATATCTAGTTGACAATTTAATTTAATTTAATTACTTAATTATATATTTTATTTTTAACTCTTATATTATATTGTAACTTATCCATTTTTTTATTTTTTTATGGTCGTTACTTTTATTTATGTCTTAGACACATTTATTATTAAGTAATATAAATACTTACAATATGTTAAATTTTATTATCAAAATAATTTAAAAAGGTAAAAATTTTATTATAGGAAATTTTAATGAAATTATATAACACATGTTCCAAATTTCATGAAAAATATTTCAAAATTAAAATTAATTTCATTTACTTAAATTTTTTCAATATTTTTATATTAATTTTTAAGTACCGTATTCAAATTAAAAATGCATCAATTAAAATTTTATCAAAATTTTACAATTCACATTATTCCTATTCTCTCTTTCTACTTTATTATATTTTTTGTATGTCACTCCTATTATATACAATTTAAACTCTCGCATACTATTGAATAGTATGAGTAAACACAAAAAAAAAATTTGAATAAATATAATTTTAATTTAATTAAATCATTAAATTACATAATTTATGTTTAACTTTAATAATATATTTCAGAATTTATTATTTATAAATTAAAATATATATCATAAATCGGAATTTTATTATTTTATAATTTTTTATTTTATTATATATGCATTACTTTTATAATAATAGTAAAATAAACAACTATTCGTGCAAAGCACCGGTCAAAATACTACCTTACTAAAAACGGGTTTGCATTCTTGAATAAATTTGCTACGTGTTGCTTTCTATTTCATTGGTTGAAAATTACTTACTGCCTAATATGCAATTTTTTCTTTTTATTTCTTTTTAATTCTTACAATTTTTTTCTATTTATTTCCCCTTTTATATAATATGAGACATTACTTATTACTTATTTTTATTTAATTAATTTATTATGACCATTGTATTATTTATGTTTCATATATCAATATTACTTAGTAGTATATATATAAAATTATATATTTTTATTATTTATTATAAAATATTTTTAATAAATTAAATAATTAAATTATTTAATTACATATTCTATTTACAACTTTGATACTAATATTAGTGTGTAGTGAAAAATTGTAAATATAATGCTATATTTTATTTTTATTATAAAATATATTAAATGAGTAAAAAAACTTAATTTTATTGAATTACCTAATTACATATTTTATTTTTAAGTCTTATATTACTTTTCAACTCACATTGATCCTCTTCTTTTTATTTGTTTATTACATATTTTCCTTTTTGTTATTTTAATTTACACTCTTATTGCTTACAACTTAAACGTTAATATAATTAAAAAGTATATCTATAACATGATATTTTTATTTTTTGTTATAAAAATATTTTAAATAAGTTAAAATTTTTAATTTAATTATTTAGTTACATATCCTATTTTAACATTTATATTATTTTACAATTAAATTATTATTTTTCTTTTTTTATTAGTTCTATTACATATTTTTCATTTTTTATCAAGTCTATTATTATTATCTACAACTTAAGCATTAATATTCTAAAATAGCATAACATAATATAATATATCTAATTTTATTATAGAAATATTTTTAAAAATTTAAAATTTTAGTTTAATTAAATTACTTAACCACATATATTATTCTTAATTTTAATATAATTCCTTTAAAACTCATATATTGTTTTTCTAATTTTTTCTACTTTATTGCATATATTTTTGTTTTTATTATTAAAATATTTTAAATTAATTAAAAATTTAATTTAATCAAATTGATTAGTTATATATTTTATTTTGAACTCATACATTATTACTTTATAACTTAAGTAATTTTTTTATTTGTTCCATTACGAATTTTTCTAATTTTCTATTTTATTAATATTCATTCTTATTATTTACAACTCATACATCAATATTATTGAGTAGTATAAATAAAATAAGATATATTTTATTTTTATTATAAAAATATTTTAAATATGTTAAAGATTTAATTTTATAAAATTACTTAATTATATATTATATTTTTAAATTTTATATTACTTTACAACTTAGTCAAATTTTTTATTATATTTATTTTCTTATTGCATATTTTTATTTATTTCTAATGTCAATCCTTGTTACAGCTTAACGGCTAATATAACTAAAACATATTTATATAAGATGATATATTTTATTTTTATTATAAGGATATATTTTAAATAATTTGAAATGCTTAAAACTAATTAATCGATTATATATTTTAATTTTAATTTTTATATTATTTAGACTTCACTCACCTTCCTCTCTTTTTTTATATATTTTTCTTCTTTCTTTTTGGTTCACTCTAGTTATTTATAAACTTAAATGCCAATATTATTGAACAATATATATATATATATATATATATATATATATATATATATATATATATATATATATAATATTGTATATTTTATTTTTATTGTAGAAATAATTTAAATAAATTAAGGATTTAATTTAATATAATTGCATGATGCAATATTTTATTCTTTTTTGGTAATGACTCAATATTTTATTAATTTTAATATTCCTTTATGGCTTACTTATTGTTCTTTTCTTTTTATTTTCCCTATTGCATGCTGCTCTTTTTATTTTTTACATTTTCTATTATTATTTATTGTTCAAATACTAACATTACTAAGAATTATATTTAAAACATGGTATATTTTATTTTTATCATAAAAATATTTGAGTAAGTTAAAAATTAAATTTAATTAAACTATTTAATTACATATTTTATTTTTAATTTTATTATTTTACAATTCACTCATTTTTTTATTTGTTGAATTTCACATTTTTCATTTTTTCATTTTTTATACCTATTATTATTTATAACTTAAATGTTAATATCATAAAAGTGTATATATATAGCATGATGTATTTAATTTTATTAAAAAGTATTTTAAATGAGTTTTAAATTAAATATATTTATTTAAATTTTGTAAAAAAATTATAAATAATATCAATTTTATATGCTATATTTTAATTTAGATATACAACAACTAAGATTTTATCAATATTTTACAACACATGCACGTGTTTTGCTTCATTTTTATCAAATATGTTACATATTTTTATACATTTACTTCTGTTGTTTATGGCCCGGACACGAACATCACTAAGAACTACATATACATCATGATATGTTTTATTTTATAAGTTAATGCTTGATTTAATTGAGTCACTCAATGACATATTAATTTTTAATGCTTATATTACTGTATAGCTTATCTATTATTTTTTATTTATTTTATTGCATATTTTTATTTTTTTTCCAATATTATTGTTTACAACTTATATTTTGATGCCATTAAGTAATATAAATATAACACAATACATATAATTTTATTATAATAATATTTTAAATAATTTAAAATTTTAATATAGAAAGTATTATTCAAATTATATTTATCTTTAATAAAAATATTTGAAAATTCAAATAAAATATATTTAAGCTTTTTATATTTTTTTAATTTTATTTTTCAAGTATTATATTTAAAATTAAATATACATCAATTTAAGATTTTATTAACGCCTTAGATTTTACACACTATTTTTATTCCTTAAACATACTCGATTGCACCCTTTTTTAACTCACTTCTATTTTTTTCAACTTAAACACTAATATTATTAAGTAGTATGCAATATAAAATATGTTTTATTATTAAAGTATATTAAATAAATTAACAAACTAATTTGATATAATTACTTAGCTACATATTTTATTTTTAAGTCTAATGTTACATTTCAAAATTTTGTTATTTACAAATATATTGTAATATTTTTATAATTTTTCCTTTTATTTATTATACAAATATTATTTTTATGTTAACAATGAAAAAATAGATATGCAAATGCACGGAACACACTAGTTTATATATAACTTCCCACTCTTTATCTCTTTTTTCCATTTCCTTATTTCATCTCACTCCCCCCCCCCTCCATTTTTTTTTTTTTGAGACTCACAAATGAGTGTATGTGCCACGATTCAAATTTCTGGTCAATTTTAATTGGCATAAAGACATTTGGCAGACGTCTTCACTAACTTTTTTATTTTTTTCCCCTAAAACTTTTATAATTTTTATAAAACACGGGATTCCAGATGACTTTTGATAAATAAAAAAAATTATATAATTTTTTCCATAAAAAACTTTAATATCTTGCAAGTGATCAAGCTAAAACAAGGAAATAAATGACTGGCATTTTAAAACACGATTGAAAATTATATAAGCAACTACTCTTTTTTGAAATATCTTGCTATAAGATATTATGAGAGATGAAAACATGTTGATACTTTTGCTAAAAAAAAAAAAAAACTTGTGGTAGAACTCTTTCTTGAAACTAAATGAAATTAGTATTGTCAAGTTTTTGCTTATTCCTTTAAGAAAAACAATAAGCTTAATTTACCTCAAGGAAAATATTATTGATTTTGAAATTATTTAAATTGATAATTTTGGTGAAATAGATGAAAAGTAAATTTATAATAAAATCTGTGATTCAAAAGGAAGAGAGATGATATATGACTCCTTTGATTTTTTAAAATTTATTTTTTATTAAAATAACAAATATAGTAGAATTGAACCAAATTAATAAAACATAAGAATTTGAATTTTGACTCTTTAGAAAATTAAATGATTGTTTTTTTTTTTTTCAAGATGTAGTTATGAATCTTAGAAAACGATTCTTTCAAAATCTTTTCCTTAGGCAAATTTTCAAAGACGGTGAAGAAATAATCATTTTTTAAAATAAGATTTCTTAATAATAAATTGAGGGAGTTTTTTAAAGAAGCAGTGGTACTTAATTTTATCTTAACTACTATCAAGCATTTCTAATAATAAGATATTATCTTCGTTTTAGCAAAATCTCCTTTGAAACAATATTTTCATATGAACTATGAAAGCATTCTAATATGCATATATGCATGTAACTAATTAAACATGCATAAGTACTAATATAGAAAATTTTTGCTACTACAAAACAAATGATAATTATGTTTGGGACTTATAACCTTTTACAGACTATTTTGAACCCTAATGCTTACATGTCACAAACTAAGATAATATTATTATCCTACTAGTTAGGTAGGGCTTACTAGTTGTAAGTTGGTGATGCAGATAAGTTCCCATCCTATTAGTCTAGATTGTCATTACGAAGGACATCTAGAACTAATAGATTGGGAAGCCATCTTGGAGGGGTTAGCCTTAAATGTGGAATACTGCGGTCTTACTATAACTGTCACTGCCAATACTCTTACTTACATTTTATAATACCCTAAAGGGTAAAGTGATATTTAGTAATGTAATCCATGATTAGGGGTGGAGGATTAATAGATTAGTCCATCTAAAGGTTTGTTTGCAAAATTTAACAAATAGAAATAGTGAGTATAAAACTCAATAAATAACTAATATTCAGGTGGGTTTTTACTAGTAAAATATATGTAGAAATAAATATTTACATAATTATAAAAGTAAATAAAATTCATAAATCTTATTGATTAATTTAAATTTATATATATATATATATATATATATATATATATATATATATATATATATATATATATATATATATACTTGTTTTAAACCAAATGGGGAATGGTATGCAATTTACCTCTTTATTTCTTCCCTCAACCTTACCTCTCTTCCCTCTACCTTTATCCATTCCACTATTTACCATGCATTTTTTCCCTTAATAGCAAAAAAGATGGGCACTAGGCCAATTTCCTTGACATCATGCTTCAATATGTATTCATTAAGATTTTCACATAGTATAACCATTTGAGGTTCTGCAAGATTTTAGTATGGGCAAAAATATTATCACAACCATACCTTTTTTATTCCATGTCCAAGACATGTCTAGAATATTAGTTCCATTGAAATTTCAAAGTCCATATATTTACCATTGTGGCATCCAAGTTCAACTGGATCATATATCATTCATAAAGAGTTAGCCCATATGAGTCCTTTTTTTCATATCACAAGTTTCAAGATTGTCTATGGATTTTTTTTTTTAAGTCTAATTTCTTCCAAACTTTTCCATAAGTTAATTTCTTTAATTTCCACATGAGAATGTTTAATTTTTATAGTTTCTAAAATTATAATTTTTAGGCCCATAAACATGTTAAAAATTCATGCATGCACATATATTCGTTATAGTAATAAAATTTTTATGTTCCTTGTATCACTACTTCACAAATCTTAATTTTTACACTAAAATTTGTATGGATCATACTTGCTTATTTTTATATTACTAATAAGCATTCAGCAATTCTAAAATAATTATTAAAATTACATAAATCATAATAGAATAATTTTTAATAGCATATATGCAATTCTAGTATGTTTAAGAGTTCTACCAACACTGATTATTTTTATAAGTTTTAATTAGGTCATAATTATGTAACTATATATTCCTAATCATAGTTTTCTCCAATAAAAATTCAAAAAAGGAAGAGTACATAACAACTTATTTGAAAAGTGTTTGTTGATAGAAGGAATTCGAACAAAATTTCATGAAATAACCCTTTCTTAGTTAAAAGATTAAAACATCGATTTTTCTCTTGGAAATATTTTTTGAGAAAGAAAATAAGAATAAGAAAAACATAAATAAGAATTCACCTTGACTACTGGTTTTAGCAAAAATCCTAAGTTTAGCGGAGTTTGAGAAGGAAATTTTCAATGTTTTGCTCAAGAAGGCAAAATGTAGCGTAGTTGAATATTGCTAAAATTGGAAGGGAAATTTTGCTTTCCCTTTTAGCTGCTATTGGACGTGTGAAAGAAAGGGATGGGAGAGGTTCTGGAAATGTGTAAAATTTTGAGAAATGTTGAAATGGGGCTTTTCTTAGAAGTTCGGAGGGTTATGTGAAGAAAAATGGCTTTCTGAAAAGTAGTTTAGTTCTATGCTTGCTTCGGCTTTTTGTGAAGTTATTTGTGGAAATTTGCTGATTTTTTAGATAGAATATATGGTCAGAAATACTGTTGTAAGGTGGTGGGGAGTCAACATTTGCCTAGGGAAAAAACATTGCGTAAATTGTAATGTATGAAATGAAAGTACTCCTAGATACTATTAGTTAGTACCTTGTTCGAAAACTTGGCAATTCCATGCACCCAAGGCTAATTGCCCAAAAATTAGAAGTGGGGGTGGACATAGGTCCCTTGTGTCTACTCTCATGAATTAAATAAGGCGTGATACATAAATTGTAAAGACTTGATTAAGCAATAAATTGACTTTCGAAAGGGTTAAATCATTATTTCTCAATAAAATTAGGAGGTGTTTGCTAAGGTACTCCTAAAAGTTTAATACTCAGGATGATATAGCAAAATACAAGCCATTGAATGAAATTACAAAAATTTTAATAATGAATTAATAATCTTATCTAATAGCCTGTATTTTACCACACCACCCCGAATACCAAATTTCTAAAGCACCTTAGAATTCACCAAATTAAGAAAATTTGGAGATTTTATAAAATAATATTTTTATAATTTAAATTTCCTCAAAATACTAGTTAATCATATTATTAAATATTTAAAATCAGTGATAAAAAATACAAAAATTCTCATAATTTTAAAATTATTATAAAATCAAATTATTCGCATGGTTACATAAATGTTCATTTGGAATTCTTTTAATCCCAAATTATTTTTATGAGTTTGAATAACATATTAGAGGTAATAAATCTAAATTTTGAAATTTTTTAATTAAAAAAATCATTTTCTACACCATCTCCTCTTCAAAACTTTTTGATGATAAGTTTTTAGTGTTTAATTGGTAATAAAAATTTTCTAATTAAATAACTTAACTTTTCTTAATCCAAATACAAAATTACTATTTACTAATTTCAATTACAAAAACAATTCCAATCACTTAAATTTTAGCTTCTTTACCCTTTTAAACCATTTTACTTTTAGATTGAAATAAAATTATAATTACACCTTTGCCGGACCTTAAATCATGATTTGGGCCTTATCTTAAATGGACCAATTAGTTTTCTTTATTTAAATGTGCTAAGATTCACATTTAAATTAGATTTTAATTCATCTTTAACATTTTTAATCGTTCGAGTTTCCGAACAAAAAGCAATTCTTTAAAACCCCTTTTTGGAAGTGTTCTAACCTTAAGTTTATAGCAAGAATTTAACTTAATTCCTTATTCTACTAAGATTTCACTAGCCGACTCTTTAACTATATCTACCGATGATCTACGTGGATGGACTCTCGCAGATATCTAATTTAACTGTATCCCAGAATGTCCTTACAGACCGGAAGAAAGAATATGTCTTGTAGAGCAGGAAGACAAGAAAGGAATGACATCAACATGCAAAAGTGAAATCGAACAAATTCAAAATCTCAATAACTCTTCCAACACTGCAGCTCCCTAATACAGAGATTAAGACACAGATATATGCTTGTATTATTTAGACGTGTGTGAATATAGTCTTGTTGATTTTAATTTTAAAGTGAAGAAAAATAAACTTATTGCATAATTAAGTAATAAAATCAAATAATAACATATTATAATATATTTATTAAAATAATGAACTTTAATAAATGAAAGGTTAAACAAATTCATTTGAGATTGTCCAACATAGAGTATAAGCTTTCACCGAGACTTTGAGATTGAGACGGCGGTATAATTATTATAAAACACATCCTTCATTAAATAAAGATATATTAATAAAAATACTTTATAATAATCATGATTTTATCCAATTAGTAATATACATAACCTAAACTATATTTACCAAAATCAATGACAACGTGCAGTCGTAGAAGAAATTGTGAGAGAAACTACTATGAAGTAAATCTACTTAGTTGGAAATATCTCTAGCCATGTATGTGTAACTCGGAAGAAAAATTACGCAGTGTCCTGATGGATTCATGCAATGATGACATCAACTAGATCAGTGCCTACCCAAAAATTAATAGTTCAGAGGGAGCAAAAATCTAACCGATATTGCTCATTATTTCAGTAGCAGGACTAGCCACTTAAAAGTAGATATGAATTTTCTTCTGCCTCATGAATGTAAGAATGAATGAGAAAATTACTGCTACGCAACTGTAAGAACCCAATCATCAGCTGTACAGGGAAAGTGTATCCAGCAGCTTTGGTATTCACAAAGACCAGCAGGACAGCAAAACAGCCATGATCAGTGTTTAACTGTTAATACCATTGCCAACCCGACCAGATCAAAATGGGCAGAGCAACAGCCAGCTACATGCAGTTATTTGTTAGTTCTTCAAATTACTCACGAACACAAGCATACCATACAAAGATGCTTCAGCTACCACCTCACAGCATCAGTCATGAAGCCATGTGCTACAACAAGCATATCCCACTACATTAAGTGACAGAAATTATAATCTTAAAAGGTCTGTTATATAAGGTTATAATCCAAAGAATTATCACCATAAGTAACAATAAATTTGTTACCATCACCCCTTCAGTGATAGGAAAAACCACACCAGCAAATTAGAGTTTATACTTAATTCCCAGAGTCTATGTTTAGTAACTGCATCTGAATTAACATATGACAGGTGCATCTCCTATGAAGCAACAGCTACATGTAAAAACACGATCAACTTGTTTCCATCACAGCAACAAGAATCCCTTTCAGGAAGAGATTTTTTGCCAACCAAAGTCCAGACACAGTTCCAGATCAAAAATCAGAATTTTTAGTGAATATGAGGGTTGTTAGTGAAAATAAGGGGCTAAACCAAAAATCTTACCAATGTCAGTTCATTCAGGAAAAATACCATGTCAACTAATTGTCCTTCAAACAGCACATTGGTAAAACAATAATACTTCTAAAACCAGCATACGCTTGCAACCAGCATCAAATTCACGATCAACCATCAATCACATAGAAACAGCAGCAACAGCTACAAAGTCAACATGCGCCAAAAGGCCCCATCACTTTTCCCGAACATAACTATAAAACCCAATAAGTTGTTCATTATGAATCAGGAATCTTATAAAATGAGCTTTAACTAAATCATGAGCATGGTTTCACTGAAACAGGGAACACTAAATAGCGAATTGAAACAGGAAAATGCAACACAGACAATAAACTAAATGACAAAATCCTAATGAACCAAGAAATATCAATCTATTGACTACAAGGCCCAACATTTACCAAATAGACAATTAGCAAACACGTTCAGTCCAGATACAGCAACATTCAAACACCAAGCAAGTCTGATCTGGCCAAACCAGCACTTAGATCATAAGTATGTTCATTGATTCCAATAGGATCAAGCACAACGATCAAATGATCCAATACTAGCAAGAATGGCTACAGGTACAATAAAAGCAACTCCAGAATTCTCATCAAGAACATAGAGTTCATTCCTGCAAAACAAAGAACAACAAAGGCATGAGATAGGGGAAGAACCTAAGGGGGCCAAAAATCAGCAATGTACAGCACATCAAGAAAACTAAAATACTACTTACATCAGCATCTGAATTTTGTGGGGATAAGCTTTTTGAAACATCACGTCGACTACGTGGAGAGATGCTATGACGTTTAAGTGAGTGTCCATCACGGCTCTCAGGGCTATCACCCCTAGGACTCTTCTGTGGGGAAATGCTCCGGCGAGGGGATGGGCTCCTTCGAGGACTTGGACTATGTCGTGCAGGGGACCGGCTGAGTTATTGATAACAGTGAATAAGAAATTGTACTTATAATTAAAAATAAAGTCACAATTGAAGAGACAAACATCAATGTATAACAACCTATCCACTGATCGACTCCGGCTTTGGCTACGTCGTTCATCATCATAGCGACCCCTTCCCCTGCCCTTGTAGTCATCAGGACTGATGCTACGGCTCATACTTCGGCTTCGGCGATGATAATCTCTATCTTTCCCACGATAACTATCACGCCCATATCTGTCAGAGCTTCTGCTGCGACTTCTCCTCCTATAATGATCCCTACCCCTGTAATCATCCCGATACCTGCAATGCATGAAGTCCAATAATCCCCACAAATATCACTTGAACAAAACCCAGTCGAATGCCATCAATTTCAAACATGCATCCTGGGTATCACAAACAATTTCCTTAGATCAAGTAGTTAATGTCATGATCCTTAACATTTCAGCAGCGCATGAATATTTAATATTACCTCTTAAGAATGGCAGACAACATGGCCGAGTTGTGGGGAATGTTACTAGACTAGTCCAAAGGCTACTTAAGAACTAGTTTGACATTCTCCTAGCTTGCAGTTTTAGAGATTCTTCTAAAATACAATGAAAAGCAATTACCCAAAAAAAAAAAAAAAGAAGCATAACCCTAGCCTCTGTAACAATTTAAATTCTTGCAAACAGCATCAGAAATAGATCAAGTGAACAATATATGCCTAATCTGGAGAGAAAACTGAGTGCTTTCAGATATCAACTGAAGAGCAAACCCTAAAATGGAAAATTTCACTGTTTCCAGGATAACACAGTAGTCACAGAAATCATGCCAATGGGAATGGGGATGGAAAAAGATCACAAACCTTCTCCTAGGACTGCGGCTCCTTGACTTGTGTCTGGATCTTGGAGCTGATTCAATGATCCTTCCTTTGTGACTGTAAATATGATAAAAATAACTAAGAAATAGAAGAATGCAGAATGCTTAAGAACCAAAGCCTAAGCCATATGAAACCAATGGCATCTATATAAAAAATAACATTGACAGTCAATATCAACATGGAAGTATGAAACTAAACATAAGAGTTGGAGGATTAAATTGTATTATATTGCTATTCATTCAGACTCAGAGAGATAAAATACAAAAGCCAAAAATATGATCCACAAGAGGCTAAATTATGGCACGAAAGATTATAATCTTCCATTGAATCAAATCCATGACATCAGAAGATAAACACATGCATTGTCAAATGAGATAGAAAAGAATATTGCAACCCAACCAAAAAAAAAAATAGATATAAAACTACCACAAGCATTGAATGGTGCAGTAAGCAAGTATGAACAAATTCTTTCCATATAATACATTCTTGCCGCAAATCATTAAACTATTAACCAAGAAAACTTGTAACCAATGCATGACTACACAAAAAAAATATTCTTCAGGAATATCACTTCGAATATAAGAAGCAGTAAGTAGCAAACAATTCGATATCTCAAAGATAACACACCACATTCCGAATTTGGGATAACAACAAGAATCCAAATACTAAAGTGACCAACCACACACAGGTAAATACAAGATCAGAACATACATCTTCTCCGCATTTGGTCCATATTTTGCAAACTGGACTGTTATTTCTCGTCCATCAACAACTCTTCCTGGCAAATGAAACTTGTTTTTAACATACCACATTTTTTCAGAATAAAGAAATTAAAATAGCACACAGGTATCATGAGCTCATAGCTGCATACCATCCAGCCTATCCACTGCTTTTTGGGCTTCATCAGCATACTTGTAACGCACAAATGCAAATCCCCTTGAATCACCAGTCCTTCACCGCCCAAAAAAAATAAAATTACCCATAGAAAGGATAGTCAGAACTTATTATTCTTTTGAATAAATCCCAAATTGAGGAGCATAAAACAGCAGGAGAAGCTTTACTTATTAGCTAAGAGAGAACCGAAGGAGGATCTATAATACATTACTATCAGGATGACAATAAACCCATTTACAGTAATTGAAACCATAACAAAAGTATATTAAATTAAGAGCTTAAACATCATATTAGTCACCTCCTGCATCCGTCAAAATAGGCACTTTATGGAGATACTAATTATACAGTAATTCTTGGGCATCCCTTTACCCTGAACAAAGATGCAAACACTTTGTACCTTCGATCTTTAGGGATGAAGATGTCGACGACCTTGCCATACTTATCGAACAGCGGAAACAGGTCATCAGCGGTTGTACCTGACCATTAAATGGAGAAAAAAATTGAAAATTCCTGTGACAGCGCAAAGATTATAACTGGATGCAACAGAGAAAACAATTTGAAAACTAAGAAAGAAAGAAAGCGTTTCTGCTTACGGAAGGTGATGTTAAGAACAAGAAGAGAATAGGTGTCGCTAATGTCTGGGGGACCAGACCTTCCGAAGTGAGACATGGGGTTGGAATTGCCCACAGAGGAAGCGTAGGGTTTGAGGTGGTGAAGCGCACAAACGCAGAACTCTGTCCGATAACCTCGCTATCCTTCCGCCTCTATGTATATATATGCCCAAGGGAAGCGTTCGGAAGCAATTAGTGATTACTGCAAATTACCTTCCCTTTTTTCTTCTTTTATCTTTAATATAAGTACAAAGGTAAATGTAAATTACCGGGTAATTAAATTTTACCTCCTCTTAAAATTTAGAAATAATACTTTTACCCTTTGCTTGGACATATGATAAAAAGACGAAAAGAAAAAAAAAGTATTGGAAACGAACTTTTCTAATGTTTTAATATTATGAAAATTTTAATTTGAGAAGAAAAAAGTTGAAAAAGTTTATCAAGAATCAGCTAAACATTCTTTTATTAAACAGGTAAAAAAAGGATAGAATAATTACAAAATTACCTTCTTGGGAAATTCATTAAATAATTTTGTTAACTTGCAATAAAAGCAATTATGTTATTTAATAAATTACTTCTCTTATTCTTTTTTTTAATTTTTAATTGAATCAAATAAAAAAATATTTTTATTATTTTCTTTTTACCTATTCTCTATACATTTAAATAACAAGTAAAAAAATATTTTTTCTATATATTTTTCTTTCACCTTTTCTCTTCTATCTATTTTTTTTCACTTTTTCTCATCACATCCAAACATGAGGTAAAATTATTTTTTAAAAAGGGAAAATGAGAGCTTTGATTTTTATAGCTTCACCAAATTTATAATTTCATCTTTATAGTTTTAATTTAAGTAATCAAATCCTAAAATTTCAAATAATTTATAATTAACCACTCCTGATTAATTAAAAAAATTTCTAATTCTATATTAGTATTGAAAGTTCAGTATTACTTCCATGTAAATTTTATTATATGTATTATTCTTTTTTATTAAAATCAATTGTAAGATGCATCTCAATGTATTTTAGAAAATAGAAATTAAATTTGATAATCAAATTTGATGTTGAGAATAAAAAAAATACACGTGACAAAATTTGCATAAATATAGTACTAAGTTTTCAATATTAATATAGTATTAGATAATTTTTCACTAACTAATATTAAATTTAATTATTGAAATTTTATATGTTATTTTACATATTAATTAAATTTTACATACTAATATTTTATCTTTACTTAATTACTCAAATTCATTTATCATTGCCAAAATTATTCCTATTAAAATTAAAATACATTTTTAATGTTTAATTATACTTATTTTTTGTGTTGTTCTACTATTATCCCTTTTTTGTGATATCAATGGTAAGGATTTTTTTTTCATTAATATATGCACAATGAAACTATAATTTTTTTTCATTAAGTTGATAGTTAAATGGACTCTCCCCTTTGAAAAGGTTATACCTTTGAAGGAGGAGAGAGAAAATTTTGATAGAAATATATGGATTTAGATGATTAAGTAAAGATAAAATACTAATGTGTAAAATTTAATTCAATTCATCTATAGATGATACATAAGATTTTATTAGTTAAATTTAACACCAGGTAAAAGAAAAGAGTTCATTATACATTATCTAAGAGTTTAGGATTTAATTATATAGTTTAAAACCATAAGGATAAAAATATAAGAACTAGAATCTCTATTTTCCCTTATAAAAATTTATAAATAGTATCCACCATCCATTTTATTAATCCTTTATTTGGGAAATATTATTAAAAAAAGTAGACAAGTCAATTTTCACTTTATGTTTGAATGGGTAAAAAAATGAAAAAAAAATAGGTTGGAAATTATTTTTTTACGTCTGGTTTGCCAGAGAAGTGGAAGGATGAAATATGCTTGTTACCAAATGACAACTTTGTAGACTACAATAATAATAAACACATTTACACTTATATTAATAAACACTATTATCCTATAGCCTAAATGAAAAAATAAATGTCATTGTAAAGATTTATTGGTCGTTAACAAGTTGGGCCTTAAATATTTATTAAAAAAATTTAAACATAAAAAAGAGAAATCACCAAGTGTACTCATCTAAGATATTCAATCAAGTCGATGCCGATTTTGGCTCAAGCAAAATCCCATAGAGGACACAATTTACAAATTTTGTTGGAAGAAAGGGAAATTTCGAATACAATAAAAAGGTTTTCCGCAACTTTCCTACACCAAGTGGTGTGGAAAAAAAATTTGTGGGCCTTTGTGGCACGTTTTGTTGGTATTTAAATTTTTCCATATCAACTAAAAGGAAAACTAATTTTCTACAACCTTTTTTATGGATTTTATATTGTATTTATAATTTTTAGAGTTTTAAAACCCTAGTTAACTAGACAAATTATATGTTGACACCTGGAAAAACGTGTCAGTAAGGTTGCTTTATTTAATTCACAGCATTGTTCCAAGGCTAATGGTAAGCACAAAATTTAACTCCATCTTAACAAAATTTAATATTATATTGATATTGTCATGTAATACTAAATATTATATAATATATAATACTAACTAAATTTAATATTATATTGATATCGTTATGTTGCCAAATATTATAAAAATTAATTTTTATAATTTATATATGATGGTAAAAAAATATAAATTACTTATTAAAAATTTAAGATAATATATAGAATACAACTAGGTAAACAAGAGCTTAATACTGCTCTTTTTGAAATACTAACTAAAAAAATTTAGTACAGGTGGGTAATTAAGCAAATTAAGAAACAGAACTAAGTTGATGTGTGAATTGAAATTTTAATTTTTTAATTTATCGGTCCATATATATATATTAAGTGAATTATCAAATATCATTATTATAAAAAAAGATATTTTATTTACTTATTTATTGATATTTGTAGGAGTGACCAATTCATTGGATACATATGCAAATATTCAAAATTGAATTTACGGTGTAACTATAAGTAAAATCTTTAAAAAATATTAAATGTCACTTAAATTAAAAAATTTTAGTGAAAGATAATTTATTTAAATAAAATATTTTATTATAAATGAACCTTAAAAAGAAAGATAAAACCACAAAATTAAATACTCTGTGTACATTGAAATTTTAATTTATCAAATGTATATGATTACTAAAATTAATTACAATAATTAAATAGTTATAAATGAAATTCGGAAACCTTCTAACTTTGAAATTCCAAGATCTTAATGTTTCATGATAATTTAATTATTATATATCAAAAATTTTAATTTTTATTATAATTTCAATTCAATCTTAATTCAATTTTAATTTAATAATCGGTCTAATTTTTAAAATATCACATATTAAAGTTACCCATTATAATTACAATAAACAGAATAAGGAAGAGTACTCCAAAAAAATTTAATTATAATTATTAATAATATATGATTTAAAATTTTAATTTTAAATTCATTCTTTGGTTTTCAAAGTTAAATTAATTGATTAAATATTTATTTTTAATTTCAAGTTTCAGCCGTACATGATTTAAATTAATGTTTAATTGATGGATTAAATTCTCAATATTAAAATTTATAGTTTTTATTTTAATATTTCACTTTATTGTAGTAATAATAATAATTTAATTGTATTATTATTATTACTTGTAATAAAAGAGAGTTACTAAATTCGTGGAAAGGCATAGGTGACAATTTTCGTAGTACCCTTTTTCTTTTTTTTTGTTAATGGTGACATTTTTGTACTAGTTTTTGTTAATAAACTTTCAAATAATACTTTTGGATGTAAATAAATGTTTATGTGTTTAATAACCATAATAATCAATGAAACGTAATCTAAACCAAAGAATGCACCATAAAGTAAATTAATTAAACAATTGGTTCATGGACAATCCATAATAAGATAAAAACCATGAGGCCATAGATAAAAATCACTAAATTTTCAATAATATAGTGATATTTAATATTATTTTAGGGATTTTATTTTTTATCATGTTCAAGATTCGAATTTAGAACTTTTCATATATATTAAAAATTATAATTGAATATTTTTTATTAATTAAGAATAAAAAATATATTATAATTAGAGTATACAAGAATATAAAGGGCATAGACGACAAAAATTTACTTAGCTTTTGTATGTGTTGGTTATCTCACTTTGAATATCTCACTTCATCCAATGGATTTACCACATTAAGTTAGCTTACACACAAGGGAGGTATTAAATTGATGTTAAAATATAATTTTTAAAAGGTTTTAGGATCATTTGCAATTTCTAACTAAGTAAAGGAATGTACCATCTTCATCTGTAGTAGATATTTAGTTGTATAGAAGGTTTATACACTGCCACATGCCTTGGGTTCCAAAATATAAACTTGTGATATCATAAAATTCATCCTTTCTTTTATATATATTTTTTCTTTCCTCTTTCTCTTTGAAAGACCAACCATAGTGTAAAAGATTCCATTTGTCACATAATTTGTATATGATCTAACTATCATGTATAATTTTTTGATTGACAACTATTTAAATAATTTTTTATGTTACAAGTTCTTTTATACAACTCATTAAAACATTGTCTATAATATTAGGAAATTTTTATTGGATGATTGGGATGATGTAGAAGTGTATTGATATAATTGAAAATCGAGTAAGCAATAAAATCATCATGACACAAATAATTAACGTGGTTCGATTTTTAACTTACTCGATAAGCAAAAGTGAGAAATAAATTCACTAATTTAAAAGAACTATAAAGAGAAAACAAACAACATAATAACAAACTTACACTACAAATACATTAAAAAATGTCTTACAATGTATACTGTGAAATCTTAAGTAACCTATGTGAGATTATGAATATAAACTCTCTTACATCTCTATTCTCCTCATTAATAAATTCTTATATGATACGAGCATTTATAATAAAAAATCCTTACTAAAAAAAGTCTAACTCGATCACAGTATTAAAAGATAGAATTTATATAATTTGATCACAATTGCATCTCTTCAAAATTCAAACTTGAGTAAGATGAAGTGAAAATAAATAATTCTCCTATTTAACAAAAATAGGATTTGTGTCAAAATCCTAACAATCTTCACATTGATATAAATTCTATCATCAAAAGTTCTTAACCTCATAATCAAATAATTCTAGATCAAGTAGTTTTACCAATTTTTGAATCAAATCTTTTTCCACAGATGAAAGATATCTTCAAAACTCCATCTTCAATGGTGTACATATTGGCACTCTACATGTGCTACAAAAGAAGATTTTACCAAGTCTATTTCAGCTTCTCCACAAAGAGTTCTCTAGATGAAATCATTAAAATTATAAATTAAAGTTGTTGTCCTTACAAAAATTGGGATTGGTAAATTCCAAAATAAATATGTAATAGAATTTCTTTAATCAATATGAATATAATAGCATAATCAACCAAAACCATCTGAATAAATAAGATCTAAACCTGAAAAACTAGTCTCTGATACCACTTGTTGAAAAAATTGAATGATGACTACAATGATGTAGAAACACGTTAATACAATTGAAGATCAAATAAGTAGTATAATCAACAAGACACATATAATTAATGTGGTTTAACTTTTAGCCTACTCCATAAGTAAAGATAAGAAATAAATCATTAATTTAGAAGAACTACAAAAAGAATAAGAATGGCATAATAATTTTCAAACCCACACCCCAAATATACCTAAAAATGTTTTACAATGTATATACTCTTTATTCTTAATAATCTTACTAAACAAGTAAGAGTAAATTATGGAATCTCAAATAACCCCCACAAGGGTTCCAAATAGGAACTCTTTCACATTTCCCTTCTCTTCAGTAATAGATCCTTATATAATACTAGTATTTTTAATAAAAAAATTTTGCAAAAGGATAAATCTAACTTAATCACAATATTAAATAATAGAATTTACTTAATTTAATCATAATCTTATATTTTTAAAGTTTAAACTTGAATAAGATAAAGATAAAATTTAACAAAAATACAATTTGTGTTAAAATCTTAACATATATCAACAAACTAAAAATTAAATTATAAAAAACACTTATTTACTCTTTAAGGATTATGAAAAACACTAATCAATTAGCTTATCCACTTCCATAAATGGCTTGAAAATAACACCTATAAATAATGTGGATCCAATTAAAGTATGAATATTAAAAAAATCTTACTTTGATAAGAAAACTCACAAGTTATTTATAATGTGTTTTGATAAATTGAATGAAAGAATTTGTTACATTAAAATTATTTAAAGGAATATCAATGAAAAAAATTATATGTGAAAACTATTTTTCATTGTTGAAAAAAGTGCAATCTAACTACCATAAAATTGCGTAGGATAATTTATATTCTTTATTTTTTTTCTAAAATTTGAAGATAAGATTAGGTAAGACTACATTCTCCATAATGTTTGCTCATATTTCATACAAACTATTTTTTTTTTGAAATGGCAACCAAATCTTTAACTTTAGTTGTCTAGTTGGAACATTATCCTTAATTAAATTAAAGCTACTAATGGAATGAAATTTGCAAACTGATTTATTAGTTTGTAAAAAAATATAGATTAGGACCTTTCACATTAAGATTTGCTAAAATGCACACCTATCTTACTCTAGTTTGTTTGACTTATGATTTATGTAAACCAAATTCAACTACACACTTTTTTATGCTTATTATTTATAGATTATATATGGATTTAGTTTATTATAAAATTATTTATGATATAAAATTTGGTATGTTCTAAAAAATTTTCCAAATTATTTACAAGATTTTAACATTAAAAATAAATGTTAGGATATGAATTTAATTTTTAAAGTTCAAAATTATTCTTTTGAAGTAAGAAATGTATTAAAAGGAATTTTTTGGTCAAGCAATAAAAAATTTAAAATGATTTTAAAAAATAGAATGATATGTGAGCCAATCTATAAGGCTTGCAAACCATTCTTATTAGGATTTGGATTACCAAAATGACAGCATTCTTCTTTTGTTGACTGATTCATTAATGGCTAGTTTGCATAAATTGATCCATGAACAAATTTAGAAGACTGTACATTGGCTTTTGATTTTAGTAGGAAATGGAAGAATTTGAGAATGGTATGTGTATGAACCATTTCCTATAAAATTAAACTTAATGGTGTAATAAGTAACATATTTTTTGCCATAAAAAGGCCTATAAGAGGGAGATTTTTTAAGTCCTTATCTCTTCATTATAATTATTGAATCCTTTTCATTTTCAATTAACAAAGATATGTAAAAAGGAAATTTATCAAAAGTAAAAGTGTTAATACATTATCCTCTTATTTCTTATTTGCTATTTATAAATGATTCCATTTATTTTGCAAAAGTAACAAGTAAAGAAGTTTAAGAATAGGTAAGGATCTTAAATGTTTATTGTACTAATTTTGGCTAATGACTTAATAGATCCAAATTTGGGATCATTTTTGGTAAATAAACCCTATATAATAAAATTCTAATGCTTTCTCATATATTTAAATTTTCCATTCGGGACTTCCTCCATTAAAATGTCACGAAGTTTTAACTTTATAAAGAAAAGCACAGTCTCAAGTTTTGAAGTAGATAAAAGATAGAATACTTAAAAAAGGTGATGTCTAGAACTTAAGGTTTTTATAGCCAATAATGAGTGTTGTGAGCTATATGCTACATCTATAGTCATGTTTCCTAAACATTTCTTATAAAAATTAAGTTTTCTTATTGCAAATTTTTTATAGTCTAAACAAAATGGTTGTAGTGGTATTCGCCTTATAAAATGGAATAATTTAACCAAAAGTAAAAAGCCAATGGCCTTGATCTTAAGGATTTTAATGTTATAAATTTAACACTTTTAAGAAAATAAGCATGGAGATTAATGTAGATTTTAAAGGCTTTATAAGTGACAATGATAAAAATTTTCTACTTAATATTGATTTTTGGACTACTTTTAAATTAAAATGAGGCTTATACGTGTGGCATAGTTTATGGTAAAGAATTCAATTTATAAAATAAAATAATAGATAAAGGGTAAGCAACAAAGTGCTAATTTACATTGCAATAGAGAACAAGATTGATATTAAAACAACAACTAGCCTATTTATGGTTCCTTAAAATATAAACACGAAGGATTTAATGATGTAAAATGTATTAATATGAGACAAAAGAAAATTTGTTACTATTTGACAAAGAAAATTTGTTACACCTTTTAGAAATATTTATAAATAATAATTGAAATTATTTTGCATAAGATATAGTTGCTTAATTATTATGGTCACATATAAAAGTGAAATGTAACCTATAGAGTGATAAAATCCCATTGTGAAAAAGTATAAAATAATAGAATGGAATTAAATATTTAAAGATTAAAACGTGATTAGAGATAAATAAGTGGATATGGAGGAAATTGAGAATATATTTTCCAATATTGCTTTCGATGATTCTCTCATTTATTTTTTTAGCCTAAAACATTATTCCACATTTCATTCTCCAACAATTATCCACTCCTTTTTCCTTTTTCTTTTATTTTTATTAAATTCAAGTTACTAACTTACATTGATCACTCACAATTCTTAACTAAATCAAGGTAAGTCTCCTTAAATTTAAATTCTTGGATAGTTATTTCTCATTTTTCTTTTAATTAAGGATAATTAAGATTTCTATTTTTAAAAGGAATTTTGAACCCTAATTTGAAATCTTATTGATTTTGCTTGATTAAGAGCAAGCCAATTTTAATTTCAACTTATATTCATCTCCTTCATGCTAGGTAAGTAACATTTTACCTAAACCCTAACTTAAATCTATGATTTTATTTAAAGTTTAATATTTATTGAAGTTTTAATGATTTTGTATGATATATGATCCAATAATTTAAAATAGATGCTAGTTTAAAGAATTTTATTGTTTAAGATTAACGTTTTGATAGTTTTGAAGATTTAGCTATGTTATTGCTTGATAGAAAGGTGATTTAAGGAGGATTATATGCAAATAAATAGTAAAATTATAGCAAAATCCACATTTTGCAACCAGGTAGTCCACTATATAGTCAACTATATTCAATTGAGTTAGTTTTAAGGTTGACATAATTGATTATATAGTTGACTATTTCTATTAAAGGTTGATTTCTTCCCATTATAGTTAACTACTAGTAAGTAGAGCTAGCTTTGAACTTGAAGTAGTTAACTACTGAAAAGCATATACACCCTTCGGCCAATTATAGTTGACTATAAGGAACAAAGTTCTTCTCTAGATATTCATAATCAAGTATATAATCAATTATTAACTATATCATATGTTAAATGGATCTAATTAGTATTATATATACATGTTTACATAAGATAAGCATAGGCAACTTCAAATACAAATAATAATAAGTAAAATAAGCAAATAAACTATGTGAAAGTGTAGAAAGTGGATAAAATTACAAAAATTGATTGTAATATATCATAAATCTTTAAAAAAGTAATACTATGACTAATGAGAGAATAATTTACTTATAGTTATACTGATGTGCATACAAGTGAATTTGAATGCATTGTAAATTTAAATTGTATGGAATGTGTTAGCTTGTATTAATATTACTTGTTAGCTATGATCTTGTATATATATATATATATATATATATATGACTATTAATATCACTATAATGAATGGTAGTGCTAGTAAAGCACTTATTGATGATTGAATCATTGTATGATAATGAGAATTAATATAGGGCAATTTAATACACATGAAATTCAAATACCAAATCTGGTAATAGCTTATGAAGGATAAGATTAATCGAGAAGCATGAGAATAAGCTCGTGAAAGATAAAGATCGAAGAAAATTATAAAGAGATTTATATACTTTCTTTATTTTTACATGACATCATGTTATGATTATTAATAAATTATGTTAAATGTAAAGTTTGAATTTCCTGTCTACCTATAATGGGGAAAATGCCTGGAGAAGCCTTGTTTGGGATCTAAAAATGTGTGTGTATGTATTAGGCTTTCTAATAAATGAGTTAATTCATTAGAAATTTCTTCCCTTCCTTAACTAAGGTATTAGAATATAAGAATTTTTTTGATAAAAAATTAAAGGTTTGTCTTAGGACTCAATTGAAAATTTTATATTATGGTATTAATATGTATTTTAATAATTCTCTATTGATTAGTACTTACTCAATAAATGTTGTAGAAACTCACTTTCTTTCTCTCTTATTGTTTATTTCCTTTCTCTTTTAGGGACTTTCCCCCTTTAGATGCTTAACTATTATTGGATGGATTGAGAGTAAGTCTATTCAAGAATTATAGCAGTAAGGTAAGTTTTGGGTGTCATGACTCTTCCTCAGGGCATGTGACCAACATAGAAAGTCATTATAGGTAATAACCTATAAGCTTTTCTTATAACATATTTAATGTAATATTTCATATGCAAGCATACTATACTTTTAAAGAGTACGTGATTTTTAGGATTTAAATGCAAATGTATTGGTAAATTATTATGTAAGATTATTTAAACTACTCTAATGCTTACCTTGGCACTAAAGTTTTTAAGCAAACCCTTTTTTATCCCATTTAATGGCAACTAAACCCTTAAGTAAGGAAGATTCCCAATAAGGACAAAAAAAATGAAAAGAGTGAGTTTCTTTAAAACCTAATGATAAGCATCACTAAATAAAAAATTATTAAATTTAAATATTAATATTAAAATACAGAGAATTAAAGTTAGATTTTAGAAGAAAACTTTAGATTTATATATAGGATAAATGATTATATTCTTATACATTTGTTAAGGAAGGGAAAGGAATTTGTAATAATTTAACTTACTTATCAAAAGACACAATATATACATACACATATTCTTAGATCCATATATACATATATTCTTAGATCCCAATCAATATCTATTTAAGCATTTAGTATATTATGGGCACATTGAAAGGTTAATCTTATTCTTACTATACTTCATTAATAATTATACATAAAATCACAAGTAGTTTCCCATTTATAACACAAATTTCATTAGTAACAACACATTCATTATCATTATTCATACTCATTAGTATTATTATTCAAACATACACAATTATCCATATCACAATCTTATTACATCATATGCATAATAACAAGATAATAAAAGTAAATAAACTTCATTATGACTTTTGGGTAGCTTTATATCCTTCATAGACTCATATTTATTAAGGTTAGCTTTAAATGATTCATAAACTGTTATCGGATTCGATATTCATATATTACATAGCCTTTATCATAATTCACATCATTTCAATGTCATAATTCATATCATTGGCATCATAATTCATATCATTTCAATATCATTGATCTTATTTATATATCACATTTCATAATACAATATCATGCATGCTTTTTTACATGACCATATATATTGATTATGTTCATTAACAGCATAAAAATTTAATTACAACATGGTTTATATGTCATAATACTATCATGCCTCTTTATATAGTCACACATATTATTGTTACTATTATACATCACATAAATAATAAACATAATATCAAATTATTACACCAATAACAATATTCACATATTCATATTCAAACAAGATCTTTAATAATTTATCAATCTAAACAAACTGTTTAAACTCCCAAACATTATGAGTATAACATCCAATGTCATAATTATGTCTAGTTTATTATCTAGAATCCTTTGAAAAAATTTTAAGTTTGGAGCCTTTATATAGAAATTATATAAAATATATATAACTTGAAAAAGAAAATTCATGATTTTAGTAATTTTAATATAGCTTAATTAAATCATGATTTTTAATGAATTTTTGAAAATATTTAAATGGCTTCTTAATGAAATGAAAAATAATGAAATAATTTTTTTTTATCATTTTGTATTAGAACCTAAAATCTAGATTTTTATTCTTTGGAGTTTTCATTTTTGTGAACATTTTACTTGAATTTAAATGGGAGTATGTCCTTATTTACATTTATTTCTTAAGTAAATAGAAATTAAAGCATAAATTAAAGATAACTAAGAATAATATAAATGGAAATAAGGAAATGGAATAAGCCAATTAACCTTTATATATTTAAAGAACAATCCTGTCAGTAAGTGTTCAGTGGTTGATTGTTAGCTACTGAAAAGAAAATACATCAAATTTCCATATTAACAATTGATTGTTAGGTTCTAGTGGTTAATTGTTAGTTTGAGACTTTGCAAAATTTCTAGCTTAAAAAATATTGTTCATTTATAATAAATTCCACCCAAAAGCATTTGACATATGACCATTCCATACCAAATCATAAATACACCTTTGAGATACCATATTTGAACCATTTCTAATAATAAACACTAATCAAACATTACTACTAATCTTAAATCATCACATTTATCATATAAATTATGAAATATAAAACTAATACAACCAAACAAAAACCATTCAAATATTCAAACTAAGGATATAATGTTTACTTATCAAATATGAAGGAGAAATTAGAAGTTTGGATTTATTGTCTCTAGACCTTTATTAACTAAAACACCAAAGATTTTAAGTTAAGGCTTACCTTTGCCCTCATTTAGGTTACATACCCCAAATCCTTTCAAATTTCAAGAAAATCAAAATATATATATAGTTGCTAAAAAGATCTTACATCCTTTATGTAAAGGATCTAATAAGGATTAGCTCCCTTTTAATTTAATTGATAAAAAAATAAAACTAGAAGAGGAAAAGAAGAAGAAAATGAGAAGGAAGGAGTTAGGGTTTGAAATAAGGTGAAAAAAATAAAGATTTTAAGGTTGATATTAGGTTTATAAAAGGGTAAAGACATTTTCATCCTTTTACACTAATTCTCTTTCATACTCACAAGCTTATCTCTAATTACTTATAATTTTCATCTCTTTTTATATAATACACTTTTGCTTTTCTAATCTTTTGAAGTCTTTCATTTTAAACTTATTCAAGCAAATTATTTCCATTTATCTAAAAGTTATCATTCAATGCTTATTTAAGTAATTAATTATCTTTTCTCTAATATTCTATTCACACTTCCTTTTTCAAAATTTGTTTACTCCATGTAAAATTTTAGTTTTAAATTATTTTCAATAAAATTATTTTTTATTTCCTTCATTACCTAAAATTATAGAATTTTAAAGAAAATATAATAAATAATTGAATAATTGAAATTCTACCCTTAAGTGTAATATTGGGATAGTTGGAATAGTTATATAGAAAGAAATATACTTCATTTGTTCTATAACAAGTTTTTTTTCCAAAAACCACATTTTTTATGCTTAAAAACATGATTGTATGTGAAATTAAATTTAGACAAATTTAAGAAAAGCTAATAGGTTGTCATATAAAATGACTCCTTATGTTAATCACACATCTTAGTACAGGTCATGACAAAAATATTAAAAAGATTCTTTTGATTTCTTTTAGCAACTTAAATGATCATGACGTTAAAGTTTGACTTTATTCTAAATTAATGGAGTACTCATTAAAAATTGCTTATCATGTTGTAAAAGATAACATAGGAAGTAAAGGTAAATACCTCATCATCTTTATCTTATTCTATCCTTTCTAATTTATGGAATCTTATCTAGAATTCTAATGTTTCCCTAAAAGTGAAGAACATTATTTAGAGAGCTTACAGGAATATACTTCCTATTAAACTTAATTTAAGCAAGAAAAAACTTTCCATAGATATTATATGTCTTATCTATAAAGATCAAGATGAATTTGTGGATCATTTGCTCTTATTATGTGATTGGACTAGACTAATAAGGTTTGCTTCCCTTTTAAATGGCATTTTAATTTATTAAATATTAATAATTTTGATAAATATCTATGATTAAAATTCTTTTCTTGAAATAACATTTGAATGATGGGAAGGATGTAATGGAATTTCTTTTAAACTTTTGTTAAGTAATTTGAAAAGAATAAGATAAGTATGTGTTTAATTATATTCCTCTCAACCCATATTTAATTCTTAGAAAAGCCAAGGTTGCTTGCTATGATTTTTTTTAGGAAACCATCAAATATGGTAACTAGTAATTCTAATTCATATGGAAGTCAATAAAATAAGTGGTAACCTTCAAGCAATGACTTTGTAAAAATTAACATAGATACAACTTCCTTGGAAAGGAAAGGAAAAAGGACAGTAAAAGTTATCATAAGAGATAAAGATGGTATGCTTATGTATGAGATAATTAAGCATGTCTTAGCTTTTTTTTAGTTTAATGACTCATGCTTTGACTCTAATAGATGTATTATTTCTAGCTCATTCTTTATCTTTTCACCATATAATGTTTAATTTAGATAATTTAGTTATCATGTCAACTTGCAAATAGAAAGGAAGTCAATGGGAAATATATTCTATTTTAAAAGATATTTATCTTTTAGCCTTTCAGTTTTATATTTGCTATTTTGTATAGACTCCTCAAGTTAACAATTAAACTACTCATTAGGTGCCTTTTTCTTGGCTAAAAGGTTAAATTTCTCATGATTGGTCTTATAATATCTTTGCTCAATTGAACGATATTTTGATAAGAATATTCAAGTGAACAATTGATAGTTTCTTCTTGTGCTTCGTAAGCTTTAGAAGTATTTTGCATTATTTCCTTATTTTTATTTTATATAAAAGGTTGCAACTATTTTGCATTATTTATTTTGTATAATATATAAAGTTACAATTATTTTTGTATTATATATTTTGTATAAGCTTGTATAAAATAATGAAGTGTTTAAGGGTTCTTCTTTTTTCAAATTAAGGATGTTTTGTATGTTAAGAGGAGGAGTTAAGGGAATTTTGTCTAGAGGTCTCTTGCCTTGGGTTTTATGATTTTTTTAGATGGGCATTTTTTTTTGGTTGCTTGCCTTGTATCTTTTCTAACAAAAAAAAATTTATAATCCAATTGAAGGAAATCCATTTAACATTTCTGCTATGCCCTTCCTTATTTTAAATAGCAAAGGGGAAAATGGTATAACCTAACTTAATTAGAATGCTATACATTGAATCATGACTTATTTTCGTCCCATTACTCTTTATTGTTTATATATATAGAAGGATAAGGAGGTGTTTGATAAATAGTTTCTTTTTCAATCAATCTTTAATTGAGTTAGATATTTTTAGCTAATTGACTATTTTAAGTTATCTAATAAATTTTTAATTAACTAATTTGAAAGAATTTAAGGAATCCAATTTTTTAAAACAATTGATTTGCATTTATTGTACAAAAAGACACCTTTATGCATAGTTTATACAATCTTTAATGCATTTTTCTTATGAATAATAAAAGCATGAATACAATTATTTATTAGATAAAGGAAATTCTAATAAGCATAATAGATTATAATTATATATTTTTTTATGAAAAATCTAATACATATAACAAATTATAATAATTATATTTTTTTATAATTATTTATTCATTAAATGAAATTTAAATATTCATAATAAATATTGTTAAATTATACACATAATAATAAAAAGTGCATGGGTCTAATCATATGAATTTTAATTATAGAATGTGTAATTACATTCTCAATAATAGACATATGAATTTTAATTAAATTTTAAAAATAGTTAAAAATAATTTTTAATATTTATATATGCATTAATAACTTATAATAATGTTACAATAGTTCTTTAACTAAAAGATTATAATTATTTATTTACAATGATATATTTTTTTAAAAGTTAGTCTAAAAAATAATATACTAAAATATGAAATATTATTAAAGTAAAAAAAATTAAATAAATAATAAATACATACATACTTTTGTATGCCATATTATATATAAATAAAGTGCTTACATAACAATTTGGAAAAATTGCTACCAATAGCACTTGAATTAAATAACCAATATTTCAAAATAAATAGAAGTGAACTAATTTGTCTTGACTCTTCCTCATTTTCTAACTAGGGCAGAAGTTATTCAAATTCAAAATGGAACCTCATAATATTCCTTAGGTTGTTGATCAAATTCAATTGATAGCAATAGGTTTCAAAATCAATTCTAAATCACATTAGTGAATGAAAATATAACCCAAGTTTCTTGATTTTCATCAAAATCACATTGATAAATGAGAAAAAAATCCATAAAACATAAAGGATGAGAATGTAGGTAGACTAAACATATAATTGGTGCTCTAATTCAAATTAGGTGATGTCAAATATTGTTATTCTCATTTTTACAATGGACTTTGAATCTGTAAAGGGTCATATTCCATTTCCTACCCTATTTGATTAATGTCACCTTTACAATAGAACTCTAATGTGTTAACTATCTGGGTTTGTTTCATCATTCTAAACATTGGATTTTCTTGATTTTTTCCATTAATCTTTGTTAATTGCTATAATAAGGTATTGAAGGATTAGGAAATTTTTTTTAAAAAAAAATCTCTTTAAGTAATGAAGTTTATTTTCATAAAATTTTCCTACATGTTGAATTTTTATAAGGAAGCCATGCTATCACTGATTTGGATCATAATACCAAATAGTTCATTTTAGAAGTTACAACCTCGTTTGGCAAACAATTATACCTATGTTGGCAAGTGTCGGTTAAACTGATGCTTTGATCAAACTGCATTCACTTCTAACTTTTCATTTCCAGATGTAGAAAAATCCAAAAACAAAACTTATGGAAGAAAAAAGAAAGATGAAAAACTATATCTTCAACTTTCCAAATTTGTAGAATCGATGTGATGGAGCTCTCTAATGTACAATTTGTTTATGGTGATATAAAATTGATGCTAAAAGTGCTCTCTAATGCTTATGTCAGAACTAATGGATTTTGAATTGTGAAGTTAACAATCTATGTAATTTAGTTTTGGTTTTGCAAACTATAATTTGTTTCTAACATGAGATAAAAAAGGTTAAAGCCTAAAGTTGAAGATGATTAGCAAGATTCAATTCTTCCTCCTTCCTTTCTTTTTTATTTTCTCTTTATCCAAAAATGGTATTCAATACCCAATTCCCATTATTTCTTAGCAACCAAATAGTTATTCCAATTTATGGATTAGGAAAGTAATTGATTTAAATGGTTGTTGAGCCTTTGAAGTAAAAATTTTGTTAAATAAATCTAGATTATAAGAAGAACATTTGAAAAAGGAGAATGAGATTAGAAGAGATAGCCAAAAAAGGGAAATATTTCCAATAAGCATCTATAGTCATTAGATTTGCATATATTTAAAATCAACAGTTTAAATCTTGTTCTATAAGTAGCCTTTTTTTCCAAGATTTTATTGAAGTTTGCACCTATAAATAATTAATAAAATTAACTAATAATAATAAAAAAGTGATTAAATCAATAAGTGTATATATGTAAAGATTAATCATTAAATCCTAGATATAGAGAAAGATATAAAACTTTTAAGAGATATCAAATGCTACTTGAGCCAAAGATTTTTAGCAATTGTAGTATTGTTTTTTATTGATATGATAGGAATTCTTTCCCCCCAACTTCTTGTTCTTTATCTTGATTTTAGCTTGTTGTATTTATAAAAAAAAGGAAGAATTTAATTCATTTAAAATTATTTATTTGAAAAATGAGCTTAATTTCAAATGAATTGAATTCTAATTTATGAAGATTTCAAACAAGGGATAAGTAAACATCCTAATAAAATTATGTTGCAATGTATAATAAACTAGACTTTAAATTTAATTTATTATTAATGTAAAGTTTTTTATACTATTAGTGAAACATGTCATTAAAAAATCAATGATTTTTACTAATATTAAAAATATTTTAATAATTTTTATTGATTTAATAATACATTGATAAGTGATAGTGTAAAATTAATTTATATCAATAGTAAAATAAATTTAAATCTAATAAAATATTACCAATAAGTTCCTTAGATATTTTATTTATTTCGATGACTTCAGTATTTTTCCCCACTTATAACTTACGTGGAGCAATTTTGCAATGGAAGACCACACTAATGCGCTATTGATAATCTATTTTGGGTCAAAACGAAATAAAATTGGTAAGATTCTTTTTAATTTTTTTAAAAGTGATTAAATTATTAAATACATACGTACACAAATTAAGGATCGAACTTAGATGAAGCAAAAGATAAAGAAACTTCTAAGAAATATTAAATATCATTTAAATAAAAAACTTTTGATAATTTTTTGATTTTTTCTTATATTAGTTGCATTGTTTTTTTGTCAAAATTGCATTATTTTATATCTATATAAAATACATTTTTTTATAATAATAGCTTAATTTTTAAGATTGAAAGTAAAATATAAAAAATAATAAAATTTTAAAAATAAATATTATATATCATTTAGATTAAAAGTTCTGTTGTATAAATTGCACTTTTGTATTATGCTTGAAATATTCCACAACATCTCATTACCTTTTTCTTAAGAAAGTGCTTGAAAAATTGAAAACTAATTATATTAGAAAGCCATTTTTTTGAAAAAAAAATACCAGTTTTCCAACTTGTATGGGAAATAAATTTTTGCAAGGATCAGGTTGTTAGTAAATTAAGTTGTCCCTATTTTAATTAATTATTTTTAAGACAAAACAAAGATAATTAATCTGCAAGCAGCCTTAAAAATTCAGGAATAAATTTATGACGAACTTACTTTTTACCAACTTTGTGCTGCATGTGAAAATTGATCAACAACTCCAAAAGACCCAATTTTTTTTTTTTTTTAAGGATTCCAAAATTTGCAAAATGGCCAATTGCCCTGGGAAGTTTCATGCAAAGTCAAGACCCCAAATGGACCCGCCCCCCTTGTATATTGCTGTTCATGGTGTACCTAAGCTCACTGCGTTCTTCAGGCACCGTCCGAAGTTTCTATTTTGAACCCTAAGGTAGTTTTCTTCACTAGTTTTTTCACACGCGCTAGCTCGCTTACAGACACCGGGACAGGCCCACATGCCATTTTTCATTTTTTCCGCGATCTGCTAACTTAGCTGAATACCAACATACCAGACTATGACTCCCATTATGGCAACCCCAGTCCTCAAAATTCGATATTTTCTTATCTCAATTCAATTTTATGTTTCGATTAGGATTTTTTAACCCATCTCTGCAATACCAGCTGCCTAAAAAGGGGCACTAGCTTTAGTCTCTCATCTGATCCTGAAAGATTCGAGTTCTGCTGTTTTGTTTTATCTTATTTCCGAGGAGGGGTGATGGCGGAGGAGGGTGGATCAGAGAGAGGTGAGATCAACGGCGGATGGACATCAATGGACTCGATGGAATATAGGTGGGTTTTTCAGGAGGAGGATGACTCAGAGATAGAGGATGATGAGAGTGGTGTGAGGTTCCATACTATGGTGGATTCGGAGGACGAGGAAAATGCCGAGCAGAGACTGATTCGGACTGGCCCACGAATCGATTCCTTCGATGTTGAAGCTCTTGAGGTTCCTGGTGCTCAGAGGAATGACTATGAGGTGATTTGAAGTTTTGCCGACTGCATTATTTTTTTTCTTTCTGGATTAATTAATTTTTGTTTTATCGGTCTTCTTTGTATAGGGAAGCTCGTTTAGCCCCATCCAACAATAATTATTGCATCCTTTTTGGGTCTTGTTTAATGGAAAGAAAATTTACGTTTGAGTACTTATATTTTTATTTTAGCTTCTGTCAGCTAAGAAACATTTATATTTTGGTTGAACTGGCCTACTTAATGAGAAATGTATCTTCTAGCCATTGGAATAGTGTTTCCATCATGACATGTGGTTATCAGAGTTCAGTTTGGTTGATTTTCATCCAACTGAGTTATGGATCTTCTAATGAACAATCCTACTTAGGCTTGATATTCGCCGGGGACTTAGCTTCTGCCGTTTTGCCTTTAGTGAATTGAAATGTTAATCTTGGAAGTTGGCAAAACTAACGAGATATCTGTTGGCAGGCTGAAAATAAAATGTTTAATTAGTACCCTTGTTAAATGTAGGGTTCCGTCTTTAACTCTACTTTCAATGGATAGGATATAGGACTTTGAAGTCACGTAATGCATTGATGTTGTTGCTGCAGATATTTGGAATGAAAAGTTTTATCTTTTTATTGAAGCTAAGTACAGTATTTGAGGGAGCAGTCAACTTTCTTTTCAGTTTCGAGGTTAGGCATTATTATAGGCTTCTTTATAGAGTCAATGATAGGATGAACTTCGGTTGGAAAGATACTGAAGCCAAACTTGAAAGCTTCGTGTTCCTCTTTCTATTTAGGACCTTATGACCGTAATTTGTTTTCAGAAAAGCTTCCTTTTGTCCAATTTCTAGTTCATTGTGGTAGATGGCCAGGTTTCTTTCTTTTAATTTGTTTAGTGATGGTCAAAATATTTCATTGTTGCAACTCAGTTGGGTCAATCAACAATTAATACTTAAAACTAGGTATTTTCATTATGTTTTATTGCAGGATGTCAGTGGGGGAAGGAGAATTATGTTACTACTTCAGACCCTTGGTGTTGTCTTTGGTGATGTTGGAACAAGTCCATTATATACCTTCAGCGTTATGTTTAGAAAGGCCCCTATCAATGGTAATGAGGACATTCTTGGAGCATTATCGCTTGTCCTGTATACCCTAATCTTAATTCCTCTAGTGAAGTATGTCCTGGTTGTTCTATGGGCCAATGATGATGGTGAAGGTATGGATGTAATTAATCAAAGCCTAAATGTTCTGTATTATTCTTCCTCTATCTCTTGATTTTCTGACCTCAGTATCATAGTTGTTTCCAAACCCCTGCAGGAGGTACTTTTGCATTGTACTCCTTGATTTGCCGTCATGCTAAGGTGAGTCTTCTTCCCAATCAGTTGCCATCAGATGCCCGCATATCAAGCTTTAGGCTGAAGGTGCCATCTGCTGAGCTTGAAAGGTCATTAAAAATTAAGGAAAGGCTAGAGACTTCAGCGACTTTGAAGAAACTTCTACTAGTCTTAGTACTTGCTGGTACTTCTATGGTGATAGCAAATGGGGTTGTAACACCGGCAATGTCAGGTTATTTATGTATTTTTTTATTAGTTCTTCTGTCTTCCTTTAGTTATCAAGTGTTTAGACTGATAAGAACACTGCATCATGATATCATGTTGCTTGTATGTGCGGCCAAGTTTTGTCCTGAGTAATTGTTCCAATGGTTTAGTTCTTCTCTGTTAATTTCTTCTAAATATTTTTATTTCTTTCTGCAGTACTGTCATCTGTTGGTGGTCTGAAGGTTGGGATAGATGCAATTGAGCATGGTATTCTTTTAGCCTGCCATTAATCTATTAATTTCCAGTAAATCTGTTATCTGTTGTGACTTATCCACAGAATTCAGACCGTAAACTTCTCCCTCCCCCCCTTTTCCTTTTGGAGCAAGTTATCCTACCTTCTCTTCCCTTGATTATGCAGGTGAAGTGGTGATAATTTCAGTTGCCTGCCTTGTCGTTTTGTTCAGTGTACAGAAATATGGGACAAGTAAAGTGGGACTTGTTGTGGGACCTGCTTTGTTCATATGGTTTTGCTCTTTGGCTGGCATTGGTATATACAACCTTGTCAAGTATGACAGCAGCGTCTGGAGGGCATTTAATCCTACTCATATCTATTACTTCTTCAAGAGGAATTCAACTAAAGCATGGTATTCTCTTGGGGGTTGTCTTCTGTGTGCAACTGGTAAATGCATAATGCAGGATCATTGACATTGGGGATGCAATAATACTATATATGTTGTGTTGCCTTGAATGTTTTGATGTGATCTTACCAGTAGATTGTTTTCCTCTGTTTTTCACTTACGATTTTTAGCATTCATGATGGTCAATGTCTAAGGATCCGTCTGTTTTAACAGAAAACATCTTCTATAGGAATACAGTTATGAAATATTAATATAATGTAAAATGCTCTATTTGTTCAATTTCTTAATATGGAGAGTGTGGTAAAAAACAGCATCCTTTGTTTTCAAGAGGAAGTTGTTTTCCCCCACTACTATAGAATTAGATATCATCATTTTTTTAAACAAGGTTTACAAGTGACATGTTACTCCTTTACTTTATAAATGCAAATGAGATTTTCCAACAGAAATTGTGTTTTGACAAAACAAACGGAGCTTAAGACTAAAGTTTCTGTGGCAACTCATTTCAATTACCTGAGATTAAATGGTGGGGATTCTGAAAGAAAATGAGTGATTGGCAGAGCCACTTCACAGTTAGTTGACTTAGATGTTTGGTTAAATTTTATTGAGTAAATGGATACAATACAGTTGGACAAATATAAATAAGCTTGTTATATTTTAATGTTCCTGAGTTGAGAATAGTTTCAGTTTTAACCAGCATCTAAGTTCTCATTAAACGTAGTGCTTATTTGGCTATGCCCTAATGCCATTGATAGTGATTGCATCACAATTTTTTCCCCCAAGGATAAGTTTGCAGTAAAAGTAGTGAGTAGTGACTAGCAGAATGTACAAACTTTTCAAATATTGGATAGTAATGTTAATTTTAATTGTACAGGTTCTGAGGCCATGTTTGCAGATCTTTGCTACTTCTCTGTTCAGTCAGTTCAGGTAATGAAGCAGGAAAAACCAATATCTTCTATTTCTTAGAATGCCACAATGTCACAATTTCTATTTTTTTTTTTTTAACTTAGTTTGTCTAGTTGCTAGTTGAACCATTGATGGAACTGATGGTAGTTATTTGCAGCTTACATTTGTCTTTCTCGTTTTGCCATGTCTACTGTTGGGTTATTTGGGCCAAGCTGCATACCTCATGCAAAACCATGCTGATGCTGATGAAGTCTTTTTTTCATCTGTTCCAAGTAAGTTTTGATATCTCTTCAATGAACCATCATGATTTATGCCAGGCATCTTTGCATTTTATAGGACATTTGAATAACAATTCTGTCTCTGCAGGTGGTGCATTCTGGCCAGTTTTCCTCATAGCTAATATTGCTGCACTAATAGCAAGTCGGGCTATGACAACAGCCACATTTTCATGTATAAAGCAATCGACTGCACTTGGTTGCTTCCCTCGTCTCAAAATCATTCATACATCACGGAAATTTATGGGCCAGATTTATATCCCTGTGATAAACTGGTTTCTGTTGGCTGTTTCGCTGGTGTTTGTCTATTCTATATCCAGCATTGATGAAATTGGAAATGCATATGGTAATGATTTGATTTCATTTTCCTTGATTTCATGTCTTCCAGGTGATAAATCATCTTGCTTACAAACTATATATTGAAATAGTAAAAACTTGGTGACAATGCCACATCCCATTGGGGTCAATTGCCTTCTCTCTCTGATGCAATTCATTTGTGTGTAATCACAGTCAAAGTTTGTCATTGTAATAATGGGGATCACAATGAACTCATCTATTATTTTTTTTGCCAGCCCTGTATTGAGGTTGACAAATAACGACACAACTGAGACTTTCTCTAGCAATAACACATCTGGATGGTGTTCAATAATTTATTATATTCTTGTGGAGACCTGCTGACTATTATTTTATTGAAAGCAAGACTTGTCGAGTTGCTAGTTAGCAAATTATTTGCACAGATGTTAGATGTGGAGAAGCCTGCTACTGAGTTTTAGGAAAATATTCATTTTAGTCCTTATAGTTTATTTAAATTATAATATAATTTCATCCTTACCATTTTAATTTGTGTAATTAAGTCCTAAAGTTTCAAATAATTTATAATTAACTCCTCCCAATTAATTGATGTTAAATCTAATTAACAAAATCCTACATGATGGCATTTTATCTTTGCTTAATCATCAAAATTCGTTCATTCCCATCAACCTAAAATCATGTAATGAGATTAAAATAGATGGTTAGAAGTTAAGTCATGTAGAATTAAAATGAAGTGGTTAGAAGTTAAGGCCTTGTAGGCTAGTCTCACGGGTCTTGTAGATTAGAAGTTTAGAAAAACCACGGAATTGATGAATTGGAAATAAATGTGTTTTAATTTTGATGGGGATGATTATGATGGGAATAAATGAATTTTGAATATTAAGTAAAAATAAAATGCTAATATATAAAATTTAACTGACACATAGGATGACCTGTAAGATTCCATTAATTAGAATCAATAACACAGTTAGGATGGAGGAGTTAATTACAAATTATTTAAAACTTTAGGAGTTCATTACACAAATTAAAATTATAAGGATGAAATTACAAATTTAGTGAAACTATAAGGACTAAAACCTCTATTTTCTCCATTAATATATAACCAAAATTTAGTGAAACTATAAAAACTAAAACCTTTATTCTCCGCTAATATATAACCAAAATAGGCACATCATTTTTGAAAACCTGCTTGTGTATTAAACCTCTTCATTTTCCCTTTTCTCAGGCATTGCTGAGCTCGGAGTTATGATGATGACCACAGTTTTAGTAACCCTTGTTATGCTTCTCATATGGCAGATACACATTGTTGTAGTGTTGAGTTTTGTGATAGTCTTCTTGGGATTGGAATTAACTTTCTTTTCATCAGTTTTGTGGAGTGTGACAGATGGAAGTTGGATAATATTGGTCTTTGCCATAATAATGTTTCTTATAATGTATATTTGGAATTATGGAAGCAAGCTCAAGTATGAAACTGAAGTCAAGCAAAAACTGTCAATGGATTTGATGCGAGAATTGGGTTGCAATCTTGGGACAATACGAGCTCCTGGGATTGGTTTGCTTTATAATGAGTTGGTCAAAGGAATTCCAGCTATTTTTGGCCATTTTCTGGCCACACTTCCTGCAATACACTCCATGATTATATTTGTGAGCATCAAGTATGTTCCAGTCCCCGTGGTACCTCAAAGTGAAAGGTTCCTTTTCAGGAGAGTCTGTCCAAAAAGCTACCATATATTTCGATGTATTGCCAGGTAACAATCTGGAATTTTTTTTTTTTTTTAATTTTTGGGAATGTGTGTATTGTATTGTATTGGCGGTGAGATGTTACATAATGAGTGAGGGATTTAAACTTAGAAAGTATGAATAAATAGTGAAAAAGAAGTGCCACTATTTTGTGCTACTATGCACTGTTATCTCCCCTTAAAAACATTTTAGGGAGTGTAATTTGTTGTGACACAGTATGAACGATATCTTTATCTCAAACTCCCACTTTTACATATGAACAGATATGGGTACAAGGATGTTCGCAAAGAAAATCACCAGACTTTTGAGCAGCTTCTGATTGAGAGCCTAGAGAAGTTCATTCGTCGCGAGGCTCAAGAGCGGTCATTGGAGAGTGATGGAGATGGTGATACAGATTCAGAGGATGAGTATTCTGGTTCCAGGGTTCTCGTAGGTCCCAACGGCAGTGTTTACTCACTTGGTGTTCCTCTTCTGGCTGAGTTCAATGATACAAACAATCCCATATTGGAAGCAAGCACATCTGACGAGGTGAGCCCAGTGACATCCTCTAATCCCCCGGTGTTTGATGCAGATCAGAGTCTTGACCGGGAGCTATCTTTTATTCGCAAAGCTAAGGAATCTGGAGTGGTATATCTTCTTGGTCATGGGGATATAAGGGCGAGGAAGGACTCATGGTTCATCAAGAAGTTGGTTATAAACTATTTTTATGCATTTTTGAGGAAGAATTGCAGGAGGGGGATCACAACTTTAAGCGTACCCCACTCGCATCTGATTCAGGTTGGGATGACTTACATGGTTTGACTGTCAGTTTTGCAACCCAAATCAAAGAAGGATAATGTTACGGGAAGTTTGACTTCTTAAGAGGCTGGATGTTTTAACCGTTGGATTGTATTTAATGTGTTGAAATATGTGATTTTAATTTTAATTCACTTGCTTTGGGATTCTGATAAGGGTAATCCAATGGTGAAATACCAAACTTTTTAAGAGGTCAAGCTCTCCATAGTTACCTATCAGAAATAGATGCCAGCCAGTTAGTTTGATGGCAAGGGGGTGGGCTCCAAAAGCTCTTGCATTGGCATACTCGGTTCAAATTGTCGTCTTGGTCATTCGTGGTTGTATCTTTCGGGCCCAACATTCGGAAATGAAATTGTTCCACGTTTTATGTGGGTTTGCCCTTTTATAGGCAGAGAAAAAAAGTCAACATTTATTTGAATATATAACTATGTAAACATACTTACCTTAATGTGTCAAATACCGCTTCAGTGTAACATCGTACGATGAAAATGAAAACAACAAGTATAGTTTTGTACAGTGGCATTTGATCGTCAAAAGCACTTAATTTTGATCTTGTTTACTGGGATAAAAATGCGCAGTCTATATGTCCTCTGCTCGTCTTGTATTAGCTCCCAGTTTGTTCTGAGTTTTACCAAGTATATCTGAAAGGAGGTAACCTGGGTTTTACATACTATATTATTTTTAAAAGGAATTGGCATTTCACATAATTTACCTATTGAACGGCAAAATGGCTTTGCTTGTGGTTATTAGTTAAAAAAAAAAAAGGGATAAATCATAATGTCCTGCTCTAAATTATTCATTAACCGCACCTTTAATTTATAAAATATACACACTTCTTCTAACCATTTGATTGGTAGAAGTAATATGATAAACACAATTTTTTAAAAAGTAGAAATTCCTTCTTGGTTGGCTGACAATTGGCAAAATAAAAAATGTAAAACTTTATAGAAGTTTTACATTTCAAAAACTACAGGATCCCCTGACTAAGAAAACTTCATATATTATTTATGAATAGAAATACAAAATTATTTTTATTTAATTTAACTAATCATCATTTAATATAATATTATTATTTAAAAATTATAATAAATATAATTTATTATTTACAAAACATCAATATAATTATAATAAATATATTTATTTATTATATACAATAAAATTATTTTATTAATAAGATAATAAATAGAATATTATATAAAGCTATATGAAATATAAACACTAAATATTATGCCATCAATATATATATATATATATATATATATATATATATATATATATATATATATATATATATATATATATATATATATTATAAATATCATTATAAAAGAAATTTAATTCCAAATAGAATTACATTTATTATATATATATATTTATTATGTTATTTATTTTTATGTTTAATTATAAAAAAAGAATTTCTTATCTATATGAATTTGATAGAATTAATTATTTGTTAATCTAATTGTTTAACTAGTATTTTTTCTCCATTTGAATTATATTTCATGTTAATTATATTAAGATAGTTTAAGATGGATTTTATAGAAGTTTGTTTTACTTTTTTTATAGTAAATTAAAAATGAAAAATTAGAAATTGAGAAATTTATAATTAAAAGATGATTAAAATATTATTTAACAAAAAGATAACTAGAGACAATTAAACTTTATTATTATTATTATTATTTTATTTTTATATTGTAATTTTGAAAAGTGTATTAATTATTTTGATAATACTTTATAAAAAATTTAGAAGTAAACCAAGCAAAATATAAAAAATTAATCTTTGAAAAAGTATTAATTTCTTAATATCAACTAAATAATTTTAAGTACTTTTTAAAAAATTTAATAAAAGAATTTAAATTTTAGTGAGTTCATCTTCATGTGGAAATTTACCTCTTGTGTCTTGTGTGAATCAAATTACTCAAATTTAACTCACCTCCTAGCTACAAAAACAAAAAGATGAGTGAATATTTTTTAAAATAAAAAATACATAAATATAATTAGACTAAATTTTAAGGTAGTATTTAGTTCATTAAATCTTTTTCATATTCTTAAGAATATTTTTAAAAAATATGAAATTTCAATGCATTTGACTTAAATTTTAAAAAAATATTCTCATAAATATGAATATTTTCAAGAATATTTTTAACCCAATATTCCTAAAAAATATTTCCAAAATGAGATATGGGTACCTTATATTATCGTGATATGAGAATATTTAATTGAAATAAAAAGATTATTTTAACTACCTCATTACTTACTACAATTGACTGCTACTTATTATTATCTGCCATTAATAACTATTATTTATCAATACTCATTATTGACCACTACCAATTTCTTATTACCATTGTTGGCTACCATTACATGCTATTAATGACCGTTGCCTACCAATGCACATAGGTTATTACCAATTTCCTATGACCATTGTTAATTACCACCAATTAGTAACGACTAATGTTCACTATCATCCATCGTTAATAACTATCATTGACCCCCCACCACTCATCACCGGTGGCTAATACTACCAATGGTAATTGTCATTTACCACTACTCACTGTTAGTTATTATTATCTATTACTACTCATTATTAACGAATCAACTAATTATTATTTATTATTAATGACCATCACCGATCATTATTATTTTTAATAATCAAATAATATATTTAAAAATGTTTTTGATTAAATTAAATATGAAAATATCATTTTTTCACAAATTAAATTCTTAAAAGTCACATTCTCAAAAACATTAGAATTCTCAAGAAAATTTGATTTCATAAACTAAAAACTACCTAAGAGGTGAATGCATCTTATTTAAACAAAAAGGGCATTGGCTACAACAGTTCCGTTTAGGACTGAACAAGGAATATCAATTAATCAGGTGCTTAGGGCAAAACTTCTAGAATAGAAAAAGTTATGTAAAGCTCGCAGGAAGATTTAAAGATGCTTCCATGGATGAAAATTGAGAAGAACGGTATGATTTTTTTTTTATTGTATAAAAAACGAATTAATGAAAATGAAATGGTTGGAAAGCCAACAATACAAAAATTTACAGTAAAAAACAAATGAAATCATGCACTATCTTTGATCCCATCATCTGCATAGTGTAGGCTTTCATAATTTCTCTTGCGAATGTAGACTGTTGTCCCTCACAATATGACTCCAAAATCAGAGACTGAACGTATGTATCTGTGTCGTGATCGACATGAATGTATATATCTAATATCGGTATTTTACTTTCTCTTTTTGTCCCTCGATATCGGAATCCATATGGATTTCAGTTTTTTGAGATAGACCATGTATTTGTTTCTGCTTTGAGGAAAATTTGAATCTCAGAAGCAGTGAGTTTGTCATTACCCCAATGGAACTCAAACCCATAAGAGCTCCTGCTATTGATGGAGTCAGCATTGTTCCATTTACTGGAAATAATAATCCAGCTGCAATTGGAATTCCAACCTGTACGAAGAAAAAAGTATCTTAGCACCATCTGAGTTAATGAAAGATCAAATTAAGTAGTCCAATTTGACGATTCCAACAATAGAAGGATGTAAAGAGAGAACAGGGAATAATAACCTCTGCGAGCTACTAACATGAGATTGAAAATAAGGTACATGAATTGAAATTACTTGACTTAGTTATATCAACCAATGCGGATTTGTTTGTGACCAACTTATTCACTAAAAGTCCCAAAACTAATGGCCACAAAAGACAAACCTAGTCTCGGTGGCATTAGCTAGCAAGAGCTAAGTGATTTTTCTGTTGATTGGTAACAACCGAGAAAACCTTGAAAACATGTCTCAGTTTCAACAAGTTATTTTCTGTAAAAGAAACACAGCCTTGAATTGGTTTTGTATGAAAAACCAATATAACTGCATTTTAAATTTTTTAATAATTGACATAGTTTTCAGTGAAAATGATGGGGCCCCCACACAAGGAAATGGAAAATTCAAGCTATACACTGCCTGCCTTCCTCCTCTACAACGAGAAAATTTTACAGTCAGGCTGCACAAGAACTTACAATGTTGTATATGAAAGCCCACCATAGATTTTGTTTAACAGTCTTCATGGTCAGCCTGCTAAGCTCCAATGCGTCAAGCAGCTGCACGGACATAAACTTTGTCAATCATGTTCCAATACATGGATCAACCCTACTTTTACAAAGATTCTCTGTAAAAGTATGATATAAACTTTTAAATTTGAGGCTAATCCACTCATTCATTTACCCAATCAAATGAACTATTCCTATGCATACTTTGGATCCACTCTTACGTCTCATATAAAAAAAAAAAAATTCTTTTGTACCTCACATTAGTAAATCGAATAAATGCAATGATGTGGTGTTTATAAAATAGTGATTTTTTTAAGTCCCACATCATCCATCGAAGATGTTCAATAAAAGGATTACTTGATAAATAATAAAATCTTCAACTCATCCACAATACGAAAATGCCAGAAGTAACCTTTTTTTTTTCTTTTTTTTCCTAACAATGTCAAAGCAAAGTATGTGTCTGCAACTATATGTTTGGAAGACATACTATAAAGGTTCGTTAGAACTTAGACCGGAAACCAAAGACAAAAGAATTAAGATTTAAAGATAAAATGCTAAAACAAACTTGCTATTCATTCTTTTGTTATGCCCTGTGTCCTTGCAAGAAGCATATTCTGAAGCCATATGACAAAAGGCATATCTTTCTGCGTGAGGAATAAATGTCATATTTGATTTTGACAAATAAGTGCTGAATTTTAACATCTCAAATTTCTTGTTTGCATGGTGGGGGGTGCCTTTAAAATATGAAACAGAAAAATTAAATATTTTCCAAGAGAAATTAGTATGTTAAAAAAAAAAGAAAAAGAAAAAAACTGAGCAAGTTCAATTTATAACCATTGCAACAGGATTGAGGATGAACCTGTGAGAGCTTGTTGCCCATCAGCACAATAGAAGACACCTCACTAGCAGCCCCAACACCACCGCCTAATGCAATACCAATATGTGATGAAGCCAAGGCAGCTGCATCATTAATTCCGTCACCAACCATTGCTACAATATTCTGATCTTTTTTAAGTTTATTAATAAAATTCTTTTTCTCCTCTGGTTTAACTCCAGATAAAACCTGCAATAGGCAATATATGTCAGACATACAAGATCTTCAATATATTTCATGTTCAGGAAAGTTATTAACAAAATGATGATGATGATAAAAATGATAACAATGATAGTAAAGTACAAATATCTGAGTAATTGATGACTAGATGCCAATGATGATGACTCTTTCCAATTGGGGAGGTTGATCACACAGACAACCAACAGTAAACTCACATTGAGCACAGAATCCAAATCTCATAGTTGAAAATATTTTACCTTCTCTTCTGGAATTCCAACAACAGATGCAACATAGTCAGCTGTATTCCTCTTGTCTCCAGACAGCATGTATACACCAATTCCCTCCTTAGACAATGTTTCAACAACATGTTTTGCATCATCCCTTATCTGGTCTTCCAAATAAATAAGGCCAGCCAAGGTATCATTAACTCCAACATAAACAACAGACTGACTTTCAAAATCCTCCACTTGGTGTATATTTTTATTAACTCCATGCCTGCAGGGAGGAAATAAACCACTAATGGTTTGAAATCAAAGGCAAAACAGGTTTCTGAAGCAAATGTAAATTATCACCTACCCTTTACAGATGAATCCAACAGGAAAAAGAATTACAGATTAAGTTGCAATTGGTTAAAACATAAAGGGAGGTTCCCATCAAAAGCTTTTCATGCATTACATGTTGTATACCTCCTGAAAATGACAAGGATCAAATACCACAGTACCTGGTAACCCATTCTAGTGTCCCAACAGAAACCCTTTTCATATTAATGGTTGCTACAGCACCAGACCCAGGTTCTTCCAGATATGTTCCATCTTCTGCCTGCAAAATCCACATTTACAATGGTATAGACTTGCATTTTTATTTTATGTATTATGATCACCAACATACACAGAAAAATTTAAAATTACCAAACAATAAAATGATGACCTTTGCATTGTGACAATTAACTGCTTGAGCAGCTTCTACAATTGCTTTCCCGATGGGATGAACTGTATTTGATTCTACTGCAGCAGCTAACTGCAAAACTTCAGCATCAGTCCAAGCAGTATCAGTAGTTTCCCTGCATTTAAATAAACAATGCTATAATCTATAAATGCATGTTGCAACAGATGAATAACCTTAAAATTTCAAATAGAGTCACAATAATAATGTCAAGGGTAGTGTTTTTCAAATAATTGATGTACTTCTGAAAGGCCTAAACAATTCTATGTTCTACATAGAAATTTTTTTAAATAATAGAAGAGAAGCACAGATACAGTACTCTAAAAAATTCTTAATCCTTACTCTTGAAACAAACAGAGGCAGAAATCAGGACAGCAAGCAGAAATACTAAAACAAATTATCATCATCATTATTATTTGATGTTTAAATAAGAAACTTAAACGAGAAAAAAAGAGAAGAATCTACATCTTTTACACTAGTGTTATAAATAGCCAATTAACATGCACATGTGAAGAAGATACAAGAATATACCTGGAAGAGGAAATGCTGCCTATGTTAAATAACCTTTGCTTGGACTCCAGAGGTGTCTCAAGTCAAACAGTCATGAAATCTGATTGATTGTTTGGGAGTTGGGAAAATGAAGGAGAAAAGGAAAGGATATGAAGGGTCATCTTTTCATTTTGTTCATTTCTGTGGAGGATAACATTTTTTCTCCCCCCCCCCCCCCAAAAAAAAAAAAAGAAAAGAAAAGAAAAGAAAAAATTCTCCCAAATCAAGTGAAGGAAAATCAGAAGGAATAAAAATGCTAACTTTAATCATTATGATTGGGGAAAAAAAACAGTTAAAAAGTCTACCATGCATTACCATTATATATTCATTACCATTTCAATCTTTAACCCTTTTGTCTTCAAGGCAGTGTTTCAGTCTATACAGTGGAGGCTCAATTGATGTTTATATCTGTATTATCATGCTAAACTCATTGGCTTATACTTTTAAATGATGCAAAATTTTGACATCGACATTTTATGGTGCTCAATAATGTATTCTAAACCATCCCATATTGGTTTGTAAGCATGAATGCATTGAATAGGCTATTCAATCACTGTAAAATATACATCTATAATAAGAAGTTTCTGAAGTGAAACAACACAAAATATTTAGAATTAATAAGCAGTTGTTATTTATTTACAAAGGAATTCCGTAATTTGGACTTAGAGCTTTTTGTTTTTTATTTATTAAAAGGATAGCTTATCCTCCTTGGAAGTATCTAACTTCTCTTTCTTAATAATTTCCTTTTTCTATCCCACAAAAAGAAGTGTTATAGTGAAATTCATGTAGCTGAACACCCAAATAAATGTTAATCCTGCCTAGTAGTCCTCTGTAAAACCATCACAGACATAGATCAGAGATAAAACTCTGTAATTGAACATTTCACCTAAAGTGGGTGCAAATAATTGGTCGCCTTCTGTAATTTCAAATAAATTTACTAAATAGCACAGCTGTATCTTTATTGGATTTGAATTATTACCAGGGGGCACAAATGAAAAAGGTTTTTATTCTGATATATTTTCAAAGGCAAGCAACGTAAGAATCTCTCATATTTCTAATGCTTAAACTTAATTCCTTACTGACAGCAAAATAGATGTCTTTTAGTTGAGAAACAAATATTATTGAAGCCAACATCAAGAGAATAGTTCCTTTCATAATGAACTGAATGTAATAAATAAATGGAATTCCTTGCCACTTAACCTTGTGCTTCCATTTTGTCCATGGGCAGAAGTGATTATCTTTGTCACAACAGGTTTGCCAATTGTGAGAGTCCCTGTTTTGTCAAACACAATGGAATCGACCATTGAAAACTTCTCAAGAATGTTTCCTCCCCGCAAAAGTAGTCCTCTTGTAGCTCCCAAAGATGTTCCAACCTGTAAAACAAACACATGGACAGACACAAATGGCATCATGACAAGGCTCAGAACAGACATGAAAATAACTAAAAGGAACACAGTAGTCTGTAGAAAGATGTTACCAGCACAGCAGTAGGTGTGGCTAACCCAAGTGCACAAGGACAAGCAACAACCTGCATTACAAAACAAGCATTAGTCCCACAAAATAACACAGATCACATTGCTTCCAGAAGCAGTTTGTAAAGAAAAATGAGAAGAACCTAAAATAGACATGTTTTCATTCTTCCCTGACTACCCAAAATTGAAAAGAAATAAAAAAGGAGCAGCATGTTGGCGTAAATTTGTTTTTTGAAGCATCTTGCTAAATCAAAGTCATCTCGGAAGAACTACCTTTTATTCCTATCAATTTTTTTTTTAAAGAAAAATTGCTTTCAAAAACACACAATAACTGAAGCAGTAGCACCTCCTTCCATGTTTCTAAAACTGAGAAGTTTTGCATAAAAACCCAAAATATTAGATCTCACACTTCACTCAAATGCCATTATAAATTCCATTAATCTCCACAACATAAGCCAATCCATTTTGAAAAGATACATAAAATGTGCCATTTGCAGCGAAAAATCAAGCATATTAGGAGATATGAAGCTTAAAAATATACAATATATTCTAACAAGGTTTTAATAAATAATCACTCAACCTCATATGAGGACAAGACCACATAATGGATCCTCTGTTTCTATCACAACAGTACACGCTCACAAAAATGCTAGTAAGACTTTAAGCAAGGACAAAGCAAGAACCTACTACTACTATGAGCTGCAGTTTATTTCATATATCGTAAGTGCTAAGTAATAAAACCACTCCTGGGCCTTCTTCTAACAGCTGAAGTTTTTGGGATCAACTAGCACTTGATATGTTATAAGAGCCTTCTCAACAGAAAGGTCAAGGATTCAAATCCTTACCACCCCCAATCTGAAAATTTGTTTATTTTGATATATTTTGGTAATTTATGTATGCTGTCCATCCATGAGCTTAAAGGTTAAAATTTAGAAACTAGGTCCAACAGGCCCCAATACACATTGAAAACCACTCAATCTAAAGGACTAAGGCATTAGGCATGAGCCAAAGAATAGTTCTAACCAATATGTATAAACACAAAATGAAATGACACTTCCTTGACAGAGTGACAGACTCGTGTAACTTTTGAATATCATACCAAAACACTACAAGCAAGTTGCAGTGCCAATGAAACTGCACTTCCTTGGTTGAGAGCAGTAGTGACAATGCGTGTACCAAATAGGCTCCAGAATGTGAATGTAGCAACAGAGACTGCCATTACTCCATAAGTAAAGTGTCCAGCTACCTGAATACACCATATTATTAGATGATATTTGCAAGTGAAAGTTAAATAAGCATAAAGATAATTGATCAGGGATGGCTATACACTTTTTTTTTTATAGAACTCAGGAATACCTGTACTACCAGGAGAAAAAAAAATCAAATGTACATGAATAATTGGCACTTCAAGCTTCAAATCTTATTTTTCTGTCCAACAACATTCCAGACAGAACAAACTCTGTTGTTAAGAAGATTTCAGCTTTACCAAAAAGCATATTTTCAAATCCCGACAGGGAACACTACGGAAATTGTAACAATATAGAGTCAGAAGTTAAAATTTTCAGAATTTAAATCCACCAGATTCCTTTAGAAACATAAAAAATTTGCCATCCTAGTAAAATAAGATTCAATAAGAGAACCTTGTCAGCTAATCGCTGTACTGGAGCTTCCCTGCTCTGTGCTTCTTCAACCAGACGAACAATATCACCCATAGCAGTCTCACCACCTGGTCTCCGCACTTCAACTGTAAGAGTTCCATTAAGATTTATACTTCCAGCAGCAACCTGATTCTGTAGACATAAATCCACCTCATTCACAGTTAAATCAACTGCAACATAATCCTACAACTAATGAAATTAAAAAGAGTAGGCCAAAGCACCCAAGAAAACTTAGAAAAGAAAAGGCAAAATAATTAGACACTCATCACCAGTAAAGATGCACATATCAAACATCACCAACAAAAGCCACAATGCACGGTCAGAACAAATTCAGAACCAGTGATCACATCATCTACCTGTGTTTATAAATAACCTTAAGGACGTAACATAAAACAATACATATCAAGGAAGAGGGATACCCCAGGTAGTTTTGTAGCTGGCAGTGGCTCCCCAGTGAAACTTGACTCATCTACAGTGCTCCTACCAGCTCTGACAATTCCATCTGCAGGTATACAGTCCTAGAGAATAGATCGATATGGATTAAAACGATTTCCAAAGCTGATATAAATGCTTGCATATGATTTGAAACAACATAAGCAGACTGTGGCACACTATTAACCAAGTTTTGGAACACTGGCAGAGAAGTTGGAAAGCAAATCACCATTTGTAGTTCAACTTATGCCCATTCCATCCGCAAGATTTATGGATATAATCATGTTTTTAAACAATTTCCAAAGTTTATATAAATGTTTGCATCTGATTTGAGAAGACTCAAATAGATTGTGGTACACTATTAATCAAGTTTTGGAGTGCCAGCAGGGAAGTTGTAAAGCAAATCACCAGGGGTAGTTGAACTTATGCCCATAACATTCCCTTCAGTCAGAAGGGTGAAAACTAAGATGAAAAACAAAAAGAATCAACCGTTCGAGTATTTCAAATAGTATGAGATAGATGATAGAAAAACAGACCATAATATATTATATATACAATCCACAAGATTTATGGATATAATCAGGTTTTTGGAAGAAAAATTTTCATTAGTAATTTGCTAATATAAGAAGCTGAGTAAGATTGAAATTAAAATGCTACAGTCTCCCCCCCCCCCCCAAAGAAAAAAAATATCCTTCCTCAAAGACATGAAACTGATATTAGCTTATTTTGTTTTCTCTTCTTTCCAAGTCAGAAATTTTATTAAATAAAATTATGCTCACTTCTGACATAATTATGGAGGAGGAAGCAAAAGGGCTGTGTCTTGATAAATTTATACTATATTCTACTTACTCCAGGCAGCACAAGAATTTGGTCTCCAACAGAAAGACTGTTAGAAGGAACTTCAACTGCCGATCCAAATTCTGTTGCATCATTGTTAACCAGAAGACGAGCTTTTGTTGGCAATATACTAAGAAGTCCTGTCATATCACTGGTTGCTTTAATTTTAGCTCTCTGTTCAAGATTCTTTCCCAACAAGACAAATGCAATTAGCATAATTGGTTCCTCAAAGAAAGCCTTCCAACCCTACACAAAAAGCACATTTAACACACAAACACTTATATTAGATTCCAATTTGAATGTGTAGTTGCTCAGTAAAACAAAAATATTAAACAAATGAAAAAAAAAAAAAAAGTCCATCCAAAGGGATAAGGCTTGGTTGTTGTTGTTAATACAACAAGCTCACTGTTGCACTAAGAATTTGATTACAAAGAGAATAGGATGTCTGAGAAATTATATGTCAATTAAGTGAACAAAGGTGTTTTACCAAATTTGGCATCAAAGCAGCAAATGAGCTGACAGTAAACGATGACAAGGCCCCAAGACCAACTAACGTGTTCATGTTTGGTGCCCTTTTAATTAGACTTTGTATGCCATCAAAAATAAGTTGGCGCCCAGGACCAAGTAATGTAAACAAAGACACGGATAGATGAAAGCCAGTGGAATGAAATGCATGGATCCATGATGCTTTTGCTCCAAGGAAATGAGAGAGATGGCCAAAGAGACAGACAGCACATAAAGCCCAGGAAACCACTAGCTCACGACCTGACGCGAGAAAAGGGAACCAGAAGTACAATGATTAGCTTCAACCCTTGCAGCAGATGAAGTATCATACAACCACATAAACATGCCAAGTTTATTTATTGCAACACCTAACCTAGAGAAAGTAGTGAAATATTTACCACTTTCTCTCAATTGTTTATGCTTTTCATCCATTTTCCTTTCAAAAACTTGGAGGAAACTGTCTCTTCCAGAATCTGCACTACAGAAACAGCCGAAGAGTCAACCCACCACACACATCAATGAAGAAACAGGCACAATTCACTACATGCAAATCTTAAGCTTCAATTTAAGAATTTAATTACTCCACAATCTGTAACTTAAGGATGAGAAAATACAACTTTGAGATAACTGGCTTCAGATAGAAACTCTGACTGGATTCACTAGAAATTCAATCAGGTGACAAATCATGTAATGAAGATATTCTAAGATCAGTGGGTTCTTCAGTAGGCCTCAGGACACTATTTTATGAGAAAATATACTCTTCCCAATGATATTCTGGAATGTCCTTACTTCTGGTCCTGTGGTTCCACACTAGGAAAAAAACCTGGAATGTCTTGCTCAAATAATTGGTCCAATACTGGATGTAACCTTTCTGCTATGGAAGATGCTTGATATTAACAAAGCTCTGGAAGTTAAGGGTCCAGCTACTATTAGAAATTAATGTGACTCATGAAGAAACAAGGCTTATCTTATGCATATCAATAATTAGGTATTTATAAAACATTAGTGTGTGTGTATATATATATGCCATATTTTGTACTTATTTTGGATAAATAACGAAAATATTATGAAGATATAGAAGAAGAGTACATGAAACAACATTATAAAAAATAAAACATTATTTTGTCCTGTTTTTTTGAACTTGATGTGTCATGTATCAATATGCTAAAAGAAGAAAGCACACAATGTGAGATATTATCTTACACTTGAGATTATAAAATGCAGAAGTTGCAACCAGGTTTCAATGAAAACAAGCTATAAAACAGACAATGCTGATGGCACAATTCAGATAAGTAGTATCGTATGTTCACTATAGTACATAAAATTCACCAGCTGTAAAAAACATTAAATGGGTCACAACGAGGGACTTCCATCTATCATACACACAAATCACAAACAACTTCAGACAATCACGAGTGTTCAAATTCTTGACAAATAAGAGCAATTTTCAGATTGAACATCAGCAAATTATTCTTCAAAATGCTGGGCCTCCCAAGCTCAGGCATGGCTCTCCAATACCCACGACAATAGCTGCAGAGACCCACCTACTGAAGGGAGAAATTGCAATGTTAATAATGGTTTTACACCTATCCTATCCATTGTATGGGGGATATAGGGTTTGAAAAACATTTTAGTCATATGAATGTTATCACGTGAAACTTATATCCTTGTGAATTAAGGGCATACCATTGAGTCCAAACAACCACTTTTTTGAATTTTATGGTGATATAACTTGTTCACTTGCTATCTTCCTGACCTGCCATTTGACCCACCAAGCTCCACATTAATCATATTTACTCTACAAATGTGGCAACATCTAATCTCTTTTGTACTAAGGATATACTAAGGACTGCATAATGGACAACCAGAGAATAAATATGTCCATTTCATATTATGTCTAAAGTTTGACAATTCTCAGACACTACCATACATTAAACTCAATTTAGAAAGTGTTGTTTACATTCTTCCATTTTTAAGCTTGGCTAAGGTAGGGTATTTGACAAAGTTATGAGATGTGAAACAAGGTACATCACGTGAAATCACACAAGTAGAGAGAAAGGTTGCTTATTGTATTCAGATATATTTTCCACATGGTCTATTATAAATATTCTCATTCCTCAGGCCTTAGAAACTCCACAACATTAAGGCAACTGCAACCCCCCAAAACTATTGGTTGTCTTCCAGGTCAATATGTATTGAGAAGATTGTATACAGCAAGGCATAAGAGTGTACTGCTTTTCATTATTTTTGCAGCCATGCTTAATACATGTAATTTTTTCGAACATAGCCAATCTTACAGTACTATCAAATTACATGCATCATGATCTTTAAAGAATTGAGCAATTCCTTTCCCTTTCTTCTGTTTAACATGTATGTTTATAAAAGAAACATAGCAGCATTACATTTTCAATATTAATGAGATAAAAATCATTACAAACTGAATGACAAGATAAAAATGTTGGTGATCATGTAACTATACCACGAAAGCTAGACTTGAAACCACAGTTAGTCAAATGCTCAGCCAGTGCCTCTCCTAGTTGCTTTTGCCAATTGGGTGCCACTTTAGCCTCAGATACAGGCCAAACTATTGCTGTCTCTGTCGTAAGATTAACACTTGCGGATGACACTTTAGGCTGTTCATTTATATAACAAAGAAAAAGGTAAATTTAGAGTGCAAGATGGAAAATAATTACAAATGCATGCATTTATGTAAGATATAAGATTTCTACTCAAATAACTTTTTTTTCCTTCTGGTTGTTGATAACAGAAGGAGTCGGCAGCCTTGAGGCAAGAGACTTTGAATGAGTACCCCTTCTTGTGGAGGGAACTAATTGATTACTTTCCGTTACAATAAAAGACATCTAAATTTGTAAAAAAATATTAGGATATTCAAGAGTTTACTTTACATAACAAAGAAAAGGTAAAATACATTATTTTTAAAAATCAAGTATCTTTTAATAGATTAATGACCGGTCTGATTAAATTTTCAAAAGGAAATTAGGCACGCTTTTTCTTCGATGTATAAATAGAGTACAATGAAAATAGACAGAGATATAACCAAACAGTCTTCTTTTTTTTCTTTTCTAAGGATTCTATATAATATTACTTAGGAACAAAAAACAAAAAGACTATGTGAAAATAGATTATAACATTCCTTTAAATACAATACATAGGTCCCTGAGTCCATTTCTACTCAGTCATTTCCAATCATATTCTTAACCACAAATAGATAAATGAAAATGAAAATTTCAAAATTCAGATTAAAGTTTCACAAATGACATTCGTCTCCCATCTCTGAGCATAATTTCTCCACTTTTATTTTAATCAACCCCATAAATTTGGCATATAGGAGACCAGACCGTCAGATGGTCCTCAGTTTCCAATCAGTTGGTATTTTAAACTTTGCAGAATACCATGAAGATCAAAGTCAACATGTTAAAGCTCCAATCAGGTTGTATTCTAAACTTAGCAAAATACTATCAAGTGTCTAAACCAAATTAAATTGCAACAACTTACTTGCATTTCTAGAATTCTCTTCACATTAGATGCACATCCCCCGCACACCATTCCCTGCACAGAACATTATATTAAAATAAAATCAAATAAGTGTCCGGAATAGATAGGAGAGAAGCTCATACCGATACATCGAGAATAACAACATCAGGATTAAGTGCCAAAAGTTCCTCAGACCCTTCAGCAACCAATTTAGGGTTCGCATCACCAGACTCACTATTACCACCACCTCCACTACCACTATCCCCACCAGCCCCACCATTTCCACCCCCAAAAGAAGCAGCGGAGCTCGAAAGACACTGCACACGACACCGTATTGGTAGCTGCGCAGCACACAATTTCCTCAGCGACAGCGAATAGGAATTGTTTGACCTCCGAATGCTGTAGTTTCTGTGAGCAGAAAAAGATGTGAGCCTGGTATGGAGGAGCTGCTGGGTGAGAAAGCAATGGTCCACTGAAGCTCTGGTGAAATGGCGGTTCAGAGCTTTTACAAGTGCCATGTGCGTTGTAGCTGCAGATAGGGTAGCCTCCATTGAAGATTGAAGAGTCTCTCTTTTTCTCTTCTACTCCTACTCTATTTCTGGGTGAGAGTTGTCTCTGTTTCAGTTGACCACGCGAGCGAAAAAGCGGAACATGGGGCTATTGGAGTAGCTTTGTCAGCCGGGGCAAAAAGGCGTGATAAATTTATTTATAATCGAGAGGAAATTAATTGACATTGATGTAAATTAAAATTTTATCATTTATATTAATTTTTCTGGTAAATATTTTAATTTCACTTAATGATTGTAATATATGAACATTAATTGTTAGGATAGGCTTTAATAATGAGTAAAAAATTAATATCTAACTCGTTTAATTTCTATCTCTTCCTCTTAATATTTTTATTTTTTCTAATTTTAAAATTTTAATTTATGTTAGAATACAAAATTATTGTAAATTTTTTTATAAATTACATTCTGCTTATTTTTCTAATTTAATTTTATTCAATTTATTATTTCACTTGTCACACAAAACTATGTTGGATTATAAATATTTATGATTAGAATTAATATAACTCATGACTTATTAATAAATATTCATAATTTATGATAAATATGGACACAATATATTAATTTAATTATTAATTTAGAAAGAGAAGAGCCTTATTTATGTGTTGTGAAAAATGGAACGATAGCGACAATTCTAGTAAAATTATAGTTGCAAGATAATTAAATTCTTAGCATATAACAAGTAATCATGATGATTTTAGTTACTTAAAATTGGAAAAAAAAAGTCACAATGATCTTTTATAATATTAATATAAAACAAATAAAATCTTACACAAATTTCTTTTCATCTTGTAATTATAATTTTATTAGAATCATTGTTATTGTTCTATTTTTATTATATATAAACATGATTTTTTGCTTACTAAAATAATAATTAAATTAGTATGTTGTATCTATAATTCTCATGAGAGACATTCTCTCATAATCCCTCACTCACCTTTTCCATTTTAGATAGGAAAAAGATGCTCTTGTGATTTTTATTGTATAAATAACTCTTGTTTAATAAATCTATGATGCTAAAATGGCTAATATACTTATAACAATGCACATAATTCCTAAGTAGCAATTCCTATGAAAATTCCATCCAAAATGTTGTGATAATTTCATTAATATTATATATACATATATATAATCAATATAAATGCTTAATTTGGTTTATCGAAAATAATTGATAATGATTTTATGAAATACAATTTATATCAAATTTTTTTAAAATTTTTTTTATTAATTTCATATTTTACTTGATTAATTTTGTTCAATTTCACTCCTCTAAAACATTTTTTTTCTAATATCATCCTTTACAAAATTTAATTTGCCAATTTTATTTTTCATTATTAATTTATTATGCATATTTATATGAAGATAAAATTAAAAAAATAAAATAAATAAAGGTTGAGATTGATTAAAAAAATTAAATGATAAAATTTGATAAATATGAATAAATGAGAAATAAAATAGATTGGAGAGAAAGAAAATACAACTCATTAGGAAAGGGGAATGGAGAACTTTGGGAGTGCTACTCATTATTGTTCGTATATGATCAAACTTGGCAAAAAATCATTGAAAGAAAAAGATGCTATACAAAGAAGTAATAAAAAAGTGAAAAGACTTCACCATGAGAAAGAGATACAAAATGTTGAAATTGTGATTAGGGGTCCAACTATGCCTGATACACTAGTAAGGAAATAATTTCATACAAAGATTCTCTAATTGGAAGTATTCTTGAAGCATATAAACAAGTTTTTTTTAGAATGAGGACATGGATTTGGAATTCTTGTCAAAAAAAGAGGAAGATACACAGCCTTTGGAGGAATTTAAAGTCAGAGTGAACCTATCTAAAGAAGCTAAAGAATAAATCAAACAAAAGTGAAAAGCTTCTCTCATTGTGAAAATTTTTAGGAAAAGAGTCAATTATAGTTATCTTGAATAGAAGTTGCAATCTATTTGTAGATCAAGAGGAAATATGGAAATTATTAATTTGTGAGATGGTTATTTTATTACCAAATTTGCATCTAAGGAAGATCTGCAAAAGGTTTTGAAAAGGAGGCCTTGTTTTATAACAGGACATTATTTGAAACTACGTTACTGGAGTCCTAACTTTATAACCTTAAAAGCTCCCCTTCTCTCAGTAGCCATTAGGTTAGGCTACTAAGTGTACTAGTTGAATACTAAGACCTAATGTTGCTTAAAGAGATTGCTACAAAAATTGGCCTTGTCTTGAAAATTAATGCTTATATAACTATTAAAAAATGTAGCAGGTATGCTCGAGTTTGTGTATAGTTAGATTTAGACAAACCCATGCCTAGGAAATTATGTGTAAGGTGATCAAGGCAAGATATTTACCATGAGCCTCATTTTATCAATCTTATGGAAAAATAAAAGAAAGGACAAGGAAGTACCCTTATAAAGAATCAAAAGTAGATGAAAATATTAAATCTATGGATAATCTGCTACAAAATTCCAATAATGTTCATATGTCTGGAGTTAACGAAAGTAAAGATATGACTTCCCAAAAAAAGGAAGAGTGGCAAATAGTTTTAAATAGGAGAAATAGAGGCAAACAAGCTAAAAGTAATACTCAAATTAAAGAGACTAATTAAAGAAAAACAAGTATAAATAAAAAATAAATTATACCAACCAATATAAGCAGTAGATTAATTGAAGACTAAAAGATAGAAGAACAGAAATCACAAGTTCCAACTAAAATTGATTCCCTAAATATTCTTATAAAAAAATCTATGGAATAGCAAATCAAGAATAATGATAATTATATTAGGGAAACTCCAAGAAATAGAGAAATTACATTAAATTCTATTTTATCTTATTTAAGTAAAAGAAAAAATAATGTAAGTAAAAACCATTAATATGAGTTTGCTTTAGCATTAACTGCTAAAATGGATAACACCAATGGCACTAAAATTCCTTACGAGGAAAAACTATATGAACTTAAATGTAGAACAAAGAGTGAAGTTAGGTTAAGAGAGGAGAGCACAGAAGTTAAAGAATGCTTAAGCTAATGTCCAGGGACAAAGTTCAACATTACAAATTGTGATACCCCCGATCACACCTACAATGAAAAACTAGGTGATTCTATATAAGGACAAATTGATGCTAATGGACAGAAGAATGCTAGGAGATACACCCTTAAATCCTTTGAACTATAGTCACTAGATGGATCCATAATTAAAAAATGCTTAGTCCAACCTAATCCTAGTAACAATAGAACAAGAACCAAAGGACTTACCAATACTTACGGTAGAAGACATATCACTTTTTATGCCAAGCCTATAAGCTCATCTAGAACATTAAGTTTTAATCAAGATAGGATTAAGGCCAACCTTAAGTCCATCACCAATACAAACTTTAGCAGAGTGGTTGAGATCAAGAATTCACTATAATCATTAGATTGTAGTGGAGAGAATTAACCTACTCCGATTTCCTATGAACTTATTAATAATATAAGATTAGAAAAGAGCTTATGTTATGATGATAGCTAAAACAACACTCATATTTAGCTTGGACCTAGTGACAAGACTTAACCAATCAATGAAGCAAACTCATCACACTTTTACATCCAAACTATTGGAAGTGAAAACCTTAAATAATCCATGAATGCTAAGGGAGCAATGACTAAGGGAAGGCCCTCTATCAAATCTAAATAGGACCATGATAAATTATTTTGTTCTTTGAAATTTCAAAATGAAAATTTTACTTTAAAATTGTAGGGGTGCTGCTAACCTCATATTCAAAAGAAGTCTTAAAGACTTAAATCTCAATATAGTTTTGATATGTTGGTGTTGATTGAGACCAAGCTTTTTAGTGATTGAGCTATTGAAGTATGTAATGATTTACCTTTTCAATATCATGTTGCTTTTGAAGTTTTGGATCATTTAGGTGGTACATAGGTCCTTTAGAAAGTTGAAGTTATGGAATGTCAAGCTTTGAATGTTATTGAACAAGAGGTTCATATGATTATCCAAGTATGTAATCCTAATACTATCTAGCTACTTTCTACCATTTATACTAACCTTAGAATTAGATAGAGGGAACTTCTCCAGAATAATCTTATGCAAATTGCTAGATTTCATAATATGCCTTGGTGTTTAATAAGTGACTTCAAATATATTACTTTTAGCTATGAAAAATTAGGGGGTCATCTAGTAGATAATTATAGATCTAGTCTACTAAAAAATTGTATTGATAATTGTAAAATAATTGACTTAGGCTTTAGTAGACCTTTATTTACTTGATCCAACTGTCAAAACCCTTATTTTCTCATTCAATGTTAGCTTGATAGGTGTTATACCAATACTAAGTGGATTCATCTCTTTCCAAATGTATATATTTATCATTTTCTTAAGTCCCACTCTAATCATACACTTGTGCTTATCAATATAGACCTTAGCAAACTAGCTTTGCTATAGCCTTTTAGATTAAAATAAATGTGGTTATATCATCCTACATTCCCTTTTCTTGTCAAAAAGACTTAGAGTAATATGGACAGGGATTTGCAATGTGTTTTAAATAACTTTATGGAGGAAACCAAAAGTTAGAATTATAAAGTCTTTAGAAATATCTTATTTTAGAAAAGGAGGCTATTAGCCTAACTAGGGGGAATTGAAAAGAAATTAGCCTTATCACCCCATAGTTAGCTTATAAATCTTTAAAAAAAGTTAAAACAAAATTATCATAATATCTTGCTTTATGAAAAGGAGTTTTGGTATATGAAATCAAAACTTAATTGGTTTCTTGAGGGAGATAGAAATATGAGATTTTTCCATGTTACTACCTTCATTAGAAGAAAAAGATAATAAAATTAGTAACCTAAAAGATGAAGAAGGTAGATGGGTGCAAGATCCAAGTAAGTTAATTTGGATGGTCCGAGCATTTTATTAGAATCTATATAATTCTAGCTCAGTGGCTAGGCTTTCAAATCACTTTAATAAGATTAATTGGCATAACACTTTTCCTTCAGAAGCTGACCAAGTTCTAAATGTCATTTCTGGGGAACTAGAAATAAAAATGGGTTTGTTCTCTCAAAAATCCAATAATGCTCCAAGAATTTGATGGATTAAATCTTAGGTTCTATAAAAAATTTTGGAGTTCAACTAAGCATGTTGTTATTAAAACTATTCAAAAGTATTTCTGGATAGCTTAAATCCCCTCTTATCTAGATGAAATTCTATTAGTCCTTATTCCTAAGAGGAAAAATCTAGAAAAAATTAAACATTGAAGGCTTATTAGTTTGTGTAACATAGTTTACAAAGTGCTTTCAAAAATCCTTGTTAAAAGATTAAGGCCTTTCTAAAACTCCTTGATTTTATCATATCAAAAAGCTTTTATTAGTGGTAGGTAGGTAATTGATAACATAATCATAGCACAAGAACTCTACCATCAAATAAGGCATAAGAAAGGTAAAGAAGGGTTAATGATGATTAAAATAAATTTAAAGAAAGTCTATGGTAGGCTTAAATGGAGTTTTTGTAGCTGATATTTTTAATCTATATAAGTTCTCATCTTATCTTTAATCTTTGATAATGAATTGTGTGAAGTCAACTTCCATTATAATCTTTTTTAATGGAGGGAACCTTCAACTTATCAGAAGATTGAGATAAGGAGACCTATTATCTCCTTACTTTTTTATTTTATGTATAAAGTTTTTAAGGTTCATAATTCAAAGCTTAGTGGAAGAATGAGCTTAGAAACCTATTAATTCATCTAGGAATAGACCTATTTTTTGTTAGTGATATTTTATTGATAACTAGAGTTTCTGTTAAAAATGCAGTTATTATTAAAGAGATTATGAATCAATTTAATAAATTCTCTAGACTAAGAGCTAACTATGAGAAATATAGAATTTTCTTTTCTTTAAGTACTAATGATACTCTCAAAGAGGAAGTGAAATTAATTTTAAATTTGGAAAGTACTAATATTTTGGGCTACGTACTTCTTTTAGAGGCTAGTCTTTTGATTATATTTTAGATAAGTTAAAATCAAAACTTAGTTAATGGAAAACTAAGTTTTTAAATATAGCTAGAAAAAAAACACTTATAAAGGCAATTTTACAAAGTATTCCCACATATTTTATGTAATGTTCTTATACTCTAAAAAAAGTTTGCCAAAAAATATATGCCTATTCAAAAAATTTCCTATGCGGTTCAATAGAGGAGAAAAAAGAAAATGCATCTAGTTAAATGAGATTGAGGAATTTAATTTGTTAGAGAATAAGGCCTTAAGTTACATAAATCTCATATTTGGAACCTTACCTTATTGATTAAGCTGAATTGGAGATTTTTACAAAAAAAAGAAGCTTTTTGGGCTAAATGTTTATATTATAAATATGTGCATAATAGAATAGGCTAAAAATTAATATTTCTCCCATTTGGCAAGGGAGTTTACTAAAGCAAGATTAAAATGGCTATTTAAAAATAAAAAGAATGTTAATTTTTGGATAGATAATTAGTCTAACTTATAACCTTTGAAATCTCAGTTTATTAGTCCTCTTTTAAGGGACTAATTATCCTAGAAAGTTTCTAAGTTAGTTAATGATGCTAATATTCAGAATATAGATGTGTTGAATAGTTTTCTTCATTAAAGATATTTGTCTTATAATTCAAAATACTATAGTTAATCCTCAGCATTAAGAAAGAGATGATATTATTTAGAATTTTTCAAAAAATGGAGACTTCAGCATGCTAGATACATATAACTATATCAAAATGAAGTTAAAAAATAGTAACCAAGTTGAGAAGGAAGACTATAACTGAATATGGAAGACTTTTGTGCTTCCAAAAAATCAAATGTTGCTATAACGCATATCTATGAAAAGTATTCAAATGTTTAACATGTTAATAAGGAGGAGAATTAATGTTAATCTAGTTTGTTATATATATAAGACTGAAGAGGAGAGCTAAGTACATTTATTCAAAGATTATACTTTCATAAAAAACTTTTAGCAATAGATTCCCTTTCCTAATGATTTTTCTTTAAACCAACTAATGGAATTCTATGAATATGTTAAAATAAACTGGAAATCCACAAAAAGGCTACTTTGTTTAACTTACATTGGTATGTTATTTTCAATTCAACTCTTTAGTGTATTTGGATATATAGAAATGAGATAGTTCATAACTAAACTAGTGAGCAAAAAATAGTTTAAGCCAGTAAAGCTTTTCCCTTCAAAACTATAAGCAAGGCAATTGAAACTTTTGTTTATAGTGCAACTTTTGTTTATAATGCATATAGAACATTTGTTGATCCTAAAGGATATAGTTTGCACTTAGTTAAATAGAGCACCAATAATGATGGTTGGATGAAATTGAATATTGATAGATCTACTAATAGTTAGCAAGGAATGGCTAGAACTGGTGGAATAATTTGGGACAATAATGGAAAATAGATATCTGGTTTGTACAAAGGATTAAATAGGATTACTAGTATAATAACTAAAATTTAGGGACTCATTGAAGGGTTAAAAATAGTTATTCAGCTTAATATAGAAATAAACTCACACCTAGTGGTTAACTTATTGAAAAGTTTTAAAAGCCACAATCTTTTACTTAATAGTTTGCCCATGAATGCAAGAAGCTCTTTACTAGAATTTGTTAAACTATTATTGACCATGTGCATAGAGAAGCTAATCAAGTGGTAGATTACTTGACCAAGAAAGGGCAAAAATTGTAATCCTACTTAAATATCAATTGTAGTCCAATAGAGGATGTTATTCTTTTGCTTGTTGAAAACAATTCTTTAGTTTATTATCCTTATTATGTTGTATGTAAAAATAATTATGATATGAACTTTTGATTTAGTTTTGTTCACCTCTTTAGTTTAAATAGACTTTATTTAGATAAAGATAAAAAAATAAGAAATAAAATTAATAAAATAATATTTCATGAAAATAAAGTTTATATAAATTATATTTCATAAAAATGAAAATGGTTGTGTACTTGTAATTATGAAAGTAATGCATTTCTATTAAATTAGATGGTGAAAATTGTGAGTATTATTATTATTATTAAATAGATTGCAATTTGTCATAAAAAAGAAACTTATAATAATTTTGTGTTTCAAAATAAATTAAAATTTTATAATTAAAAAAAATGCTATGAAAGAGATAAGAATTAAATGAGTTAAACATTAGTTCTTTCTTATCATTAAAGTTAGTCTTACTAATTAATATGTATACATTATTATATGAAATTAAAATGAATAGTAGAAATTTGGTGTAAGTTTGGAGTATTAATTGACCCACTCCTTTTATAATTTATTAATATGATTAATAAGTAACGAATTAATTTTTAAAAGTGTTTAACATACTAGAAGCTAATAGCTAATAAATTTCACAATGTAACTTATAAGTGGCATTTAATTTGCAGAATCAAACATTTCCGAGAATCTTCAAATCACTTAAGAATATGATTCCTAAAAATTTAATTTGTGGGAATATAATATTCTCATATTTAGTTCAATTAGAAATATTCTTATGAATATTATAATATTATATTTTAATTATTTTAAATATTTTTAAAAATTGACTGGTTATTAGTGTTGTATAATGACTAACGGTGGTCATTGGCAATAAGTGATAGTAGTAAATATTGGTTATCAAGAATAAGTGATGGACAATAATGGTCATTAGAAATTAGTAGTTCCTAAAAATCCTAATATTCTTATAAATCACTTAAGAATATGATTCTAAAAAAATTAATTTGTGGAAATGTGATATTCTCATGTTTAGTTCAATAGAAATATTCTTATGAATATTATAATATTATATTTTAATTATGTTAAATATTTTTAAAAATTGAGTAATTATCGATGATGTATAATAGCTAATGGTGGTCACTAATAGTAAGTGATGGTAACATGTAGTGGGCACTGAGAGTAAGTGATAGGCAGTGGTGGTCATTAGAAACTGGTAATGGCTAATTATGGTTGCTAACAATAGGTAATAACTAATAATAGGTGGTAGTCAGTGGTAATCACTGACAATGAGTGGTAGTTGATAATGGTTACTGGTGATGGGTAATGTCTAGTTATGGTTACTAATAATAGGTGGTAGTGAATGCTAGTAACCAATAATAGATAGCAGTGAATGATGGTCATTGATAGTGGTATTAACCATCAACGATAAATTGTAGTAGTTAACGATAGTCACTGATGAAGGATGATGGGTAGTCACTAATGATTACTAATGATAGGTGATGGTGAACAATGGTCACCGGTAGTGGGTGGTGGCAATCAATAATGATCACTAAAAATTAGTAGTAGCCAATAATACGTAATGGTAAATAGTAGTAATCAATTTATGGTGTCAAGAAATAAAAGGGGAAATTCATGGTAAATTTAACTAACTAAGAAAGGTAAGTAGATAAGTTTTTTAAAGTGTAATGATTAGAGGATAAAATGTTCTATTTAGTATAATGTAGTAAATAGAAGGTAAATAACATTATATTCGAAAAATTTATAAGTAAGAGTCAGTTAGGTGCAATTAGGGTGGTGTGTGTAAGAGCTAAGAAAGAATAATATGTATATGATAGTTAAGTTTTAAAACTATCTTAATGATGATGTTGTCAATATACCGATTGATATAAGGAGAATAAAATCTATTCATTTTAGAATTTGATACATAATATACATAAGATTAATAAATTAGTATTGATTAAAGATTATATTATAGGAATTTTAACAGAAAGTAAATAACAAAAGTTAGTAGGTCAAGTGCTAACGATTATGGGATAGTGTTTGGGTATAATCTTAAGAAACTAAAGGTATTTATGATTAAATAAATATATGAAATTTAGGGATAAGTTTAAATGAACTATGAGATTATTTTTATGTAATATAGTAAGGCAATTAAAATATGAAGAAATGGTGGTTTGAAATTTATGGGAGATATTTTAGCTTAAATAAGGATATATGTATTAAAAGAAAATGGGTATTATGCTTTTAAACTTTAAACTCCTCTGTATTAAATTAATAAAATTTATTAGAATCCATATTGTTCAAATTCTAAAGTTGCTAGAATTTCTCATAGTAGTATAAATTAAAGATAAATTCTCAAGCAAAGTTAAAATATTTAATGAATAAACTTGTAAAGGTATAATGATAAATTTAGATGATGATTTATGATAGTTAATTCATAAATAAGAATGATATAACCCCAAGGTTAGTTGTAGCTCTAGCAATATAAACCTATGAAAGGTATAGTTCCTCTTGTCGCTTAAAAGATTATTATCGATTAACTAACTAGATAGCCCAACATGATAGCCTCATATCAAGGTTTAATTTACATTTTGAAAGCTATCTTCTCTGAAAATAGTAAAACTAAAAACCTTTATCGAAGTGCAATGTGAGATATGGCCCTTGAGAGCCATTAATTTGATTGCTATTTGTAGTATATTGTTTTTAGCCAAGCTTAAAATTCATTAAAATGTAGGATATTTATATCTTTATAATAGTTTATTGCTAAGCAACCTAACTATTTGCCTATACAAATGTTATTTTATCAAGTGGTGTGACTCTTATGCCATGTAATATATTGTTGTTATCATACAAAGATATTTATATGGTTATTATTATTATTATTATTACCCTTATTATTACTATTATTAATACTAATATAGATAATAATACCATTGTTATTATTGACACCACTATTATTAATATTGATGTTACCAGGTTTATCATTAATACTGATGTTAATATCATCATTTATATCATTGTTACTAATTTAAAGTGGGAAAGTGTTGCACTTGCAAGTGATGTCATGAGATTTATGGCAAAAATGTGATATTGTAGTAATTTGAGGGTGAGGAATAAGGTCATGTTAAGTTGTTGCACATACATCTATAAATAATGATTTCATATATTTATAGATTATTAGGGATTTAATTAACCTGTTTGTGTAAGCAAATGAGGCAATTTTCCTAAACTACATCTCAATTATGTGTAGAAAATACTTAATAAATATGGCTACTTCAATAAAGTATGGTATGATATCATTAAATTAAAAGCTATGCTAACTTTGGGAATTATAATAACATCTAATAGACAAAACTTTCCAATAGAATAAATTCAAAATACGATTATTACTTTTAAGATTCATCCATCAGAGTAGGATATATGAAATCTTATAGTCCTTAAAAAGAAAGATTTTTTTAATGAATGATTTGGTGAGGAAATTAAAAGTATATGTACAAAATCTTGGTAATATTGGACATTAAATGCCAATTTTTTGAAGAAATTCCAGTAGTAAAATAGCCACAAGGGAAAGTAATGTGGTCATAATGCAATAAGGTAGATGAAATTATGAGAATATATTCTATGCGCCTCATTAGGAATATGAATAGTAGTTATGCAATTTCTCTAATTAGCAATTTTTCTAAATTCTTGCATAAATCTAAAATGTAAGCCTAAAACTACTAATACCATGCGAAATTAAAGATTTATATAATGACTATACTAATAGTATAATAATAACCCTAGGGAATGTTTGAATAAAAGTGAAGAAATGAGTATCACTAGAATTATTCATGTATAATTAGGTCTATAATCTAACCAATCTTGAATGTATGAGCAAGTTAATTACTTAATACATAAGAATTAAGTCTATAATGTTGAAATGGAAGCAATAATAGATACATAAGCGTTTAGGATTAAGTAGAAGGTGATAGGTGCATTGATTAAATAGGCATTTTACCATTTTAAACTAAAAGGAAATTAAAGAAAGGTAACCCTAATCATTAGTGTAAGTAAACAGTGTATGGGTTTTGAGAAGTAGTGTTAAGGTATGATTTAATAAGCAATATTCCTAAATTAATAATGAGTATTTTGATTAAATGCTAGAACATAATGTCAATGCATTTCCACTGAAATTACAAAGTTAACTAAGTCTTAAGAATTTAAGGATAAATTCTTTTGAAGAAGAAAATATTATTATAACCTTGTAAAAATTTTGAATGCTTATATATAAGAACAATAAATTTGTATAAAGGAATATAAGATAAAGCTTTGTCTAAGGAATAATTAATTATTTTAGTGAAATTAGAAATAAAAATTTTATAACTAATGTATGAGAATAGAGGAATAAAATGAAATGTATAGATGATAAATATAAATAGAGTTGAATATGAGAGTGTAAAGGAGATTTATAGCTATTTTTGTACGTTTGCCTTTGCCCTTTTATTCTCATTTTTTCAATTAATTCTCATTTTCTCCCTCCCAAAAGCAAATCCTAACCTTTATCATCTTATTCTCCCATCATTCACCGAAGAAAAAATCTCCAAAATCTCCATTAATAAATCATATTCATTAATCCACATAGGTTTAGGCTTTTTGAACTCCTATTTAGGTTGAATCTCTTCTTTATTTTCTTCATAATTTGAGATATTGGAGCATTTTAGGTTAAAGAAAATAATTTGAGCTTTAATATATGAGGTTTAGTTTTTGGATGATTAGGAATGTTGAAAACATAACCATTTTTAATTAGAATCTCCTTTATATAAGATAAGGAAACTTCTTAACTAAACTTGAATAGGTTTAAATGATATAAGTTGCCTACGAATAAGTTTTCTATGTTTTACACTAATCTTAAGGAGATTATATGATATATGGGTTTTGGCTTGATTTCCTTGATGGATTTCATGTGTATTATGATGAGAATGTAAGGTATAATGATATAAGTTTGAATAGTGGCTTATAGTGTGAAAATTTAATTTTAAAAATCTCATATGAATTGTGTTTTTTGATAAAGTTTTACAAAACATTAAGTTATAGTTATTATATAGTTAACTATGCCCTAGAAATATGCTTTCTAGATAAGTATAATCAACTATGCACCCGTAAAGTTACTCTTAAGTGTTATGTAGTTGACTATAGGTCATATAATTGCTCATTGAACCCTTGTAGTCAACTATAACCTTTATAGAGTTGACTTTAGGTTTCCATACTCGAATATATAGTTAATAACACATTATAAAGCTTTATGCATTTTGTAAGGTCAAGGTATAATTAGGTGTTTTGTAGTATTGTAATTGCTTGATGCATAGTAGATGGTGATGAATATAAGATATGAGGCCATGCAAGAAAGCATGATAATATTGTAATGTGTGTGTACATATTGTGAAATTAAATTGCAAAGGTTATGGTAAAAATATATTATTATTAATTATTATTTATCGTTTTGCTTGAATATTGATATTTATATTATGATAATGAAATGAAAGTGCTAGTAAGCACTCACTATTAATCAAATCATTATGTGACTGAGATTAATGTTGAATAGGTTAAATATATATTTGATATGCCCTTATGCACTAAATTCGGATGTTTATTTATGAAAGGATAAGATTGACCTTGGAGGAATAAGATTATGTTTATAAAGAGAAAATGATGATTAGGAGTTACAAAGAAATTATATGTTTTTTATTTATAATTGCTTTTGGATTATATTACATTAAATCTCTTAAACTAAATGAGTTAAGAAATGTCCTTATTATTATGTTATATATAAAAGTGTCATTGGATAGTTATGATTGGGCAACAAGGTTGTGCATATGAATGGAATGGTTTAGCAATTTAAATTTTCCTAACAAATACAATGATACAAAATAAATAATGTGATAGTGCTTGGATCTATTTTGTGTGTTTATGTTTGCTTCCATGTAAGCTAGTTCATTTTTTAAAATTATCTCTTTTCCTTTGTAAAGGTATGGGACTTCCATAATTACTTTAAATAAGTTTTACAAATGAGTAAATATTAAGATTTATGAAATGTCATAATTACATTTTATCTTATTTCCAAAGCTTTTACTTATTCATTAAGTTTTTTTAATGGAAATTTTGTTATCTCATCCCATTTTTTCTTCTTTTGTATAGGGGATTTTTCCCCTTTAGTACTCAATTGGTATTGATTAGGATAGAAAAAAGCTTGATCATGCATTTGTCGTTAAGGTGAATCATAGGATAGTTAATTTAGGTAGTGATATATAAATATTTATTGCATAATAATTTCTTATTAAACTATATTCATTTTAAATAGTGTTTATTTTCATTAGGATATAAATCATTATTACATATTTTCAAAATTACATTCTTAGTTGAAGTAAGGTTGGTAGGTAGTTGTACGGTGCAACTCTTTATGCTAGTCACATGGCTTATGATAGGTTATGATATTGGTGGTCAATAGTAGGCATTAATGATAAATGGTGGTTGATAATGATCACTAGTGATAAATAGTAGTAAATAATGGTCACTAGTAATAGGTGATAGTAAGTTGTAGTCCCAAGTTATGCATGGTGGTTAATGGTAAGCATCAATGGTGGGTAATGGTTCGTAATAGTCACTAACAATAGTATTAGTGAGTGGTGGTCATCGATGATAGATATTGGTGAGTGGTTAATAATGGTAGTTAATGCTAGCTATCAGTAATAATTAATGGGATAATGATTAATAATGGTGGTCTCTTATGACGAATGGTCATGGGCATTGGTTATTAGTAGTGAAGTAAGGTTGGTAGGTGGTTATGAGGTGCAACTCCCTATAGTGGTCATGTGGCTTGGGATAGGTTATGATATTGATGGTCAATAATGGGCACTAAAAATAGATGGTGATTAATAGTGATCATTAGTGATAAATGACAATAAATAATAGTCACTAGTAATGGATGGTAGTAGACTGTGGTTCCAAGTTATACACAATGGTCAATGGTAGGCATCGATGGTAAGTAGTGATCCATAATAGTCATTAACAATAGATATTAGTAAGTGGTGGTCAATAACGATAGATATTGGTGAGTGGTTAATAAAAACAGTTAATGGTAGCTATTAGTAATGGTTAGTGGCGTAATGATTAATGGTGGTGGTCTTTTATGACAAATGGTCATTAGCATTGGATATTAATAGTAATAGTGATCGATTATGGTTACCAATAATAGATGGTGGTAAATAATGATTACTAACAATGAATAATAGTGAACGATAGTTAATGATTTAGGTAATGGTCAATGGTGGTCAATAATGATAGGTGTTGGTAAAATAAAATGTTAATGACAATAGGATATTAATGGAAGGATAGGTAAAATCATATATTTATATTAATGAATATTCTCATATTATAAAAATATAGAATATCTACATTTTCCTATGAGAATATTTTAGCGGAATAATAAACTAAAAATATTTCTAAAAAATCACATTTTGAAAAATATATTTTTAAAATTTGAACTAAACATAAAAATTTGACATTCCTTTAAAGCATTCCTAAGTACAAGAAAAAAAATTATAAACTAAACACTATTTTCGTGTCAACTAAATAACTTGGAGCACTTTTAAGAAGTTTATAAGGGAATTTACTTCTTAGAAAATTCAATTTCTTTATAACAACATACTTCTTTTAGGAATCAAGCAACTCTAAAATTGATTAATTTGGTCATTCCATTAATATCTCTATTAATGGATAAAATTGGCAATTTTATATATATGCTAACTCATAAATAAAGTTTTAAATATTAAAACTAATAATTAAAAAATATCATATATGAGAATTAAAACTAAGATTTTTAAGTTTATTAAAACTATGATTTATACGAATATTGTTTCAGGTAATATAGCTTTTTTCAATTATTTTTCAAAAATTGAAAAAAAATTTAAATGATATAACATTATCACTTCAGTCTCATAATAACCTAACTAACAATTAAATTTAATTGAAAATTCTAGTTCTTTTAAAATGGATGTCATGTAATAATTTAATTTTTTATAAGAAATTAATATTTAAATTATTATAAATTAATTTACCTTTAATTTTTTCTTTTGTTTATAATGTTTATTTTAGTCCTAACAAATTTTCGCTATTAATTTCATCTTCTAGATATTGTTTTTCTATTATTTTAATCCTTCTGTTTATTAAATTATTGACCTATTAATAGAATTATTAACAAAGGGATTGAAATAACTAATTTATTATTTATGAGGAATAAAATTGGTATAAAACATTTATGTGGGGTTGAAATTAATTAGGGATAAAAAATGAAGTTTTAGTTAAAAAAGATTTATTTTAATTAGTTATTGAATTTTAAAAATGTTTTTATGCCTTAACTAATTGGATAAGATAAAGAAAATTGGAATGACAATGATTAATGAAATAGAAAATATATTCCATAATTTTATTTAGAATATTTAAGAATAGAATAATTATTTCATTTTATTATATTATATTTGGTATAATGAAATAATATAAGGATATTAAAAAAAGCATTTAATAACAATAATATTCATATGAAAATAACAAGTGTCTAACTAATTAATAGTTTGAGAAAACACCTCCAATTTTTTTTAAAAAAAAAGAGAAAGAAAGAAAACTACCTTAAATCTAAGACAAACTTAAAAATCCAAATCAACCTATTATCACGAATTAGTAACTCTCCAGTCATAATATGTGAAATATACTTATTATTCTATGTTAACATGTTAGTTTTCTCATTAACATTAGTTACACTTTGATAGATATCAAAGTATTTAGACTTTATTGTCCATACAATGAAAATTCTATAAATAACATGTTTAAAGGCAATATATGCAATCAAATCGAAACAACCACACAATAATTCCTTAAAAGCATCCTACCACAATAGCTTTTATGTACAATAAGTAAGAAACAATTAATCAGGGAGAGTAACAAATGTTTTAAAGTATGTAAGGGAAAGTAACAAATCAACTCAATTATAGGTTCCATAAACTTATATCAACAAAGAATTGATAAGGCCTTAACATACCTTGATGAGTTTTAAATAAGTTACTAAATAATGACTAACACTTTGAAACTAAATTCAAAATTTTGAAAAATATTATGAAAAAAAGGTAAAAGTAAAAAGAGGAAAGAGGGAGTAAGAAATGAAAAGTATAAGGGGTTGAAAGTGTCATTTGGTTAAAGTATACTATGGTGGTGAGAAAGACATATTTAAGTTGTGAGAGAAAAAAGAAATGATTAGATGAATAATGAAAAGAAAGAAAGAATGATGCCGATGATGATTATTGGCTAGAATAGCAACATTAGGTTAAATGAAGGCTTGTCTATAACATGGGTAAAAATTTAATGAAAGTAATGAACAAGGATCTTCAAAGAAGGAAATCAGTATAGTAGAAAAGAAAATGAGAGAGATTTAAAGCAAAAGAAATAGTTTAGGATGGATTATGGGGAAATCTTTAGTTTTTTGTTCAGAAGATGGATTGACAACAAAGGTGGAAGTGAGAGAGCGAGATCAAAAGAAAAGAGGAGAGCCATTGAAACAAATCTGAGTTTGAGAACTAATTTATTTACCCATAGAAAATGTAAATCAAGATTTGTAAAATTAGAGTCCACTTATATGCAAACTTAAATGAACCTAGTTCATTAGGCTTACATTATGTGCAGAGTAAGCCTAATTATTTGTGGATTGATTTACATTATTATTTTTATTCTATTTTAACTTTTGTATGTTAAAAATCCAAAAACCTAACTTTTGCAACCCACTGGTGAAACCTATCTAAATTTCATCTAAAGCATATATATGTGACAAAATTAGATAAAATCTCTTTAGTGTTTGTCATAAAGTTCTCTAATCATATCATAGCACATGTGTTAATTTCCTAATTTAAAGATAACAATTAGTACATTAACAATTATTATAATTATCAAATTGTAATTATTAATAGTAATTAAATAGAATAATTACACATATATCATGATATAATTAGATAATCTTATGACAAGTATATAAGGAACTTTATTTAAATTTTATTCATATATATATAAGGCTCCTAAACCTAAATTGCCTACCTTATTACAGACTTAATAGCTTGCATAGTTACAAATAAAAGACAAATCTGCTAAAATGTAAGAAGCATTAAATTGAAAATGACAAATAAACTTAAGATCTAATCCAATTTCCTTATTCCTTACTTTGAACATTTTCATTATTTCACATTGGTTTTTATTTTTTTCTTATTTAAGTTTTGTAGGTTACACAATTACTAGAAGTTTCCAAAAATTCTTACTTTGTCTTTGTCGCAATCACTTGTGGCTCACTGTTAGACATTGTTTATGGCACAGATTTCTTTCTTATGGTTTTAGGCTTTGTTCGTGGGTTAACATAATATTTCTTCATCATTACAATTAAAGGCACTCATCAAGCTTTTGAAACTAACATCATCCTATTTGGAATAACTACTATTTTCATTTTTATTTTATTATTTCTAAATTAGCTTGTGCTTTTATTTTAGCTAGAATTAATTTTAAATTTTTTTCTATTTCTATTATTTTTGTTGATCGCTAAATGTTGATCATGAATAACATTACTTGTTAAAAAAGGCTTAAAATGATTTTTTTAAGGGAAAAAGTCTTTGCACTGATACATTAGGCTTATTGACCTAATACTTTAGAATTCAAATTGTTAGCATAGTAATTTGTAAAAAATGTGAACTAATTCCATTTGATTTGTTTAAGATAGATCAATTAATGAATGAATTTATTTAATAGCTTCGTGAGGGATAACTTGGATTCAACTAAAAGTAAGAAATATACTTAATACACGAGTTAGATGAAAGAAATTAAAAAAAAGAAGAAATGAAATACAAGTCATTTAGTAACTTTGCCTTATGTGCTTAGAGATTACATGAGGTTCATGGTGTTTGCTAGGGTTTAGTTAAACTTGAGATTATAATTAGGTTATTTACATGGCTATTAAAGAGCTAATTTAATTACAATCTGAGTGAGGAGCTTAGGAGGAATGGAGATATGAAATGGAATATCTTATAGGGTGTAGTAGTTCATTGTTTTTAGGAATGGCAGAATAAGTAGTTGTCTAATACAAATTTTGTAAGGCCATATAATGTTATAAGCACCATTCTTCTATAGATAAAACAATTATGATAGAGGTGATTAGTAATCAAATTAACAAGAACACATAAACCTACACACTGCAAGTAGCTTGGTCTTATCCTTCAACAAATTAGGTGACCTTTAATATTAATGGAGCTATAAAGAATAACTTGCTATAGGTGGGTGTGGTGGTTTACTAAAAGGGAGAGATGGACAATGGTTGTATAGGTTTGCTAAATGCTAAGGAACTATAATATGGGTAAAGTTAAGCTTTAGGTTATGTATAAAGGCTTATGACTAGCTTGAGTGCTTAATATACGTAATATTATTGTAGAGGGTAATTCTTTATCTTTTATGAGTTATCTTCATGGTGCTGGTATTAATTTTGAAATGTATTAGACATTAGTGAAAACTATTTGTTGATTATCGAGAAAAGATTGGATGTTCTAACTGACTAACAAATATAAGAGTTAAATCAAGATGCAACATTCCTTTACTAGAAAAGCCTCCACCTGAGTTAAGGGTTATATTACCTACATATGTAATGTGGGTTTCCTTTGATAAGGACAATACTTGGTAATTTTTTATTTGTTAGTTTGTTCTTTTTTTTAATTAGGCTTAAGCCTCTTGTTTTAACCATTAAAAAAAAAGAAAGGAAGAAATAAAATACAAGAAGAAGCCAATGAGACATAATTTAGAGTGAAAGAAGTATGACTTTTAATTTAAAATACATTTCATTAGAAGTAGTTATAATATTTGAATTTTATATGACAATATTCTTTTTTTTATATGTACTTGATTTAGCTGCTTTTAAATTCATATATTACTCACTTTTTATTTTATTATATTTTTTTTTGTTGAGTAACACAATCAATAACAAGGATTTTAAGATGAAAACTTATTACTTAATTATGGAGTAAACTTATGGCAAGAAGTGACAAATAAATAAAATTGGATTAAGTTAAAAGCAAATAAATCATTGTTTCATTTATTCATTTATTTCTAAATATAAAATTCCAAATAAGTTATGAATGGTCCATGACTTTAATCCATTTATTTATGCACTAAATTATTATTATTGTTTTGTCTTATTATTTTTATCAATATTATTTTTTGATTACTATGTTATATTTGTTACTAGTATTTCAAAATAAAATTATTCAACTAGAAAATTTAAATTATATTTTCGGTACTCTATTCATATCATTTTTTTATTCTTGAAGGTACAAATAGTTAGTTTTTAATATTATAATTTTTAAAATTAACATATTAACATATATTAAATAAAACTCATTAAACATAAAATTAGCATTATCATAAAATGGAAAATATTGAAAATAATAAATTAAAAGAATATTTGGCAACCACCACATTTGTAATCACTTTTTAAAATTATTTGAAGGAAATAATAAATTAAGTGAATATTTGATGATAACCAAATTTCGGGTGACAATTCGTATCATTCGGATTAACTTATTTATTAAACTTATTCAATAATTTTAATTAATAAAATTTAGATTATAAAATTACTTATTAAATTTTATTACTTATTATTTTTCATAAAATTATTATTATTTTATTAAATTAATAATTTTATATTTTTATTATATATATCTATTTATAATTAAAATATTAATTATTTCTTAAATAAAAATTTTAAAAATTTAATATAAATTTTTAAATAGATTAATGTGTCAATTCGAATAAGAATAAATGTATTATATTCATATCGAATTATTGTGTCGTATGAACTGTTATCCCAAATCATATTTGAGATCAATTTTTAAAGTTATTTGAAAAAAATAAGCATGGCATTCATTTACTTCCCACCCCATTACAAGTTGTAGAGTATTTACTAGCTTTTAGACCCGTGCAGTAAGATGAGAGTATTAAATATATAAAAGTTTATAAAAATATTAAATCTAATTTATTATATTTATTTTTTAATTATTATATATTTAAATTTAAAATTAAAAAGTTTTTAAAATTTGATATAAGAGTTAAAATATATGATATATATAGTAAAATAATTCAATAAAATTAGATCTTTAACTATTTAAAAAAATTATAATAAAAGATTTTATGTTATATTAATACTAAATGATATTAGTGTTTAATTTATAAATATATAAATATAATTTGAAGAGTTTTTTAAAGAACATTTTATGAGATTGGAATAATTTGATATTATAAATTCCTATGATTGATAAAATAGTAATTTAAATTCAAATTTTTATTAAAAATAATTTAATATTAAAAGATAAATTGATAAAAATAATAAATTAACATATGATAAATTATAAAAATGATATTTATTTTTAAAAATTATTTTTAAATTTAAAGAAAATAGGGAATAAATGATTTTTAGATGAATAAATAATTTTTTTGTTTAATTATAAAATTAGCATTAAAAAAGAATAAATTAAGAAAATATGAAAAATTTATTTTAATTTTTATTTTAAGTTACACATTTAAAGTTATAATTTTTAAAATAGATTATGAAAATAATTTATCAAACAATTTTTTTTAAATAGTATATGCACATGTGCAAAATTCCGGTGTGTATGTGTGTGTTATTATGTTAGAAATGTGTAGATTTTGGCTTGCTTTGGAGTAACGTCTCATGCAAATTTATTCAAAGTAAATAAATAAATTTTTTTAAAATATTTAAATTTATATTAATTAAAATATTTTAATACATCATTTCTTTTTTTATAATATATAATATTAGTTCGTACTTGATTAAATTTGATTCTTATTGTAAAGGATTAATATTTTTTAATTAATGTTTCGTATTTATCCTAAAACTAATATAAATGGGTATAAGTCGCGATGCTTATAATTTTAAGTGACTAATTCAATTTATCTCAATCATTGAGTCAAATGAAAAAAAGAAAAAAGGACGGAACAGATGGATAATCTTCAAGTGAAGGTTAAAGTCTCAAACAACCGAAGTTGTTAACTTAATAAATTCTTAATCTCAAATTACTAGTATATTAATATTAATGGAAGATATTGTATTATATTGTTATTATTTTTGCGCTGGAAAAATTATCATATAATATTGGTACTTCGAATATAGACCCTATTTTCCGCCAACTTTTGTTTTTATTATAATTTCTTATGCTTTCTTGCAGAGCTGTTCATAGCCAACATTCAAGACTTTCCGCATAGTGCTTTGGCAGATTCGCGTGGATTCGAAGAAAAGGACGGTCCGTGATCCGGATATCCACCAACCCGCCAGATTGCCAAATACCATTTATCATAAAAACGTCTTGTTTTTTTATTAATTTCCAATTTCTGATTTTCCCCTCAAAATTTATATAATTCGAATTCGAACATTGGAAGGTTCAGTTTTTCACTTTCACACGTCACTGGAAGAAGCTGACTGGAAAAGAGCTAAAAGGGAGAGAAAAGAAAAGAAAAGGGAAAGTCTCGCGGACTCCATCGTCGTCGTTGTCGCCTTCTTCTCTCCGCGTTGATCTCCATCTGTCTGATTCAGTCTTCGTTATGGCGGAGCGTGGTTCTTGCGGGTTGGGTCCTCGATTAGGTTAGATTTCTGAGTATTTTTGTTGATTTCAGCTCATTTCTTGCTTGGATTCTTCAATTTTATATTTTAATTTTTTGGACCGGTTTTCATTGCGCAACTTCCCTGAATTTTAGTTATTAGTTCTTGTTTTTTTATTCAATTCAGGTTTTTCCTATGGAACTAAGTATAGCTAAAAATGGTGTAATTTCGAGTATGAATCTTTACTTTAACTGAGGGTGATTGAGATGAGATTTAAATTCCTTCGAGGTTCCTGTTTTTAAGTTCATATCTTAATTAGATTTTGACCTGGTAGCCTCAAATTACTGGATTGGACTGGGTAAGTGAAGAAACCTTCTTTCTGGCAGTAAGGGAACTAGCTCTATGTAATATGTATGGACGATTTAGGGTATGGATTGGTTAAATTAGAATGGAATAGATGTTTATTTGCTAAAAGCCGTTAGCATTTCTGTGGAAAATATGCAGATGCTAACGGGAAGATGAGAAAGAAAGAATGTAGCAGTAACTATGACCTCTTAATTCCCGAGGCGAATTAAGTGTGATTACGACCGTTTGCGTCTGATGGATGGTTGAGGGTCTGAATCATTGTTATTCTGGTTAACTGTGTTGGCAGTGATAAAACAGAGTAGTTCTCTCTATCCAACCCCCAACCCTTAAAAGAAGATAAAAAGCTACTCTAAGACTTAATTGGATCTGGATAGCAGTGGGGACAAGGCATTTTCATATGCATGAGCTGGTGTCGTATTATTGAGAGAAAGTATACTTCAGCTTGACAATCAAGAGTTCATGAGCGAGATACAAACTTATGGAAGGTAACTTCACGAATTGGGAGGAAAGTGATTCACCTTGTTTCCATGTAGTGAGAGGAATTGGCTCAGACGTAGAGGCATCTGGTATGCCAAAAATAATCTGATTGATATTCTTATACGGTAGGATTCAGCAAGTTTATAGGCATGCAGGAAGGTTTGACTGGGAGAAACTTTAGGGCATCATAACTAAGAACAACAAAATGGATAGATAGGTGGTTCATTGTACATTACTTGCCCTTGGCTCAGTAATTGAGACATACATATCATTTAAAATGAAGAACTAATATCTTAAATTAGATATCTTCTATTTATATAAGAAAAAATTTAATAGCATCTGAACGTGAAGGATCTCAATGCATCTGATCACATATAAACTAATTATCAACAGAGTTTGCATTGAAATTTGAGTGCAAATGATCTAGTCACTGTTGACCTCACTTTCCCTTATGCTACCCCTGCTTTACCCAATTTTATTCTTTTTTTTTTAGACTTACTTTCAGATGCACAAGAGCTCCTATACATGCAAGTACCATTTTCTGTGGAGTTGATAGCAATTTTCTTTGTGGCTGTAGTTTTATTTTTTAGCTTGCTTTCCTGATTTTACTTGTGCATTTGATCTTATGGTAATTAAATACCTAGCTAAATGCCAGATTCTCTACATGCAGATATTCAACAATTACAATTTGAAGCCCAACATCGATGGTTGAGACCTGCTGAAATTTGTGAGATTCTTCGCAATTATCAGATGTTTCATATCACACCAGAGCCACCAAACAGGCCACCAAGTATGGTTACCACATATGTTACTGAGTTAGTTATTTCTAACTCATTGAGAAATATGAGCACTTCCTGGCAAGCCAGTACTGTAGTTTTCTGGATACTTTTGGTAGTTTTCTTTAGTTCATGTTAAAATATTGCAATGTCCTAAATTTTATTAGATCTTTTGGTGATTGTTTTCACTTGATGCTTATAAAAATTGCTGCCTGACATACATTTTACTTTGCTGTTGCAGGTGGTTCACTGTTTCTTTTTGATAGGAAGGTGTTGAGATATTTCAGAAAGGATGGGCATAATTGGAGGAAGAAAAGGGACGGGAAGACAGTGAAGGAAGCTCATGAAAAGTTGAAGGTAAGCTTGTAATATATAAGTGTGTTGTGTTTGTAGTTAAAGGAAATCTGTTTGTTGCTAGACAGCTGTAAGGTGACTCAAATAGCTTTTGATTTATTCTTTTTTTTTTCTTTTATTGGGGAAAGTTTTTTATATGCTGAAGTAATTATTTGCTGAGGTTGTAATGTGCTTTAAGCAATTTTAGGTGGGAAGCGTTGATGTGTTGCACTGCTACTATGCTCATGGAGAAGAAAATGAAAGTTTTCAAAGGCGAAGCTATTGGTTGCTTGAACCGTGAGTATGAAGTAATCCGCATTTTAGGATTTTGTCTAATAATTGATCTATCTTTGAAATGACAGTGCATCCACATTTAACTTGGTAGCTTCTCTATAAGCTTAGTTGGTACGAAACTTGTAGTCTTATTTTGAGTCTTTTGTTACCAATGGATGTATTTTCTACCAGGGCTTATGTTATATCTTGTTAAATTTTGATGTTTTGGATATTTATTACCTGATAGGCCAAAATAAAGAACAGATATACATCTCCTGAAACCAGGATAAAATTAACATTCTTTTAATTTTTTTAAAAAATTGAATATGGTTTTCTTAATAATGTTTGTACTGCAGGGATATGATGCACATAGTTTTTGTCCACTACTTGGAAGTTAAGGTATTTTTTTCCTTTGTGCTGTATTTAATTACTATTTTTTTGGTACTTATGAATTTATGAATAAACATAGCATTTGTCTCTGACATAATTGACACTTATGACTTGTTATATGCAGAATTTTTTCTATTATAGAACATAATAATAAAAATTGAAAAGAAGAGAAAAACAGATGCATTATTCAGGATCTTTGCTGAGATATTGTGAATTAATTAATGAGTACCCTTGCAACTCAGTTTTGTTGTGATCATGGTCAGATAGCTGAAAGTAAAACTAGTGATCCTGCTAATAGCAGTATAAACCAAGTGTACACAGGTTGAAATTTTTAAAATCTGATTGACAAGAGAGTCATTGAATATGCCATTTAGTTGATACATAATGCATTTTATGAGATGTTATTTAATCCTAATGAAAGGATCATAAAGTCCATTTCTATCATAATGTTGCACATTTGTTCATTGCCTGTTACAAACTGTAAATTTTGCAATAAGTGTGAAAATCTGTCTATTAGGAAGGATTCTTTGTTGCACAGTTTCTGGTCTTAACTGACTTGTGCGTCTGATGACTCAACTAATTGGTATATGTGGGTTCTATGGCCCTCAGGGAAACAAGACTAGTATTGGAGGACATACAGATACTGATGAGGTTTCATCAGATTCCCAAAGGAGTAGCTCTCCATCTTCTGTTTACCCTGCGAATTATAGTGCCCTGCCTTCAAGAAGTACAGATGCCATGAGCCCAACCAGCACTTTGACATCCCTCTGTGAAGATGCTGATTCTGGTAATTCTACCATTAGTTATTATTTTTATTATAAAGGCTAATCTTTGGTAATTCTTTTTATGTAAAATAACATAAGAGGGCTTTTGTTATCTAGATCTACAGTTACAACATATTTTACATAAGAGTTTTGTCCACTTGAGCACCCTAAATAGTTTGTCTGGCGTCCTTCTTGGAATATTTGGCAAGCATGTTCTCACTATACTGATTTCACGAGTCACCTGTTATGGACAACTGTCTTCTTGATGCTCTGTATAGTTGATGTCTTTTGTGACATTTTTCTGGTTACATGCTTTCACTTGGAGCGAGGGGATTGTCTAAAATGATTATCTACTCAAGCTTTTCTGAGATTTGCAGTTGTTTTCTTATATTTTCAGGTGATTATGGACAGTCATCAATTTCTGGAACAGATTATATTCCAATTATTCAGGGAGATAACTCTAGGGGATCTGATAATAGTACTTTCACTGAGGGCCAAAAAGCACATGGCCTGGTAACCTGGAATGATGTCTTTGAACAATGTACAACTGGATTACATACTGATCCTTCTCTTTTATCATTTCCTTCCATCCCATCCAGTTTAATTGGAAACATACTTGAACAAGACCAAACTGTTACTGGTGACTTAATAGCAAACAAGAGTGCTCTTACTGGGGAGGCAGGGAGCTCACTGTCACATCATTCGAATTGGCAGGTGCTTACTAATACCACATGCTATATCTGGCAGTAGCATCCCTTGGAACTATTGTTTTATCTCAGGATGCAATGTTCAACCTGAGAATGTAGTGTATGAGCTAACATAATTTGCTACTATTATTTTGTGCAACCTGCTTGATCAATTCCATGGATAGATTTCCCTTCTGGCTTTCTTATCTAGAGTTCTGTTTGAGTCACAACGTTAGTTATTCCAGTTAATTTGACTTGTTGAAAGCTATGTGATGAGACTAGTAGTGGGTTAATGTCACAAGTCTTGATTAGCTGATGCTTGCTGGTGTACATACAACCCAGAGAACTTAAACAAGTAGCACAGATTAGGAACAATTAGGAGCAGCTACCCAATCTTGCAGGATGGGTCAGCATCTGGAAATTGCTGCCTCAGAATTTAACATGGTCAATATAAGTTCTCAGTGCATGCTATGTGCTTGTTATGTAATTTGATAACATTATATGTGCTTGAAATTCTATGTGCATGTTTGAACATATATGAATAGAAATCTTACTGGATGCCTATTCATGTAAGCATTGGTTGATACTTGATTCTAAGTGACTATATATTTGCATGGGGGTTGCTTGATCTGCCACTGGTCACTCTAATTTGTTATAACCAATATAATATATAACTATTTTGCTTTGTTTGAATTTTATTTCAGAATCCGGTTGAAGACAATTCAGGACACTTGCCCAAATGGCCTGTGGCACAATCTTTGAATTTGGATTTTGGATCTGAGCGTAATAATGGGTTATATCAGACTCATGATACCAGTCCTGAAATATCTTCTGACACATTCAATTATCATGGTCAACCAAATGAACAACCTGTCCAGGAGAACTCTTCCAAGCAGCATACAGATGTGGAATCCCAGGTTTCGCCGAAATCCAATTCTGAGAATGAAGCTCATGCAGAAGAAAGTGTCAATCATGCCTTCACTATAAAGCGCACATTATTAGATGGGGAAGAGAGCCTGAAGAAAGTTGATAGCTTCTCTCGGTGGATTACTAAAGAACTTGGAGAGGTGGATGATCTACATATGCAGTCCTCACCAGGTATTTCATGGAGCACAGATGAATGTGGTCAAGTCATAGACGAGTCCTCATTGAGCCCTTCTCTCTCTCAAGACCAGCTATTTAGCATCAATGATTTCTCGCCTAAGTGGGCTTATGCTGAATCAGAAAGTGAGGTACTGGCTTTGTGGATTTTATCATCTACCAATAAGAGAGAACTATTAAAAAAAAATGAAAAGAAAAGGAGGATGAAAATCAGTCTACATTTTAATTGGTATTCCATCACAATTATTGAAGTTTTGTGTTATGATTTGACCGTTCATGCTCAGTTCTACACATCCATTTCACTGTTTTACCTTTTGTATTTAGAAGTAGTAATTATGTTACCTTGTATTTCAATAAAGATTGCATTTTGCAGGGGCAAATCTATTCAATGTCTTGTGCGGCAAATGCCTCCACGAAGGAAAATTTTTTGACATATACCTATATGCAGATTGTACATGTTGCCCCCAAATGTTTCTTTTATATATACATAATGATAGAAATTAAAAAATTATATTTGTTATTATATAAATTTTTTAATATATTTTAATTACTTTGATAATAATGTTTATACTGGCATTTTGGTAAAAGCTTTCAACCTTTTAATAGGATGTAAACTACTCTGCCTGGTCAGATATAACTACCTATTGTTCTTTTTGATTTATTTTTGAATATTTCATATTATTTGTTGTTTCTTGGTATTTGAGGATGTCTCTAGTCTACTGTTTTTCTGTGTCTTCATTTAGGACATATTCTTTGTTCTCCTTTTATATTATTTGAAATTACCAGTGCACCATGAAACAAAGAAAAGGATGCTATAATTTGGCTGACATTTTCTAGTATTTATGATACACAGGTCTTAATTATTGGAACGTTTCTGAAGAGCCAACTAGATGTGACAAGCTGCAATTGGTCTTGTATGTTTGGGGAAGTGGAGGTTCCTGCCCGGGTCTTAGCCAATGGAATTCTGTGTTGTAGTACTCCACTTCATGAGGTGGGACGAGTGCCCTTCTATGTGACATGTTCAAATAGGTTAGCATGTAGTGAGGTACGGGAGTTTGATTACAGAGAGGGCTCTGGCAACAGTGAAGTTGTTCCAGATCTTTTTAGCAGTTCAACTGAAATGCTCCTGCATTTGCGACTGGAGGAGCTGCTTTCTTTAAAATCAGTGCAGTGTTCAAATTACACCTCTGACAGTGATATGGAAAAAAGAAACTCAGTTTATAAGCTTATTTGCCTAAAGGAGGAAGATGAATATTCTAACAAGGAAGAGCCTACCTCAGAGATAGATTCATCTCAGCACAAAGTGAAGGAGATTCTATTGCACAAGCAGGTTAAAGAGAAGCTGTACTCATGGCTTCTTCACAAAGTAGTGGAAGGTGGTAAAGGGCCAAATGTAATGGATGAGGAGGGGCAGGGCGTGCTACATTTAGTAGCCGCTCTTGGTTATGATTGGGCCTTAGCACCAATTATAACTGCGGGAGTTAATATCAATTTCCGTGATGCGAATGGATGGACAGCTCTACATTGGGCTGCATTTTGCGGCAGGTAAGGGGTTTGGTTTTTTACCTTGTACTGGGTTGGCATATGGTTGTATCTCCTTGTCTGTTTGAGCCTTCTCTTACAACTCTGATGTTCTATATATCTATGGATTTGTGAATGACTTGTGGATTTTGGTGACAAAGCTATTTTGTCCAAGACTAGAACACAATCATGAAGCCACAGATCTGGTTTTTACCTGCTAAGGGAGTGAGATAAAGTATCCTTGTGTGCCTACTAGAATTCAGTTTTTCCCGCTTTGGTTGTAAACAGCTTTTGGTGCAGTACTTCAAATTGGTTTGCTTTTTATGCATATAGGTTGCTTTGTTCACCGAAAGGTAGATCACATTAGTCACTATTTAAACTATTCAGCATTCGGCATTAGTGAAAACTATTCCTCATTGTATATGCTCAAATTATTGTCAAATATATTATGTTCAGTATAACACCATTTGATTCCTGATGTTATTCTTTGTCCTCTACATGCTTAGAGAGCGAACGGTTGCTTTCCTTGTTTCCATGGGTGCAGCTCCGGGAGCATTGACAGATCCATCTCCAGCATTTCCTTCTGGCAGAACAGCTGCTGATCTTGCTTCTAGCAAAGGGCACAAAGGAATCTCTGGTTTTCTTGCAGAGTCTTTATTAACTAGCCACCTTGCTTCCCTCACAATGGATGATCTAAGGAAAGATGGTGGGCAAGAAGCTTCAGGAGTGAAAGTAGTAGAGACAGTTTCTGAACGAACTGCAACACCTGTGTTTTGTGGTGATATGTCAGATGCGCTCTCTCTGAAGGATTCTTTAACTGCTGTCCGTAATGCTACACAAGCTGCAGATCGTATACATCAAGTATTTAGGATGCAGTCATTTCAGAGGAAGCAGTTAACTGAGTTGGAAAATGACGAGTTTGGATTGTCAGAGCAGCAAGCTCTCTCCCTTCTAGCTTCTAAAGCCCGCAAGGCTGGACAAGGAGATGGGTTAGCCCATGCTGCTGCAACACAAATACAGAAAAAGTTTCGTGGTTGGAAGAAGAGAAAAGAATTCTTGATTATTCGTCAGCGAATTGTTAAAATCCAGGTGCATTTATTAATACTACTACTATTATTATTACTACTATTACTACTACTACTACTATTATTACTATTAAATTGTAGAAGCAAATTCATTTTTAGTGTAAAATTTTGGTCCTTGTATGCTTCTCATATATCATTTAAATTATCCTACTATTCTGCTATTTGGGACATAGAAGCTGGAAAACTTGTAGCTTTGGGAGGTTTTAGTTGATGATTTCTAAGGTTGATAAGGAAGAAATGCATTTACTATTTTTCTATTTCCTTTGAATTTTTTGAACCTTGCTTACATTTTGTTTGTGAAAGCTGAGCAGACTCTCCAGAATGTAGAGAAATCGTCCTCTTTTATATTCCGAGTGTCTGCTATGTAAATTATTTCCATTTCATTTGCTGCGATAGGTGCATTCAAATGCATTAGGGTCACATTCATCCCACCCCCTCCCCCAAATAAAAAATTATATAATTTTATTTGTGTGCTTTCTCATTTTTGAGAAATTTTTTGGCTGGCCTGGTTTGTACATAGAAAACAGAGTTTCTCTGCTGCCAAATCATGAAAACCTGAAGTAATGGCTCATGATATTTTCAGTCACTTTGTCTATACTAACAGCTTATTTGTACTTGGGTAAGCTAAAAAAGATTATATGGAAACTTTCCTTTCTTATTTAAAAAAAAAAAAAGAAAAGGAAATTGTCCTGTTCCCCCGCCCCCTTTTTTAATTTTAAATGTACATCTTATATATCTTCACATTAACTTCTGATCTCCATTCTATTCAGGCCCATGTAAGAGGGCACCAGGTGAGAAAGAAGTATAAATCAATCATCTGGTCCGTAGGAATCCTTGAGAAGGTCATATTACGTTGGAGACGCAAGGGCTGTGGTTTACGTGGATTTAAACCAGATGTGCATGCTAAGGTCCCGAACCAGCAAAGTGATCCTGTGAAAGAGGATGATTATGATTTTCTCAAGGAAGGCAGGAAGCAGAGTGAGGAGAGGTTTCAAAAGGCACTTACAAGGGTGAAATCCATGGTTCAGTATCCCGAGGCACGGGCTCAGTATAGGCGGATACTAAATGTCGTGGAGGACTTCCGTCAAACCAAGGTACTCTTCTATCATCTGCCTGGTGTGATGTGTCTTGTAAAAATGCTATTTGCATAATCCAATCCGTATGTGCACAGTGGTGAGTTCATGAAAAGTGAGCTGTGCAAGTAGCACTATATCTTCAAGCTCTTTTATATTTGGATTAATAAATATTGTCATTTGATATGCGACAGGCATGCAATATGGATTTGACCAATACGGAAGAGACAGTTGAGGGTGTGGAGGGCCTTATTGATGTGGATATGCTGTTAGATGATGATAATTTCTTACCTATAGCATTTGATTGATTCTCTGCAATGGCCAATCTGATCCTCCCCACTGTAAATAGATGGCCATTTGTCTTTTGTTTAGCATTGGGGGAATTCCTAACATCATCTTATTGTATATATTTCTGATCAGATTACTTGGATCCAAGGCTTGGCTATACATGTGCTGGCGACGTTATAGTTTGACAGTCCAAAGTACCGTAATCTAAGGAGACATAGCTTGATTTTATTTGCAATGACTAACTAGCCTCCGGCTGTACGCTTACCGCAACACTTCAAAAACATTATGAAAAGTGCCAATGGGACCCGAAGGGCTAATAATTTGAATTAAGAATTTTATTTTAACTTCAAATCCAGAGAAATGCCTCTGTACTAAAAAGTATGTCTAAGAAGTTTGTTAAGAAGGTTTTTCATAATTTGCGGACTCCCACACTGAAAATTCAAATGAAGTAGGATTAAACGGCCACGTGATGTTTTATGCAAAAGAATATAGTAAAGTAGTGTAAAAGAGTTTATCGTACTTAATTATTGTATTCTAATGTTTGATCAAATTATTGTAAGCTACTTGCTAGGGCTTTAGATCTTTGAAAACAATCTCGAAGCAATCTGGTCCACTTAAAGGAAAATTATTGTCATGACTTTTAATCAGACTACTGTGTAGATATCCTTTAAACCAGATTCTTCGCTAAATAACAAACTGGTAAAATGGGAAGGAAAATAGAAAGTGGATATTGCGTAAATTAAAACTGTTCGTTCATTTTTACCGATCTAGTAAGCCTCTATGATTAATGGAAAATCTGAACTTTTAGCATTAAAATAAGGAGTTAAGAGCCAGTACTCTTAATAGTGAAGTGATATTCAATATTGTCTTAAAATTATTCCTCCTCTCATAGTCTAGATCATTGATGATTATATATAATTTTATGTGTGTAAAGTGGATTATTACCCTCATCGATACTTAAAAAAATAAGAATAAGAAGTTACATGAAACACATAAATATTGTACCACCAATATATGATAGACCACATCTAAGATAACATATTAATTGCATTCCATCAAAGGCAAGGTGCACTACATATAACAAATATTATCAATAAAGAATCACTAAAGATTTAAATTTAAAACCTTCTAAATGACACAATCCAGTCATATTAATTGAGTAACTCAAATTGAGATGCATGCTCGTTAAGTTGAATAGAGATGGAAGAGAAAAAGGCGTCAATACATAGTTGTTTTCAAAGTTGAAAAGAGATGTAACACAAAAGTGCTATTAGAAGACAGGAAATTTGGATGCCCATCTCTATTCATCTTGCTCTTTCAGTCGTCTAAACCAAGAGCCTAGAAAAGAAGTAATACTTGTACCCGAAGAACAAAATATAATTCATTCAATGAATAAGATCATGAATATACACACCATAAATAAACAAATATAGTGGGAAAAAAAACGCAATTATATACTAGCTTACACAAATAAAAAGACCACTATTCTATAAGAAGTGAGGCGGGAGAGGAAAAAGAAAATATGGCTGCCCTGCTAATAAAAGAAAGCACAACTCAGCTAATGGGGTGATACTGATCAGACACACGTCTTGGAGGTAGCTTTCGCAGAATAAAGAGCACCATAGCTGATGGAAGAATCTCTACCAACTACATTTCAGAAAAAGAAAACCACATCAACCTGACCTTACCTAGGATGGCCACCAAAGTCAAAACATACAGATATAGAATTGCAAAATGTACTTGTTGAATTTGTTTGTTGAATATGGTTAGTTTCATTATACTGTGTGAAATTGAATCTTCCTGGCTTTGAATCTATTTGGCTTCACAAGTGGAGCATTATAACTAGTCGATGAGACCCTTTTTTGCAATCTGAGTGGTCCTTTTCTTTAAAATACATACTATCTCATGAGTATTTTGGGATTCAGTATAGGCATATGCTTACACTGCCCACAACTTGGATCCACCCATGATGGGATCTGTTTGAGTTAAAATTACTTGATATGTGAGATTGTTTTGAAACTTACTCCCGCCTGAGTAGCACTATTAAATTTTTGTTGTCCAATTTTTCTTGTGTACATCCTTCATAATTTTTGGCCAAATTTGTCTGAGTGCCTTAGGTGATCATATTTCATGTGCAGTCACGTATCGAGTGAAACAATATTGGGCAAAGTATGCAAACATGATCCCCTGTTCTTTCCTCACATATTAGGTGTTGAAGCTTACCAAGTAATATATTAGGTTAAGTAGTGGATGATCCAAGACATCCAGATCTGCTTCCTTGTTGAATGCAGAGACTGCGAGCTACATTCGACAGGGATGTTCTTGTCACAAAACTCATTATGAATAAGAACATAAATTTCTAGGCAGAAAGGAACTCACCATAACGCATCTTATCAGAAAACAAGCGCAGCAAATACTTGTAACAGAGCCAACCTGCAAAGGTGAAAAGTTGGGAATTATAAACTGTTTGCAGTACCAGAGTTTTAATCAAAATGCTCCTTGTACATGACTCTTGAAAATGAATCACTTATGGTATGTTTGGATGGAGGAGAATGGAAGAAAAAAAAGATGAGAAAAGGGAAGGTTATGTCATAATACTCTTCGTGATTGAGAGAGTTTTGATTAAAAAGGAGAAGAGAATGGAGATTTATGCACTCCTCATCGCTCACTATTTTGTCTTAACATTCTCCAAAATCCTTTACTATTTTGCGCTCCTCCTTTATAAACATCCAAACAAGGAAAGGAACATGACTTCAGCTCTGTTTGGTTTATTAAAAGATAATTTTCATAAGAAAATCTCACTTATTTATGTATAAAAAAATAAGAGAGTGACGTATCACTTATAAATATTTTGATAAAAAATTAAAATACCTAAAGTCATGGTTGTGGGGGAAAATAATTTCTTTTTTAAAGTAAATTCCTTTTTAAAATAAAGAATGTTATTTTTCACCACACTCTCTATATTTAACATTAAATAAATAATTTACAACTACATTTCTATAGAAGTAGTTTTTTGTCAAAATAGTCGGACCCTTGACCATTTATTCTCCTTCATTTCTTTCTCCCCTCCTAACGTCTAAACATACCTTTTATTTTTGTCCATTATAATTTGTCAAAATCTTGTTCTTAGAACATAGTATGCATGTGGAGTGAAATTGAAGCTCACTTTATTTCATTGGAAAGCAATTTTTTTACAAAATATAGTTATAAAATGTTAAAATAGGAAAAAATATTTTACTTATTTAATGTTAAATATGAAAAATTTGAGTAAAGCAATTTCCTTTATTTAAAAATTTCCAGTCATTATTATCAATGGTATGTCATTTCTTCATAAATATATATACAAATGATATTTTTCTACTAAAAATATTTTTCAACGAAATAAATAGAGTTTGAATGTTAATGTATTTTATTAACTAAATAGAAATAAGAATTTTATTTTTTGCAATTAGAATGATTTGCCTACCATGGAGAGGTAGAGCCAACAGTAGGGATGGAAAAAATAATCATACCCAATAAGTCTTATTCAAATCGATAGATATTTACCCAATAGATTGTTACCTAAATTAGATTTATTGCTTAATGATTTGTGTTTGGATTTAATCATTAAATATTCAATGGATCTTGAATCTTTCTTGAGTACTCGTTTATATTAATTTATATACTACACTAGTTTATCTTTTATAAATATTTAATAGGTTTTAAATATTTTTTGGGTATTATATTAAATCTTTTGAATAACATATTCTATTATTAACATATTATTATATGAAAATTAATGTTATCACATATATAAAAATATGTAATAATTTATTTAATATAAATAATATTAAAAATAATTTAAATTTAAATTACATCATGAAGATATTTTAAAATAATATTATTTTATTTTATAATATTAGTTTATATAATATAATAATATCTAATTATAATATAAATGGATAAATAATTATTAATGAATTGACCTAATACATATTTACTCTAAAGGATAATATAAATAGGTCAAAATAAGAACGGATATAAATAAAAAAATAAATATAATTCATAATTGTTAAACATAATTATTATCAATAAAAAATATTATTTTTTATTAAAAATTTTATATTATATTATATTTGCAGATCCAAATGGATCTATTTTAATTTTTTGAATCGAATCTTATTAAATTCTTAAAGGATATAAATCTTTATTGGATTCAAAATATCAAATTTTTAATGGATTTGAATCTAATTGAATTTGGGTTGAATCTACCCTAACTCAACCCATTGCCATTCCTAACCAAGAGGGGGCTAGCAATGGTCCTGGTCTCTCCAGAAATTTTAATTTATTTATTTTTATATATAATATAATAATTTTAGATTTAAATTGGCCCTCCAAAAATTTAAAATTTACATATATTCGACAATATTTGAAAACTCGGCCCCTAGTGTGAAAATTTTGGACTCCGCTACTACTATCAAAATACTATACTATCCTCTACACACAAATATCATCACAGACTTGATACCTGTGAAGGTAATATCACTTCTAATTACTGAATGATCAGAGTCTCGTGGATCGGGAGAATATTATTTTTACCATGAAAAGAGGTCTATGCCTGAATTAACAGCATGACAAGAATTTAATATCAAAGAAGGATATAATTTCTTCTGAGGTTGAAAAATATTATGTAACTCTAGTGTGAATAAAGTATACAAACCTCGTAAAGCTTTTTCTGACGACCTCTAGACTCGATGGGGAAGCGCCTCAGCAGGAAAAACAACCTACATATCAAGATTGAATATGGAATTGTTTAGTGAAAAGTAACAGAATGCTACTTATTTTTTTTTTAGACAATGGCTTACCTCCCACCATATATAAAGAATCCGAGGGCAGCACAGAACGAAATTACTGCCAGAGAACATCAGAACAAGTTTCAGAGTAGTTGAAAATGCAAACCATAAATTTCTAGGAAAAACACAGTTTTACATAATCACATTCTGGCATTGTTTGCCAGCAAAATTGAATAGTTTTTATTAAGGCTTTCTTTATTTTGACGGGAAAGGTTTCTTGTAAAATATAATTATAAAATATTAAAATAAAAAAAATTATCTTTTTAATATTAAATATGAAAAGTTTAAAAAAAGAAACCTTTTCGATTGTAAAGAGGAATTCACTTTCATCTACTAACAGATATCAATTTTTTTAATTACTAATACAAATAATATATTATTCCTATAATGTAAGTTATTAAGTTATTTCTATAAAAAATGTTACTATTATAAAAAATAATTTTCAACGAAATAAATAGAGTTAAGTATCAATTGTTTCTAAAAACTTAAGTTATTAAGAGAAAGCCCAAGAATGGCTTTATTACAACACTAACTAACCTTCATGCAATAGTTCTTTTTGAAGCACTTTTGTTCTTTCAGTTTAAGAAATTCTGATATCATGTCAAATGTTAGTAGTTCCTAAAAGCTCAAGCCATTAAGAGAAGGCCTAGCAATGGTTTTATTAAATTTCTAACAGTTTTTTAACTCCAAAGAAATGGAGTTCAAAGTGAAGGATAATAATAATAATAATAATAAGGCAAGTTGAAGGACAATTATCAAACGAAGAGACAGATAATAAACCAAAATGATAACAAAAACCTGCAAAGAAGATTCTAGCTGCTTCTACTCCAGCTGCTATTTTGCTTAGTCTCGTGAATATCCAAATGCCAATCTATTATAAACCAATAAGAATATTTAAAAAGAAAAATCCATCAATTTAAATAACAAGGATGCTCATTATTACAAGAACTAGTATAAATGAAAAGCAGATCATATCCTTGCCTGAATGAAGTAAACAATTCCATTGATGATAAAGTAGGCAGGCCTAAGCTTATGCGCCGGTGCGCTTCTTGCCTGAAATAAGTTTTGAAAAATATGAACCAACCAAATTCCAATGGAAATGATTCAAAAATAACTCTGGATGTAATTTTTCCAAGACAGAAGTTTATATACCTGGTGATATATCTCAGCCCAGAACAAGACCAGTAGTGTATAGGTTGAGAAAAACAAAAGGGCAGGAAAATCCATTAGCACTTCCTCCAGTGCCTGTATAATGACAAAGTTTGTAGGAACTAGTCTGAACAATGACCCATAAAATTAAAAAAAAAAAAATGCAGCTCAGTATTAAAGAAATGAAAAAATGTTACTTGCACTAAAATTTTATTCACTGGACATCTTAGGTGCGATCGGAACTAAAATAAGTGCCATTGAGTGTTGTTAGTTCCACTCTTTGGCTTACTTCCATAAGCCACAACCAGACAAAAAGCACAAAGGCCAATGGGAGTGGAACAATCATTTTCTAGCGTGTGATTCTAACTCTTATTAGGTTAGGTAAGACTAATTGCGTACGTTATTCGTTCCTCTATTTATTCATATGACGTAGTTTAAATCAAATTAACCCCATATAATTCATATAGTGCCATATAAACATGCATAAAATATAACTTGCAGATGTGGCTGTGCAATTAACACTTTCATTCATAAGACTTCTTATATGCAGATATAAGATAATTTATATTAATTTAAGGTTAAGAATCAGATAATATCTAAAAAATGATGCTACTAGTACCTTTGCATCAAAATCCTCCATTTGGGATGGGTCACAAGGTGGATCTCATCATGGAAGATCTTCATGCAGGAGTATGAGGTCCATCTCAAATAAATTGTTCTTATGCGAGTTATTAGTAGTACCAAAAAATTAGTGCTGCCTTAATCTTCACCTTAATATAAAGGGCCAATTGTTTCAGTGTGCTATATTTGCAAAAGTGGATCTTGTAAAACTTACTGCTGTTAATGGCAGTTAAGTGCCAAGGTTGCAAAAGATTATTTAATTAAAATAGCATGAAAGTATCAATTACTTTCTGATTTATATTTCAGGAATAAGATATTATGAGAACTTTAGGACAATACCTTTGGTCTAATCAGGAAAACACTTTTGTAAAGTCCAAAAAGGACAGCCCTCACTGCAAATGGGATGAACTTTCAGCGGATGTACATAATAATAATAATAATAATAATAATAATAATAATAATAATAATAATAATAATTTCATGACTCATAACACTTACATCCATTGAACAAGAAATTCAAGAAGTGGAAAACCTTCTGCGTTGTCCATCCGTATTCAGGTGCCCTCATTTGGATTCGAATCAGCTGAATCTGAATATGGAAAAAATAAAATAAAAAAATAGAAAAGCGATTGAGAAATTTAACGTAACATATGTTTTTTTTTTTGGTAGAATAACGTAACATATGTTACAACTCGAGTTCTTGGGCAGATTGACAGCTTCAAACAGTGAAAGATAGCGGTTTTCAAGGAAAGTCTTAGTTTTATTTTATATTTCAAATCTTAAACAGACTTTTTTTTAGTAGAAAATTCAAACTTAGATGCTGAAAGTGGAATGTTATACAGAAAAGTCTCTGTTTTTAGCTAAATCAGATTCTAAGTATGACAAAATAATTCCATCGAGTCAGATATCTATGGATTCACTTTTCTCGACACTGAGCTTCCAACAATTTTCCGGGAAAATCCAAGAACTTGACGGAAACCCCCAAATTTTTTCCGGAAAATGAAAGAATGGTGCTTACAAAAGCAGCAAGAGAAATACATGCATACGCTCCACACAGAGCATTGTAAATGCCTTCCTGCCATTGACGCGATTCATCAACCTCATTCCACCACTCAAACGCACCGACAACCTTGTTTTCTGCAAATCCAAATCTCATTGTCCTCAAAATTCTCGACATTGGAGCTTCGGATGAGAAGGAACGAATTGAAGACGATCAATATGGAGAAGCGGCAATAGAAAGGTGGTGATAGTGGATGCAGGGCACAGGTGCCTGCAGAGTGTACATGTGTCAGAAGCCCACATAGTACACGTGGAGGAACAGCTTTACGCGTGTGATTCAATCACGGCAGTGGCAAATTCGTTAATTGCGCAACGGACTGTGGTTTTAGTTTTCTTTGTTTGTTTGGTTTGAAGGGATTGACAGGGTGTGATGCCAATGGTACCAGCTTTCTTCGTTTTGTGCTCTCAAATCAAAACGGGGATTGAGTTGACTTTATCATCCGACCAAACAGAGCACAGATTGATGGATGAGGAAGTTGACCCTTTCTTAATTCTATAATTATGGGTACATTGATGCATTGCTGGTACTTGCTTATTAAAAATAAAGTGAGTGGTGGCATTAGTGGTTTTTTTTTTCCTTTTTTTTTAATTTGAAAATTATTATTTACATTCTTCATGTTATCATTGTGTTGTTAAGATTCATTGAGATCTCAGGTATAAGGTGGATGTCAAATTTTCATTTGGATAATCACATCACACGATATATAATTTTTAGAGTGGTGGCAATGGGATTGTAATCTTAATTAAGGCAAATTATCCAAATTTTGACCACTAAAAATTCTGCACTAGACATTAATTACTCTAGGATTTTTTTTTGGATGGGAACTCCACGGGATTAAATAATTTTATCATTGAATTTTTTTAAAATTTAAAAATAAATGAGTTAAAAATAAATGAGTTAAATAAAAAATATAAACTTAATGTTAATATTCATTAATTCAAGAATTTAAATTTCCCCTTAATATTTCAAATAAGATTGGACTTGTTAAATTTTAAAAAAAAAAGGCGCATTCTTATCTTAAGAAGTTTGTGGTTTGAGCACTCACTATAATTATAAAAGAAATTCAAAGTATTATTAAGAGACTCGGATTGACAATCTCATGACAGAATGCGGTTCATCCAAGTTAGCTTATATTTGCACTTATAATTATTGATTTGTTATATAAAATTATTGATTAAAAAATCTATTTTTTTTAAAGTACACCTTTTGATTATATTTAATACCATTTTGATTTTTGACTCTCAATTATTTTTCTATCTTTATCTCTTATTCTTCAACTAATTTTTTGCAACCGATGCTTGATTGCTGTTCGTTCTTCTTATATATCATATAGCATCTTTTTTTTTTTCCTAGGATGGTTTTAATTTGTCTCTCAAGTCTTTTAACAGACACAAACCAATCTTAAATAGGGAAAAATTCATTATTATCTTAAAGATTTCTGAAACATCTACTATTATTAATAGAAGAGTACTTGAATGAAGAAAAAAATGACGGAGAAAACATTTGAATCCTCTCCTTCAAAATTAATCGATAATCTTATCAATAAGACATTACTTGTCAATATATATTTTATACAATATAACAGAATATGTTGGTCGGTTTTTAAATTATTAAGATGTCATAGAACGATGAACTTGTATCTTATACACCCTGTTTGACGGCAAAAAGCTTATTAAATATAGGCCTTCAATTATAGTGCTAATCAAAATCAATACAAGAGAGAAAAACATCAATAAAATAATGCTGAACCCATTCACTATAATGATGTTAATCACTACTTCACATTTTTAATGCATCAAATCACGAAAAGGAATTTCATTTTTATAATATAACAAGAATAAAATTTATGGGAGATGTAATTTTAAAAAAATTATAAAATTTCTTATATTTGAACATAAAGAAATAAAAAATTTTCTCTCTACATATACTTAATATATCTTTGATCAAATCTAGATCATGGCTTGCTAAGATGGATAGGATATTGTATGTGAAAGGGAAAAAATCTATCTTACTTTTAGTGGGAAGTACTATTTGCTGACTAATGTTGGATAGCATTCATAATTACCTTAATCAAATAGTGTACTTATTCATAATTATATTTAAACTATCAATTAATAATTTATTATAGATTTGTGGCAATGACAATATAAGTTATTGCTTTGTGAATGATGTCGAATGGATATTTGTAATCATTTCACTCATAATTATATTTAAACTGTTAATTAATAATCTATTATGAATATGTAGCAATAATAATACAAAGTATTATTTTATAAATAATGTCAAATAAACATTTATGATATACCTCAGTTGGAATAGATGAATTCAATATTTTCTATGAGGCAATAATTTGAAATAGCAAAGTTTAATTTTGTTTATTTGTGGGGGCAACAATTATAAATAGGCCTTATTTGGCATTTAAGAGATTACAACCACGTGTCTATATTATAGTGTTAATATTGCTTATTTCTCTCAATTATATTCATGTTATTGGAGAGAAAAATAATAAGTTTTATATTTATGGTGGTTAATGGCTATACAATTCCACTACTTTTACCATTTGGAGTTTGATAAGCTTAAATAGGATAATAAGTGTGGCCACATATTGAGTATAGCCATAGTATATGAACTTTAGGCATATATATGTATTTTAAGTTGAGAAAATGAGATTAGTTTAGCCTTATGATGTGTTGGATTAGTGCAAGTATATATACATGATATCTATTATGCATGTATATGATTTATTGTGTGGATGTTGTCGTATTCGTTAAAAGTGCATATTATGGTTTGGCATCTAGAAATATTTAAATCTTGTCTTATTTATTGTGTTAAGATTATTGAATTACATTTGGCATTTTAGGCAATTGCTTGGATTATAAAGTTGAAATATATATTTGATCACATTTATTATATATATATATATATATATTACTTATTCTATATTAATCTTTTGTTTTAGTTATTAAGATGTAAGTTTTGATATGTGTGACATTAGTATTCTTATTAGATATAATGATCCTAACATCAATGCTTATGATTTTGTTTTAGACCCATGGTTGTAATAATGTCAAGCTTGTTATTTTACATTTATTATTATTATAATTCAAGATTTTGTTTTATGATTATACCTCATAGTGGGAAATTGTTAGAATTATTTTATAGATTATCATAATTAGTTATAATGTGGATGTTTTGTTTTGTAGGCTTTTATTCTTGAATGTTTTATAATAGGTAACTTGTCTCAATCCAACCTAGTAAGGAAAGATCACAAGTCTCACCCTATATATATTTATTTAATAATATATTTATTTTATTAAATAAAATAAATATATAATATAAAATTCTTGTTCAATATAAAGTTTAAATTATTTTATTAAATGTATATATTATTAAATACAAATTCACTCATTTATTGAATCTTAATAATATATATTTATTTTTATATATAATATATAAAATAAAATTTTAAGTTATAATAATATATAATTATATTTAATAAATAATAATAGATTTTAATTAATCAATGATATAAAATTAATAAAAAATAAAAAATAATATAATAATAATAATAAAATATAATGGATTGTAAAAACTTGCCTGAACCCTCCTAGTAAATGTCAACCTGAGATTGGGACTGGAATTGATATTGTAACAACTCGATCTGGTGAAAAAGTAGCCCGGTTTGGAACTAGCCCGATGTACAATTTTTGCCCGTTAGGTTTGCTTGGTTGGGTTGGTTTAGCCCATTTTGACAGGTCTACCTTTCTTCCTAAGATTACTACAATATACATTTCAATCAACGTAATTCCATTGGTGTTGCACATCATTCATGCACTTTAATTTTGAATACATAGATTTTATTTCTTCCATACCAGTTAATGCACTAGTAACATGTTACACCTTCCTGAAATTATAAAAAATTAAAAATTATTTTGTGAGAAAGAATACTTGAGATAATTGATAAATTCGATTAAATTCAGAATTTTATATATGAAATATGAAATAAAATAAAGTTGATAAAATTGAGATTATATAAATGTGAATTTGATGAAAATTTAATAAGGAAAATATATTAGAATTATGAACTATAAAGTTTTAAACTGATATAAGTGAGTATATAAGTATAAAAATAGTTTAACAGCATTTTTTGAAAATGCCTATAAAGCTTTAACTCTCTATTTTAACCCTAAACCCCTAATCTTTCTCATTTCTCTTTATCCTACTTCTCCCATCTTTCTCTACACAATCTGTCCCACTATTCCACTAATCAAACAAGGAGAGCCTCAATTATATTGTGAAAAGGAATACTTGATGTAATTGATAAATCAGTTAAGTTTGAAATTTTATATATGAAATGTGAAATAAAATCAAGTTGATAAAATTGAGATTATATAAATGTGAATTTGGTGAAAATTTAATAAGAAAAATGTATTAAAATTATGAAGTATATAGTTTTGAACTGATATATGTGAGTATATAAGTATAAAAAAGGTTTAGGAGTATTTTTTAAAAATGCCCCCAGAGTTTTAACTCACTATTTTAACCCTAAACCCCTAATCTCTCTCATTTCTTTTTATCTTTCTACTTTTCCCACCTTTCTCTACATAATCTCTCTCATTATTCCATTAATCAAACAAGGAGAGCCTTAAATTTTCTTATCTAATCAAGGTAAGAACATTACTTTTATTAAGAATCATTACTATTTCTTCTTGTTGATGAAGAAATTTAAGGTTATTTAGTTTTGTTAGGAATTTTAAATCCTAACTCTAAAAATCATGAATTTTGATATGATTAATGTTGAAAGATCTTGAAACTAGCTTCTTAACATCCTTTTCCATATAAGGTGAGTAGATAATCTAATTAAATTCTTAGATTTTATGATTATGTAATGATATTGATGAAATATTAGTTGTTTTATAATTTTACTTGAAATATATTTAATTTAATGTGATAGGTGAAATAAGTGATGAACATGAGTAATATGAAATGTTAAATAAGTATATTAAGGTTTGATATGTAATATATGTATTTGGATGACATTTATAATTGGATGAAAAATATTTTTTTTAGAAAATTACAAATTTCATGTGTAAATTGAGTGCACAATTAATTTTCATAGTCCAGAGGCAAGTCTGGGCATAAGAATTAAGTGTGCAATCAATTTTCCTTATACAAATGCAACTTCAGGGCAAGTAAATTGATTGCACAATCGATTCACTATTTTTAAAATTTTATTTTGACTTTTAAAAAGGCATAATTCTTTCATCTTATGACTGTTTTAATAAATCACCTATAATTGAAAGGTAATTGAGTCTACTTTCAAATAAAATTAGTTCTAAATCAATATTTTATGTATATTTTGAGATATCATTACAATAGTGGGTAGAGATAAAAAAACTCAAGATTTTAAAAAATAATTTTTTTTGTATTGATCTTTTAAAGGGCATAACACTTTTAAATTTTAACCGATTTAAGCGAATAACTAGTTTATGAAAAACCAATTAAGTTTATTGTCATATGAAATCAATTTTATAAATAATATAGCCATAATTTTTGAATTACTTATAAAATATCATTTAAGGGTCACAATTATAATGACTATATAGTATTCCATATCCAATCTATATTATATTTTCATGATTTATAATAGTCCAACATAAAGTGTTTGCTCTCTAAACATCAAAGATAAAGTAGTTTTTGATATTTATATGATAAGTATATAATGGAGTAATTATGAAATGAGTAATATTAATGTTTATAATTTAACCTTATAATTTATGTAGTAGGAAGGAAAGAAAAAGATGAAAGTGGAATACTTAGAGATCCTTATAGCAAATGGGCATTTCTAGGTGAGTGTACATCCATTTTAGGAATTTTTTTACTTAATTTCCATACACTATTTATTCTATATATTGAGATGATATGTCATAAAACCATAAGATTGAATGCGTGTAGATGTGCACCTCAATATGAAAGAGTATAAGAAACTTGTGATCTTAGTTACTTCTTATTGTGATAAAGATTGTGGCATAAAATAGTATTTCTAGAGCACCATTTTTTTCTTGTTAAATTACTGTTGATTGACCTTTGTAAATGATATAATGAAGGCATCATATAGCTTATTACTTGGTTATAATGAATATATGCTTTAATTGAGATTGTGATTGTGGTTATATTTAGCTTATGACCACACATGAAAAGTGTGGAACTACTATTTGATAGCTGGGTATGCTTTTATTAAACTATGAATATGTTTAAAGTCATAATACTGCGAATGAGGACGATTGTGGTAGCAACTTAATTATCTCATATTATGGTTAAATTAAGACCATGATACTATAATATATTAAATTTATGTTATATATATATATATATATATATATATATATATATATATATATATGTAATAATATGATTTAGTTCATACTATTATTATACAAATGGTGCCAATGTGATAAGAATAGCTTAGGGGCCAAATATGAGAAATATAGTTAAGTGACTTTATTAAAGTAAAATTAAAAATATTATAAATTGAATGTATAGTTTCATAAGATGATGTGAAAAGGATGTTTTTATAGCATAAAATTTTAATAATTCAATTATCTTATGCTTGATTTAGAAAAAAAAAGAATTTTATTTTTTTATCTTATTCTAATTACTTGACATAGAATTGATAAGATAAAGATTAGATACTCTAGAATGATAGACTGATATCCTTAAAGTAAATCAGAATCATAAAGATTTAATATTTTTTATGTTCAAATTTTGATTCAAGCAAATACCAAAAATGTGATATTCGATTTCTTTAAAATAAAGTTGAAATCATTAAGAACCAAGTATCTAGTTTTATAAAATAATATGATTTGAACCTTCTTAGATAATAAAGTTTTAATACTTTGATTATTTTATACTTAACTTAAAAGTCCTCGTTTATGGAAAATTTCAATTTCTTTACGAAAGTTTTGAAAATATAAGAGAATGATAATATAGGATAGTAAAGTAATATGAATAGAGTTTGTTAAAAGCATTGTATTTTAATATTTTACTTGTATAAGGTTAATTCTAAAAATCACTATGTAAGGACATATTTTAATTTTAAAAGCTAATTAGAGAAACATAAAAAGACAATAACCTAGAGTATTTTATTGTATTATGATTTGAATTAGGAATTTAAATATTTGGAAGTAAGATAAATAATACTCTTATATTTATAATTTACCATTATAAATGGTGGGATGGGAAGGGAGTGAAAGATAATTATGGATGTCCTAAAATGTCTAAAAGTGGTTAAACATCATTAAGTGATTATATATCATTCCTAAATAAATATTCTAATATTATTTTGTTTAAATGGTGTTTTTATAATTCTACCTTTAAATGATACATATCATACATATATATCTATAAACCCTTAAAAGCATAATTATTTGTTATAGATTATTATTAAATTAACTTTGTGGCTATGCATGAGTGGTAAGGAAATAATATCTGTGATAAGGTAGTGATTATTGATTTGTGTGAATGTTGATTGACTAAGTTTAGAAGGCATGGTGGTGTTATTATCAATTATTGTTAGATTGTGATTGGATTACAATGAGGAATAACACAATTATGTGTGATTAGAATTACATTATTATGTGTATGATAAAAATGTGTTAGATACTATAGTATAAACCATTTACAATATGGATGAATGTTTATAACTATGCAATAGAGCATGATAGTTTTGACATATATTGCTATGTACATTTAATTGAATTGCGATTATATTGTATGAAGCTTAAGCTCTAGTATTTAAATTGCATTTGTGCATTATGTTATGAGTGATATTTGAGATGGGAAATTGGATAGGGATGATATTGTGAATATCAAATGAAAGATTCCTTCAGACATGTTTGTGAAAAGTATAAGGTAAACTTTACATGAATAAGAATGGAAAGTTTGTAAAGTTTGAGAGTCAAAGGTGGATGTATGTAATTTACTATAAGTTATTATGTAATGTATTGTGAAATTATAATTTGTTTATCCTTAAATGTTTCCATTTAATATTATGATGATTGTGTGATTGATCCTAATTGAGTTTTTGATATTGAATTGATGTAGAAAATGTTAAGTGTAGATGACTATATGTGAAACAATGTAATTGAAAAAGAGCTTTACTCCACTTGTAAGATTAAATTAACTTCTCTTTAGTATTATAATTAAATTGAGTGATGGTAAAATTATAAAGAACCTCTTTTTGAATTCTTATTTATGCATATGTGATTATTGATATAGGCACAAGTATAGGAGTATGATTATTAGATTGTTAAATAAGGTAAAGTCATTAGGTATGAATGTCGGAAACCACTCGGTGGTCATTTTATGTTGTTGCTTAGATTAATTGTAATAATTTATTGATGATCTTTCCTTTTATAGATATACATTTACTATTATTATAAATCTCATTCCTTTCTTCAACATTTTCAAGATATAGCTTGAGAATATCAAGTTGCATAACTCAAGTAAGAGTTTAAGGTAAATCTAAGAAGAACTTGACAATTGAGATTAAGTTAGGATTCTTTTAGAATTAAATTCAGGGATTAAAGAAAAAGGCAAGATTGATTATGTATTTAATGTGTTAAATTATTTATTCATATATGCATTTCTAGGTTATTGAGTTATACGTAAAATAAGTTGTATGATTTACGATAGTGGCCCTTAAGAAGTGTCTAAAAATAAAAGAGACTATGTTCATTTTTTTATAAAATTTATAGTAAATTTTGAGCTATACCAAAATAGAAAAATTTTTGTTAAATAAAATTAGTATAAATTATATTGAAACTAGTGGAAATTAAATAACAATATTCACGCCAATCATAATTGGGTTTTAATTTTGACATGACATCCCTATACAAGTTATCTCAAGGCCTATTCATTTTATCTATGCCATACTTTTAAAGCTTTGAAGTCACTATTCAAACACCTTTAATTAATTTTTGTTCACAATTTCTTAAGGATAATATCATTTAATCCTATAAGGACATCAATTCTTTATTTCTTAAACCTCATATTCTTTTCATTAAATGTTTATTCTTTTAGTCTTACAATGACTTGATCCCTCTAAATCTATTGCTACTAACCCTTTTGTATTGTACTTTTAACATCTAGTCCCTGTCTACCTTTATCATATTGTGGAGAACATTTTAATTTATAATTATCATAGTTAAAGAAATTAACTAGTCACCTTTCATATTTTAGCTAAGTCGATTGCAAATCTTTTTTTCCCTTAATCTTGCAAAATAAAATCTCATGTTTATATCACACAAGGAATTGGTGTGTACTATCATGATTGAATTAATAGCTAATTTCTCAAGTTAGATGTACTTGTGCGTACTCTACCTTTATTTTCGTAGCTTTTATAAACTTAATGATACACTTGTGCACCTTTTTAATACTTTTCCCTTTAACTTCACTTTTATCAAAGTTGTCAAAGCCTCTCTAAAATTAAATTTACAACTTTATACTTTTTCAACATGTACCTTAATTATCTATACATGACCACAAATAATGTTACCCATTTAGTATTGGTCTAGTTGCATATCTAACTAAATAGTCAAAATTTACTTCTATAATAGCATAGACTTAAAAATATGACACTTGTATTGATAAGTGCCTAGCCTATTCATCTACTAGATCTATCTAAGAGATGTGATCTTTAAAAACATATAATTAGATAAGTGATGCACACTAGCATCTTTGCGTGTCTCATAAGACCTCTTAAAGGTTAATTTAGTTTTTTTTATTTACAAACTTGTAGCTTTTTAAAGATTCACACATTACTACTTAATTAATAAGCTATTAACCTTATGTTTATAGTCTTTGTTATTTATAAATCAACAGTCCTTTAGGTTATATCTCCTAATTTCAATATATTTAGGTTAAACATCTAAAATGCATATAAGGCATTTCATAGCATTGGACTTAACTACATATGTTTATAGAATTACATAATTTATAGGTTCTTATCCTATTGTGCGTTACCACTATTTGAAAGGATTTAATTTATATATTTTTATAACTCAACTAAAATTTTATGACCTTTATTACTTTCTATTCCAATACCTAATCCTTTTACGTCAACCTTAATAAAAACACATAAAGGTTAGTTCACTTTGAGTACAATTTGACACTATACTGTCTAACTTAGAATAAACCACTATTAAATTGATTGATTCATGGGAATGGGCAAAGAATATACTTTACCCCTTAATTCTTGACTCATTAGACTTTTTACTCTAATATTCAACCCAATTTATGATTTAAATTATTTGTTATGGCATCTTAAACATCATAAAAAGCCGAAGTATCTCATTATCAATATATGATCAAAGTCACCAAATTCCCACATACACAAGTAAGAATTAGTTTAACTTTCATAAATTGTAAGTATGGAGAAACATGCACGATTAAGATCACTCTAAACAATTTATAGATACATTAATATTCATTGTTCATCCTTCCTAACTTGTGAAAATAAAAAAAATATTATTAATTTCCTAAATTAATAACTATTCATTAATTTTATTTAAATACACTTATTATTTATATTAAACTTTCTCATTTATTAAAATATTATAACAATTTATTAGAAAGAATACTCACCTTAATTGTCTTTAATTGCTTATGGTTGAAAGTGGCTTCAGGAGATTGTGACATATGAAAAGCTAATAATAGATCTAATTATGCCTCCATTTAATAATTACTAGCTTACTATTAGGAGCTTGAGTTTTGAAATTATTCACTTGAATAATTAGAGACATTTACCATGATTTCGAATGAGATCACTTTTAGGATTTAAACCATGCTCTAACATCACCTTGGTCATAACCCATTTCAAAGGCATATGATCAACATACGAAGCTATTACATGTAACTACTTATCAGCCTTGTCTACATGGACTTTATAACATATAATGAGTGATAACACTATATTATCAAGAGTTTGAATTTGATCCATTATCAGTGTAAAATATTTTATACTATTAATAAATGAGAAGAATGCATATCATTTAAAAGTAGTAGTAATTAAGAATTTTTAACAATAATAAAGGAGTTTTAATATTTTTTTTATTGATGTAATAACACATTAACAAGTAATAGTATAAAATTAATTTTATACTAATAATAGATCAAATTTAAACTCTATTATTAAATAAGTACAAACGTACAGTAGTGAAAATGACTAAATATTTGGTTATCATGTAATAGAAATATATATGCATCACCATTTGCTCTAATTGTCTTACAACTTACCTCAGCATCATAATGCATGTACAAGCTTATTTCCACCCCATTTATTAGTAACTAAGTATCGAAGGGGAGAAATTCCCTATTTAAAAGAAAAGAAAAGGAGGAAGTAAGTTTTCTTATGAACTCAAAGAGTAAGTAGAAATAATATAAATAAAAAATAATTAAATTTTAAGTATAACTTAATAAAAATTTTACCATTACTTTTACTAGGGGAGCTTCCATAAAAGATTAATAGGTTTTCATACCTATGCCAACAAGAAAAAAGTATTTCAAGAGGTAACTTACCTTCCAATAAGGCAAACATATGCACATGTACTATCAAATCCACCTACGTTATCACCCTTAGTAGGGAATTGAATCATAAATCTAATATATTCACACCTTCATTTCACAATTCAATATCATTCTCATGTACTATAATAGCAATGCATCATGGCTCGTTTACTTTGAAAGTAATGAAATAATAATTCAAGAATAAATAAATGAAAAATAAGTAAATCTTTTTATAACTTTCATCTATCTTTATCTCTCATAAGTCCATTCTTATATTTCCAAGTTAATCTTATCTTTCACAAGTAACTATTAGATCTAGCATTCAAAATGATATCAACACATGTCTATCTCATTTTTACAAGTATTAATACAATTTAAACTTAATTAGCATAAATAATATAAATGCATATAATAAAACAAATATTAGCACTATTATGTCTTTATTGCATTGCCTTAAGTGTCTCTTCGACATTAGTTATCCAATTTGTATATGTTTATAAAAAAATCCAATGCATAATAACTATTATTATGTTTAAAAGAGGCAAAGTCTTTATTTTTATGTTCATAATCCACCTCATGATCAAATATGTATTAAATAATCAATTTTATTTAGTTCTAAACATTAAAACATTTAAATCAATTAGAGGAATCCTTTTTGGAAGCAATTCTAAACTTCCATTAACTTTTTGTAGGCATTGAATCTAGAATTAATTTCAAGTGGCAATTTCACTTCCAGAAAAAAGGAATTAATTCTATAAGTGATTGCACCCCTTGCAAGAGAGAAATCAACTCTATTTCCATAAATTACTTCTAGAAGTATGGAATCATTTTTGGAATTGACTTTTAGCCTCGTTCTTTGCATTCTAAGCTTAAGGAATCAATTCTAGAAATAATTCATACATGAATACCTTGCATTTTTTTTTCAAAAGTTTCATTATTTATTCATGGGAAAACCTTTTAAATTTTAATATAACTATTAAATAACTCAATCTAAGTATCGTTTAACATAGATATAACATTCTAGGCCTTAAATCACTAGAAATCCATAGCAAATCACTATTTGCATTATTTATACTCAAATTCAAACATTTAAAAAAAATTAACTATCATAAGTTACAGTCATAATATTTAAGCAATTTTAAGTAATATACTCACTTATAAATTATGGAGGAAAAGATGGGCAATGAGTTTAAAGGTGGAATAACTTTTGAACATATTGAAACTTGAAGATTTGGAGTTAGGGTTTTAACATATCATTTACCTAAGACCTAGCATGAAAGGAAATTTAAAAAAAAAATAAAGGAATCATTATAAAATTTAAGTGATAGAACCTTGCTTTTCTTAATCTTAAAAAGAAAAAAAGAAAAAAAGATGAAAGTGCTTGCTAGAAAGGCCTTAGAGTAAAGGAGGTGAGGGTTTAATGTCTATAAAGAAATATTAAAGAGTAAATATGGGTTTAAGAAAAATATGATAGAACAGATGCCCTAAGGGCAATTTGGAAAAACTACCTATTAATTCTTTCTCAACTCATATACTTACCTTGAATGGCTTTTACTTGTTTATTCAATAACTAAAAGCTTATACATAGGTAAAATTATTTCTAAATATATTTTAGCTATTCATTTTCTACTACAACATTTTATAGTCTAATGGGTATAATAAATCTGTCATCATCCTATTTCTTTTACAAACATTAATCAGAAGCTTATTTGTGATAAGAAACCATTAGAATAATTTAACTTACTTTGGACCTTTCTGTTTCCATAAAGTTCTTCATAGAATGCCATTATAGCTCTCTGAAGTAGCATAAATAATCTTAGGTAGATTTAACTATAAAGCTACCATTCACAATTTTCCTCTGGATAATCCTATCCCAAATCCTTTCTATGAGTACCTAAGTTTCATCCATAATTTTTAGCTAAACTTTGAAAATTTCTTTCCATAAATTTAAGGATTAAGATTTTAAATTGATCTCAGGAATGTATCCATCACTATATCCATACTTGATTTAATAGGTTGGGATTATAATGCATCTGAATTACTAATAATGTCAAAGGCAATTTTCACCATAAAAGCTTTATAGATAAAAAACTTAAATCTCTTTCCCCTTTTTCCAAACAAACTTGGTTCCAAGCTATAAGATAAGGGTTCTTATTATTATTATTCAAACCTTTAATGAAGCTTCTAATCATAGCTTAATTTCATCACAAGCTCCAACTGGCAAGGGAGAAGTATGTATTGTAGAATAAGGGATACTAGATAAGATATATTTGAGAAAAGTAATTCACCTTGCCAAAATAGATGTTTAAAAACTCTATAAGGATAACTTTCGTAAGATTCTATCAATAATGTATTAATAAATAAATTTTGAGAGCCTCTTATGAGGTAAAAGTACTCTTAAATATTTGCCTAAGTCTAATGTTACTTAAACTCCAAGTTTCAAGAGAAGAAGACCTTTATCTCATTTTGGTTGACATTTTAACTTAAAAAAATAGAGAAAATTTCCAAACATGTGTTCATAACATTAAATACTTGTTTGAAAAAAAATCATGATAATAATTACAAGTTAAATAATTGATTATTACCTTTTTAAAGAAGTGTGGTTGCACTTTTGAAAGTTTTCAATAATCAATTATAGGTAATGATCTTGATTAAAGTAGCTTATTTTCTAATCATAATTATAGAAAGACAAATTTTAAATTCTATACCTATATTAATCTTATTTTTCTATTCTTTTACCATTGTTACCTTTCTTCTAACAATACATACTTTAAATTTTATACTTACATTAACATTATTTTTTTTTAAAGGAGAGGCTTTGGTGCACCTCTAAAAAAGTGGTGCACTGGTACACCATTAAATGGATGGTTGTTATTGAATCATACAATAAAGGAGTTGATTTTGAATAATAATTATTGACAAGTTTATTTATTTATATATTAGCTCCTATATTTTTCAAAGTAATACGTGTGAGGACAAAAGTTAAGGCCTAACTGGTACTCATCACTGTCACCCCTATGAAAGTCCGCCATATGATAAGTAAGAATATCAAGAACTATATGAAAGGCTCTATGTTTCAAAAGATCTTCTAAGCTTTCAAAGATGTCATTTTCATTATTGATTTAGAGTTATGGAAACAAAGCCAAACTTTGCTTGATATACTATTTAGGTATAGAAGCTTCAAGAATTTTCTTAAAAAAATTGTTCAGAAGAAAGTTAGAAATTGCTTGATCCCTCTTTTCGATTGTTTTGAGAAGCGAAGAATTAAGGTAGATTTACAAGATGTCCTTAATTGGTTTGAATTCGACAATATTTGCTTCATTGTATATAGATTTGACTTGAATTATCTCTCTATTGAATTCCTAGAAATTGAAAGTGAGAAGGCTTTCAACGAAGATGAAGAGGTAATATTCTACAGACATGTAGTTTTTAGAAGTTTTTAGAAGATGAAAAATGGCTTCAAAATGATGAAGAGAAGAAAATGGTGGAAGGTTGCTTTGTTGTATTTAGATCCGACCCGAATTATCTTTTGGTTGAATTCCTAAAAATTGAAAGTGAGAAGGCTTTCAACAAAGTTGAAAAGGACATATTCTATAGACATGTAGTTTCAAAAAGCTTTTAAAAGCAATAAAAATGGCTTCAAATCAATGAAGAGAAGAAGATGATGGAAATTTGTAAAATTTTTGATAATTTCCTAATGAATGCATAACTTTAAAGCAAAGAGGGTTGAGACTTTAAAGCAAAGAGGGTTGAGAAAAAACCTAAAAATTAAAAATGAAATAGAGCTTTTGATAAGGTCTTACTCCAAATATTTTTATTTAAGTTATACGTTTACTTCTTAAAATTTTAATTTAATTTATGCCGTCAATTAATTGATGCATCGGTACACCACTTTTTCATGCCATTTTTTTAATTTTAAATTCATAACTAACTTTCAAGATTTTATAATTTAATTATCTATAATGTTTCAAATTAGTTAATAGAAAAATAAATATAAATCCTATTTTAATAATAAAAAGTTAAACTTACCTACTTATGGAAAAAATAATTTAAATAAATAAGAATATATATTAAATAGAATATACATAGATAAATAATATATATTATTATTTGAACTAAGAATTTTTTTTTACAAATAATAATATAAAAAATTATAAAACTAGTGATTTTAATAAAATTATGTGTATTTTATTCTCTTTTTTAATAGTTTAACACCAAAAAGTAATTATTTTATATGTCATTCAAGTAAGAATATATTATATATATAATTAATTATAAAATGATATTATCAAATATAAAAATAACTTATATATAATTAATTACATTAAAATTATTTATTATAATTTATTATTCTAATAATTAATTATTTATCGCTATATTAAATAATTCTTAACTTATACAAAGGAAGTCTCAACAAGTAAAATTAAGTTGTTAGCAAAAAGGTGCATTTTACAACACTTAGGAGGTTTTGGAACTCTGAGTGATGTGGTCCAAGGTGAGGCATTGGATTCCCATTTTGTCATTTGAGCCATCCTTATGAAGAATGCATTTTTAGTATTTATGGTAAATCTAAAGTTAGTCTCAATATTTTTTGAAATTTTAAATTGACCCTAACAATGAAAACCACAGGCTCCACATTGAAGCTGACTCGATATTTACATGGCAAATACTTAGGGCTATTGTAGATAGGAAACAATGATTAATTGACAAGTAGTGATTGAGAAGCTTTATGTAATAGCTATTGCCAGACCAGAGAGAAGGAAGGAAGAAAACAGTTAATCGGACCGATGTATCGCATATTATATGACTCGTTTGATTTGCCATGGATGCTAAATCAAATTTACTTGACTTTAGTCTTTTTAATACAGTTTCATATGCACTATGTTAGAATTATTGGTGTAAACAATTTTGTGACTTCGATTAAGGATATAGTTCACAATGACCGTCCAATATGGATGATTAGTAGGATATGTGAAAAAATTTATTGATTCAATTTAGTAATTGCTTGATGTCTAGTTTTTGAGCCATCAATTTATCTTATGAATATTCCAAATCATATGGTTGACATTATTTGGTAACGAAGATTTGCATCATGGTTTGTGATATGCTATTTGTCCATAATAGTTCTCCTAAACTGCTTACTCTTAAGGTTATTGGTTTCATTATGACTATTCTTCTCTCCTCCTCGCATTGATGTATGTAATTTGTAAAGTTATATTCTAGTTTTTATTATTTGCAAGGTATTACAACAATTAGTAGTTGCTTAGTTACAACTTGTATTCTAGTTTTGTCATTTGCAAGGTATGTCTATTCCATCCAAAAGAAAAGCTTGATATTTCTTTCTTCTTATACAAAGTATTACAAGATATATTGTTTATATGCTTCTCTTAGTCAATTCTAGAACTTAGATTTTCTTCTTTTTCTGTTTTTCCCCTTAAAACTCTATTTGGTTCTTATTTTCTTACCTATTCATTATTCTCTTCTCCATTTTTATGGAAAACTTTCTTTTCCTTTAGGTTTATGGTAAAGCTTTGTGTTAAAGTACATAATTTTTTTATTGTTAAGTCTTGTATGTTTAGTGACTATACATTATTTGTGAGATGCTAGTTTATCTAGATTATTATTGGAATAGTTGGTACTAACTCTTTTTATTTGTATCTCTTTTATGTTTGTGTTTGCTATATCTAACATGTGTTATTTTTTATGTTTATCAAAATCGACATTGACATTGCTTAATCTTCCTTAAAAATGTTATTGTCTTCTATCGTTTGAATATTTTAATATTTTAAAGTTACATTCTTTAATAATTAATTGAAATTACTAACTTTTCCTAGGAACACTAATCACTTGCTAATAGATGTATCAAAAGCATTTCAGGGAATTTCATAAGATTTACAGGTAGACTATTTGGATCTCTATCTTGTATGTATATCATAATGCTAGTTATTCTCTTTTTAGATTACCTTTTGTTAATAATTTTTTGGAAATTGGAAATTTAATTGCTTGATTATATAAAATTGTGACTTTACTTATACCTTCATCATCTCTACTAACTTATTTCCTTTTTGCTTTCTTTTTGTCTATTGTCCTTTCCCTACCTTATTTGAATATTCTTTCTTTATCTGTTCTCTTTTGTTGGAACCATCCACTTCAAATGCCATTTCTTCTCTTCATTTATGCATAATCCTATAGTAATTGTTATTATGTCTATTTTCTTATCTAAATTAGTTATTTTTTTCATGCGTAGGTTTGAGAGAATGCTAAATGACATGTTAAGTTGCTTGGAGTGCTAACTTGAAACAAAAAAGATCATATTGCATTGCCTTAATTTGTTAACCTATTACTTAATAGAGCTAGCCTTGTGTTATTGACTCATTTTAATTGTATTTTTCCACTCCTTTTCAGTGGATTCATATTAATGACGATAATATTCTTAAATTAGTGAGTATCTACCCATGCTTATTTTAGATATGCATTCATATCTTAACTAGTGAGCTGGCCTTGTGCTGTTGACCTATTTCAGTTCCTAATTCTCGTTCAGTTAAGAATTCAAATTGTTTACTATTTTATCTTCATCTTTAGAATTAAGTAAATCATCCCTCAATTACGAGTCTTAAATGAAATGATTTGTTAAAATATTTTTTGACTTGAATGTCTGTTATTTCTAATTCATAAAACTTAATTCCACATGTTGTGAAGGGAAGCCACATAATATAGTTATAGCAAATTTTATTGACAAAAATTATTACCTACTAATACTAGGGAATTTAGGCCAAAGTTTCTAATAATTATCTTACAATTTTTTATTGGGAAATTATTTTGTTGCTTTTTTCAATTAATGAGATAGGTGAGTTTGTAATTGCAATAATGATAAGAAATTAGAAAAAATAACATTAAAAAAATCATACATTATGTATTTTTTATTATGTTAAAATTTATTATATGTAACTTATATAATTACATAATAACAAAAAAGAATGATAAAAGAAATGAATAATGCAAGAATGGAATAAAAAATGAATAGTCAATAACAATAATATTCTTTACAAGAAAATATTTCTTTTATTTCAAGATATAATTTTAATTATAAAAAATTTAATTGTATTAAATTTATATTGCTCAATAGTATTAGAGTTATAAATAATATAAGTGAAAAAAATATGAAATCAAGTGACACAATGGTTGAGGAAAAAAATCAAGCTAGCAAGAGTAGTTATCATTCTAGTCGCCCCTGTGGGCATGAGCTAGCCATTTTTGGTTAGCTATCATCTTAGGGGAGAATCCCCATTCCAGCATTTCTTCATTAGAGTGATGGATTGCTAACCTATATTCTCTATAATTCCTTACTGTAGAATTCGGCACTCACAGTTGCCAATGTTATTTAGATTCTTAAATTAATCAACCACTATTAAGTTTATGTTGTCTTTAATCAAATGCAAGCATAACTTGAATTAAATTTAAAAAATGCATAACCATAAAGTCCATGTTTGGTGCCACTCTAGTGTACTACAAAACCAGTATTTGAGTTATATGTCGAACATTTAGGGAATAAACTGCATCGTTATGTAGATACTTTAGTTTGGAAGACTGTTATATTTTATTTACAACTATAAAAAAATTATAATTTAAGTACATAGACATAATTTATAATTATTATTTATATTTGAGTACATAAACATAAATTAAGTATTATTCAGGTACATAAAGATAATTTTCAATGATATTGTTCAAAGTGTAAGTGTTCATAACCCTCGTTTAATAGATTCTTTTAACAAGTGAACATTAAATTAAAATGAATTAAATATATCAAGTTGATGGCAGTTATCAGTAGATTCGATAATCTTTCTTTGGAGATGGCTTCAAACTAGAATGCCCCAGTGCACCTATTAGATCTCTCTTGTGTAACCTACAATGCATGTAAGAAGCATATTAGACAAAGTAATGCATGTAAAATGTTAACAATCATAAGATTAAGCTAGTTATCAAAATGGATTGCCTATTAGGAATCTATCGATTTTATAATTTTTCAACAATATGATTATAAACTATTTAATAAAGGAATTATGGCTGAATGGATCTGATAACATTGTAAAGATGAAACATTAGTGAAATGTAGGCATGAACCATGTTGTAAACACATAATCAATGACTATCAGAAAGCTTTGGGAGAATGGTAGCCAAAGAAATTTCTTAAATAGACACATCATTGATACCTCATAGGGAAATGTGTCTTTACATTTGCCAAGAAATAATTTTCGACATGTTTCTTGAGTCATATTGGTCCAACAATTGCCTAGGAAATAAAAGTTTAAGCATATATTATTGCCAAGTTGTTACCAATACCATGCTGTATTAGTTCACTTAAAGAACTTAAAAATGAACTATTCATAACTAAAAGCACATGAGTGCATCATGAGCACATAAAAAAGAAGAAGAAAGCAACCATATAGCATTAAAACTTACCTAGTGCAGGAATGAAAACAGAGTAACTTTTAATTTGTTCTACCTATATTGGTCATTTATTTAAAAATAGTATTAGGGGTTAGAGAAAAACCTTTGTATCTATCACATAATACAGAAGCTTAATCTAAAAATAAAGCTTTTAATTCATAATCTCGGGAGATTATCTCTAAGATAGGTATATAGAGATAACAATTCAAAACCTAAACAACAATTCAAAATTATTTTTTTAGCCACATTGGTTTATTCCTACAAAATCAATTAAGGTAAATGAATTTATAGAAATTCCTTGAAGGTGAAGGATTTGAATGCTCATCTTCAGTTTCATTCATAACACAGAAAAGGCACCCCCATACATTAGCATGGATGTACATCATAATACCTTTTGAAAACCAACAGAGAAATATTATTCAATTGAGAAACCAACTACCTATTGTCTTTTTTTATTAAGGGGAAAGTGAGGTTGACCTGAGATCTAGAAATTACATTAACTTTCTCATAAATAAGAAAATAGAAGGGTTTGAGCATTGAAGCTCAAATAGCAAATAACAATAGTACAATAGGACCAACAGTAAACCTTTAACCTCTAAGCTTTTGAATACTTCAAGTGGGGTTTGAATTGCATTAAAGTTGATATCCTCTTAAGCATCACATATCTGCTCATCATTTGTTTCATGAATAACTATTATAACATTTCTATAGTGTCCAGCTTCTCCTAGGATATCTTTTTTTTAATTGAGCTTACGAAGAATTTTGCAAAACCAATCAGTGGCTGATCACTATGAAATTGAATCATACTATAATATAATAAAGGATAATAGGGATCTTAAAATCCAATATTAACTAATACTTTAGTTTATGCAGTACTTCAAAAATACCAAAGATCTAAGAATAAGCAAAATTTAATAGGACTGTTTCAAAATATGAATTTCAAAAAAACAACTAATACATATTATTTTTTCGCTCTTGAAAGGTTAAGTTGTATTAATCAAATTCATCTATTTCCATCAAATGATGCAAAATACTAAAACTAATTTATTCAGAATATTAGGATAAGTGTAAAAAGCTAAAAATAAAAACTTTGTTCAAAGGAATATAAAGCATTACAATGCAAGGTCACAGGCACAATTTGAATGGTTTAAATTTGCATAATATTTCATTTCTTAACTTAAGAAAAAGGCTATTATATAAATTCAAATAAAAATATTTTCATTTAATCAGTTAGCTTAGGTATGAAAATATAAAGTTCAATAAGGGGGAGTTAAGTACATATTGCATTACCTTAAAAATGAATTGATTAATGGACAAAAAATGATTTCCTTCACTTAGTTTAGTTCTTTACTTCGAGGTTGTTATTGATAGAGACAGAGCACACTACTCTTTGATGGTATTTGAAAATGGTTAGATATCGACACTTCTATAATTCGAGATCATAGGCCATGGCAGAGCAGCAAATGGAGTTGTCTTTGAAGGGTTTAGAGCCAATAGGGGTTCTACCAAATCTTCCAAACTGTAGGCTTCAATCCAAAATCTTCATTCCAAATCTTCCAAAGCTAATTTTGAAACTAATACAGCAATAAGCAATACTTGGTTGATTTGAAGGTGACCTAAAAAAATAAGTTAAAAAAATAAGTTTTATCACATAGAAGGTGACCTAGCAAGGTTTTTCCTTCAATTTCAAAATTAGAGCCATTTTTATAATTTTGCCCAAATGATTCTAATCATATAAACTTATTCTTTTATTGCCTACTTTAATAATTTGCTGAATAAAATTTTGCCACATATTCAGGGTTCCAAACCTAGGATCCCCCTTAAAACACCATAGCATGCACTAAAAAAATAAATAAATAGGAATTGGAGGGTATTTCTTGCTGAGAACAATTGGTTTCCATTTCTTAGCTTGTATATCTAAGTTAATGCTATGAGACAACTTCACCATGCATAAACAAATAAGATGAAAGTGGATTCCTTACATGATACCTCCCATACATTGGTTATCTCACAAAATCTAAAGTTACCTTTTGAAATCAAACAAAAAATAAAGTTTTAATGAACTTTTTAAGTCAAATTAGGATGGAGTTTATTTTAAGGGGTTGTTGTGGAGGTTAATAATTTCTAATTTTTCATTTAAATAAAAATAGTATATTAATAATTTAATAATAAAATGATAAAAACTTAAATAATTTTAATAAAAAAATAATTTAAAATATTTAAATTAATTTAATTAATTCTTTATCTTATCTTTTGGATGAATATACTTATTAAATAAAAAATTAACAAAAATGATAAATTAATTATGAAATTCATTATTAATATTAAATGAATAAAATAATTTTTTTATTTAAATAAAAAAGTGTCACATGTGAATATAGAGCATAAAAATCTGTATTTTAAATAATTTAAGGGTACTAGTGTAAGTATTGTAGCCTGATTACTAAGAAATTGATAAGTATATGTGAATAAATTCTTGTGTTATATACTTGATAGATGATGATAATAACAAATTCACGGTTTTTCAAATAGTTCTAAAATTACTAGCATAAAAAATAATTACAATTATATTACCAAAAACAATAATTATAATTATAGTTGTAATTTATGGTTGCTTTTTAATAAAATAAAGTAAAAATATAAATTATCCCTTCTAATTTTAAGGTGCTTGCATTTAACACTTTTAATTTTTAATTTTTTGCGATCAACTATCAAAATTATCCCTTACTTTCAAATTACTCTTTACATATATTTTTTGTTAAGAACTTAATGTTATCATTGTTGTTTCTTATTTTTCTATGACTTCAAAATTTATGAAAAAGTTTCTCTTCAATTTAATACTTTTTTTACAAGTTTTAATTTTTAGGAGAAAATATATTTTAGATTTATAAAGTTTCATCGAGTGATAGAAATGATAATTTTAAAATTTTAGCCATCAACCCCTGAACCTTCAGAAAAGGGAGAAAAAAAGGAAACCATTAATTTCTTAGTTAAGTTTAAGGGAAATTCTCACATGAGAAGTAGCTCACTTTAGTCTTCATTTTTTTTAATGCTATGTTAAGCCAACCTTTAGTTTAAATGAAAAAACACAAGCTTTATGCTAAAAATCTTGAAGAAACTAAATAAGGAGCAAAGAAAATGAAGTTTGACATTGTTTTTTGAGTTATGATTTAGATTTAAATTTAATTTGCTATTAATGTAAATCCTTTTTATACATATATTATTATGTCAATAAAAAATTATTCTATTATGATAAATAATTTTTAATAATGTATATTTTTTATTTATTGATAATGTAAAATATTTTTTTAGTAAATAGGTGCGGCCTAAGCCTAAAGAAAAATTACAAATAAATTTTGCATGGGATAGAGTCCCCAAAGATATCACTTAATAAAAGGTCATTACTTCTAGCTAAAGGGTGATCTATCCTCTTCAGAACTTGATCGTTGGAAAAACTATAATTAGCTAATCAATTTGCACATTTATTTCCTTCCTAGAACATATGTTGAATAATTATCTTCCAATCTCTATGTATTAATGATTGATATCGTGATAATAAAGTTGCATGTTTGGTTTGTTCATTATCTTCTTTGTTCAACAACTCAACCAGAAGATTTGAATATGATTCTACGATGACTTATTTTAATCCTAACTCCTAAACTATATATATAACTTGATAAGCTCCATACAATTTAGTATTAAATGGTGAGCAAACTCCTAATCTCCTTATGAAACCACGTATCCATCTACCCTTCGAGTCTCTAAACAATTTGCCATAATCAGCTTCACCTAGGTTACTTTTTAAGGCTCCATCGATGTATAGCTTGATTTAGCCTACCTAGGGTGCATTCTAGTTAGCTTGTATTGTTTGAAAATTCCTAACTATAGCATTTTGGCTATTTTTAAATTCTGAGATAATCTGTTCAGCATAGAAGGCTATAAAACTTATTACATTATGAGATAACTCTTCCATACTTTGGAAGATAGCCTCATTTCTCCATTTCCAGTAATGCTAGATTATGATATCCCATATAATTGACTAAGGAATGTTGCCAAGTGTGCTAAGATTTTTAAATAAATTTAGTCGAAACCAATTTCTCCCCTAGGTATTAAAGAAGAAAGCTCTCTAGTTTACAAGCACCAATTTAAACCATATTTCTTTTACATGTAGGCAATCCCATAAAGCGTGAAGAATGTCCTTTGACCATCCTTGATAGATTCCACATTGTGAATTTCCCAATCCTCCATGAGCTCTCAAGACATTCACCATTACTCCTCCTCAATTGCATTGGTAGATAAATAGTTTTATACATTTTAGCATTTGTGTTTTCTAGATACAACACCAAAATGGATCAGGCTTTATGATTTTTTTTCTTACCAGATCGTGGTAGGCAGATTTTATAGAGAACATCTTGTCATTGGATCTAGTCCATATGAGACCATCTTCACCACTCTCAGTTGTAGGAGGGGATGTTTTTAACATTTGAGAAATATTCCACTGGTAGCAGTTGATTTAAGATATTCATGTCCTATTCACTATCAATGGTCACAAAATTAGCCACTATAGAATTTCTTCACTGCTTTAGTATTGCTTTAACCATAGAGCTAAGAGGTTTTTCACCATGCCAATGGTTAAACTAAAAAGATGTTGTTTGACCATTGTTAATTTATATTTTTATTCCATTCAAAGTTGTTTGCCAGATATTACATAGTTACTTCCAAAACAATGAGTTTGAAAGCTACATTCTAGTCTCTTTATGCCAATCATAATGTCTTTGGTATTTACCTTTCAACATAGATGTCTAGAAGCTCCTATTTCTAGAAATTAATTTCCAAACCCATTTCATCAAGTAGGCTATATTCATATTCTTCAAGCTACAAAATCCTAGTCCCTTATGCTTCTTAGGTTGACATAAGGTACTCCATACAATAGCGTGCATCTTATGTTCATTGGCTTCATGTCTTTAAACAAAGTGATACTGAATTTTCTCAATCTTATTTAAGGTAAACACTAAAATTTATAGGTATTTCATAATGTTTATAGGAATTAATCCTAGTATTGGTTTAGCCAAAATGATTTTATTAGCTATAGAAAGACAATTCATCTTCCAACTAATGAGCTTATCTTGAATTTGTTTTACTAGATACAAATAAGTATACCGGTTCACTTTTTTATGAAGTAAAGGACCTCCAAATATCAACCAATATCATCAATCTCTGAGAATCCATATCTTTGTATAATCGCTCTTTATATGTTTTGTTTTATATTCCAAGTAAAGGAAATGCTTGATTTGTATAATTGTTTGACTATCTTTGTCTTGACATTTTAGAAAAGCAATTCAAACACTTAATAACTATATCAATCTGATGAAGAAAGGCTTCCCCAAATAAAAGTAAATCATTAACAAATATTAAATGTGAAATACCTATTCCATTTTTATCGGCTTTTAATAGTTTCCACTTTTTATCATTAATTGTCTCACTAATAATGTGGCATAATTTATTCATACATATAAAGACAAGGGGTTGCCCTAATGGAGGCCTTTTGACGGAGAGAAGGATATAGTTTTGCTTCCATTATAAAGTAAATTCAAAGAGGTGAAAGAGATGCATTTCATAATAAGATTGATTGTTTCAAGCATCATATTAATCTGGATTAGAACATTTTTAATAAACTCCTAATTCATTTGATCATAAGCTTTTTCTAAGTTAACTTTAATAGCACAAAATCCCATGTGATTTCTATCTTCCTCATAAAGTGGAACACTTCTTGTGTTATAATGATATTGTCCTGTATGTATCTTTTTGGGATGAAGCTTGCTTATAAGAAGAGATCAATTAAGGGAAGATATGTTTAATTTGGTTTATTAGCAATTTAGTGATGCATTTTGTATATCACATTACATAAAAAGATGGCCAGAATTAGTTAATAAACTTTGGCTTTTTAGTTTTAGGGATAAGATAGATTAAAATTTTATTAGCTTCACTAATATCTCCTTATATGAAAAAGTTCTTCATGAATTGGTAGACATTGTTTCCCACTATTTAGCAGTTTTTCTAATAGAAAAGTGCAAGAAAACCATCCTTACTTGGTGTTTGAATCCCCCAATTGCAAACAGGGCCTTACATGCCTCTTCAAAAGCAATCTTTTCTTTTAATCTTAAGTGCTGTTCAACAGAAATAATAAGATAAGATATATTGGTATATGTAAGTAGTATTTCTTCCATATCATCACTAAATAGATTTCTGTAAAAGGATACAATGAGATTCTCCATAAAAGGTTTATCTTTAATCCATTTTCCTTTTTGATTCTATAGCATACTAATTCTATTTTTATTCCTCTTAACTATAGTCTTGGTGTGGTAATACTTTGTATTTCTATCACCTTCAGTAATCCACTAGGATTTAGATTTTTGGTGCCATAATATCTCCTTTTGAAAAAGGATTTGTTCAAGATCATATTGTAGCTGCTTTTCTAACTTACATAAATAGGGGTTGTACTTGCATTCCATAACCTTTCAAATGTCGAATAATCTATTCAGAATACATCTATTTTTCTTTCTTATTTGGTTAAATGCCTTTGTGTTTTACTCTCTCATAGTTAGAATTAATAAGTTTAGTTCATCAAAGATATTCCCTTTTGGATTCCACTTCAAAAATAAAAATTTTTAAACATCTCCATGTGTTAACCAAGTGGCTTCAAATCGGAAATGTCTATTCTTCTTGTCACCTTGTGAGTTATGTAATTGGATAACTAATGTGTGGTGATCAGAATGGAATCTTGGTAGTGTTTTCACAAATACATCACTGAACTTGAGTCTCTAATTTGTATTGCATAAGATTTTATCTAATTTTTCAAACAATTAGGGATAGAGGGGGTGTTTAGGACCCATCCATGTATATCTACTTCTTTTCATCTCTACTTCCATGAGATACAATCATTAATCCTGTTATTGAATATATTGCAATTGTAATAGTTAAAAGGTGTACTACTTTTTTTTTGATAAGTTACAAATATCATTCATGTCCTCCACAACCATTCAGGAAGAATTCATATTACCATTAATGCATCTCAAATCATTTCGAAGAGAAGTTTTCATATTTGGATTAGGATTGACATAAACAAAAGAAATAAACTTTACATGCATTAATTGGAAGGTTTTTTCAAGTAGTTCCTGGTAAACTTTATTTTTCTTCCAAGCAAGCCAAATGCCACTTGAAAACCAATCCCCTTCTAAGATCATCCAAGAATTAAACCTAAGTATTTTGAAAATGTTTTTGGTTCTAACACCTTTCATTCTTGTCTCCAATAAAAAAAGGAATCTCTGGATTACCATTGTCTAGCATTATGTTAAATCCATTAATAAACTTCTTATTTCTAGCTCCTTTACAATTCCATATTACAATTTTTTTGTAACATGAATTTTAGATAATAGGAAAAGAATTCACATTCAGTAATCTCTAGGTAGTATCTATATGCATTACCTCCTGGTCAGCATGGCTAGCATTTTACATTGTTCTTTGTAGCATTAGGTAAAGTATTTCCATTTAATTGAACCTTCATATGGTTATGGCTAGATTTTTGTTTATCCAGTGGATCCTCTTTAATGTATTCATATAAATAAATTGATACATTTAAGTTCATTTGTTTGAAATTTCTAGCATCCAAGTGGGCTTGTTCTATGTTCAACTAGTATTATGTTTTGGGAACATAAGGTAGTGCTAGTTCCTTCCAAGCATAGGTATGAATGATTGTTACGGGGCAACCTCTTCAAGTCTTCTGCACTATTACTTGACTTGCCTTTTGAATTCCATTTATTGAATTTTTAATTAGCTGCTTGTTAGTCTGCTCCATTATCAATCTATTAGTGTCGTTAAGAGGGGTTTGCTGTGTATTAGGTTGATCCCCTGTTGTTCTCGCAATTTTTGATGCCTTCTTAACCGTTTCTTGCTTTAGCTCCCTCTATTGATCAAACTCTTCTCAAATCTATTGCTCTCCACCTTAGTATCTTCCTCATACCACGTTATCTCTTTAGCTTTCTTAAAAATTTCATTATTCAACATGTCAAACTGATTTTCCCTTTCACTTTCATTACCTCATGGCCTCGAGACTCTTGGTTTAGGAATTACTGCATCCACCTTTTTTCTCCTTTGTCAATTTTTTTATGCAAGTATTTGACCCTATATTTGTGATTATTAGGAATTACAGGACCATGATTTATTAGGTCGCCCTCTATCTAAATGATTCCAACAAGGTTTTTTTCCTTTTTCTATTACCATGGGTTTTGTTGGTTTATTAACACAAAGTTTTGCCACATGGCCATACCTTTCACATACGAAACAAAATTTGGTGAAGGCTTTCATATTGAATGACATTGGTCTTTTCCTAAAAGGAGAATTCTGCTAAAAGTATCTTTTTCAAATCAATTTCAACAAAGATCCTTGCATACTTTCCCCTTGCTTGCTTTCTTGTAGTGCTATCAGTTTTTAGGCTTTTACAAATTTAATTTCCCAAGAAGGTTAAAAAATTTGTATCAAATCATTTGATTGGAATATCTGGAATTCATACCCATATTGTTAACCTCTCCATTACATTTTCAGTTGGATCAAAAGATGGATCCCAAGTTTGAACTGATAGGTAGTGATTAAAGAGAATCTATGGACCTCCAGTCAATGCAACATTGTAATCAGATTAGACAGTAAAATGGATTAGATAGTACTCATTTGTGAGATCTATAATATCAATCATTTCATCTTTTTCTCAAAATTGTTGTATTTTTTTCCTAATATCTAAAACCCTATCTACCTCCTCAAAAGTTTGATGATCAACGTCTGCTTCCATGGTTTATGCATCTTCTTCTCCTTTTCATTGGAGATAATGATCTTCGAACAAAGCCGACTCTCATTCATATCCTCTATGATCTTAAAGCCGTTAAAATCATTCTCATCAAAATCCATATCCTTTCCCTACAACAGCTCTATTTGTTCCATTTCTTATCGCCCCATAAATGAATCTTTATAAGTTTTGATGCCTACTTTGGATTCCTTCAAATTTTCTAGTGCAAGTTGTTGAGTAGCAACATCAACATAGGAGACCTTCTTCCTTCCCTTTCTTGAAAATTCTAACATATCTTGTTTGACCTTCTTTACACTTTTAATGAGAAGATCAGTCTCTTCTATTGAAGGTCCCGGCATGGGGTTGGGTGAATCCTCCATACAAACCTTACTAGAGCTCAATTTATTTGTCATACTAATGTAAAGTATTTTATACAGCTAATAAATTAAATTTAAACTTGTACAATTGTCGGGTTTGATTAAAATGAGTTTGCATCATTATGTGCCTGTAAAGTTTTCATCGGACTTTCAAAGAATTATTTTCTTTAACAACAAATGGTACGTTCAATAGAAATCAATAGAAAGAAGAAAACGTGTATGGAAGAAAGAAATAATTTTTTTATATAAAATACAATTATTATACCTCCTTCCAGAAGTTTGTGTTTTTCCATGAGATGAGATCCTCACCCTGGCGGGCATTCCACACAAGTACGCTCAAAGTCCTTCGTTGGGGTCAATACCGTAGGTGCTGAGGATTGTGATGGTAATACCAACATTCTTGAAGCATCCAAACCCTTAAATTTGATTAAGTGGTTTCTGAAATAAATTTACGGCCTGTTTGGAACAGGTGAAAGTCGAAGGGGGCGTAAAGGGAGGGGCGAAAATGAAGGAGAAATTTGCGATTACACCTGTTTGGATAAGAGGTGAAAACTGAGGGGGATGCAAACTAGAGTGTAAATTTCGATGGGGTCCACAAATAATATTTCCCCCCACATTTGAGGTGAAATCGGGTGCAAATCAGGCCGGTAAACTTTATTCCGTCCCTACCCCTGTGTAAGGCCATTAATTCGGAATCAGACCTAAATTTTCTTTTTGAAAATGTAATTTTTTTTTCAATTTCAATTTTCAATTTTCAATTTTCAATTTTCAATTTCAACAAGGAAGGAAGTCCTATAAAAATTAAGGTAAATTTTACAAAAATATTAGAATGTTGATGAATATTCTTAAAGATAAATATAAAATTATAGTACAAATTTTTAAATATTTATTAATTATATTAAATTTAAATTTATAAATATGTTAGTATTCAGAAAAAAAATTTAACATATTTTTCTTCATCCGTAAATTATTTATTATTTAATTTTACTAAATAATATTATAACTATCTCAACATAACATAATAAAAAGATATTTTAGTCATTTCACTCATTCACATTTCCTTCCTCCTTTATTTTCACCCATTCCAAACAAAAGAAATTCATTTCACCCATATTTACTCCCCCTCCTATTTTCACCCATTCCAAACAACCCAGGTAAAATTACTTTCACCTCCATTTCTTCCCCCTCCATTTCCACCCCCCTCCATTTACACCCCTCCCATTTTCACCTCTAACCAAACAATCCCCTAGAGAATAGAGAAAAATAGAGGATATGAGTTGTGTTATGTGTGCTCCTCTGTTAGCCCTTAGTAGTAACATAACGATTTTAGCTTTTTTTTTTCCTTGAAAGTTTAAAGGGCTAATGTGCAGGATCTTATAATTTTTATTTGTAATGAAAAATAGTAGGAAGGAAATGTTTTCCAATTCGGTCGGCTCGAATTATTGGTAGAAGTTTATTTAGAGATTTCTATTAAATTCAATTGAAGCCAAAAATAATAATTCAATTAAAATTTGAGTATTAGAACATTTTTCTTGAAGGGGGGTAATCTACCAAATATGATAACTAGTGTTGAAAAATAAAATATATTTTTTCTTAATTTTTTTATAATCTTAAATAATAGTGATTCGTAGATTTTTTTTCTTGATTTAATTTTAATGTTGATTGTAGAGTCATAAAAGAGGGGGAAGAAAAAGAAGTAGCATTTTATTGTTGATCGTGGTCTGTGGATGTTGAATGTAATTTCAAATTTATATGTAGTTTTAACTGTTGATCGAGGGAACTGAGAATTGCAAATATTAAATTCAACCACCAGATTACCGTAACGTGGCAGTGAAGGGGGCAAAAAATTCAACCATCGGGGGTAATATTTTTGTTTAAAATAAAACACTAATACTGTGTAAGTAAGGTATCTGCGGGACTGTGGCTGTTAAAGGCCGATATTTACTGCACTGAAAAAGATGATATTCTTTTAATATATATTTTTCTCCAATCAGGACAAGAGCTCTTGGGCAATGCCAGAACTGTTGCATAGGAAACAGAGTTTCCAATGTGGAAAATTTGGCTGACTTTTGGAAATTGTCCCCACACTCACACGCCTGGAGCCGAAGGTGACCAAACCAATACTCAAAATTTTTTTTTTTGAACAATGGAAACCCCAAAAACAGCTGTAATAATCAAACAATTAGTGGCAACAATAAAAGAACATAACACTGAAACTGCAAAGTCAACAAGGGTAACCTGTGTGTCTTATGGCAGCCATTGCACATAGACCCTTTCTCAACTAAAACGGTTACAATCCATAACCCATAGTCTAATTATACTCTGTCTTATTAATTGCCCTTTTGCCTCTATAAGAGAGATTTTCTTCTGAATTTTCTTTGGTCTGGTGATTCCGACAATTAGTCTTTGTCTTCATCTTTGACAAGTTAGACGGCAGAATCAGTGACCCTTTCCTTCCGTGGATTTTCCCTTGAACTTTCTCGGGAGAATTGTAGACTTTTCGATCTGTGAGTGAATTTTGGGCTATTTTTTGGTTATTTGATTATCTGGGCGTCGCAAAGTTTTCTCTTTTCTTTTGCTGGGATGAGGTTGGGAGGTGAGAGAGCAGGTCTGGATGATTGAATTGACTATTGGAGTTATCGGAATTGTTCTGCTATTTTCGAAAATTTTAAGAAGTCTTTGATTGTTGTGATGACTCGGTGTTTTTGTTTTTTGCTTTTGAAATTCAGCAGGAGAGTTAGATGTTGAGTGACAGACGGAAAAGGTGAGGAGGGGCTGAATTATATGGATTGTTTCTGCTGCTTCAACTCTGTCACCCAGGTGAGGATTTCTATACCTTGTTGACTTTCTTTTCTTTATCTTTCAGAGGATCAGTCTCGATGATGCTTTGGCTATTTATATGATTGATCATTTAAAATTTCTCGGGATTTGTATGAATTTTAGAAGATAATTTGATACAAATGACCTAACTAGGTAAAGGTTGTGTACTTATGCATTCAGCTTTCTAGATTGCCTTGGGCTGTTGCTGCAATCCCAAATTTTAATTTACTGAGGTAACTTGATGAAGGAAATTGAAATACAAGGATAACTTTGTGTATGTGGTTAACTGGATGTAGACTTGAAACAAAATGACGAATACGTCAGAAGGACAACATGTGAAGGTGCGCACACACATTAAACTAAGCCTGAGTATGAACTATATAGGTTTTAGGGTTCTTGTTTAAAGGAATCATGATTTACAGAGATGAACTCTTCTGGGTCACTATACTTTGTTTGATGCCTGGATATTGATCCCAGAACTTTCCAGTTCCCTGCAAAGGAATTCTACTGAACATGGGTTGTGGCTGGCTACCTACTTGAGTTGAAATCTTCTTAGGTTTTGTTTGTTTTATCACAAGACATTGCTTCTATATAAATAAAGGAGTTTCATGTACTATGTATAAATGTGATTGAAAAAATAATGTACTGTGTTATGATAATGGAGAAAACAACTTCCTTTTTAAAATAGATAATATTATTTTCCACTATACATCCCACATCTAATACTGAATAAGTAGTACATTTTTTGTTATTTTAATATTTTATAATTATAAACACAATGTAAATGAGATTATTCCGACAGAAGATATTTTTTGTCAAAACAAATAGAGTCTTAGTTTTGGCTAGTTAAGAATTGTTCATCTTGAAAGAGGTAGCCAAGGTACTAATAGCATTAGGAGGTGTGAGGATAGACCAAGTTTGAACAGTCATCCTTGGTTTTTATGCAGTATTCTACTTTTGTGAAAAATTTGATTATTTGAAATGGATTTTTCTAAATTATCTAACACTGAAACTGTCTAATTTATCCTATTTTGACCATTGCACGTTCCATTAATTGGCTCTACTCCACTTTTTTTTTTCCCTTTTTTTTTAATGTTTTCTCCTTTTGGTGCCATTTTTGCTGTTCTTGTTGTAGAATTGATAGGTAATATTGCAATAAGATGACTGTGGCTGTGATGCTCGGTTGCAGTTTCTCTCGCATGGGTTTATCTTAAGACTCCTTAACCGACATATTGTTTTTGAGTATAGAGCGTGTTTCTTCATTTTATATCTTCTTCTCGAGCAGTGGCATCTAGTTTTTGTTGTATTCCATTGTGTTGTGCTCAAGTTATATGCCTTTCGGTAATAGATCATGCAAATGTTTTGTTTTAACTAATTTGTGTGTGTTATGCAAATAGGTTCTGCAAAGGCCTTTCCATTCTTTTGTGTTATTGTACTGAAACTTTTATTTTTAGGTGGTCGGACGTCGCTCCTCATGTAGCTCTGGCAAGGGCAGGAGCCATCAGGGCTCGGTCAAGTATGGCTTCAGCCTAGTGAAAGGGAAAGCGAACCACCCAATGGAGGACTATCATGTAGCAAAGTTTGTCCAATGCAAAGGAAATGAACTTGGTTTATTTGCTATATTTGATGGGCACTTGGGAGACAGTGTACCAGCCTATCTACAAGAGCATCTCTTTTCTAATATCTTAAATGAAGTGAGTTCTTGAATCAAGCTACTAAACATATTAAATTTTTCATTAGGGTTTGGTATCACATGGGTACCTTAGTATCTACCTTTTCATTATTACCTTAAAAATTGCATTTGATTCATCATGAAAAAAAATGTTCCCTTTCTGTTTATGTTGCTATGGTATAAGCACTTTCTTGTTGGTTACTACACCTTGGTTGAATTTGATTCCCCACAAGCTGGATTTGGGATATTGCATTTTTAAATTATCAATGGATTATTACAGGATGAATTCTGGACCAATCCAAGAAGGTCTGTGATTAAAGCTTATGAGACAACAGATCAAGCAATTTTATCCCACAGTCGTGATTTGGGGCGGGGTGGATCAACTGCAGTGACTGCAATTCTTATAAACAATCAGAAGTTATGCATAGCCAATGTTGGAGATTCACGGGCAGTTCTGTCAAGGGGAGGGGTGGCCGTGCAGATGACTACTGATCATGAGCCCAATACTGAGCGAGGCAGCATTGAGAACAAAGGTGGCTTTGTTTCAAACATGCCAGGTTTGTTAACAAACATTGAGCTTTATGACATGCTACTCAAGTGCTAGCTTCTGATTATTATATCCAATTTATACCATGAGTTCAAGTTTACCTTGTATGGAAAGATTATGTTTCTTATTTGCATCTTCAAAGTAGAAGTCTGGGGATTAGAGGGGTTTATGTGTGACTACATTCAATGGAACTATCAGTTATGATACGTCAAAAGTTCAGACTTGACACATCTTTTATAATTATAGTGGTAAAATGGATAGCATCAGACCGAAGCCTTAGACCATACCATAATGGAATTTGAAATTTCTTTAATGACTGACAAGTAAGGTTTTTCTTGTTGAAACGGGTTCTCTGTCCTTTTCCTTCCCACTCAAGCGATTTGTACCTTGTAGATAATAGTGTTAATTATAATTAATATTAATTGTTTCTATAAAGAAAATTATACATTGAAGGTGGGACTATCACCTGTGCCTGAGTCAGTTTATGATTATGCTAATATACATGACATTTATATGGAAAATTAGAGGACAAGTTCAATGAAAATTGAACGTCATCCCCTTTGCTGTTGAAATCTGTAGTGGTAATACTAAAGTAAGTTGTTATCGAAAACAAAGTACAGAAGTAGCAATTCTTGTGAATTATTCTAAAATGTCTTCAGTGTGTTTGGATGTCTACATATTTTGGAACCATTACCCTCGGAAACTAAATGCAAATGGAATTAATTATCCATTTTCATTGACTGTGTTAGAATGTTGATTGGTAAGCTAATAGAATTGTATTTTTTAGCTTCAACATAATAGCCGTGTGTTTGGTTTCCCAGGTAGAGGTTCCGAGGTAGATTATTCTGGGTGAATGGAAGGTCAGAATTCATTTATACCAGCATAAGTGCAAACTCGAAGCTATTCCGTAAAATAATTTTCAAAAAGATAGGTTTCTTTTTTTCTTTCTTTTGAGGATTGCTTATCCTCTTTTGATAAAAATTTCCTTTTTCTATTATAAAAATCATGTGTAGAAATTAATTCATGGTCTTCTGATGTTTCTTAGGCTTAAAAGTACACTATCATATCTGAAATACCTGAAATGAAACAATTCATCCTACTTGTACAAAAAGAGGAGGTATGCTGATCAGCAGTCAGCATGTTAACGTATCATGATTTACTAGGATTGATATTGACATAATATATAAAATATTTAAAGGTTTTAGTGCCTTGAATCTTACACTGTGAATCAAGAAAACTATTCCCTATGATCATCCAATAGTCAAGCCACAGACTTAAGCATTAAGCTGAAGTCTTGTGCATAGTCAAAATCTAAACATTAGAAAGTGTTTCCTGATTCGATACGTCTTTGGAAAAAATGATCCTTTCGTATATGCCACTAATATGCTGAAGGGTCTGAATACGATCCAAATTTACATTCATCACATTGCCTGGCAGTAATTTCTCGACAGACTTGGTCTATCTGCACTGTGATTTGTGAGAGTCAAAGAGAGCTCCATAAAATCGGCATTTTATCTTGTAGAGCCCAGAAGTCAGTATCCAGGGATTGCTCAATTTCCAATATGGCTTACTCCAGCTACAAAACAATTGTTTGAGTATTTAGTATTGAGTCATAATTCTGCTTGTGGATGTTACATCAGGGGATGTGGCAAGAGTGAATGGCCAGCTTGCAGTTTCTCGAGCATTTGGAGACAAAAACCTCAAATCACATTTGCGATCTGATCCGGACATACAGCTTATCGAGATCGACCCTGATGCAGAGCTTTTAATTCTTGCAAGTGATGGTGTATGGAAGGTTATTCCTCAACTTCTCCCTCTGTCCACTTTTTTTAAATCAAAATTTCTATACTTAAGAATCTTCATTTAATCCAGGTTTTGGCAAATCAAGAAGCAGTTGACATAGCAAGAAAAACAAAAGATCCAGAAAAGGCGGCCAGACGACTAGTTGCTGAGGCATTGAACAGAGACAGTAAGGATGACATTTCCTGCATTGTAGTTCGTTTCAAGGGATGAATTTCCCCCCCCCCCCCCCCCAAAAAAAAAAAAAATGAAGTATTTGACTTTATTTAAGGGTATAAGTCTCTCAGGACTTCCCATTTTGGGATGAAATTGCATACCCTATCATTAGTTTAAAGATCTCATAAAGTCCATAATCCATATGGAATTATCTACAATATAGAAAATTTCCCCTTCCCATCCTCTGTAAAATTTGAAGCTCTTGAAGTTAGGTTGTGCAATTTAGTATTTCTTGATTTCTTTGATGTGTAGATGATCCATTAGCATCGATTTTCTCTCTAGTTTGAATCAAGACTGGGAGCAGTGTGAAAGAAAGCCGTAGTTTTTGTATTGAACATGGAATGTATGCGTTTGTCACCAACACAGTTTATGATATACTTGCTTGAGTTATAATATCATATCCTAACTGCAACAATAAACATCTTCATCCATCTAATGATTTAAAATAAGCTATCTTTTCATATATTTTGATTTAACTATAATTTTAGTGTACAAATCGTTTGCATTTAGTTCTTTTTAGATTTAATATTTTGCTTTGATCACTCTAATATTTAAATTAAATTGCATTAATTTTTTTTTTATGAAATTAAAGATTGAAAATCATAAGTAGCATAGTAATTCGATGAAATTCAGTTGGCAATAAGGAGTGTTATGTGATACTAATGACCAGATTAATATTTTTTTGCATTATAAGTGAGTCCCGTAATTTGTAAATATTCATCAAGATAAAGTGAATTTTACTAATTTTTGTTTTTGATAATTGTTAGCATGTAGTCAAATCAAAATTTGTATGTTAATTAGATTTTTTTTTTAATTTTAGTTTGATGAAAGTTAACAAGCTTGTTCTAATTTTATATATTAAGGAGATTCAAATATAATATTATATTTAAACGAATCAAATACACTAGACTAAAATTGTAAGTAAGCCTTTTTTTTTTTAATTCTTATGACTAGAAGATCCTTAATCTGAGAGAGTAATTTATGTATCATGTATCAATTCAATCACTTGATGAAAGTTACATGCAAACATACTTGTTCTATTTTTTCTGGAAACTTCGCAATCACAATTAAAAGCAGTGTTAAAATCTTCGTCGATTCAATTATTTCAACTAAGCTATCGGCTGTCATTGAACAGATTTAATTTTGAATAAAAAATGACTTTTTTACCAAAAGCCAAAAAGGCTTTGGTATTTCTTTGTCATGGTCTCCCGCTTTCCTCTTGATCATTCATTAGATTAAATGATTTTGACGATGGTTAAAATACCTTCAATAAAAATAAGCATTGCATTACAAGCTTTACTCCCTCCACCCCTTGTCATACATGATATTTTTTGTGGTATAATAGCATTTAATATTATTTTATAGGCTTTATCTCCGTCATATTTAAAATTCGAACAAAAACTTTGCATTTGTATCTTAAGTGATAATCCTACTATTAACATTAATGGTATGTTTGGTTAGATAAAATAGAATAGAAGGAAACGAAAATGTATTAAAAGTGTATTTAATATGTATTATATGATGGAAATTCTTATTTCCTAAGGAATGACTATTTCATCAAATAATGAAATATTTATTTTATAACGAAAGTGATGAAATGATTCATTTCCTTATTCTTGAATTGGGCTTTTAACAATATTATTCTCATTAAATTTTTAAAATTATATTTTTTATATGATAATGTCAATTGGACTTTTAACAATGTTGTCCTTATTAAATTTTTAAGAATTTCAAAATTATACTTTTTTATATAATAATGTCATTGAAACCTTACACATTTTTGAAGTTTTTTTTTATTTTTAACAATGTTGTCCTTATTAATTTTTTTAAATTTAAAATTATCCTTTTTTATACGATAATGTTATTGAAACCTTACACATTTTTCAAAATTTTTTATTATTTTATTTATAAGTATGAAAAATTTTCAAACTTTTGTCAAATATATTATATTTAATTTTTTTAACAACACATAATGTTAATCAATATAAAATAAACATTAAATTATCCATATTTTCTTTTAAAAATATATTATTTTTTTAATAATTTTACAATTTGGGTATAAATAAATATAATATACCCATTGATATTTTTTAGTCAAATATGATATAATCTTAAATTAATTTTTTAAAAATTTAATATATATAAATTAATCAATTTAACATAAATTATCTATATATTTAAAAATAAAAAATTATAAATAAATAATAACATATCATTTTTATATAAAAATATATTAATTTTTAAATTTTTTATTTTTAATTTAAAGGTATTATTATTAACATCTTTTTTTCTATTCTATTCTATCAAAATGTTATTGTATCAAACATGAAAATGAAATAAAAAGTTAATCCCATTTTTTACTGCACTAAACATAATTATAAAATAGTTATTTCATTCCGTTCTCATTTTCATTATATTTCCAAATGTATCATAAAAAATATTTTCTAACTACATAATGTGTTAGTGGGCAGATTATAGAATTTTAAGTACTTTTAAGATACAATAATTTATCATGAGTTTCCCTTTAACTTGTTTAATTGCAATTTTAATCTTATTATAATCAATTATGTGGTTATAATATTCATGAAAATAGAGCTCAAGAATTACAAATTTAATTTTTTATAAGAAATTTTATGAGTAAATGTTGACTTTCCTAATTAATATTAAAAAACAATCTTTTTTGCACAATTCAAACAATAAATAATGTTATTAAACAAGAAGAGATTCATATTTGATCAATAATTAATCAATAATTAGATTAGAGGGTGACAATTTGTATTTATATATTAAATTTGTATTATATTAAATGATAATAACAATTCATGTAAACTTAATCTAAATAATATTTATGTCGTGTTAGGTCAATTTATTTATTAAATGTATTAAGATTTGTAAATTTATCTAATTTGTTTAATAATTTTAATAAACCAAATTCATATTATAAATCCTTTTATCAAATTTGATCACATATTATTTATTATTAAAAATATTTTTAATCATTAGTTAAATATTTTATTAAAAATTTCTTATTATTTTATTATAACATAAAATTTATCTTTGTATTATATATAATTATTGGTAAATTAGTTATTATTTATTTTTTTAAAATTTTAATATTAATTTTTAAAAGAATTAGTGTGTCAACTCATTTGATTTTAAGTAATTCTAATTCAACCTATTTATTATTCATATTATAACGGTTGACTTATTTATAATCTGAATTTGTATAAGCTTAATTTGAGTTTGAGTTTGTGTAAAGTGTTTTGTGTCTGTATCAAATTACTGTATATGTATAAAAAATTATTACTCTTAGATCAAATTCAATTATACTTTAAATTAATTAATTATCTTATTGCCATAATAAGCCAGTTTGAGAGTTTAAGAGTAATTGTTGTATAATTATGAATAAAAGAAAAAGTGTAAAAAAAAAAATCCTTGCTCCTCTATTAAAAAAGCTAATAACTACAAATAGTATCACATTAAAATTTCACTAACTCTAAAGGATTTTAAGGTGCATTTTGTCGATAGTTTCACAATTTAATTTTCTGGTACAGATCAGTATGCATGCATGCTGCCTTGATGCCTTTGCAGGTCTTTGATTTATGTGGTATAAAAATGAAAATAATTGATTATAATAATTAATTTTATGTTTGATATTATTAATTAATAATTAATTATATATAACTTATTTTTATTTGAATTATATGTAAAATAATTTTTTATTGTCAAATTATTAAAAGAGATAATAGGATATATATTATTATATCAAAGTTACTTTTTTTTCTAATCTTTTAAATATTATTATTTACCAAAAAAAGGGAAATCAACCACATTAAATTTCTTTGTAGGGAGGTTTATTTCATATTAAGAAATTACTCAACAACAGCTAACCAAGTAGGGGCTATTGGGATAAATCTAAAATTTTTGGGTAAAGCCGGATTGATATATTGGCTAAGCAAGCATTTTATAATAAGAGGAGTGGTTATAAACTTTGTAGACCATCCCCATAGAGGTGATGAAGGGAAGGCTCCGATTGAAAAAAATAATCTTAATTCGTTGGGATTATCTTACATGTGAAAGAAGAAGTAGGAAAAGGAATAAATATAATGAGAATTGGATTTTTTGTTTATATGTTTTTATTTATTTACATTAATTTTTATAAATAATAAAATTTAAATTTTTTATAATTAAAATAAAATTTATATTTATTTTAATATTCATTACTTTTAAAAAATTATATTTAATTAAATCATAAAATCTTAAAAGTCATTCATAAATTCAAGTTAAAAAAATGAGATTAATATGTGTATAAAATTTAAAATTTTTACCGTTTGAAGAAGAGTAATGAAAATAAAGGAATAAAAAAATAAAGTTAATATGGATATAAAATTTAATATTTCTCTTTCTATAATTATAATTAAAAATAATCTATTCTTAATAATTTATTTATAATTACAATTATTATCTATAATTAATTATTAAAAAAATTTAAAAATAGAATTAAATACTTTAAAAGAATAATGATTAAATTATTTAACTTATAATTTTTAATGAAATGAAATACCAAACAGGCCTTTCGGCTCTTTGCTTCCGGAGGGAAAGGAGGAAACCTCACAAAATCCGCAAAGGAAAGGCTTCGGCCAAGAGCAGGGGACCTAACGATTCTGAGTGCCGCCAAGGACATTCGCGCGTCATTTGCACTCGCTCCCATTTCTTCTTGCATCTAAACTCCCCACTTCAGACCGGCGCACGATAGCACCCAATTCCTTTCCGCGCCACCAAAACTCTCTCTCCCTAAAACCCTTCGTAAACCCCACCTTCTCTCTTCTGGTCATCTCTCTAAAATCCTCCATTATTTTTTTGATCAATCACTTTCGGCTAATCCTTTTCTCTCCGTGATTGATCATGTCCAAATCATTGAAGCTCCTTAAAAACAATGCCTCCAATCCTAAACTATGGTTGGTCATCGGTCTCGGCGTTGCTGGAATCGTGGTTCTGGCGGAGACGACGAGAAGACGACGTAGAGTGAAAACGGAGAAAGTAGACTTTGGTGCTTTTATTGAGCGTTTTGAGCTACTACCTTTCCCTCAACCTCCGCCCCCTGCTGCTAAGCAAACTCTCTCTGGTCTAACATTTGCAATAAAAGACATGTTCGTCTCTGCCACGTTACTCCACTTTTGCTATGTGTGTGTGTGTGTGTGTGTGTTCGGTCTTTGCAAAATCATGGAAAAATGTTGTGGTTTTTTTATGGGTTTAGGAGAAATTCGCTGATAGTTATAGTATGTAATGATATATATTCATTTGGCATGTTGGGTTTGATTTTCCAAAAGGGACATGTTCTTGTCTTGTACTTTAATGCACTTGGACTTCTTATTTATTTCCTTTTTGAGTTTTCGGGTTTCATTTATTGTAGTTGATTGTGTGTGAATTTTGTTGTGATTATGGAAGATTTGATGTCAAGGGTTATGTTACGGGGTTTGGGAATCCGGATTGGAAGAAAACACACGAGGCTGCAGGGAAAACTGCGGTGGTGGTGACTACTCTGTTGAAGAATGGGGCCACTTGTGTTGGCAAGACTGTTATGGACGAATTATCTTTTGGGTAAGAATCTGTCTTATCTATATCTCTAGTCATAGAATGATTGCTTAGATCAGAAGTGATTTATTTAATACATTCTTCTCAGCATTTCTGGTGAGAACACGCATTATGGAACTCCATCAAATCCTAAGATGCCATCTTGTATCCCTGGAGGTTCTTCCAGTGGTTCAGCAGTGGCAGTTGCTGCAGGACTTGTGGACTTCGCTGTTGGTGAGTAAGTTTATTTGGTTCAATGTCTGACGGTTGAAATGCTGATCTGTGTTTTTATTTGTTGTCCTAATATTCTGTTTCCATTATTCCACTTTATGTGGCTGCCATTTTCAATCTAGCTAAATATGGTTTGACCAGGAACTGATAAAATCAAAACTAGTGCTAATAATTTTATTAAATTATATCCCTTGAGAATTTTTCTTTGGTTTCTGCTTCATTTCTAACCCCCCCCCCCCCCAATTTACCCACTGTTTAGAGGTAATGTCTCCTTTGCCTTTGCATTTCATTTTATCCTCTGTTTTTAATCAAATGCTCATTTGCAACACTAGCATTCATTTATTTTAATCTTAAAATTAGTAAGAATTGTACAACTGCTTTGTTGGTTGCTGAGTGCCTGAGAGAAAGGAGGAAAGATAATTTGAAATCCTAACATGATCTTTTCTTCCCGAGGCAGCTATAAAATTCAAATATTCATTTTTGATCCTTCGCTGAAGTTAGTTTATTTGTTAGTGTATGGTTGAAATGTTTGCTTATTTGACTTTTGATTCCTTATTAAATAAGTCATACTGATATTAAGGAATTTCCTTGGTGTAGTCTTGTTCCTTTGACCTAATTTTAATTTTCAGTCCAGTAGTAACTTAATAGCAACATGCTGATATTGACTGGGAATTTTGTTCCACAATATTATAGCAGCACAAGTTTCATGATTCCTAGATTCAATTAATTTTGAATCATAATTTATTAATTTTATAATTGTGGATACTTGAAACAATGTTATGTTTGTAAGAAGTAAGAACCTTGCTTCATTGTTTTCCTGAGTTGTACTTTGTATTTTCTCTTAATTTTGTTACTGCTATGATATGTTATCCAGAATGGACTTAATGGATGCTTGAAACTACATTTGTTAGCCAAAGAACCTTGCTTCATTGTTTTCCTGAGTTTGTACCCTGTAATTGATCTTAGAAGATTTTTGGACTTTGTAGGTACTGATACAACTGGATGTGTGAGAATTCCAGCATCATTCTGTGGTATTCTTGGTTTCAGACCATCTCACGGGGCTGTATCCACGATAGGAGTTCTTCCAAATTCACAAAGCTTAGACACTGTTGGTATGATGCATAACTATGTAATGCCGTTTTTTATGCTTTAAAAATAGTCATGAGCAGGCAGGATGTTTTCTTTTAGGGATATGAGAGTGTCCACATGGATGAACAGCCAATTGATTATATCCTTTTCTGTTTTATATCTCAGAATATGGGTCTTTTCTGTAAGGATTGTGTTACTAGGAAACTTACAATTAAATACATGGATTCATAAAATTAGAAGTGAGTCATATGTTACAAATTATGGTTGATATTGGTCCTTTAAACATCTTATGTACATTTGTTTAAGGTCCTGAACATCCATCCCTGTTTTAATTGGTAACCTTAATAGGAAACCCTATGAAAGTAGTTATTTTGAGATCCCATTATTGCATCTCTGTGTTTTAATCCTGTTCTTCTCTTTTCTTTTCGGATTGTTTATTCCTTTTTTGCATGTCACATTTCAGGATGGTTTGCCCGTGATCCATCTATCCTACGTTGTGTTGGACATGTTTTGCTTCAATCAAATTCAGTGGAGCCCAAGAGGGCAAAGCGTATCATATTTGCTGATGACCTCTTTCAGTTATCAAAAGTTCCTAAACAGAAAACTGTTCTTGTTGTTGGCAAAGCTATTGAGAATCTCTCTGGGTGTAAGTTGATGGTCCTTTGAAGACCAACTGGCAATGATATTGGATTTAGTTGCATTTTATTAGAAAATATAAAACACTTGTTTACTATTTATATTCAATGTCTTGGCCAAAGAAAAAGGAAATTGGTAATTACCATGAAGTTTTTTGTCTCTTGGTTTTGCAGATCAGTCTCCAGAGCATATGAATCTTTGTCATTATATTGCTTCTAATGTACTCAGTCTCAAAGGGTTTCATGAACAATCAGCACGGCAACCAAATGGAGCATCTGTTTTGAAAGCTCTCTCTTCTGCTATGTTTGCTTTACAAGGGTATTCTAACATGATTTGAATTTTAATCATATGTGCGATGAAAAATTGATTATAGATTATGTTATACCCTGCCCTTGTCTTTTTATTTATTTAAATTTTCTGGTAGAAGGGGAAAAAAAAGGGAAAAATGAAGAGTTACGTGAGTGCAGATAGGGGGTCCTTTAACTCAATAACAATCAAATGACAAACAGAACTACATTCAATGAAATGCTAATACATTACATATAAAGTCTCTTGCTATGGTCCTGTAAGTGTTCTCTTGTGTTTATGCCAAGAACAAATTGATCCCTAAAGGTTAAGCTAATTGGAGAAGGCACTGGAATGGTTTTCTATATCTCCGACATGATGCCCTTTGGACCTGAAGCATGCTGAAGTTTAAATCTTATTTCCTCTTCAATTAATCTCTGCTGTTTTCTGAACTCCGGTTTTGGCATGTGCTGGGTAATAAGATCTTATTACCTGTTTTGTAGCATTGTAGTCTTATGTTGAGGCCTAATAGTACCTTTTAGAATCATTTTGTTATTACGTGCTTCTGTTTTTCAGTTACGAGTTCAAAACCAATCATGAAGAATGGGTTAAATCAATCAAACCCAGACTAGGACGTGGTGTGATTGATCGTGTCATGGAGGCCATTAATTGTACATGTGATAATATAAAATCCCTGTATAAAGTCAGGACTGAGATGCGAGGTGCCTTTCAAAGCCTGTTAAAGGTATCTGGATATATATTCTCATTTATCTTGTCAAATATTTTATTGAGCTCTCATTATTGTCATCAACTATCTTCTATTCTACTATCAGTAGTGAGATGCAAGGCACCTTTCAAAGCCCTAGACAAAGGGGTTTGTCTTGAAGTACTGGCATGGGATTTTATTAAGCTAACCTATATATCTGATTCTCTGTATTGGCATACCTATATTAATAAGTATTTTGTATTGGCCTGTATTACCCCCTTACCTCTAAAGTTATAATTCTCCCAGGATGATGGAATACTTGTTATTCCAACTGTTGCAGACAGTCCCTTGAAACGTAATACAAAGAGATGGTTATCTTCCGAGTTCCATGATAGAGCGTTTGCATTATCTAGCATAGCTACCATGTCTGGATGCTGTCAGGTAATTAATATGAGTGATGCTATTTTCATTTAATGCAGTTCACTCACTTCCACTTAGTAACATATGATTGTGGGGGGCTCACTCACACTTGTGTCTTGATAAGTAAAAATGAATTTATCATTATTGTTAATATATTATAGCCTCTAGATCCAATCTTTTTCCCTTCTCAGTCTTCATTTGTTGTTCTAAAACTTTCATTATCTCATGCATTGATCTTGCGTTATTGACAGGTCACAATTCCATTAGGATATCACAATGATTTTCGTGTTTCTATTTCATTCATTTCATCCCATGGAGCTGATAAGTTTCTTCTTGATACCATCTTGGATATATATGCAAATCTACTAGAGCAAGCTAGTGTTGCTTCCCATGCTTCACCGTTACCCGACACCAATGGTAACATGGAAGCTTCTGAACTCTTGAAAGAGAAGGTTGGTTCTCTTAACTTTTACATATGAATATGGAGGTTAGTAACCTCTACTTTTTTATTTAGACAAAAATGCCATACTACTATTTTAATGAAAATAAATAATAAAGGGCATTTAAATAATTTTAATGGGGATGTATTAATTTAAAATATAAGTCAGCTTCTTTAATCCTCTCTCATCTTCAAAATAAATGGACTCATTAATTGAAATAATTGTTAGTGGTAGCAAATTGATTTTAATATTTTTTATTATTTTATTGTCATTAAATTTGTAGTATAGTTTTTTTTTGTCCAAATAAAGAAGTGGAGGTTGCAACTTCACATATGGATGTGGAGGTTAGCAATCCCCCGCCCCCCCTCTCTCTCTCTATATATATATGTGCTCGTGCGTGTGCGCGTGTGAAGTTTCACTGGCTTATGTACGGATGCTGTTGTAAGGATATGCAGTCTTTTAAAATTTCAGATTGGATTATTTTGATGTATCTGAATGAGGACAGTTCTGATGTGCCTGGTGCAGACTTAAGTTTTTCTATTTTCTCATTTTAAGAATAATTACAGTCGCACATATATATATATATATATATATATATATATATATATATATATATATATATATATATATATATATATATATATATATTAAGGGTTTACTTTGACTGAATTGCAAAGGGATTGGGAATCTATTTCAGAACTTTGACTGGGCGTTACCTATGTTTCTTTTAGTCTTTAATTTTTCTTTCTTTTGAGGATGGCTCAACCTCTATTTGTAATCTTTTCCTTCTCTAAATAATACTTTCTTTTTCTATCAAAAGAAGAATAATTACAGTAGTTGGGAGTGCCTTTTTGTATCATGACTGATGCTTCGTAAGATCTGATCCAAGTTTGGATGATAAAAAAATGTCATGACACATGCCTCAATACTACTTGAACTGAAAGCTAATGAATTTGGATACGCGCTTATGTATAACATCCTTAAAATATTTCTAGGTGTCTGCATGTTGATCTGGTTTGTGGGCAGTTCAGAAGATTGCTAAAAAGATTAAAAAAAATAAAAAATAAAAAACAAAAAATTAATCATATTTCCTGTTATTATCGTCATCTATGTGGTTAGTGTTTGCAATAAACTTTCTCATTCATCAACATTAAAGATCAACATTTGAAGGTTGAAGAAGTTTTGTCATGCTCGTTTTCTTTTTTTTTGTTGCTATCTAAAATTTCTAGTTTTAGTGTTCACAAAATTGTTACTTAATTAGGAATATCTATGACCATTGTTGATAGGAATTTTTTCAAGAGGATAGGAATACATTATCTAGTCATCAAATAATATGGTGTTTTTAGAGCTGCCTGCTGTGTAAATCTTGGTGATATATAGGCTAGAAGTATTCTAGAGGGGTTTCATTGACATATATGGAACTAACGGATTTAGAGGAAAGTATCAGTCTGTAGGATGTGACATGGATCACTGAAAAAAGAAAGTTGTTTTTGCAGGGAAACGCAGCATTTAAAGGAAAACAATTTAACAAGGCAGTCAATTACTATACCGAAGCTATTAGGTTGAATGGGATGAATGCAACTTACTATTGCAACCGTGCAGCTGCGTACTTAGAGTTAGCATGGTATGCAGTTATTTCTGTTTGATAATTGGCACTTCTACTTTCATCCATTTCTCTATGTGATAGGTGTTTTACCTGTGAAAATATACAGCTTTCAGCAAGCTGAAGAAGACTGTAATGAGGCCATATTACATGATAAGAAGGTGAGATGATTGGCATGTAACAGTGACTATGAAAATTGTTTTCTAATATCATGTCATGTAAATTATTTTTTCAACTTCAGTGTCCATCAAGCCAGAGTAGGTCCTCGTTATATTTGTATTTTTCACACCCATTGAATCTGTTGCAATTATTTACAGTATGTGACTCTTCTTTTTGGTTATTTCCATACAGAATGTTAAGGCATATCTGAGACGTGGCACTGCTAAAGAATCACTGCTACGCTATAAAGAGGCTCTAGAAGGTATGTCCTATTCTATACAGAATATTCTCATATATCATTGGAATCTAATTTGGTGAATGCTTGAAGAATTCTTGTAGTGTCCTGATGGACTAGTAACTTCTTAATGGAATTTTGTTATCCTGTGTGTCATATTTATTTGTCTTTCTGGTTCTTGAAGTTTTCAATTATTTGCTACTTTAGAGCATGGTAGAAAGTAACGAACTCCAGGAGACAAAACACTGGCTACAGGTGATGCAGATACTGGAAATAGTAAATTTAGTAGTTGATTTGCTCTCAATTTGAACGCCTTAAATTTTTCGACCTCTGAAACACCAGTTATGTATTTTAGCAAATTAAGATTATCAAATGTTTGGACTTCCTAGTAAAATCCTAATACTTGCATTGATATGGGATAAGTTGATTATTTTGTTCAGTATTTTTTTGAAGCACCGTATCTGGTTATCCTGGTTCTACCGTGGACTTCTACAAGCCTCGGTGGGTTCATTAGACTTAACATGAAGATCCTAAATTATTTTAATTTTTCCTTTGTCATTGCTCTTGCTATGCAGATTTCAAGCATGCTCTAGTTCTTGAACCCCGGAATAAGACTGCTAATGATGCTGAGAAAAGACTAAGAAAATTGATGAGCTGATTTACTCAATGACCTCCCTCCTCCCTGCTGAAGAGAATGTTAATAGCTCAGGAAATTTTGTGACAATTTTTATTATTTCTAGATTATTATTTAAAAATTTATAATAACCATATATAAATAATAATCTTGAAAAAAGAACTCTGTTGATAAGTTGCTGCTGTTGTGGTCTTATTTTATGCGTGTATTTTTTTGTGTTGTAATCAATTCTATCTTTGATGTAATTGGACAATGGTGAATCCTGATTCCTGAACGCTTAAAATTTTGAAGCTGCATCAATCATGTAATGTTTGTTTAGCTGGGTGCTTAGGGGTGTTTAGTGGTCCGGCTGGATCGGGTTGAAATCCGTTTAGATTTGATCTATTAAGCTTTGTTTTTAAACGAATTTGTTTTATTTGGTTTGGTCTGCAATGTTCTGTCTGCAAGCCCAGTGAATTGGCTTTTGGGTTAGTTTTTTTTTTAATTTATATTTTATTATTTATTATATTTTTATATTTATTAATTTGAGTATTTATTTTATTTTTGTTATATCTAATTATTTTAAATATTTATATTTAATTTTTTTTACAATTGAATTTTGTTTTATGTTAAATTATAATGTAAAAATAATTAATAAGTTATTTTTTAAATATAAATATTATTTAAATTATTAAATATAATTTTTTTTAAAAAAAATTAACTTGATCCGTTTAAGCTTATGAATTGGCAAAATCTATTGAGGATTAGTTTGCTTTGTTTCATAACTTGCGTGAGTCAATTCATTTAGGTTGTGTTTTAATGAGTTTAATTTTTTGAATCTAATCCTCAGAAAACTTGTGGATTGGTCAATTTGGTCCATGAAATTTAGCTCGTTAAGCATCTCTTATATGTGGTCAAACGCCAATTGAAAATAGATTAGTTCTTTATAGGTTTATTGCATTACAGGGAAAGTTGCACACCACTAATTTAAAAAGAATTAAATTATAAATTTTCTGAATGATTGTATGCGATTAACCAGTAAGTGATTGCAGACAGCACCTATATCTACTATACATATTTTATGTAATGAAAAGATGAATATAGTATTGAGTCTGTAAAAGTTTTTTTTTTTTTTTTGCAAATTTATATTACAAAAATATGGTCACACAGGGAATTTGGGGATTTTCATTTTTTTTAGATGTTTTCTATTTTTGGTAATATTTTATGTTTTTTATTCCTTGTAAATTATTATTTGCTATACATTTGGAAGTCGAAATTGAGCCATTTAATTATTAGTTTTTTTCTGTTAATATGTTGTTAATTAATTAATTAATTAATTAATTAATTAATTAATTATATACACAAAATTAATTGTATTAATCATTTCTTAGTTGTAAACCATTTACTTGTTCTTATAGCAATTTAGAAAAAAGAAAATGCATAGACAAAAAAAAGGGAATATGATTCAGCAAAAAATATGTGTGTGTGTATGTATATATATATATATATATAAAAGGAGTAGAATTGATTTGTTAAAATTATCCCATTGATTCATCAATTTAAGGTTTAATTTAAAGGATAAAATTGTTATTCAATTCAATTTATTTTTCTTTTTATTACCTTTTATTTAAATAAATTAAGAAAAAATATTTTCTTCTTTTTTTTTTATTTTCTTATCGTCAATGCAAAAAAAAATTCTTTTTTTAATTTACTTTTTTTTTAATTTTCTTTCCTTTCATCCAAGCAAATGGTCAGGGTGTGAAGCTCTCCTTTTTTACCATAGACATATTCTCCAAATAATGTTCTTTTGAAATAATTTATTAAAATAATGTAATTTTTTAAAATAAAATTACGTGTAATTTCTTATTTCAAAGATGTTCTTCTCTTTGAAAGAAGTTGGTCTCCCCAACTATCTACAAAGATTCTCTCCTATCGCATCAAGCACCATATTAGGAAATAATTTTAATCCAGCATTACTTCGAGAAATATTTTTTTTATGCATTACTTAAGTAAAAAAGTCACGCAACTATATAGGTTTTACTTGGATAAAACCCTCATAAGGAAAATTTTTTATTTTCTTTGACAATGACACTTTTCCGTCTCACCCGACTAACAAAAGGTAAATAGTAACTTTTACAATTTTTAATATTTTAAAATTAAAAAAATTAGAATCGAAAAATATGTGAAAAATTTACAAAATAAATAAATAATAAAATTGATATTTATTCTTCATTTATTAAATTTATTTATTAAATAAGATTTAAGAGTCATTTATTTTACATAGAAAGTAACTTTTTAAAGAAAATTGAATTTTCTGGAAATAATTTTTTATATGAATTTTTTAGAAAGTGTTCAAAATTATTTAGTTGATACATAAGAAGTAACTCTTTTTAGGAATTCTTATTTTGTTTAACTTTAAATATCTTATAAAATCTTAAAAAAATAATTATTATATCCTTAATATTAATATAATATAAATTAATAAATTTTAATTATCATTAATTAAATTAAATGAGAATAATTTTATCATTACATCCATAAATAGTATAAAAAGTAGAACTTATTTAAAAGAGGTGGATAGGTAACTTCTCAATAGAACTTTTTTGTAAGTTCTATTTATTTTTTCTCAATTTGTAAAATAATGACCAATCAAATAATTCATCTCTTTTTTTACTTTTCAGAAGATAGAACTTTTCTTGCTATCAAAATGAATTAAACAATTTCTTAGGATATATCATATAATTAAAATATTAAAAAAATTCTTCATGATATAAGTGTAGATTTAATTTCACATCCTCGTATCTCTCCTTCTCACTATGAAGTAGGAATTTCATGATTAATTTAAAATCTCTTTTTATTGAATTATACTCATTTTTCGGAGACAGATTAATTGCTGAAATTGAAGTATCCATATCCCAGATCACCACAAGGCTGCAAAGTCCTGAGAAGTAACAAACCAAAAGAAAAAGGAACTTTTTGTTTTTAATTTTATTAATTGGAGGTAATTAATTAGCCTACTTGTCATCTTTTCATTAAAAAAAAAATAATAAAAAGTTACGGATGCCAAGAAAAAAGAAGGGCGAGATATGCATGATGTTGCATAAATGGTGAGTTGGTTATCCGCCTTTCATTCTCGGAATCCTCTTTGGTTTCCAAATGGACCAATGTACACGCCTCCTCTCATTTCTTCTCATTCTCAATTAAGGATTATCAACAGCATACCCTTCTTATTTGCCTTTCCTAAGCACTCAATTCAATACAACATCCCCAATCTCCAACAACAATTCCCAATCCATCATATACGTCGTTGCATCTTCTTTTCCTTCTTTTTGTTACGATTTCAAAATCTTCTTCATGTACCTGCAATAATGTTGCCTAAGCTTGCTAAATGTTTCAGCTTCACGGCTTCCAGGGATTGGATTTACCGCCATTCTTTCTCCATCGCCGGACTCCGGTCGGTCGCCACTGATCTCGGCGACGGCACCAACATGCACTGCTGGGTTCCCAAAATCCACAGGCCATCGAAGCCAACGCTTCTTTTAATCCACGGCTTCGGCGCAAACGCAATGTGGCAATACGGCGAGCACATTCGCCACTTCATCACGTCCTTCAACGTCTACGTCCCGGACCTTCTCTTCTTCGGTCACTCCCACACCACGCGGCCGGAGCGGAGTGAGGAGTTTCAGGCCGTGTGCGTGAAGCGGCTGATGGACGCGCACGGCGTGAGGAAGATGAGCCTGGTTGGGATCAGTTATGGCGGGTTTGTTGGGTACAGCATGGCGGCGCAGTTCCCGGAAGCGGTGGAGAAGGTGGTGCTGTGTTGCGCCGGCGTTTGCTTGGAAGAGAAGGATATGAAAAATGGATTGTTTAGGGTTTCGAGTTTGGAGGAAGCTGCGAGCATTTTGTTGCCACAGACGCCAGAGAAGCTTAGGCAACTGATGAGCTTTTCGTTTGTGAAGCCTGCGAGGGGTGTGCCTTCTTGGTTCCTTGAAGATTTCATTGAGGTACGTTTCGACATTTTTGTCGGTTACTGTGACATTATATTTCCATTTTTCATTTTTTTTTGAATTCCACCACTGTATTAATATCAATAATAATTAATTATTAATTAATAGTTATTAGCATAATCTCTTCTTATCTTAATTTTAAAGATTTCATTTCATATAAATAATTGATAAATTATCTAATAATTAATAAATTAATTGATAATTGATAAGTTAAATAATAGGTAATAACTGATATGTTAATTAAATTATTAAACTAATTAAAATTATAAAATAATATAAAAATTAATATAAATAATATATAATTAAAATAATTTATATTTATTTAAAAATTAATTTATATTAATATAATTAAAAAATTTAAAATAAAATATAATATTTAATATTTAAATAATTATATTTTATAAATTTATATATTTATTTACTTACATAATTTTTATTTTATTATTAATTATAATAAAATTATAGTTATTTAAAATATAACTAATTATACTTTATGATATTATTTATTTATATATATTTTTATAATTTAAAATTAAGATATAATTATATCAAAATTAAATTAATTATATTTTATAAAAAATGTTTAGATTTATATTACAAAGAGTTGTAAATTAATAAAAAAAATAAAAATACATTTAAAAAATTTTGAAAATATAATAACTTATAAAATTATAATTTATTGATCATATGATTAAATTATAACCTAACTTATTTGTTACATGAAATTGAATCAAAATATAAGGTAATTTTACAATAAATTTTAACATGTTTCATTAAATTTCTGCCCTTCGTCAGAAGCAATACCAAAACCCTACCTAATTGCCTTTGAAAGTGAAACATGAACAATTGAAATACTTCCGAATTGATCAATAGAAACATGAAATTAAGTCAAAAGATAAGGCAATTTTACAATAAATTTTAACATGTTTCATTAAATTTCTGCCCTTTGTCAGAAGCAATACCAAAACTCTACCTAATTGCCTTTGAAAGTGAAACATGAACAATTGAAATACTTCCAAATTGATCAATAGAAACAGAACCATCGTAACGTTGTAAGTTTGTGGCAACAAAATTCGGTGATCGGATAAGAAGCCATGACTCACAATTTTGCTTATGCTGTTCACAATTGATGTGAGAGACAAAAGGAGTTATGATTTTCTCTGTCCATTTGTATCTTTAATCATTTTTTTAAAATTACCAGTAATAATTCACTCAAGGCACACACTTAATTTAACTTCAAAATTATGGTTTCATTTGCTTTAGAAAAATGTCATTTTGCATATATATTAATAAACAAGTAATATATTATTTATATTGATACTTTAAAAATGATACTTAAAGATATAATAATAAAAAAATAAATTCACTTTTAAAATAGAAAACATTATTTTCTTTAATTTTTTATATTTAATATTAAATACATGAAATATTTTTTATCTTAATATTTTATAGTTATATAATACAAAAAGTTTTACATCCAGGCAAATACAATTTATAAGTTAGCTTCCTGTCTTTCAACTTGTAAAATATACTAAATTAACTTTAAAATAAGTTGCCAGGTAGGCATATCGAGTATTCAATTTCAGATTAAGAATATAGTTTTAACAAGAAAAAAATTATTTACTTGTATGCAAGTAAAGCAAAGGAGTTTCATGTTATTAAAAAAATGCATGATTCTATGGTAATGAAAAAAATAGCTTCTTCTTTAAAATATATGATATTTTTTACAATAATTTTTATATTTAATATTAAATAAATAGAATGTTATATTTTCTATTATATCAATAGCTTATTACTATAAATACAATTAGGTGAGATTATTTTTATAGAATATATTTTCTATCAAAATAAACACACTCTTATAATGCATATAATGTCTTCATATACCCAAAGTATTGATAAATAGAGTATATCGGTGCTATTGATCACAACTAGAATATTGATATTGTCTGCGTTAATTTGGATGTAGATAATGTGTATGGATTATGTTAAAGAGAAGAAAGAACTGCTTGAGGCAATACTCAAAGATAGGGAACTATCCAAGCTTCCTAAGATCAAACAGGTATTCATCACTAAATTATGCATGTTTAATCATTATTGATTAAATTATTAATTAAGTAGTTGCAGCTGATTTCAACTTAAGATTTAGATTTTTGTTTCAATAATTGTTTCTATGATGCTTACAACACTGGGTTTACACTGGTGAATCAGCCTACGTTAATTATATGGGGAGAGGAGGATCAAATATTCCCTCTAGAATTAGGCTACAGATTACAAGGGTGAGGCTTCAGTTTGAATTAGTGCAATTTATCGTTCATACTTTCAAATTAAGATGATGCTAATTATGAGAAGGATGAATATTGTGTTGGGAAGTGCAGGCACATAGGAGAAAGTTCCCACATTGTAGTAATAAAGAATGCAGGGCATGCAGTGAACTTGGAAAAGGCCAAAGAGTTTGCCAAGCAATTGAAGTCTTTCCTTAATGTTGATTCACTGTCTTGTCCTTCCTCACCGGCCTGCTCCACGGAACAAAGCCAAAAATTGCTGTTTTGAGAAGCTAATCAATTTGATTTCTTCTCTCTAGCTAGCTAGCCATCCTGCTACATGCTAAATATATTTTTGGACACCATCTCTTGTACATATGATGTAGAAATAGGATTCCAAGATCCACACATCATATATATCATACATGTTGTTAATGCAATTTTTATATATGTAGACTTAATTATACTTGTCACCAACAATGTTCATGGTATAACTTCAACGTGTTAGTTAAGTGACCGATGGTTTGAGTTTGAAATTAAATGTGATAAAATATATATTATAAATTTAATTTCTACAACTGCAAAAAGATACTACTTGTAGTCATGCCACAAGAAATTGCTAGTGAATTTCTACAATTGATGTGTTTTTGACTTGCTTGTGAAAAGGAACGGATTACAATTTTAAATCTATTATGAATATCTTTTATTCGATTGTTTTGTTATGATATTTTAAAAAGTAAATACAATATTTTCTTCTTTATTTAAAAGAGCACTAATTATTATATTTTTCACTTTTATAATTAGCATTAGTAGTCTTTTATTTATTTATCTCTTGCTTTATTTACAACGTTAAAATTTATAAATAATATTGAAGGGAATTGTCCAACTTCACCTTCATAATACCAAATAGGCACCAACTTTTCCGCCATATTCTTAATTTTGACCATCTTTTCTAGCGTTTCAAGTAATTGAATAAATGAATAATTATTATAAAAGTAAAAAAAATTAGTGTTAACAATGAAATTTAAGAATATAAAAATTAGCATATTATAAATGATTACACTATTTCAAATTTATGATAAATAATCTTTTATGAACCCCTTGACTCACTAGATGTAGATAGAAGGTGGCTTTTTTCTTTCAAGCAAAAAGAAGCAAAAAGTGAAATAGTTTTAAAGCATCCTTGTATAAATCATATGGTAAAATGCAATTGACCTTTTTATACTAATCATGTGAAAAAAACACTTCTCACTTCAGTCCAGGGATAATTCAGTACCTAAACTGATGTCAGTAGATAATTAATCCCATTCGCCATTAGTTGCTATCCATATTAATGATAGTGGCATCCCTTTCTTTCCTTGTACATTCAATCTCTATCGTGCCAATCCCTTGGTTTATAACTAATATAGTATTTGATCTTAAAATTTGCGTAAAATAAAATATACAAGGTTGGAATGCATCGTAGCTCTAATCTCACTTGAATATCTAGTGATAGTAATACAGTGTAGATTTATTCTTTAATATCACATCATTTACATTGATTAAAATTAAAATTGATATTTATAATAGTGTGATAATATTTTTGAAGATAAGTGTAAGATTATAAGAATAAAATGATGTTAAAAGATTCTTATTTTTCAATAGAAAGTGGAGAGTCAGGCGTAAGAAAACTTAAGTCGATGATTGTATAATAAATTAAGCCTAAAGGAATAGTAACAATTAATTATTGACTATATTTATAAATATTAATATTTTAAATGTTACTTATACTTGAAATCAACATCTAAAGATTATATTATATTTACAATATTATTAAATATTGTAAAAATTATTTATATTTTAATGGTTCACATATTTAAAACACACTCTGACATTCATGAAGTGAATACTTAAAATATTAATTTTTCAAATAATCAACATCTAAAAGTATGTCAATAGATTAAATATAAAAAAATTTATTTTTAAGACATTGATTATTTCTTAATAACTAACGTAGAATTTTTTATATTGCCTATAAATTATGTTCACAATTTCTTTTCTCTTTCATTTCATTTTTCATAAGATTAATGTTGCTCAGTTATCAATTGCTGAGATGTAAGTCATTATTTTCAGACTATCATTTTCTCTCGATTGCAATTTGTCTCTTGATCAAAATTTGTGTCAAATTTTTTGTATTGCTAAACTTAAAGTAAGGAATTAAGGATAATATATGGTTTCGATAGACAAGAAAGTAAGAAACTGAGGATAAAATATGATTGCATAGACATGAAAATAAGAGATTGATGATAAAATATGATTACTGTGGATATGAAAGCAAAGGACTACTTTGAGAATGCTATGAAAATAATTATCATCACTTTGCTTCAAAATCATGGAGCAAAACTCCTACCTCTATGAATCACATTTGCACCTTTTTTCATAAAAACAATCACCATTACTTTTCTTTAAAATGGTTACATTATAAATATTATGTCTCACTAGGTGTTAGTGACAATTTTTTTTTCTAAGAATGTGTAGCATTGATGGAGGTATTTTCAAGGTAAGAATGTACTATAGAATTAGCAAAATTTTTTTTTGGGTAGTGATTATGTTGTAAATTAATTAATTTTAATTTGAGTTTACATAGTGATTATGCTATGAATTGTATTGATAATTAAATGTAATTTTTATATAGGTTGTTGTTGAAGAAAATATTAAGATACAAAAGTTGCATTTAAAAAAAAAGCTAAATAATGTTGATTATTTATTAAAATTGATATGGTTTAACAAAATTAGATTTAGAAGTAGGGATCACATTAGTTTTTTTTTTCATTGTAATTGACATTTAAAGGCATGCAAATGACCAACTAACTTGTGATAAATATTGATCAATTTGTAATAATAAATAATGAATATTTATCAACTTGTAGTAAATATTAAGTTTTATGAAGTAATGTGTACTAAAAAATTATCAAAACTTATGACATCAATTTTTATTTAATAACTGATACATATTATTTATAGTGATTCTATCTACAAAATTTTCTTTTACTCCATCTTTTATTTAGTTGGAATTAGAGGATAACACACTTATTTTTACTGCATATTTAGAAAAGTTTTAAATTTTATGATCATGAGTATCCTATCAAATTACGATTATTTTCTGCCTTCATATAGTTTAGGTGATAGAAGATAATTATGATTTGATATGATACTTATGATTATAAAATTTGAAACTTTTCTAGATGTGTAACATCGAGGAGTGTATTATCTTTATATTTCATCTAAGGAATATATAGTTAATATCTATATAATCTAATGGAACACTTCAATATGAGAAAAATAAATTAGATCTCTCTTCAACACATGAGAATTTGCAAAAAGTTTTTTTTTTGTTATAGTGATTATATTGTAAATTATATTAATTTTAATTTAGGATTATATAATGATTATGTTGTAAATTGTATTAATAATTTAGTATAATTTTTGTGCTGGTTGTTATTAGAAAAAATAATAGGATGCAAAAGTTATATTAAAAAAATTAGCTTAAACAACTAACATTGATTAATTATTAAAAATTGATGGGCTCTTTGTATACCACTTCGGTTATAAAAAAATTCTAATGTCTGAAGGTATACCAATAGATAGATATAATTATTTTAACCATCATAATGATTCATCAACAATTTATATGATATTTAATGATTTGCTATTGGCTTATAAATAAAAATCTCTTTATTTATTTGAAACAAATTGACAATCTATCAAGATAACTTTCCTCTTATTAAAAAGAGTGCTTCTTATATCAAGGATATAGATATTGGTATTTGGCTTTATTTAAAGGCAAAAAATAATCATAGTTTAATGTAATGCTTATAATCATAAAACTTGAAACTTTTTTAGATATGCAATATCGAGAGGTGTGTTGTTTTCAAATTTCATCCAATACTGCAAAGAATGCATAGTTAATGTTTGCATAATCTTATAAAGCATTTTAATATGAGGAAAATAGATTAGATCTCTTTTCAACACATAAGAATTTGTAAAAACTATATTAATAATATAGTGTAATTTTTCTATAGATTGTTATTAGAAAAAATAACAAGATGCAAAAGTTATATTAAAAAAAATTAGCTTAAACAACTAACATCGGTTATTTATTAAAAATTGATATGATTTTTATATATCACTTCAATTAAAAATAATGTCTAAAGGAATATCAATAGACATATATGATCATTTTAATTGTCATAATAATTTATTAATAATTTATATGATATTTAACAATTTATTCTTAGCCAATAAATAAAGATTTCTTTACTTATTTAAAATAAATCGATAATTTATCAAGATAACTCTCTTTTCGTTAAAAAGAAGGCTCTCTTCTCATTAAGAAAAGAAGGCTTTCCTGAACTTGAAAGCACCCCAATCTAGTTTTTGTGGGTAGAACACCTTTAGCATAACGCCATAAGATAGACTTGAGATGGTGATCGGTATTTGTTTGCCATAGTTTCTTCCACATGATTGAATTACAATGAAGATTTTGGTATGAAATGAGTAGTTGAGAGGAAGACATTGAAGTGAACAAGCCTGAGGTATTTAAGGACCAGATTACTCTATCTGAACATGGGTTAAAGAGGTAGGTGCTAAGAATTCGAAGGGCATCATGGGATTGAAATGATTGTCTAACAAGTGGGGTTATCCGTTCTTACTTTCCCTGAATATTTTCAATGAGGTCAGCAACTAATAGTGACTTATCTATATCGACTCCTTCCTTTAACTGAGGGATATGACTGTTACAGCCTTCCACCAAAGAAGCTTTAATCACATTAATTGTTTGGCCATTCCTTACCAGATACAGTGATAGAGGATTACCTTATTGCAATCCTTATTTAGGGAAAAACTTTTTAGTGGAATTACCATTTAAAAGCACTGTAAAAGAAATACTAGATATGCACTGACTGATCCAATTAATGAATTCAAGTGAAAATCCAAATGATTGTAATATTTTTGTGCAAAGGACCATTCTGCTATGTTGCAAAGCCTGGAACCCTAAAAGTTGACGGCTCCTTCCTTCCTTTCTTTCTTTCTTTCTTTCTTGGATGAATGTATCACCTCTTGGGCTAATAATGCATTCTCAGCAATCCAATATCTTGGGATAAAAGCTTCTTAGGTTGGGGGAAATAGTTTTTTTTATGACTTCCCTCATCCAATTAGCAATAATTTTTGCTATGATTTTGTATGAGAGGTTGCATAAACTTATTAGCAAAAAATTCTTAGAAGTTTTTGCTCTTGACACCAATGTTTTAAAATTCGATCTGGCTATAATTTGACCCGGCAAGTGGGTGAAGATTGGACCAGTTGAATCGGTTAATATATTTTTACATTTATAAATATATATAATAAAAATAAACACATCATATTATGAATTAATATTTTTAAATCATTAAAAATATAATATTTTCTAAATCATTAAAAATATAATATTTTCTAAATTTTAAATTTATATGTTACCACTATATAAAAATAAATATATTTTCTAATAATACGAATATTATAATTTAAATAAAGTTAAGAAATATTTAAAATAATGAAATTAATTAAAATAATATAATTTAAAATTATATTTAATATAAAATTAATTAATATAATTTATTATATAATAAATATATTTTATTTCTTTTTTAGTTAAAATATAATAAATATATCTTCATATCATGTGATTACTCGATATATATTTTTTTATGACATATATAGGATGAAAGTGAGCGTTGGTCTAGTGGCTGGCATTGTGCTTGCATGAGGAGAGGGGTAGGGGTTTAACTCCTCTCCACAGCATGAACTAATCGATTCACAACCAATTTGATGAATTTTTGAGTATTTATTGAATTTCAATGGTTGAACCGTCCTCTTGAATTTTACCATTCACCTAAATTGGACTAGAGGTTGGTTTTTAGTTGGACTGATTGAATTAGCTAGTCTAGTCCAAGTTTTAAAATAGTACTTACTTGAAATTAGGCAGCTTTACCACATAGACAAAACCCAAAAAAAAAAGAAATTTGTATTGCTTGCACCACTAATTGGTCCCAAATAATCTTCCAACACTCCTTGTGAAATACGGCAATCAGGTTATCCAACCCCGGTGATTTCAATGAGTGTACCGAATTCGTGTCCCAAAAAAAAGAAATTTGTATTGCTTGCACCACTAATTGGTCCCAAATAATCTTCCAACACTCCTTGTGAAATACGGCAATCAGGTTATCCAACCCCGGTGATTTCAATGAGTGTACCGAATTCGTGTCCCAAAAAAAAGAAATTTGTATTGCTTGCACCACTAATTGGTCCCAAATAATCTTCCAACACTCCTTGTGAAATACGGCAATCAGGTTATCCAACCCCGGTGATTTCAATGAGTGTACCGAATTCGTGTCCCAAATCTCCTCACAATTAGGTATTTGACATATTGATTTATTTTTGTCTTTTGAAATAATGGGAGAAATCAGAATATTAAGATCTTCATTCTTCACTGGGATCCATACGTTCACTAGCAAATAGCTGCTTAAACCCAGGAACGAAATATACCCCTATTTGCTGCATTTCCTATAACCAGTTCCCATTAGGCAATTCAATAGCCTTAATGTTATTTCATTTTTCTGATGAGAGTAGACAGGTGCAAGAACGATGTACTAGTGTCAACATCTTGAAGCCATATCTCACGGGATTTTTGCTTCTAGATCTCTTCCTGTCTGAGTTGTTCTTGGATATTAAGTCGCAGCTGAAATTCAATGTTCTTATTTTCAGGGTTTGGATCCTTGGAGCGGATTTCTACCAGAGCAATGTTGAGTTTCTTAAGTTGCTCCAAGCAATGCTGGAAGTGCTATTTACTGCATAGGCTGATCAGTGACTTCTGGACCTGCCTACTATTGTGTACCAGTGTTGAAGGTAGCTAACTCGGAAGTGTCATTTTTCTCATGCTCATCTTATGACTTCTTTACAAGTAATATCCCTTAACCAAGCAGCTGAGAATCGAAAAGGTCTTGGAGACCTATCATTGTCTCTCATTGTGTTAAGTAAAATAAGACTCTGATCTAAATGGTCGGAGACTAGATGATTTATAGTAGCCCTAGGAAATTGAACTAGCCATTGAGGATTGCACATGGCTCTACCTCGTGGCTCTCTGATATTATCAGTTCAACTCTTCTATTATTTTTTCAAATCACAAATATAACATACTACTCTTTCATTAATAAAATACTTTCTGATGAAGTATACAGAACTTTTGTTTACCGTAGCACGGCTGCGTAGAAATATATACATTAATGGCTTCATATCTTAACCGTGCAACAAAAATTACAAGAAAATAAATTATAGGCTGTAATTTTAATATTTATTATTCATTTATATATTTTGTTCTTCGCAGTTTGATATTTCACATATTTTAACTAGGGAAATGATCAAAAATATTAAAATTTGAGTCTTGACACCCTAGCTGGTGAGACCAGACCATGCTTGGAATCAGAATCATTACAGGTGCTCTTGGATTAGGTTATCGAATTTTGAATTGAAGTTTTTATATATAATTACATTAAATATAATAGTTTAAGTCCAAACATTAAGCTGTTTAGATTTTAAAAATTTTGATCCAATCTAACCTAATTAAAATTATATAGAATTTGAGACTCAATTCAAAATTTTGATTATTTTTATTTTTATTATTTATCAAATAAAAATGTATATTTAAGTAAATAAAAATATTTTTAAATATATAAAATTTTTAATATTTAATTATATCAAATTAAGTCTTTTAATATTAAAAATAATTAAATTATTTATTTTTATAATATATAATTATATTATTAAAAATAAATTTATATAATTAGATAGAATTGGATTAACCTAGTTTATATAATCATAACCCAAACTTAATCCAAATATTAATTGGCTATGAAAAGAAATTAATAAATATTCTAATCATAATTTTTTTTTTAAATTTTAAATTTTTTATTTTTGAATCCTTCAAATTAGGCAAATCACTCAATCTATAAGTTTAGAAACCACATTTCTCCAGCCTTACTTCTTTGGGTTCCCCTCCCAAGGGTGCCATAAATATAAATAATAAAATTAATACAAACATATACTTTAAAAGAAATTTAAAAGAATTTATAATATAAAGAGGCTTATTGTATATTGATCTAAGGAAAAAGGTTCTTATCGTAGACATGGAATGTTGTGAGAATTTATTGGAGCGAATTAATGGTCATTCAACTTAAGGGCAAGAGTCACTTTTGTTGCAAAGCATGAAAATCTCCTTCAAATTATTTCATTGAGAATTCTTTTAAGTATGATCTAATTGGATTGGAATGAGTACCTTTCATTTTATATATATGATGCATCGGACATATCACGTCTAAATTTCTTTAGTACGAGTTCTTTAGACTAAGGCAAGCATGATAGATTATAGCAACACCTTCAATACTCCTTTACCCATGAAAAGGTAAGTTTTAACCAATCGGGATCTTACAAAATTATCTATATTTTTTACCTTCTTTATTTTACATCTCATTGTAATGTGGGTTAAAATCATGTGTAAGTCAAGTAAAATAAATAAAATTATAAATAAATAAAGTGTAATTTATTTTATTTAACTAAAAATCAATACTAAAAATGATAATGAAAATAACAATTTTAGTTTTAATTAATTAATTAATTAATTTCGTCAAATGAGTTGTGCTTCCACAACCATATGTATCTCCCCTTACTATATAAACCCCTTTGAAAGGCTTAGATTGAGAGCACCGTGTTTGTCCCGATCAAACGCATCGAAGAAAGATGGGAATCATGGAAAGCTCCGGATCTCTGGCCATGGAGGCACCTTTACTTCTTCGAAACCTCTTAGCAGCCATCTTCGTTTACGCGGACAAATCGCTTTTCCATCTATCCCAAAAATACAAACTTCTCGAAACGATTCGTTACCTGCTATTCTCATGTTTCGTCTTCGTCCTCCGGATCATCCCTTCTTTCTTCGTCCCTCCATCCAAACCCAATTATCCCGCAATCTTCGTCCCTCTCAAGCCAGCGCGGAAAGACACTTACTCCAGCCCGTGCGGCGGCGACTCCGGTATCGTGAGAGCTCTTTCTCAGCTCTTGGGGATTATGAATGAGCTACCGGTTAGTTCCAGAAAGTACGAAGTTGTTCGATCTTTAGCGGAAAGGATTGTCGAAGAGAATCAGAAAGAGGGCGTTCACACGGTGCTTGAAGTGAATCGTATGGTTCTATCTGCGGCGTTTTCTCGGACGCTGAGCCAGCTTGAAGCTGCGGTTCTGGAGAGGGACGACAGCGGCGTCTTGGGGGATGGACTGGCTGAGTACCGATTGGGCCGGGTGCTGAAGGCCGTCCGGTCGGTGGCGGAGGTTGGATTGAGAATGGGGTGGGGAGGAAGAGCGGAGGGGAGCCGATATGGAGTTTCGGCTGAGAAGTTGGCGGCTGAGTTGCTTTGGTTAACTCAGAAGTTGGCGGCTTGTGGTTGCGTTGAAGAAGCTGCTTCCAGGTGGGCGGCGGCGTCTAAGTTGGGTTGGCTTGCTCTCTCGGCTGAGCCGCGCCTGCAAGGCTCCCTGGTCAAGGTTGCAGGTACTATGATTAGACATTTAACTAAAATAAAATAATACATTTTTTATGTGGGGAATTCTAAAGTGCCCCAAGGATTTCTAAATTCTGGGTGGTGTGGCACAATCTCATTCATTGGATGAGATTACCTAAGTATTTGGTAATCTCGTTCAATGGATGAGATTGTGACACATACCCAAGGTTTAAAAATTTCCCAGAGTACTGTAGTCTTCCCCTTTTTATGTTAATTTATGGAATTATGAGTGATTAGCTAAATTATAGAATATCAGTAACTGACTTTTAAGTTTAAATTATGGCTTTTATTAAAATAGGCAATTGTCCTTCTATTAGTGGTTAGAAAGGAAAAAAGCGGTGTCAAGAAATGATTCTGCCATTTTTTTAATGGGAAACATAAAATTTAAAAGCAAAAACAATATTATTTACTCAATGAGATTCAATCACTATTTGCTTCTTTTTATTTATTTTTATCATAAAGTGTATTTATTTACATTGTCGGCAAGATTTTAGGAGATTTAGAACGTCAAATTATTAATTTATCGTGTTTTGTCCTCATTTTCTCACATCGGAATGTCCCATCATTTGTGCTAAATTTGAGCAACCATTCGGAACGATGCTTTAGTCAATTTGATGATAAAATTAGACTTTGTGGCAGATAATTTTATGGACTATATATTTACTTTTCTCCTCGCAAGCAAGACGACAAACTTAGTTGTCAAATTTAGTGATAAAAAAAAAAAAACAAATAAGCGTGTTTTTGAATGTGATTAAATTATGCAATAATTAGAAGTTAGGAGTTTTTCTCAACTTAAATTATGCTTAAACAAATAACAAAGTATAGAAGGGATTTAGAAATAAGTGAAAATATCAATATGGTGCGTAGTTGTTGGAAATATTTGTATATCTTAGCTAGATTGTGCTATTGTATTTTTTTTTTTTAACAAATAAGATATTTTGGCGTAAAAATTGAATGGATATTAAATTAAAAATATGATTTTTTTTATTTGATAAAATATGAGGGGAAAATACTACAGAAGCTTCTAATGCTACATTTAGACTCAAAATATTTACCAAACATTAATCTTCATTCCTGGTTTAGAGTCACTTCAGTTTGCAATTTGGGGTTGTTTCTATATACATTCCTTCACCAGCTATAGAAACAACCCCAAAACGCTATATTTATCTCGATAGTGACAACTATTTTGGACATGGTTCTATTCATAATCAGTTACAGAAACATCTTAGGTGTTCACAAGCTATAGAATGCCCAAATAAACTTTTGTCATTAGAGTAATGGTTTGTAAGCCATTATGTTTGTCGCATCCTTATTTGCCATAGGAATTTAGGTCTAAACTCCATATCCTCCTTTTGTTTAATTTTTAAAATAAAACATACTGAGTAATATTTTTTCTAAGTGATGTACTTTTTTTTGGAAGGACCACGCTATTAAACTTAAATTATTTTACAATATTCTCACGTTATAAGATGGTAATGGATTTTATAATTATATTATTTGTAGACAAAATCAGCAATTTTGTTTATGAAATTATAAGACATTGACAAAATACTCTTTAAATTATATAAAGTTGGAATTTTGTTCTTAAATAATAGTTTGTAAATACAGTTTTGTTCCTTAATAGTATTAGTTAAGCATGAAATTATTAGTACGAGTCTGTATAAAAGGTTGAAATCATATAAAGTTGGAATTCTGTCCTTAAATAAGGCAGTGGTAAAATAGTCCTTAAATTATATAAAGTTGGAATCCTATACAATAATAGTTCGTAAATATAGTTTCGTCCCTTAAAGGTATTAGTTAGGCATAAAATTATTAGTACGGATTTGTATAAAAAGATGAAATTATATGTATAAATTATTATTTAAAGGCAAAATTCTATGTACTATCATTCTGCAAGATTATAAAATTTCAGGAATAAAATTATTAATTTTGTATTATTTGAATTAATCATTTACTAACATGTTGTTCATTAATCAATAATACCTAAATTCAGTTACACAAATCAGCCAATTAATAATTTCATATAATAGATGACACATATCTAAGAATTTTTCTGAAGAATGTGGATGTTAGATTGGAGTTTGAGTTAGTTTCTTCCCACTGATTTACACTATATTACACTTTCCCCACTTAACTGTGTTCGCTTGATTTTCTTGTCAGCTTGTTTGTTCAAGGAAGCCAAAGACATGGCTATAGATGAAGATGAGGAAAGCAAACTAGAACAACACAGACAAACCAAGATAATGATGCTGCAGTCATGGCTGCCATTGTTGTGCAGCGCCAGCAACGGCACTGACGCGCCGGTCTTGAGCCTCCAGGAGAGGGCTGAGTTAGAAAGGGTGTTGGAGGATTCTATAGAGGAATTGCAACAACATGAGGAGCAAGAGAAGGTTCTGTCCATATGGCTGCACCATTTCACACGTTGTCAATCCTCGGACTGGCCTAACCTTAATGCATGCTATACTCGCTGGTGCGATGCATCTCGCAAGCAGTTACTTCTTTCGATAGATTGAAATATTCGGAGTTAAAAGCTGAGCATTCAAAAGGTTTGTAAATATGTAGTATTGTACCATGTAACTGCATTTATTTAGTATGATGATAATACATAAAGCTTACATAATTTATATTTATTCATTATTAGAAATGGTGATCATTGTGCTGCTTTACAAATTTGTTATCAATGTCTTATTCAGTAGCCATTGTGTGAATCAAATTCCCATCGCAACTCCCATGGGTATTGAAGTATGATTTGATACAAGAAGGAATGATCTTATGTTTTGGATTTTGGATTTAGAGGGTGGAATTATCTCTCTTGAATTTTTTAAGGAAAATCTGGACTTGGTTTCTTCAAAATTTCCATTTTTTTTTAATGTTAGTGAGAATAGTTAAATTAATATCTACATATAAAGATTAAAAATCAAATCTTAAATGGAAGAAAAAGAAGGTACAAAGTATTGAAAAGAAATTGAACACTATTTAAATAAGATTTTTTAATAAAATTTTAGTACTTTGGATATAGGAGTTTTATTAAAAAAAAAAAAAAAACTCAATCTTTTAAGAAATCAGGTGTTTTCATAGCACATTGCTTTTTGTTGAACAAAGAAACTTGATAATTTTTATTTTTTTGAAGATTTAATATACTAACTCAACCTGACAAGACCTGTTCTTAAATTTTTGTTCACTTATTTACTTTAGAAAATACATTGTGTGTCTTGTAATTCATGTCGAAGCCGTGTCCAGATAGTTTGGTCCATAAAAATTATGAATTTTATAATTAATAGGAGGAGCGTCAGCAGCAAAACTCTCTTTATGAGGGAGAACGCAAAGAATGTTTCGTTCCAATATAGTTTTCTTCCTGCCTTTTACATTGTGAAGATGTTTAAGATTTGTTCCTGTAAATATAGAAATATGTATTCAAACCTTTTAGTTAGAGCCGTGCTCAATATTTTTTTTGGAAGGTTATTTATAAAAAAAAAAATCAAAAATTTTATTTCTTTTGCATTTCAATCATAACTTTATTTTTTTTTATGTGTAAATTTAATGACTTATTTTTCTCTTACTGTCATAATATATTAGTGTGGGAGAGAGAGATGTGCATAATCCTAAATTCACTATCAGTTTTCTTCCCCCATTTTAAATCCTGTATTTATGATGATGGGAAAATATGTGGTTGGAGGATGGACAAACTGGTTGGCTAATTTCTGTTGGCTTCAGAGTCGGCTAAATCTGTGTGTCTTGTTCAAGTTTAAGACGCCAGCTTAACAGAATCGTGGTGGATTTGGAGTTTGTGCATTTGAATTTGCAGAATATTCTTCCTTTGTGCCACCCAAATTTCAATTCCGTTTTTTCTATTCTTTGCTTTTCATTTCTCATATCCGTGTTGACCACTTAGACGTAACAATTGGTTTAAAAATCTTTTTTTTTTTAATTTTTTTTGGACATTAAGTAGCCGATCATTTAAAAAATTAAAATATTAATAGACTCTCATTAAAAATTATCTTCAAAATTCGAATAGTTATTCATTAATAAATAAAATGTGTCCAGGGTTACTATATATTTTTTTTGACTGGACCAATAACCAATACTCTATTGATATGTAAAAATTTTATTATATTCATAAAAAAGCACGACACATTATTAAAATAAATAAAGTAAGGGGCAACATATAATTTATTATTTGGCGCGAACTATACCAATTGAAAAATTATTATATTTTAGTAAATTCAAGATGATGGTTAATAGTGACCTCACTTCCCTCAGGTTAGTGGAAAGGATAAACTATGGCAATTGGTTCATTATTAACTAAAAGAAAGTTAAGCTAAAACCCCCATGAGAAAATTTAGAAAAATGAATGGCTGATTGTTTTGATTTTCTATGCAAACATAATTTTGTAAGAGTCAAATTAAAAAAAATAATTTTTTGAAGAATTCTTTTATATTTGTCATTGTTTATTCAAAATTATGTTCCATAAAATTGCTATATACCTTAGTTGGCTAAAAAGAATTTTGCATGCACTCAAAGCCCTTTATGAACGGGATCCTCTAAAGAGGCATCACAACCATTGATTTTAAAATTAATGGTTTAAAATATTTTAATAAAAAAAATTATGAGCTTTTGATTTCAACATTAACAATTATGATGCTTCATTTTTACTTCTAAAGTACTTTGATCTCAATCCAGCCCTTCATAACATAATTCATTTATAGTAAACAATATGTATCATTACAGTTACCAAAAGAAAGAAATTCATTAATATTTTAATTTAATTTTTAAAATAATTATTCATGGTGATTAAAAATAAACGCATACGTTGACATGCAACATTGAGCGATAAGTTACGTTAAAGTCACGTCAAAAGAGGCTAAACCAATACAGGGCATGGATCAGAATAAAGTTTTTTTTTTTATTTTTATAAGGTTATAGATGAGAGTGAAAAAGGGAAAAAAAAAAAAGATTGGGGTCCAATTTTTAAACTTACGTTAGCTTCTTCCCTTTTCTCTCCGGTCTCAGGTTCACTCACAACATGAGAGAGACCAACGTGGAAGGAGCTATTCTTCTGGCATAAAAATTAAGAACTTAATGACCATATTTTTTTTTCCTTTTGGTAAATAACATGATGACTAAATTTATTTATACATGTTGTCACTATTTATTGTTGACAGTGTAGTACTATTTGTACTCTTCCTCATCATTTTTAACTATGTCTTCGTTAAATACATAATATAATACAAGTTAAATTGATCTTAGTTTACAATACTTAGACTAATTTAACTCTATTATATTTATAAGAAAATATAAAACACTCTTTTCAATTTTAAGGTGGTTGCATTTTATCTTTTCTAATTTTTAAAAACTTGCAAGTCTTAAAAAAGAACTTTCAACTAATACACATTATTCACTCAATTAATCATTTGTTATATATAATTTTTTACTAACTTTTTAAAAATCACAATATTATTATATATTATTTTATTATGTATTTTTTTGCACATAATTTCATCACTTATTTTTAAGTGTTTGATTAAATTTTTATATTTCTAATTTAATTTTTAATTAATTATATAATATATAAATTATGCATAAAAAATAATATAATAAATTAATATACAATAATATTAAAATTTTTATTTAAAAATTTCTTGAACAAATTATGTAATTTAATAAAATTATTAAATAAATATATAATAAAAGCTAATTGCAACTTCTGTATAATTAGAAACTTTGATTTATTAATTTTTAAAATTAGTATGAATAAAATATAACTACCTCAAAGTTGAGGTATTTTGCATTTCTCTATGTAGAGTAGTGTGAGAAAAGTAAAACTAAGATCTAGGATTTGTCTTGCTGGTTTTGGCCACCAAGTTAAACCAAAGGTCCCCAAAGCAATCCTTAATTTCTCTAGCCTCTTGTTTGACCACTCTTATGCATCAAACTATGTTATACTGCAACAAGCTTTGAGTAAAGCTCAAACTTTTCAGAAGACGTCAGCTGTGGCTCCTGCAAATATCAAGGTGAAAAACTACCACTTAGCTTCAACTTTAAATATTCAATAAACAAATGAAAGAAATTAGTGTAGAAATTAAACAGTTGATACATGAGCAAGCTGCTGGCGAATGTTCATGGAGAAGTGTTGCCCATTACTACCAAATGTTCCCTCCTTGGCCTCACGGATTGTTGAGCGCATTGTATTCAACAATTTGCCATAAGTTGATTTAGGCTCATCTTGCATGGCTTGTATGAAACTGTATGTCAAAGCACCAGCACTTTCCATCCCACTCAAGGCCTATTTAATCAACCAATTCCAAGCCCAGGAGTCAAATTGGTTAATGATTCTGAGAAAATATAGCATTGAACAATTTACATGAGAGAAGTTTAATATACTAACAGAGGTGTCTCCTGTACTTCCATCGTCATCACAAGCTGAAATGCAGATTGCTAAGCCTCCTCTTGTACCTTTGTAACCAGCTCTCGGACGCCTGTGATCTTCCCATCCGTAGTAGCCTTGTCTGATCCAACAACAAATGAAGTTATGAAAAAAAATGATAGATTTATGCGCTGCACAAATACAAGTATTTTCGTTAGTAAGTAGCAAACCTGTTCATCCTGCACATAAATGGCAAATCAAGAATAGTCCCACTGAAGCACGTATCAATAAGGGCATGAAGTTTGGCACCGCGGGGAAGAGGCCTTACAATAGTTGCATTGATCTCATCGTCAATAATCTTGCCCTCATGCTCGTAATCAACTGGGCAAAGCGCTTCATCGTAGCCATCAATCTCATCCATGTCGCGGTCAACTTCTTTGGATCCATGTCCAGAGAAGTGGAACACCAATGAGTCTCCTGGTTGGCATCCCTCGACCAGCCACCTCATTGCCATTCTCATGTTATATTTTGTTGGAATTCTCATTGGGTTTTTCTCATCTGGATCATCTGCAGGTTGGTAATGTATATAACATCATGCCTAGCTGCTGGTTTGACGCCTTATTTTATTGCCAAATTGATCTAGTGTACTTTTAATACATGAAAATAAAGAAACAAAGGCTTGAACACAGGACATGACAAGATATGAATGAAAATGATCAAAATATCCGATTGGACTACATCTGATCAACCATGATTGCCCTAATCCAATGAATGAGTAGGCAAATATAATTTCGCAATAAACGACTCATATCTAATTAGTCTAATCAGAACTGATTCATAAGTTTATTCTCTTAACCACGGTCAAGTCTAAATATCAACTATTAGCACCACTAAAAGTAAAAGACATTCCAAAAATATAATTTTTATGCCAACAAATTTTTAATCCATTGGAACTACAATACATTTTACATCTGGCACAACCTTATAAAAAGACTCCAGGTACATAACTGTTACCTAAGCACAATTCTTTACTTATTCTGCCTACACTTCTGTTGATTTAATATCCGACAGACCACTTCCGACGTGACATTTTGTTGCTTGTGCACATAATTTAGCTCGATCGGACTGCACTCAAGCCGGTCGGCCCAAGCAGGAGTTGTCAATGAATACAATAAGACACCAAAATCCAATAACGGAAACCTCGCTCAAATTTTAAACTATCCGTATTTCAGAGATGAACAATATGTCAATGCATTCTCTGCACGTTTAAACTAGTTAACAAGAATTGAAAAGTGCTGGATTTCTGTGAACACAATCGCAAGCAGCATGAATATGTGAACGGTTAGTGCTAGTACCTGTAAGCATGCGGATGGAATCATTGGGGAACCCCAACTTATCAATCAAGAAATACTTCATGCACTGGACATCATTCAAAGACCCCTTAATCCTGTTACTCCGTTTTCCATAGCTAATTCCACATAACACTGCCCTTTTGTTGCCATATGCAGCAGGAGGCGTCAATGGCGGCGGCGGCGGCGGTGGCGCCGCCCTTCGAGGCCGAGGGTAATAGCCGCCATATTCAGGATTGTTACCATATTCAGGCCGAGGCTGAGGATAATAACCGCCATATTCAAGCCTACCATATCCAGGATTGTTACTGAATGTAGGTGCAGTGGTCATGAAGCCTCTAAACTGGTTTCCAGCAGGCGGATGAGGGCTGTAGACTTGATTTGGGGGATAGTTTGGTTGGCCTTGATTTGGAGGATAATTTGGTTGGCCTTGATTTGGAGGATAATTTGGTTGGCCTGGAGATAGGCCTCGGCAGCTACTACACCTAACGTTATAGCTATTGGCTTCTAACGGTACCACTAAAGTTCTTCCACAACGGCAGCATCTTTCGCGTCTAACTTGCATTTTTCGCAGCTTAATTTGGAGAATATGTTAAGGCCAATGAAAGAAGAAGGTGTGTGGTTCAACGCTTAGGAACACAAGAAACTTGAGGTTGATCTAACTGAGGTGTTTGTATATAAGGGTAATATGATAATGTATTGTATTGGGTGAGTGATAGAAAGAATCATGTTCCCTCTGCAATGAATGTGATTCTGCTAAAGAAAGTCAAGTCTTGATTCTTGAAAATGCCCTTCAAGGGTAGGGAATGGACATGCTTCTTGACCATATTTCTACCGGACCAAGCACTCTATGGTGGCTGTGTGAAAGTAGGCGCATTTATTCTTGACGTAAAATCGTAGAATCCTACACTGAGAAGAGAAACCCAATGTCTTCACTCCTTTCTTTCAGGATTATCAGTAGCAGCTGTTGGTTCTAATAATTACTCTATCGGGCTAGGAGAAACCGGACTGAATTGGATGGACTTGAAAACCATTGGCCCATCATACCATTGGCCAGTAGCCCAGACCAGCAAAAGAATAGCACTATCACAGTATGCAAGGCCCATCACACCGTCGGTCAACAGCCCACGAGCGAGAATAAATGGGGCCGGCTGCGTCCCTCCGGTTAATTAAAAACAATTCAGTTGTGACGGGTGGGGATGGCTGATCTGCCAGTCGGGAACGGTTGTACCAGTATGTAAAGACTTTTTTATCCTTCAAGGACCTTTGAATAATGTAAAAAGACCGATTGGACACGTCCTTATCAATAAATACGAATCAGGTATGTACGGTACACTTTCTCGGAACTTTGATATACTCTCTAGACTTCATACAATTTTTCACTCGAGTTTTGCCCTCCGACTAATTTGACCGCCAGAGGTACTACGGTGGACCACCACCATCAGGCTTTGTACAGATTGTGCAGGGCCTTTCTACCACAGTCTTCCTATCTCCTGCTTTTTGAGGGAAAGACTTCTCCATCAGGTTCCATGACTAGATAGGCTTCTTTATGCATAAATTTTAGCAATCGTTTCTTCCGTATAGAAAGTAATTTTTTTTATAAAAAATTAAATTTTTTTAAAAATAATTTTTTATATAAATTTTTTTAGAAGTATATAAAATTATTTGATTGATAAAAAAATAATATTTCTTAAAAAATAATTTTTGATATTTTGTTTAATTTAATTCTAAATATTTTAAGAAGTATTAATAAAATAATTACTATATTCTTAATATTATTATAATATAAATTAATAAAATTTAATTATTATTAATTAAATTTAATAATATAATTAATTTTGTTATTAATAAGTAATTTTTCATACTTTATGGAAAGTAGGATTTCTCAAAAAAAGAAGAAGAAGAAGGTAATGCTTACTAAAAAATAATACTTCTTAAACTCTAAACCAAATTACCTTGAGTTTGATAAAAAAAGTAATATTTCTTAAAAAGTAATTTTTTATATTTTATTTAATTTAATTTTAAATATTATAAGAAGTATTAATAAAATAATTATTATATTCTCAATACTATTATAATATAAATTAATAAATTTTAATTATTATTAATTAAATTTAACGAGAATAACTTTGTTATTATATCTATAAATAGTATAAAAAACACAACTTGCCTAATAAAGGTAGATAAACAACTTTGTATACTTTATGAGAAATAAGATTTTTCATAAAATTATATTTCTTACAATTTGTTAGATAATGATCAATTAAATAACTTACTTCTTTTCTATTTTTTAAAATATAAATTTTTTTATACTATTAAAGCGAATCAAACAATTTTTCAATATTGTTTCAATAAGGTCTGGTTTCATGACGGTAGAGAATTCCATAAGCAAGATGAAAAAAGAAAATGAGAGCTTATTCACTATTTGGAAGAAATAAATTTCATAATTCAATGCATATTTTCTTTTCAAAATTCCTGCCATTCACAAAAGGTGGGTTGATCAGTCGTGGGCTCAAATTCATGGAATGTTTTACAGTAAACTAATTTGAAAATTAAAAGAAAAGGGACGGAGTATATGATCAAAAGCTTTTTATAGAAGTTTATTCCCTTTATACATATCGTGATCAATAAAAGATTTGAATTCCAGTATATCAGAACCACAAAACAGTTACTATATTTATATCTCATAAACCAAATAGGATCATTAAGTAAAGATTGTTCAACATATCTTTAATGGCAAGCATCTAATCCTTGGCTTAATTAGACCTCGACGAGTAAGACAGCATCTGTCTTTTGCATTTACCATTATTTAAAGTACTCTGAAGTCTATCTTCTGCCTCACATGCTATTCTGTAAATGATGAGCCTTTTGGAATTCATTTTTTTAGCATTTCGGATACAAGGCACCAAAATTATTGGAACATAACAGTGGGTTTTACGCATCTAATTACTATTAATTTATGATTATTTTTTGTTGTGAGTTGCTTCACTATTCAAATTAGGTTTATATTTTAAAATTGGAGTAAAATTCCTTATCAAATAAGTATTGATGACTTATAAATATTTGTATTGGCCACAAATTATATGAAAATTTTTACACACATTATCCTATTTTAATAATATAATAGAATTTTTTCTCATGTATTAGAGTTTGAAAATTTTCATATTAAATTATTACTTTCTCTTTATCATATTATTTATTCTAATTGATTTAATTGCCTACTATTTTTTTTGTTTTTTGGGGTTTGGAAAGGGGATATTATGCCCAAAGCAAACAACTTGAAGTCTACAGTACATGCTATTACTATTTTTGCCGCATTTTGGAAAGCTTGATTTTAATACAAATACTAATTTCACTTTCTATTACCCAGAGCTCATTTAATGACTATTAACTTAAGCGTCGGAACGTCTAGAATGGATCTCCCCGCCCTGCCTTGATCTCCTTGCTGTTTTGAATGCTTGGTTGGCAAATTTCCTACAACCCCAAGAAAGGTTACCACCTAAAGTCTTGATGGAACCAGAAAAATTAAAAAGAAGACGTTAAGTGCAATACAATTGCAAATGAGTAGACACTAAGGGGTCGCTTGGTTTGCAGCAAAAACATAGGAAATTGTATTTCCCAGAATATAAACTACAGTAAAGTTGTTTGGTTTGCACAAATGAGAGGAAATAAATCTTCCTGGGAACTTGTGTTTCCCATAAAACACGGGAAATCACTTACCCACTCCCTCCTAGGTAAGTTCTATTTCCTGTATGTTTAACTAATTCATAGATAAAAATATCCTTACTAAAATTAATTAATACCAATTTTACCCTTTTAATTGATTATCAGATTTTACTTTGTGAATGTCCATTTTAATTAGTGTTACCGTTATTTTACAGTTTGTTTATATATATATTACATGACATATTTTATTATTATTATTTTATAAAAAAATTTAAATATTTAATTTAAATAAATTAATTAACAGCATATTTTTATTTAATTCCTACGTTATTTTATAACCCACTTATTATTTTATTTTTTTATTTATTTTATTGCATAATTTTCTTATACTTCTTTTTTATTTTATCTATTGCTATTATTTGAAAGTTAGATTATAATTATTAAATAATATAAATATAATATGATATATTTAATTTGATTATATAAATATTTTGAATAAATTAAAATTTTAATATAAATTATATTAATTGCATTATATAATTATATATTATATTTGTTGATTGAAATTATTTGAATATTAAAATAAAATTTTCTTTAAATTTTATAAATATTTTTTGATATTAAATTTCAAGCCCTATAATTCAAATTACACACACACACACACACACACACACATCAATTAGAATTAAAATTTTTTTAATTAGTTACTGTTTAGAGAACAAATAGTAATATGTTATTATTTGATAATTTAATTTTTAATTAAACTTAATTTATCTATTTATTTGAAGTTTTCAATTGATGTTACTATCTTGGAACGTAACAGTAACATGTTACTGTCTGGAGAAAAAATAGTAATATGCTATTATCTATTTATTTAAGATTTTTAATTGATGTTACTGTCTTGGAACGTAACAGTAACATATTACTGTTTAGAGAAAAAATAGTAACACACTATTATTTAGCAATTTGATTATTAATTAGACATGATTTATTCGTTTATTTGAGATTTTTAGTTGGTGTTACTGTCTTGGAACGAACAGTAACATGCTATTATTTGGCAGTTTGGTTGTTAATTAGACATGATTTATTCATTTATTTGAGATTTTTAGTTGATGTTACTGTTTTCGAACAAAACAGTAACATGTTACTGTCTTGGAACGAAACAGTAACATACTATTATTTGGTAGTTTGGTTGTTAATTAGACATAATTTATTCATTTATTTGAGATTTTTAATTGGTGTTACTGTTTTCGAACAAAACAGTAACATGTTACTGTCTTGGAACGAAACAGTAACATGCTATTATTTGGTAGTTTGGTTGTTAATTAGACATGATTTATTCATTTATTTGAGATTTTTAATTGGTGTTACTGTTTTCGAACGAAACAGTAACATGTTACTGTCTTGGAACGAAACAGTAACATGCTATTATTTGGCAGTTTGATTGTTAATTAGACATGATTTATTCATTTATTTGAGATTTTTAATTGATGTTACTGTTTTCGAACGAAACAGTAACATGTTACTGTCTTGGAACGAAACAGTAACATGCTATTATTTGGCAGTTTGATTGTTAATTAGACATGATTTATTCATTTATTTGAGGTTTTTAATTGGTGTTACTATTTTTGAACGAAACAGTAATATGTTACTGTCTTGGAACGAAACAGTAACATGCTATTATTTAACAGTTTGATTGTTAATTAGACATGATTTATTCATTTATTTGAGGTTTTTAGTTGGTGTTACTGTTTTCGAACAAGACAGTAACATGTTACTGTCTTGGAACGAAACAGTAACATGCTATTATTTGACAGTTTGATTGTTAATTAGACATGATTTATTCATTTATTTGAGGTTTTTAATTGATGTTACTGTTTTCGAACGAAACAGTAACATGTTACTGTCTTGGAACGAAACAGTAACATGCTATTATTTGACAGTTTGATTGTTAATTAGACATGATTTATTCATTTATTTGAGGTTTTTAGTTGGTGTTACTATTTTCGAACGAAACAGTAACATGTTACTGTCTTGGAACGAAACAGTAACATACTATTATTTGACAGTTTGATTGTTAATTAGACATGATTTATTCATTTATTTGAGATTTTTAATTGATGTTACTGTTTTCGAACGAAACAGTAACATGTTACTGTCTTGGAACGAAACAGTAACATGCTATTATTTAACAGTTTGATTGTTAATTAGACATGATTTATTCATTTATTTGAGATTTTTAATTGATGTTACTGTTTTCGAACGAAACAGTAACATGTTACTGTCTTGGAACGAAACAGTAACATGTTACTGTTTTCGAACGAAACAGTAACATGTTACTGTCTTGGAACGAAACAGTAACATGCTATTATTTGACAGTTTGATTGTTAATTAGACATGATTTATTCATTTATTTGAGGTTTTTAGTTGGTATTACTATTTTCGAACGAAACAGTAACATGTTACTGTCTTGGAACGAAACAGTAACATGCTATTATTTAACAGTTTGATTGTTAATTAGACATGATTTATTCATTTATTTGAGGTTTTTAGTTGGTGTTACTGTTTTCGAACAAGACAGTAACATGTTACTGTCTTGGAACGAAACAGTAACATGCTATTATTTGACAGTTTGATTGTTAATTAGACATGATTTATTCATTTATTTGAGATTTTTAGTTGGTGTTACTATTTTCGAATGAAACAGTAACATGTTACTGTCTTGGAACGAAACAGTAACATACTATTATTTGGCAGTTTGATTGTTAATTAGACATGATTTATTCATTTATTTGAGGTTTTTAATTGATGTTACTGTTTTCGAACGAGACAGTAACATGTTACTGTCTTGGAACGAAACAGTAACATATTACTATTTAATTTACAAATAGTAATAAATTATTTTTTAGTAATTTTATTTTTAAAGAAATTATTATAACACTACTAGATACCAAAAGAGTTAGGAAGAAAAATTTTAATATAAAATTTGAATGAATTTAAATTGATAAAAAATAAAATCAAAGTTAAAAAAAATAACAAAAAATTAAAGAAAATTAAAAAAATCATTAAAAAAGGCCTTTTTTGCCAAATCAAAGTGGGCAAAACACCTTTGATTTTTGCAAGCACGTAGATCTCGAAAAGTTACATGAAATAAAAAAAAATCACTTAAAACGGACAATCAAGCACAAAGTTATGATCATTCAAAGTTTTGAACTCAATTTATACGTTTTTAACCAAGTAAACTTCGTCAAACCCACATTTTCTTATTTTCTGTTAAAAGAGCAAATGAAAAAGATTGAAAATAAGTGGTCATGCAAACATTGGTTAACTAATAAAGAATTTATGACTTTTAAAAATTTTTAATTTATCACCACATTCACACAGTTAAAAAAAATAATTTCAGTATATAATATTCATAAATCATAAAATTGAAACTTATTTTAAAAAAAATATGGCGCTATCACCTCTTTAAAATCAATTAATATCTATTAATATATATTAAGTTATTATTGAGGATATTGTAGTCATTTCATTGTTATTTCCTAGGAAATTCAAAGTTGAACCAAACAAAACATAGGAATTTATTTCTTGGGATATGTGACTTCCTTTATGTCAACCAAACAACATTTAGGAATTTCCTAGGAAGTGTACACAGTAAATAACTTCCTAAGAAATTCAACTTCCCATGGGAAGTTACTTCCTGCATGAACCAAACGATCCCTAACGGTGTTGTCAGTGGTGAATCTCTATATGCCGGCAAGAATCAGATGCTTCAAATATTTTTTTTTTCCCTGGCCAATTCTTTTTTTAATTTATCTGGTTGATGAATATAAGTGTAGCTTTGTCTAAAATCAAGATTCCCTATTTTGATGTGAATGTTGTGGAGTGGCATAAGCTGATAAGCCTGCCCCACCCCTACTGTTGATGTGAACATGGGGATCACGAATGGAGTGTTGTCATATAATGTTGATAAATTTTTTTGTTTATGTAAAACTGTGATTAATCTTTAATTCGGATTATCAATTATGGGAATTTCTCACATAATATTGTGAAATTCAAAAGTTTATGCAATTCGAGAGAGTTTTAAACTTGAATTTGATCTTAGTCTCTCTAAATCAATTTTAAAAATTACGCATAGCCTATTAATATATGTAATCTATAAATTTCATATCAAGACTCCCTTAAAATTAAAAAAACCAACAGGTAGCAAATAACGTGCAAGGAAGATCATCCTTGGCCTGAGAGACACCAACATCAGATTCACAATGTTAGATTCATTAATATCATCCTTCTCAGAATCAATTTCACTGCCAAAACAATCATATTTATGTCTTTTGAGTTCGCAACATGTTGAATCTCAATACATAAACCTCTTGGCCTGGATGCCTGGATTATATATGAAGGATATGATAATAGCATTTGATGTGAGTTGACCTTTGTTGTAAATACGGAAAAAACTGAAATTTGACGAGGTTAATGGGACAAGTTCTATCAGTGGGTTAATCCACGAAATAAGGGAAGAAAATTATGATCAATAAAATCCTAATCAATAATCTGATTATGGAACAAACACAATGACATAACAGCTCATAATCTCTTGATCAAGACACCGGGAAAAAAATAATTATTGTACATAATAAACTCTTACAGCCATCACTGGACATATATGATGGGTGGTAAATCACAGCCTTCAATCATCCTTTCGATCAATTGACATGACAAGATTGTAGTTTCCACCTTATGCTCACAATGAAATTTTTTGAGAAACATCAAACATCTCGGATGATGATAGAACTACATCCTGTAATTCTCCATGCGAATTCCAGTTCATCATAAAAAGGGAATACTAGATCAGCAATCAGCTTAATTAGATAAATTATGAGATTAATTGATAATATATATCTAACGAGTTAACATATAGATCTTTTTAAGTATGATAAAACCAGATTCTGTCATTTGGAAACTGAAAAAAAAAAAAAATGAAAAACGGATTTTAGGGAAACGGGAGAGCTTGCCATCAATTGTTCAAGCTCATAGGTACCACACTATTAACTTGCAGAGCTTGCAAGGTAATCACATGATTACATTAAAATTGAGTAATGTTAGCCACACTCTGTCTCACTCACAACACACCAAAAGAATCTAATTCAAAACTATCCCCATTCATTCACCTAACACCCTAGTCAAAATCATGCCAAGTATGCAGGGAGATTGAATGAATTGACATAAGCGTGACTAGCATCCGAGTTCTCAAAAATGAGACCTGATATTTTACACTCTTGAGGGCCCAAGGATGGGATCAATGTATAGTATAATTATAGGATCAAGATCTGAGCCTAAGGGATGGATGCTAATTCAGATGACATTAGACTATCTGCTGTATATTTTATCATCAATATATTAGTTGAAAAAGTAATTGCAAGAGACGACAATGAAGGAAACTAACCTGTGCAACTCTAGGGCGGAATACTCGTTTCAAGAAACCATGATGGCATCTGCTCTGGATGTTTCTTTCAATTTCCTTTTGGATTCCGTCTAGTAGACCCTCATATGTTATTCCAGGGTTTTCGTTGACTAATTTTGTGAATATATAGGTCATGAGACCATTCATCCCCTTCCCACCAAAAGCCTGTACAGGTAATTGGTCACAACTCAGTTGATGAACAAGTAAATTGGTTGCACAGCATAACATAGATACATGGAGAAACTTCCAGGATTCTTACTGAGGTATCAGCAGCCATCTGACTATCTCTGCAAGCACTAATACAAATTGCCTGTCCACCATTTGTATGTTTTCTAATATGTTCTTTAGAAGGGGGCTTGTTACTCTCCCAAGTTCCCCTGCAAACCTCAGGTTAGAGACTAACTATTTTGATTTAACTTTTAACTAATGCTAGTCACACTCATTCTGATTAACCCTCTCCCGCTCATTACACTTGGCAAAATATGAATAGATGAGACTAGTTTATATCAGATTTTGCCGAGTGTTGAATGAATGAAATTAAGTTCAGGAGGCTTTGGTGACTTTAGGAGGAATAGAAGAAAATATTTATGGTGTACTCACATTTCCTGGTTATACACGTACATGAGATCAAGCATTGTTCCACTATGGCATGCATCAACAATAGCATGAAGCTTGACACCCTCCGTAAGTGGCTGAACAATGGAAGAATTTATATCATTGTCGATAATCATGCCTTCTTGCCAAAAATCAGAAGGACAGAGAGTTTCATCTAGACTGTCAATCTCATCCTCCTTCGAATCTATTTGTTGCAAACCATGTCCTGAGAAGTAAAACACCAATGAGTCTCCCCGCTGGCAGTCTTTCACAAGCCACCTCAAGGACTCCAATATGTTTTTCTTTATTGGAGTTGAATTGGGATTTTTCTCTTCTGCATTTTAGTTTAAATTCAGAATAAGATTAATTAATCTGTCTCCCAATATAAGTATGTCTCCAGTAAATCATGGAGTGGTAAGTTGAACAAGTAAAGAGAGGAGATAGAAGTCAACTAGTTAAGGGAGAATATAAGGCATACTACCCTAAATGCAGAGAACATAAATTCTAACTAAAGAAGTGGTTATATCATTTTTAAACTGTGATAAAGGCGGTAATGATGAACATAAAATACTGTGATAGGCACTTAGAAAAACTGCAAATAGACTTGTTTACCTATAAATTGATACCAATGTGAACAGATAGTAAACTTTAATGCCCAATTAGATAGTAAACTTTCATGCCAATTAGAATCATCAGCAAGCTGGTTCTACAAGATACCTGTGAGAACAAGTATGCTATCACTTAAGAATCCAAATTTGTTCATCAGCAACTCTTTCATGTTGTAAACATCATTAATGGGTCCCTTGAGACTGTATTTCTTTTGCCTGTAAGTAACACCGCAGAGAACTGCACGCTTGCTACGTCTCCTGGTCAATGACAAAGAACAACTTTCCAAAGGATAACAGCCCATTCCAATATTTTCACTTGCTTTTCCATGTGTCGGACTGATTGGTCCGCATGAAAAGCAATGGAACAAAGTTGTTCTTGCTGAAACTGCAAATTGCCCTCCACAACTACTGCAGTTAAATTTTGCTTCTCTAGCTATCTGTGAACTGGAGTTACTGCTTTTCCAATTATATCGATCATGCACGTTAGTGGTTGTGAGCAATAAGTAATGCTTTCCACCTGTCTTGCGCGTAGCCTTGGCTTCCATCGTTATGTTTCGTAGTATTTTGCTATGGCCATGCATGAAGGCAGCAAGAAACTGATCTGCTCCTGATGAAACCAAGAACATAAGAAGTTCACTTTGAGTTAACTACCAGATTTATATGTTTCATTTTTGAACATGTATTTCTGTTGATGATCAGTTACATTTAATAGGATTGAAAAGTTGTTCTCAGTTACATAAATTATAATTATATATCTTAGGGGTAAAAATAAACTTATTTGACATATAAAGTATACTTTTCATTGTCACCAAAGATAAAGGAATACAGATTGTTTACCGTCTGAATTGAAGGTAAACTAGTTCTCCAGTGCAAAATTTGCCCTTGCTGCGAAAGCTTACCGTGAGAGACCTAGTCCAGTATATGCAAACAAAGAAGAACAGTAATTTAAAGTGAGGGGAATTCCGAAAGATGTGTATATCTGTTAAACAACTGTGCATCTTTTTTGCAGCCAAGTTAAATATTTAATTTTCTCCTTCATGGCCTCACACTTAATGCAGCTTGAATCAGATGCCTTAGTCTTCAATGGTTCACGTTAGACCTTCACCCTTTATTTAATTTTTTGCATTAACCCTTTATATCTTCCATTAAAAAATGATGCGCTATGCTCTTGTTTTTATTGCAAAGTTGAAAAGAAGCAGAGCCCTTTTGTTTTGTTTTTGTTTTTTGTTTTTTAATCTCATGGACTCATACCTAATATTCTTTACTTTTTGCAAGTAAACTTTTCCTTGTTATGATTCTTTCCAAATATCTGATTGATTGATGTGTTTTGATATGCATGCTGGATTGCTAGAAATTCTCTAATTTTCTATTTCTTTCTTATTTGTAATAGCAATAGTCACAAACCACCTAATACCTGCAAAATACTAGGTTCAAAACCCAGGACACTACAGAGGAAAATATTTGAATTTGGAAATTGAAGTTGGTAATTCAATTATCAAGAAATTTAAATTTTATAAGCTAAAATATTTTGTTTAGCAATAAGTAGATAAAACTTATGAATTACTTATGCATTATAAGTGAAGAATTTAAGCTATCAAATTTAGTATTTTAAATTCAACCAAAATAGATATCATTTTATAAATTTCACATCTACTCTTAAAATATCAGATTGACTATCATTCATCATCTATAAGAACTAAGCAAAATTACTCATCTTCAATACAAACTTTAAAATACCTGGCCTTTATTAAATGCTTCATCCAAACCCAAGGTAAGGGAAAGTACGATGACATTTCAGTACTGAGAATGCTGACTATCATTATAGAGAGCAGGGTAATGTTCTTCATTCTACTCAATTAGATTTCAAATGCTAGAAATGATATGCATTTTGGATGTCAACTTCTAATTTAACATGACAATGATATAATTAAAAAAATAATAATGGAAACTCAACAACTTGGAATTCTAGAGTACAGACCTTTCTGTGTTCTGCATTTAATTTGCATACTGACTCAGATTAACAGGAAAGAGAGATCAAGCTTTATAATACCAAAACCAGGCAAATGTGGTGCTAATTAACAGGACAGTTTGCAATGAGGTTTATACAACAGAAATGGGATTACCCTTTCAACTTTTGAATGTGTTAAATATACACAAATCATAGTTAAGAGGAATTTTGAAATGAAAATTATGATTTTTGAGAATCTATATACCTTACCATTGAATTGTTCATGCTGATAGGTCCACACCGCAACTCGCAAGAAGCCGATTGATTTTTGTTCCGCGGGGCAAGATATGAGCCAGACCTTCCATCCGGTGCAAATTCCGGGGATAGGGCAATATTACCTACCCTTCCCGCAAAGTCCGCGATAACTAAATTATATTATATATACAGAAGGATCAATTGAAACCAGCGTAAGTTTCAAAAAATTTACATCAAATCTCCGCCATCTATTTAATTTGATCTAATGGTTATAATAAATATATATTAATTAGTAAGATTAACTTAAATGATAGCAGAGAATTAATGACTAACTCATTTAATTTTTATCTCCCTCTCTCTCTCTTAATAATTTCATTTTTTTCAATTTAAAATTCTAATTTATTTTATAACAGAAATTATTGTAAACTTTTTTATTTTTTATTTTTTACAAATTAAAATCCGTGTACCTATCTTATTATAAATAGCCATAATGGTTTTTTTTTCCTTTTATTTTGATAGGAAACGTTTTTTTTTTAATAGAAAGCAATTGTAAATTGTAGATCATTCTTATATTGAAATTATTATAGCTTTGTGACCATTCTCGTTATCACCACAAATTAATATGATTTTTTATTATTGCAATGTTATAATATAATAAATTTAGTACCCTATAAATGTATATCTATTTAAAAATATTTACTAAGCTGCAATATAGTAAAATTAATTTTTAAGGATATATATTTATATCCTAAACTTGTAACAAAAATATTTATATCCTAAATGATTTTGTCTCACAATTTGGACAATTTTTTTAGAAAATTAGAGAAGATAAGATAATATTATATATTTTGTGGCAATTTTTTAAATTATAAATTCAAATATGAAAAAGAAAATATTATAAACTCTAATTTTTAGTTTTTGTTATGAGAAAGAATTAATATTTATTGCATTTAATTTTTAATGACAAGAGAGAGATCTCTCTTTTATAATATTTTTTTTTGCTATTTGATTTTATAAATAGAGATTCGTTTGATTCACATAGAACATAACTTTTTACAGGAAATTTAACTTTTAAGAAAATAATTTCTTATATGAATTTCTTTAGAAATACATAAAATTATTTGATTAATACATAGGAAGTAATATTTATTAAGAAATAATTTCTTATATTTTATTTAGTTTAATTTTAAATATCTTAGGATGCGATAATAAAATAACTATTATATCTTTAATATTATTATAATATAAATTAATAAATTTTAACTGTTATTAATTAGATTTAATAAGGATAATAATGTCATTATATCCATAAATAATACAAGAAATAGAACTCACCTAAGAAGAGGCGAGTAAGTTATTTCTCATATTTTATGAGAAGTAAAATTTTCTAACAAGTCTTAATTCCTTCATTTTACTAAATAATTGTCAATCAAACAATTTAATTCTTTCCTATTTCTTGAAAAATAAAACTTCTCGTACTGTTAAAGCAAATCAAATGACTTCTAAATATATATTTATAGCATATTAAGTTTATTATATTATAATATTACAATAAGTAAAAATTATACTTATTTGTGGTGATAATGCGAAGGGTAACAAAGCTATAATAATTGCAATATAATAAGAAATTATGATTAGCAATTATTTTATTCCGAAAACAAAAAAAAAATCCCGTTTCCTGTCAAAATAAAGGCATAAACCCATTATGGCTATTTTTAAAAACATAAATAAATGGATTGTTATTTGTTAAAAAAAAAGTTTACAATAATTTATATTATAAAATAAATTAGAATTTTAAAATTGAAAAAAAATGAAAATGTTGAGAAAGAGAGAGAAATTAAATGAATTAAATATTAATTCTCTCTCATCATTTAAGTTAGCTTTCGTAATTAACATATATTCATTGTAATCATTAGATCAAATTAAAATAAATGGTGGAGATTTAATATAAGTCTCTTAAACTTACATTGGTATGAATTGATTCCCTCCCTTGTATATATATTTTATTTACTCTATGTTGATTCTTTTAATGATTTAAATATTATAAATGCATTAAAAAGTTAAGATTTAATTTTTATTTTATTTTATAATTCTTATTTAATTATTATATTTGAAAGTAAATATAATTTGAATTACTTGTCTTGATTATTTTCTTTTCATGAGATTCATTGAATAAATAATGCATGATTTTAAATTTATTTTATAATATTATATTAATTATGTGTGAATTAAAAATATTTAAATTTAAATATTTTATTTTACTGGACACCAATGCACTATAAATTGCATTGACGAAGTGAATGCCACAAAGCAAAGTGTCGTGGAGATAGATAAGATAAAATTGATTCGTTTCCATCTTGCCTCGTTGCCATTCATAAGAATATTTTGCATTTTCCCGTTTATAATTTATTCCACCTTAAAGTTTTATCTATTTTGTCCAAAAATATATTTTGGTAGAAAAAAATTCATTTATCTGTAACAGGTAAAGGAATGTCCTATTTCTTATGTATCTTTTAATTAAAAAATTAATACAAATATTATAGTGATAAAAATAAAATAATTTCTTATTACACAATTATATGTAATACTAGATATATAAATAAAATAATTTTTATTATTTTGATATTTTATAATTATAACTATAAGTTTTCTTGGATAACAGATCCATTCTTAATCACACCATCCCACGTTCTGCATTTCCTTTGTGTCTGGACGTGGTGTGTCATATTTTGCAACATAAATCTACTCTTTCCGTCGAAACTCCGTTGATACATTAATACTTAATATTGCATTACAAGATTTACTTTTCATCATATATATATATATATATATATATATATATATATATATATATTAAACGAGTTAGCATTTTTATAATAATAAAAAAAAAACCTAACTCGCATAACCACGTCCTGATACTAAGAGTACAACAAAACAAGGGTGCCCATCATTACTTCATAACAAAAATGAAGACATTGACAGTTTAAATATATCCCGTTTTAAACGACTGAAAAATCGGGTAACGCTAATTATACATGTCAAATAATTTTTGTAAATCATAAAAGTTAAAATTTTTATGAATATTTTATCTGCAAGGCTTGCTGATCTAAGAGTTGTTTTTAAATGACTTTTACATGTTATAAATATGTATAAAATTATAATTCGACGTATTTATTAAATAAAATTTTTAAAAATATATAAATTTTAAAAAAATACAAAAAATTATAGTTTACTACTTTTGAGGCATAACATTTCCCTCAAAATTGAGTGTTTTTCTTCCGTGAGAGTTTAACGTTTGTTTTAGTATATGATGATTATATAAAGAGTAACCTGCGATATTGATTAGGTTATGTAAAAAAATGATTTAGAAGCTTATTTTACATTATGTAAATATAAGTATACAAGTATTTAAATTTCGTATGAAATTTATGAGGACGTGTGGGCAATAATCCAGTCAATTTTTCAAACTGACCTCATGAATGTAATAGGAGAGTCAAGTAATTCGAAAACTCTTTATTTTATTTGTACAATTCTTATACTCTTCTCTATGATCTATGATTGTATGAATATTAAAATATTTTATGAATCATAAAATCTTGCAATTGGTATCAAAGGTGAGAATTTATATTGATGAGTTGAATTATACAAATTATATTTTAATATTTTATTTTACCTAATATAAATTCGTTGTATGCTTTAACCATAATAAATCAGAATAGAATTATGATAATGTTATTTTAAATTTATTGTTTCTTATTTTTATTTAATCTAAATGTTATTTGTTTAATTTAAGGTTAGAATTTGACAACAATTTTTTGGATTTGTTTCAATGATATAAAGAACTTGTTAAGATTCTGGAAAATTATTGAATATTTTGTTTGAATTCTAGAAAACTATTATTACAGAAATACTAGAAACATGTTGATGAATAAAAACCCTCAAATTAATATGTGATAATAGGCTTTAAACCGAAGTTAATGTTAAATAAAGCTGAAAAACAAAACTATTAATAGCTGAAACTGAATACATGATATATGCATAATTTTTTGGGAATTTACTGGTACATAATGTTATAAATCAAATTAGGATTAAAACCCATTTAATTTTGGAATTAAAAACCTAAAAATTGGGTTGGGTTAAGCTGTAAATTTTTCTAGACCTATAAAAACCTTTCAAAACTTGAAAAAATGTAGTTCGAGTGAAGAAAGAGATGAAAACGCAGGCCTGGGCGAAGCCTAGTCGCAGCCTTTGCACGTGCAATACAAGCGCCTTTGCTGTGTGATTGGTGCGTGCAATGCACGCACAATTGTTACGTCTGTATATGTAGTTTTGGGCAACGCCTAGTTGCACAAATGGTGCGTGCTAGAAAATTTTTTGCAAAAATAAAATTACAGTTATACTCCATTCTTCGAGCTTGATTTTTTGATAATTTTTTGGAAACAAAAATATTTTCATGATTTTTTTTAGTTTTAATTTAATTGATTTTTTGCCTAAATTTTTTCCTATGTAATCTTTGTATAATTGTATACTGTACAAATTTTTTCTAGATGATTTATATATTGTATGCATATTTTCTCAATTTTGTCATTAATATATAATTAATTATTTAATTTATACAAAGATTATAATTGCTCATATTATACTTTTAAATTTTATGTAATTAAACTCACCTATTGTGGGTTAATTGTATAAAATTCTTATAATATTTTATTTAATGTATATATATTGTGTTGATTAAATTAATGTTATGATAATTAAATTTTTGAATAATAAAAAAATTAGGAGAGTACTATACTAATGGAACTTATACATTATTAGTATAATTCTATTAATGTAGTTTGTAGGTGATAATATAAGTGTTAGAATTATATGTTAATTTTTTAAAATTTTTAAATACCTTATCGATGTTCGATTTTAGGAATTTAGCATGTAGTTCTTGTATTATGTTATAATACTTATACCCTATCGGTACTAAGTATTATAGCATTATATTGTAAATAGTTTCATAATTATGAGGAAATTTTAAGCATGATTATTGTTCAAACATGTTGTGTTGTTAATTTATGATTAATTTCATAAATTTTAATAATTTTCCTCAGCTTATGTTCCTATGCAACTGACCTCTGTGAAAACTTTAAATGGAACCAATCATGAGGACTGGGTGAAATTCTTGAAACTGTATTTAGTGGTCTCCAATTTTGATTTGGCTTTATGTGAAGAAGAACTGGAAATCAATGAGGAGTTAACTCTTGCTTAAAGAGCACAATATGAAAAATAGACTCATTCCAATAGAGTTTATTTGATGGTGATAAAGTATACTATGGATAAGACTATAAGGCAGAGTATTCTTGATAGTCAGAAGGCAAAAACATTCCTGGATTCGATGGCTGAAAAATATGTTAAGTTTGATAAAGATAAACAAAGGCATTATCTATCTTTATTGGAGAATACTGTGTATGATGGAGTGAGTGGTGTTCAAGAGCATATAATGAAACTGGTGCATTATTACAGTTAATTGAAAAGTATGAATGTCGATTTAGGAGATAATTACTTAATTTGGCAAGTTTTAGAGTCGCTTCCTCCTCAATTTGATGTGCTGAAAATGTCTTACAATACTTAACAAGGAGAATGGACCATTAATGAAATGATTTTCATAGTGACTCAAGCAGAAGAGGATATGAAGAAAATAAATATGTAAGTGGCAAATTTTATCTCTCATGGTTTGAGTTTTGGATAAGAAAATAGGCCCTTCCAGAAGGACAATAAGGGGAAATATAATCATGAAAGGAAAAAGAATGATATGAGGGAGCAGCAACATAAGTCTAAGAAAGCCATGTTCAAAGGAAACTATAAATTTTGTAAAAAATATGGACATAAAAGGGCAGACTACTTCAAATTTAAGAAATAGCTTGAAAAGAAGAAGAAAGGTAACCCTTTGACTCTAGTTTGTTTTGAATCCAATAGTATTGAAGTTCCTTCTAACACATGGTGGTTGGATGTTGGTGTCACTATCCATGTCACTAATTTCTTACAGGTGTTGAGGAATCTAAAGAGGCCAAGTAAGGGTAAAACGACTTTGAAACTAGGAAATGGAGATAAAGTACAAGTTGAATATATAGGAGTCATTTCTTTATTTTTGTCCACTGATTATGTTTTAGAATTGAAAATTGTTATTTTTGTATCTTCTATGAGAAGGAATTTAATTTCTATAACTTGTTTAGACTAAGATGGACATTTATGTTTATTTGAAAATAATAGTTTTAAGTTATATTATGACTCCTGTGTGGTTGGAACTAGTACTTTGAATAGTGATTTATATAAAATTGATTTGGATAATACTTTTGAAAATTCCATCAACACTATTATTGGAAATAAAAGACCAAGATTAAATGAAACATTTTCAATACTTTGGCATGGAAGATTAAACCATATCTTCAAAGAAAGAATGGAATGATTAATAAAAGAAGGAGTTTTACCTAAACTTGGCTTTTCAAATTTCAGCATCTATGTGGATTGTATCAAAGGAAAACTAATAGCTAAAGCTAAAAAAGGAAAGAAGACCAAGAAAAAAAGTATTCTAGAATTGATCCATACTGATGTGTGTGGGCCTCTCTTGCCCAATGCAATAGGAGGCTTCAAGTATTTTATTACCTTTATTGATGACTATTCGAGATTTGAATGGGTGGAGCTTTTTTTTTGAAAATTCTGGAGCATTAGAAGCCTTTAAAAGTTTCAAAGTGGCAATTGAACTAAAATTGGGAAACAAAATCAAATGTGTACATTCAAACAGAGGTGGTGAATTTTATGGTAGATATGATGAAATTGGAAGAAATCCTAGTCCTTTTGCAAAATATTTGCAAGAGTGTGGAATAGAAGTTAGTTACACTATGCCTAACACACTAAAGCAGAATGGAATTGCAGAGTGAAGGAATAGAACATTCATGGAGATGGTGCGATGTATGATGACTTATCCTACTTTACCAGAATTTTTATAGGGTGATGCTTTGAGAACAGCTGCGTATGTGTTGAATCAAGTTTCGAGCAAATATGTGTTATATATTCCATATGAGCTGATGTATAATAAGAAGCCTAACTTGAACCATTTTCATGTTTGGGGCTACAAAGCTGAAATTAGGTCATATAACCCACATACTAAGAAACTTGAAGTAAAAACAATTAATGGATATTTCATTGGCTACTACATTAGTTCAAGAGGAAGTAGGTTTTATTACTTATCTTATTCATCAAAAGTTATTGAGTCAAATCGTATTGTTTACTTTGAGGATGAATTGAATAGTAGGAGAAAGTCACTTCAGATCTCCCTAGGAGAAGAACAAAGCAATGCCTCCCAAATGGCTGATAAATGAAGTGATGTTCCTTTAATAGTGCCTCTAGTTGAACCATCTCATATAGGGTTGCAAAATGATCCAGATTAACCTGTGATTGAACCAATCCAATTAGTGAATGAACCAAACAGTGTAATTGAGGAAGTTCTCCTGAAAAGATCGCAAAGAACTCGTTATCAGGCAATTTCAAATGATTATGTGGTTTATTTGCAAGAACATAAATTTGATGTGAATGATTATTCTGATCCTATTAGCTTCTTAAAAGCTATTTCGAGTTCTAATTCCTCAAAATGGATTCATGCTATGGAGGATGAAATAAATTCAATGTACAAGAATAATGTATGAGATTTGGTGGAACTACCTGAAGAATGTAAACCAGTTAGGTGCAAATGGATTTTTAAAACCAAATGGACTGCTAAAGGTGAAATTGAAAGATACAAAGCTAGATTAGTAGCTAAAGGTTACATGTAGAAGGAAGGAATTGATTATAAGGAGATTTTCTTACCATTCTCAATCAAAGACTCATTTCGAGTTATAATGGCTTTGGTAGCTTATTTTGATCTTGAGTTACATCAAATGGATGTAAAGATTGCCTTCCTTAATGGTGACTTGTCAAAGATAGTTTATATGAAACAACCAGATGGTTTCCAAGAGAATGGAAAAGAACACTTATGGTGTAAGTTGAATAAAATAATATATGGCTTGAAATAAGCGTCCAGGCAATGGTATCTCAAATTTCATGAAATTGTATCCTCTTTTAAATTTAAGGAGAATGCAGTGGATCAGTGCATCTATTATATAATAAGTGTGGACAATTTTATAATCCTTGTGTTATATGTTAATGATATTCACCTTCCAAGTAATGATATGAATCTTTTGAATGAGACAAAAAAGGTACTGCCACAGAATTTTAATATGAAGGATCTTGGAAATGCATCTTTTATGCTTGGCATAAAGATCCATTGTGACAGATCCCAGGGTTTGCTTGGTTTATCTCAAAAGTCATATATAGATAAAGTGCTTAAAAGATTTAACATAGCTTCAAGCTTGTATAGTGCTACGTCTATTCAAAAGGGCGAAGTGTTTTCCAAAACCTAGTGTCCTTAAAATGATGATGAGAAGTCTAGAATGAGTATGGTCCTATATGCTTCCGCTGTTAGTAGCCTGATGTATGCCTAGGTATGCACACGTCCAGATATTGCTTTTGCAATTAGTGTGCTTAGAAAGTACTTAAGTAATCCTGGTCAAAGACACTGGATAGTAGTCAAGGATACAAAGAATTATATGTTGACTTATAAAAAATTTAGCGATATGATTTGTATAGGCTATTCAGACTCTGACTTTACCGGTTGTCCAGATAATAAGAAATCAATGTCTGGATATATCTTTATGTTTGCAGGAGGAGCTGTATCATGAAAAAGTATTAAATAATCTTTAACAGTAACCTCCACTATGGAAGTAGAGTATGTCGCTTGCTATGAAGTCACTTGATAGGCTATATGGTTAAGAAATTTTATCTTTGAATTTTGCTTAGTTGAAAGCATTTCAAAACCTTTAATCATTTATTGTAACAATACTGCTGCTGTTAGTTTCTCTTAAAATAATAAAAGCTCTGCCCGCACAAAGCATTTTGATGTGAAATATTAGTTTGTGAGAGAGAAGGCATGCGAGCATCTTACTCATATTGAACATATTTCGACAGATTGTATGCTTGCAGACCCATTAACCAAAGGCCTAACTATAGGAATATTTAAAAGACATGTATTAGGTATGGACCTTATTGAATCCTTTGATGTTTTGGGTTAGTAGAAGTACTTGTGTATTTTGAAACTGAAATTGTGTTGATCTCGAGATTTTATGATATTGCCATTTTATTGTAAAGTGCACTTATTGTATTATAGCAGTATAAGGAGACATTAAAATCCTATCTCAAATTATTGTAAAATATTTTGGGCGGATGCACGGATCATTTTGTATATTTTGATTATACACATACTTTATATCATTTGGTCTTTTAGAATGGGTATTTCGTATATGTATATCTTTTCAACCAGGTATGCATTTAATGAAATCTCATATTTGACCTACGATTGTAATGATATGAATTATATTAATGACATTGTAGAAATGTGGCCAGATATTGTAATTCAAAATTATGTATTAAAATGTGATTGTCCAAGTGGGAGATTGTAAAATAATTTTGTGGACTAATATATTTTAATATATATTTGAATTAAATAATAATTCAATGTTATTAATATAATAATAATACCTAAACTTTATGTTATAATATAATTCTAAAGTATGTGTATATATCCTAATTCTAGATTAATTGTAATGGGCCAATTAATTCTAATTGAGTTATAATTAGGATTTGGATCCCTACCCACCTCCTTATAAGATGAGTTGCAGTCTTCCATTATATTGCAATTTTGTCATTCTTATAATTTTCTCTGAGACTCACCTAAGGATGTGTGGGTAGTAATCCGATCAATTTCTCAAATTGATCTCATGAATGCAGTAGGAGGGTCAGGTAATTCAAAAAAATTTTATTTTATTTGTGCAATTCTTGTATTTTTCTCTATGAATCTATGGTTGTATGAATATTAAAATATTTTATGAATCATAAAATCTTACAATTCATTCTTAAAATTTTAATTTAATTAATACAAAACAAAGTTTTAAAATAATTTGATGTGATCTATGTTTTTTACATACTAATTTAATGATTTACTCTTAAATAAAATTATACATACGATTTTATCTTAGATTAAACACGTGTTTTTGTTTCTGAAAGATAAGGGCTGTATCAGTCTGGTCTTTGTATGAATCGCCATCTTAATTTCTTATAGTTTTAATTTCATCTAATATGATCTTTGGAGCCATTTACCGTTAGTGCTATCCAACGGATTGTTCAATGTTGACGTGGCAATAGCACCTGCTGAGGTGTACAAAGATTAATCCAACTGATACATCCATGCTACCACGTCATCATTCAAGAAATGTGAGGGGTGGTAAAGTAATCCCGAATATCCGATGACTTTTTTCCTTCATATTTTTACCTCCCTAGTAAGCATTCCTAATCTTATTTTTTTGAATTTAAATTTAATTTATTATTAATATAAAATATTTAAATTATTAATGAATAAGAAATGTATTATTAAAAATTAATAGTATTAAAATTTTTTATCCCAATATAAAAATTTTGATAATTTTTTAATATAATAACACTTAAGTGACTGATAACATAAAATTAATTTGATAATAAATTAAATTTAAATTTATTTTTTAATTTTTATTTGCTTTATTTATATTTTTAATTTAATTTATATGACATGTACAGTAAATGCACTAGTTTATATTAAATGTGCTGTAACATATTAAAAGGAATCAGAATTTCTATACAGTAAATTCTTTTATTTGCATGGTTATTGTGTTTGCTAATAGAAGTGGCACAACTTGCTTTCGTATTCTCTTTGCTAGCTATCTTGGGCCATTTCACCGTCTACCTTCTTCATATTGCAACTTAATTAATTCTAAACCATTATATATTCTCTCACAAGTATATAATGAGAAGAGGGTTAGTCTTTTCTCTGCTTAGAGTGGGAGAGTTTAGCACAATTACAGTGCTTACGTGGCCCAATGCCACATCAATTTAATTTGTCTGCCACGTATATTTGCCACGTATGATATAAACTTATCATGACAGTTTTCGGTTAAACAATACTAACATCAGATGAGCCTAAAAATTATATTATTGTGATTTAAATTTTTAATTTTAATTTATTTATTTTACAATTTAAAAATAATTAAATAATATAGTATTTTATTTATTAGGAGATCGTACTTTTTATAATATTATTCTATATATAAAATTGAAATTATGAGTGATGAAAATAAAAAATAATTTAAATAGAAATAGATGCTAATTTGATATGATCCTCATCTTTTAAGGAGCAAAGCGAATGATTAGATCGACACTTCTTGATTTGAATAATCGGAGTTTGATGCCTATTGAGGAGAATCTTAAATTTTGTAAATGAAAAAAAATAGATGTTGGATAAGGGTGGACAAAAATCAAGTTAGGTAGGTTTATATAAATATTAATATATTTTTATTTAAACTAAACCTATTCTTTTTAAAATAGAGATGTCCAAGCATGATTTAATTTTAATTTTTAATATATATATTATAATTAAATTTTATAACTATGTAAAATAATTTATATTTATGCATATATTAGATTTAATATATATACTAAAAATATTATAAAAATTATTATAAAGATTCTAATTTCTTATAATTGAGATTTGTATCATATAATATATATTAAATATATAATATAATAAAATATTTAATGTAAAGACATAAAATTAGATTAAATTTGGATGGATCCAATTTTAAATATACAAATTTAAACTTTACTCATTTATAAAATAAAATATGAAATTTTCTTTAAACTAAATTGTTGAACTTAACTTTTCAATTTAAGTTTTATTTATTTCGGATTGGATTTGGACTAAAATTGAGCCAATCCACATTTACCCACCCCTAATTGAGGGAGTATTTACCTAACTTGACTTCAAATTAATTAAAATTTAATATAAATACATGGAGGGGTAGCAATTCATATTGTTGAAGTCGACTTGTTTATTAAATTTCTCAAAAATGTTAATCCTCTAATATATTTAATAATTCTAATTAATAAAATTTATTTTATAAGATTATTTATTAAATTTAATTACTCATTAATTTTTATAAAAATATTTTAATTATTAATAAATTTTATTTTATATTTTTATTATATATACTTATTTATAATTTAATTATTATTTTTTTAAATAAAAAACCCTTAATTTGGATCTAAAAAAATATATTGTATTTGTATTAGATTATTAAATTATATTACTAATCGTCATTCTTAACCCCTTGTTTGATAAAAAAATAGGGAAGAAAAATAAAAAAAATTAATTAAATTTAAATTGAGGAAAAAGTGAAAGAGAAAAAAAATTAAAATTTGAAATAATTAAAAAATTACAACACACATTTTATCTTAAAATTTCTTTTCCCCCTTTTTTCTCTTCATTCAAAAAAAATAAATTTAAAAATTTTTCTTTTTCCTATCTTCTTTTTCTTCAACCAAGTCTAATTGCAAGATATATATATATATATATCCCTGGGAGCCACATGTTTCGTTTAGATAAGGCTATGTACAGCCACCCAAAGACCGCAATAATGCAAGTTTTTTAAGACATTGAGTCGTGCGGAGATGAGGATCTCCCTTCGATTTTTCTTGTTAGGTTTTGTATTTTTCCTTAACACGGGAAATGACAAAAAGACCTTCCAGCCAGTTAGGAAATAATTTGAGGCATGCTGGGGATAGAGATGTACATACCCACTCGGCCCGGTCCAAAAAAATATATATGATTTAGGTTTATTTTTTTGGTTCAATAGAGTTGTTGAACTTTTTTTATATGGCTTGATAATAATCAGGTCGGGTTTAGGCCATAATAAAAAATTCAACTTGACTCAACTGAATCTGATTATATTAATTTATTTTTTATAATATAATTATATATTAAAAAATAATTATATCTTATTATTTTTAATATAAAAAAATTAATTTAATATAATTAAATATTTTATATATTTAAATATTATATTATCTCTTTAAATACATATTTTTTATATAAAAAATAATTTTTTTACTTAAAAAATAAAAAAATTAAGATAATCGGGTTATCGAGCCAAACTTCGAACTATACATATTAATAATCGGATCAATCCAAAAATTTTCAAAATATAATTGGGTTGGGCCAAGCTCGAACTATAATTTTTTTATTGTTTGACCTGCTTCACTCGGCTCGAAATTGGCCCAACCCAGTCCATGTACACATCTACTTGGGGACCACGATAATTGAAGCATTATGCCATTCATCATCTCATTTTAATTTTTTTTTATAATCGTAGAAGTGGTTAAATCACTAGACACACACACGCAAGAATCAGGGATTGAACCCTAGATGCAGTGGAAGATACAAAACTTTCAAGGAACATCGAATGCTACTTGAACCAAAAGTTCTTGGCTCATCTCATTTCATTTTTATACAATTATACTCTTACTCTACGATAAATATTTACATAAATACTATTTATTATATTATTTTTAAATATTATCTTATAATAATATATAAATTATTTTATTTAATAATTAATTATGAATTAATTTGATTTAAAATTATTCACTTCATTTCATCATTATTGATGATAGATAATTATTAAATTTTGTACAAAATAAATTTACATATTATTAATTAATAATATTTAAATAATAATGATAAAAAATAATGTGATAAACAGTACCTTTATGAATATTTTTCCATACTTCAAAAACAGAAATGGGAGAGGTAATTTGTAGCACATGCAACGGATTTCTTAAGATTTAACGAGTGTATATGTATCTTTTTTTTTTTTTTGGACTTGAAATGAAAATTTATAATAATTTTTTTATACTTTTAAAAATTTATAGAATTTTTATTTTTAATAAAATTTAAAGAATATTATGTTTAAGTTTTAATTTCATTTTCCTTCAATTATATTTTATCCGTATGAGATTAATCAATTTATTTTTATCATAAAATATTCAAAACACTCCATATATATGATTGATTTGATTCGAACTCCATCACATTTTTTCATCATTTTACTGATGAAAAAATAATTTTAGATTTAAATATAGTATTTTCATCTTTCAAGAAAAAATTGATTATATTTTTAAATAAGAAAAATATATATTTTTTAAACACAAAGAGCGCCACAATATTTCTCCCCAGATTAAATCATCATTCGAGGCTGTTTGATAATATTCTTTAAATTCTTTTTGAGGTCATAAAAGTTAAAATATAATTTATTTGCAAACAACTAAAGTTTTAATTTTAGCAATGTTATATGCATTAAAAATAGAATTCAAATATAAATTAAAGGTTGTCATTATATATAGAATGTTGAAATATGTTTGTGAACTTCAATCTAATATATATATAAAATTTGATACACAATTTTAGATCCCAATACTTATAATATTTTTGAGATAATTTTTATAACTCTAAACAAGTAGCAGGCGCTTCAATTTATTAAAAAAAATATTAAGCAGTTTGCATGTGTTTAAGAAAAAAAAATTTCCACTGAGAATTTCGACATTATTATCTATTATTATATTTTGATAAACTAAAAATATAATTGCTCAATTTTCGTATACAATATTTAATACAAAAACTAAATATTTTACTTGGTGACATACAATATATAATAATAATATTAAGATGTCTTGAATTAAAAAAAATAATATTAAGATGTCACTGTTGCAATTATGGCACTAAAACTGATTTCCTGCTCAGGATGATGTGATAAATCCCCTACCTTGATGTTGAAACTTGAAAATATTTTTAATCTTAGGCTAATATTAAAAATCTTAATCCTATTTTTATTTCTATTTTGATAGATAAACAATTTTTTTTAATTTTAAGCACAATTTAATAACAATATCAGAATAATTTATTTATTGAACTGTAGATAGGAGTAACACCGACACTCCAACGCCGGTGGGAAAATATTTTCCCTGCTCCTTGATGTTGATGTCACATGTCTGTCATGCAATAAGTACTGGGATTTTTTAAAGTGTATTTTATATTTTATTTTTTAAAGTATTAAAATTTATCATTAATTTTAATTTATAATTTTATAAATAAAAATAAAAGAATTATTAATAAATTTTGATACTTTAAAGTATTGTACATTTTACATTTTAGAGAATCTCAAGGAAAACTTTACATAATGGTAGGTTACCGTTTAGGGCGGAAGGTGAGAGATCCTCTGAGGAGAGGGCAAATCAATATTTTAAAAATTAAATTGGATGGAAAGAGTTTTTTGTGTCAAGGTTTAATTAGACCGGTTAAATTTTAATTAAATTAGAATGTATATATATATATATATATATATATATATATATATATATATATATTATATAAATAAATATAATCTTAATATTTTTTATAGTTAAATGTGAATGAATTTAAATTCATTGAATAAATTTATAACAAAGTTAAATAATGGAGCAAATTATATTTTTTGTTAGAATATTTATTATATAATGTAAATTTTACAAATAAAAAATTAAATAATTATTTATTAGTGATAAAAATCATTATATTATATTATAATATATATATTAAATTTGATACTTCTATAACTAGAGATTCAAAGCAGCTTAATGATTCATCGTCCAGCACTCTATCCTATGGACCAAGCTCCAAATCTTTTCCCGTGCATTTTCAGTAAAAGAAAGCTTAGCAACCAATTTCATAAAATTGGAACCGTTTTGACTAAAATACCATATTAACATTTTTTTGAAAACTTATTACCATTTTACTGTTGTTCAAAAACATATTACCAAAATACGTATTTGACCGAGAGGAGCCAAATAAGATGGCGTCCAGGGGGGAAGACGCCATCTTGGATGGCGCCATTGGGAGGGCTCGAGGGCGCCTTTCAAAGTGGCGCCCTCGCCCTGAATTTTTCCTTAAAAAAATTTTTTAAGAATTTTTCCTTAAAAAAAAATTTAAGATTTTTTTTAAAAAATAAATAATATATTATTATAACTAAAAATAAATTTTTAAAAATGAATTACTTATTTTATAATTATATTTGATGTCATAAAAAAATATATTAACTCGATTTTGATATTTAATACATAAATTTAGCATAGAAATTAAATAAGAAAGTACTTAATGTAATAAAAAATTTAATAAAATTAATTTGTATTAATTAAATATAAAAATAATTAAATATTATTAAAATAAAATATAGGATCAATAAAGAATAATTACGTAATTTATATTAATATCTCTCAAAATTTGATTTAATGACACTTAGTATTTATCATTTTTCAGAGTTACAAACTTACGTATTAAATTATTACAAGTAAATATTTAATATGTTATTATACATAAGCAAATTTATTGAATTATTCAATAATATTCTTTATATACGAAGTTGAAGATTGTTAAAAATGAAAATAAATATAACGAAATAGATATGTTTCTTTTTTTTATGTAATTAGTCCAATAATATTTTTGCTATTTTGTATTTATTTGAATAAAATAATTTTTATTTTGTAACAAAATAAAAACAAAATGACGAAGTTGAAGATAGTTGAAAATTAAAAAAAATGTGGTTATTTCGCTGCAATAATCTTTAAATATTGTGATGAAGTTAAAATTATGACATGAATTAATTATTTTTTTGGTCACAATAATAAAATATTTTGGCAATGAGAGTTAAGAGTACTGATTTACTATTTTTTTAGAAACTATTATTCGTTTTACCGTTCTCTCGAAATATTTTATCAAAATACGCATAAAAGATATGCACAGCGGCGGAGAGACGCTAAATGGCATGTTGAGGGATGCCAGACGAGATGGCGTCGATGGCACTCGAGGGAAGGGATGTCAGGCGATATGGCGCCTTTGGCCTACGGCACCATCGCTCCTCATTTATAAGTTAATTAGGCGGTAATCGTGCCTACAGTGGATCCAAAAGACTTGAATTTTGGTATTGTGCAAGGCTAGTATTTCCATCTACGTTGACAATTGTGCTACGTGTTTTGACCTCAATATTTGGTGGACTCAAGTCATAACGTATTGAATAAACATAGCATTTAATGTCAATTACAAGGATGATGGTTATTTGTCCTTCAAATATTATAATTAATATTATTAACTTTTTTATATTAATTATATCTATTTAATCCTTTCTTCACTAATAATATTAAAATAACTAATGATACAAAATTTAATTGATTTTGTATTTATTATAAAAATTGGTAATTAAGATCGATATAAGTACCTATGCAAGAAAATAATATTTTCGTAATAATGAAGATCATCTTGACTGTTGATGTTTGGCAATAAAGTAGTAAGACAGATGTGCATAAATATACAATAAACATGAAAAAGAAAGCTAATGTCTACGTAAGTGATGTCCAGTCCCACATCCAGGATCGGTAATGTGGCGGCCATATCTACTCACCCTCTGAGCAGGCTCAAGAGTCACATCTCCGGTGTCTGTGGCTCCTCTACCCCTGCCTGCCACTCTGCCTCTGCCCCTGTGTCCTGCTCTGCCTCCACCTCCACCTCCACCTCGATCTACAAGGTCTGAGTCATCTGTCATCATGCCAGCAAGTGCTGGTCCCTAATCCTGAGTATGAAAATCAAATGTAGGATGATATGGCTGTGATGGACTAGCATCAACGGAAGGAAAGGCGTGGAATGAAGATGGAACTCCTGGCATGTGTGGAAATGTCTGGAGTGAGGATGAAACACCAGAAGAAAACTAGCACAACTGGGGTGATGACGGACCAAATAGTACAGGCGGGAACATGACGGAGGATGAAGGATCATCAGGTGCAGTAACATACATATGAGATGAGGCAGTAATGTCTGGCATCATCATCATGGTGTCCTGGGCAGTCGATGGTGGAGTCTGGTGCATTGTCGGAGCGGATGGAACATTAGGCTGCAACGTAGACTGTGGATGGGGGCGACGACGCCGACGAGAATGAGGTTGATCATGGTCACCCTCCGCGGGGTCTGGGATATGATAGGCATGAGGTGCCGGCTCTGCATGCGAGTCAATAATCAGATGATCAACCTCCTGGATGGCGTGGAGGATGGAGTCCGTCGCTGATCTGAGCACATTAAAAGTGAACTTAGACTGGCCATCAGGTGTAGTGAATTCCTGGAGTGTGGTCACCTCATCCAACTGTGCAAATTTTTGACATTGAAGTTAGTAAAAATGCTAAAACACGGGCAAAAAATCAGACGTAGAAAACTAGCTTGAAGTATTACCACAAGGTCTAGCGCTCCCCCAACGGGTGTAACACATCGCCTGGTAACCCGTCTGTACCATACCATGTAATCAGATCGTGGGCCCAGAACTAGTCGTGTGGTTGACTCAGCGATAGCACACAAGTCTCACCGGATATCCCGGAGTGCAATGTACGGCTGATGGCGGATGTGCCATTCCTCATCATGCCGACCGGACAAGTGGAGGCAATGGACCGCCGCCACCTGCTTCGGTGGATCTGGAATAGCCTGGCATAGTCCAAACTGCCACAAAACCCGATCTGGCTGGTGCCACTCGACAATCTGAAAGTGAATAAGCGGCACCACTGCAGTCCACAAGTCACTCCCGTCAAAACAGAACTGAGGTAGTGATGCGGTGACCTCCTCAGTGTACAGAATCCAGGCGATCTAAAATTACACACTTATTTTATGAATATAATGGGACAAGGAAATGGACAAAGCCCTAACATAAAAATATGCATTATCCCTTACATACCTAGTCGAGACGAAGACGATCCAGCGCGTATCTGTAATAGGGAAGGCTATGTGCTGGACTATCCTGGAACGTCTTCTGGAAGTGCCACCTACCAAGTACAATAACTAAGTTAAACAACTTTGAAGCTAGATTAATTACAAGTGCTAGTTGCAAAATTTTCTAACCTGCGGGCTAGGGGGCCAATCCCTGCATCCCCCTCCGGTATGTCTACGACAGTGATCGCGGGGGCGATAATGGGAAATCTATCCCATGCCCAGAGCTGCAGTAGTAGACAACACCCTCCTATCTCTCTGTAATCCGGGGCTGTGGCCTTACAGAGCTCTCTGTATAGATAGGCCAGGCAAGTAGATCCCCAACTGTACGTCCCAGCCTCATGTAAGTGTCCGAGCAAGGGTAAGTGCATGAGGTGGACATATGTGCTGGAGTGGTCTGGAAACAACGTCCCACCAATCAGACGCAAAATGTAGGCCCGGGTGAATCTCTGCACTGTCACCTCGTCCGCATCATCTGGGAGATGAGTGAAATGTCTCTCCAACCAACTCATCCTCAATCGGCCTCCTCTGATGACATTCTCGTCCGGCGGTAACTGTAGTCCCAGATACTCCTCTACCAGGGCTCCCCATCCCCACACAGTGGGCCCCGTCACTACACGACCGTCAATGGGAAGGCCGAGCTGGAAAGCAACATCCTGTAGTGTAATAGTCGTCTCCCCCTGTGGCATGTGAAAAGTGTGTCTCCGGCCTCCACCTCTCTACAAAAGCACTGATCAACTGATGGTCGATCGGCACAAACTCGCACATCGCCAAGCCGTAAAAACCTGCCTCTGGTAAAAAGGGGACAATCAACTCTGGCAGCTGCTGGTGGTGGTAGTGATGAGCCCGGCGTATCCTAAGCACGCGGTCAGGCTGCAAAGAAAAAAATTTCACTAGTTATTTTATCTGACAGTCTGGAAACTGTTCAACCAACTTACATTAAGTTCTAACTATTTCCATACATGCCCTGCCCAAATGGACTGGGAGATGTGTTCGGCCTGGGCCGTCAGCAGTGAAGGATCCCGTGGACCAGGATCAACACGTCGCGATGTGTATGCCATCTACCATAACAAAAATTGCATTACGATGGAATCTAAACACACACTAATATAACATTCATGTGCAAAATTTCAGCAGAGGTACACATAAGAATACACAGCACTTTATATTTTTAAGTATCTTGTTATCATTATAAGTAGAGGGGTCACATATATATACATAATGTCTTGCAGTTTTACAGCAATCAAACAAAACACATCATCCGGCTGTGACATTTTATGACATTGCTTAATATATTACATAACGTACGTGTGCAAAAGTAAAGACCAAGGACAACGTCAAGACGGGCCTTCCTCTCCATGTAGCAGTGGGCAGCGGTGACGATTATGCCCTTCCGCCTTACAAAGACCGCACTTTTGCTTCACACCACTCTCTTGAGGCCAATCCATCTCATTTCTGATTCGGGTCGACTTCGGTCGTCCCTTTGCACGCAATCTTCCATAATTTGGAATGAGGACCGGAAATGGTGGTAGGTTATTCCATTGTGATCACTCACCGATCGGCCACCACTCAGATTTATAACAATTGAGGAGTGTGTCGAGTCTGTATACGGGGTCGACATATGGCTCCCATGATATGTTGACCAATGCACAAGCAGCAATAATATGAGCGCAAGGATACCTATACGCTTGGAATTGTTCACATGCACATTGCCTTTTATCTAATAACACTTGAACGACCTTCCCACACGATCCTCTGGCCATATCAGGGCCCTCAACCACCTCAAACCTGGTTCCTTGTCTATTGTAAGCACGAACGTGGTAAGAAGAGGCACGTGACTGGATAGCCACAATGTCCTGTCTGAACCTGCTTGCGTATATGTGACCTTGCTGCAGTTCAGCATGTGCTTCTTTTGCCCTCTCCACAAAGTACTTGACACATCTGTAGTACATTTGTTGAACAAGGCCCGTGATTGGTAGTTTCCTTAATCCTTTAAAAAGGCCGTTGATGCACTCTACTATGTTAGTGGTCATATAACCATACCTTCTGCCTTCGTCATAAGCAAACGTCCACTTCTCCATCGGAATAGCGGTCAACTTCTTGTGGATCTCCTCATTGACTTTGCTAAGGTTCTCCAACCTCTCCATTGCTTTTTCTCAGCTGGGCTCGTATGCTGAACAGAAGGAGATAAATAGGTTAATCAGGTTGAACTAGTTACCAACAAAGAAGGTGTGCTATAATATTTATCAATCTTTAGGACAGCTTTCCTGACATTGTCATCCCTGCACTTCTTGCGAACGTTACTGGCAATATGTCTGATACAGTACCAGTGAAATGCATGAGGAGACTGCCAGCCGAGGGCTTCATTGGCTACAGCATCTTTTATAGCTCGGTGTCGGTCTGATATCAGGCATATTCCTTGCTGGTTCGTAACATTGACCCGTAGTAGTGCCAAAAACTAACTCCAATTTTCGTAGTTCTCCCTGTCAACAATGGCAAAGGCGAGAGGAACGGGACATTTGTTACTGTCTTGGGTCGCAGCAATTAGTAGCACGCCTCTGTACTTGCCATACAAATGCGTTCCATCAACTTATATGAATTGCTTGCAATAGGGGAATGCGGCAATACACAGCTTGAAAGCCTAAAAAACTCGATTGAAAACGTGTTTCTGTGGATCAACACGGTTGTCAACAGTAACGAATTCCCCTGACTCCAACTTGAACACAGCTTGGTCACATTATCCTAGGATGTCCAACCATTTGGGTAGCACTTCATACGACTTATCCCAATCACCGTACACCTTGACAACTGCTTTTTGTTTTGCCTTCCATGCTTTTCTGTACGAAATCTTATACCTGTACATGCCTTCCACCCTCTCTTGTATAAGCGAGATTGGAACATCTTGCTTCACTTTAACCATCTCCAATATCAAGGAACTGATATACTCGGAGTTAAGAGACTTGTGATCCTGTGTCAAACTGGCATTAATACATGTGTGAGGCCCTGAAAATCTAGATATTGTCCAACTGTTAGAATTCTTCGGAGAGGTCGCCCTGAGACGGAATCTGCATTCGTCCCCATAATTATCACACTTCACGCTCAATCTTTTGGTATCCGACTCCTCCACGTAATAACTGTGGTGCCTTCTGATGTGGTAATGCTTGATTGCAGCAACTAATGCATCCTTGCCATCAAACTCTTGTCCAACCTGTAGGTCCTCCATGGTGTAATCATAGCTTGGCTTCAACATTTCTAGGAATTCATTAGGATTCCTTATGGCATCCCAATCGATGTAAGAGAAGACAGTATCTTGAGGGACACCACATGATGTATGCGCAACGTTGTCACTTCCCACCCACCGCGTTGCAACATGGTCTCCATGCACCGTTGCACGTGCTTCATCATCAGTGTTAGGATCATCACCACTACTGCAAGACACCTCATCATCTTCAAAACCAGATTCAAGGTGGACATCCATTAATATAGGATCATTGGATTCTTCCTCTACAACCGGTAAGGCACTTGTTGAACCCATTCCTCTGGGTGATACACCTCTTGGGAAAACACCTGCAATAGAGGAGTCCAATGCAGGAGTATAACTATCAGAAATGTGGAACTCGTATCCACCCGTGTAAGGAAGGTCTTCCCGCACCATCGAACAACTAGTACTGACATTAGCTGTTGGATCCACAGGTGATCTATTCGTTGGAACTCTGTCTTGCGCGCCCAAGTTGGCAGCATGCGGTTCGGATGTGATCACCTCCATGTACAACTCCATTGTTGTCATTGTTGGATGTTGTTCATAGCTTGCTATCGCACATGCCAAGTCTTCATCGTCGGCTAGTTTGTATGTCATATACCAAGCCTCTGCTTGATGCTGCGGAAACCTGTAAACAATTTTCCCCACAGCTTGATCTCCGCGAAGCTTCAGTCGGGCATGAATTCTCTCCCGCAAATCATCCATTGTGTTGCATCCTTTCAATTTCAATGCTTTTGGGGGAGGTCCATCGTACATTACCCCCATTAATCCCTCAGTTATTGTACCATTTGAATATATAAAAGCAACTAAACTTTTCTTCATCTTCTTACTTTTTGCTGCAAAATATTCACTGCACTCGTACAACTGACACATATTCTCATATACAATTTTTGTGCCCATCAACGAATGTACTAATAACTAATATTACAGGAAAAAATGAACGAAATGTATCACTATTCTTGCCGTAGGATTTATTTAATACTATGTAATAATAGGATAATTAATCTATCCTAAGCAAGTGTTATTTCTGTTTAACATTAATATAATATTTGGTTATATAATCTTATCTACGGATAACTATAATTTTTTTCAAGCGTCATTTTCTTTGTTTGTTATGCACAAATTATACTAATCAAATTGGTTAAGAATTACATTCAGACGTCTAATTACATTCACATAGTCTCATATACGTCATTTTCTTCTTTAGACGTGTAATTACATTCACATATCCTGACATTTTCTATTTAGTACCTCTCTTGTGATATATTAAGGATTTACATGAAAAAAATCTCTAATTATAACTTTCACCAAGGTCCTCCTAACCTATATTAGGACACCCATCTTTATCCCGATTGTTATTCTTTTATTAGCATAACCTATCACAATACATATCAATTCCTACAAAATTTTCATAAATTATAATTTCACACCTTAAATCATAATTTCACATCACAAACCATAATAATCAATATGAAATAAAATTTTTCCTATCATTTATATCCCCATATTCTAAACAAATTTCTCTAGCAATATAAAAAATATTTTCATGATGACTAATAAAAATTATAACATAAGCACAAAATTTATAAAAATACTAACCGATAAGTAGCCCGAGAAGCAAATAGCAAAAAAATGCTGCATGAAAAAAATTGTCACATATCTTAACAACTTATTTATCTAAGTAAAAGTTATTATATATTACTGTATTGGACTAAAAAATTATGCAAAAGATACGCACAATCAAATATATTTTGCAAGACAATATATCAAAGGAATAAAAACACCAGCAGAGATCAAATTTCATTAATGTATAGTTCATTTTCAATAGTGTGTTCGAATTATCAATGTATATTTCATTTTAAAAATTTTTATTCATGTATATTTCATTTAAAAAATTTTAGCAGATATTTTTTTTTCACGCTTAATTACTTTTGTTAAAACTAGGATATATAATCAATCATTTCAATTAGCGCTTTCCATAACATGAATTTTTTTAAATAAAAAATTTGACCATTAAAAAAATTTTATGTCAAAAAAAATAAGGTGCACTATAAATATACAACATCAATATGTTGTGTTCGAACTTTTAATAGAATAATTGAAAGAACAAAGAAGAAAAAATCAAGCAAGGTATATGAAACGAAGAAAAAATTGTGTACGAACTATAAACCCTTGGAGAACTCTCTGTTGATGTATTTTAAATTTGAAATATAATATTTAAAAAAATTTCATCTACAAAAATTTGAAATAATTTATATTAACAAAATTTAATTTAATTACTAGATATTTTTCTAAACAATATCTCACGAAATTAATTATTTTTATTACTAAAATGTAAACTCAAGCTTTAATTTACTTAAAATATTATAATAAAATACAAAATTATAACTTATTATATTTGTGTTAATTAATGATGTTGATGTTTTAAACTACAAACAATAAGAATAGATATAAAAAGAATACAACAGAGTAGATAAGAAATAAACAATACGTACGGAATCAAGTAATAAGAAATTATTTGTATAATAAATTATTTAATTGAATGATTTATACAATTTATATAAAATATATTTATAATAAAAATGTTGACTTATCCTACTACTAAAAAATATTAGTATATATGGTTTAAATACCATAAGTTAACAAAAAATAGTAATGAAAGAGTACAATAAAAAATATAAGATAAATAAACAAACTACATAACATATCAAGACTTTTAATAATTTTTTTATTTTGACCTATATTACTTTAGAATTAACCTAAAAATATTGATCAATAGAATAATATATTCTTGTAATAATAACATATAATAAAAATAATCTTATTTTTATCATATCCTATATCCTAAATAATTTTATATTTTAAGAAAAATTATAACTAATTTTTACCTAGATCATAATTTTTATTTTAAGACACTTTCCTTTATCTCCTTTGTTCTTCTTTTAAAATTACAAATTATCATAGATGATATAAATTTCTATAATTTTTTCCTAAATCTTATAACATAATTTCACAATACAAATCATAATAATCAATATAAAATAAAATTTCTTCTCCTACTAAAAAATATATTCTTATAATAACTGATAAAAATTAAAATATAAATATAAAAATTATAAAAATACTAACCAATAAAAATTATAAATTATCCTAAATCATAAAAATTTGTATAAATATTTTCTACATCCTAAATCCTCTTTTTTTATCATAAATTATTATAATCAATATAAAATAAAAATTAAAATATAAATACAAAAATTACAAAAATACTCAACAGTAAAAATTACACATTATCCCAAATCATATAAATTTGTATAAATATTTTCTAAACCCTAAATCATCATTTTTTATCATAAATTATAATAATTAATATAAAATAAATATTAAATTATAAATACAGAAATTCTGAAAATATTAACCAGTAAAATCCACAAACTATTATAGATCATCTAACAATTTGTACAAAATTTTTCCAAATCCTAGATTTTACATCATAAATTATCATAATCAACATAATATAAATATTAAAATATAAATACAAAAATTATAGAAAATTAACCAGTAAAAATTATAAACTATCACAGATTATCAATGAATTTGTACAATTTTTTTCTAAATCCTAGATCATTATTTCACATCATAAATTATAACAATCAGCATAAAATAAATATTAAAATATAGATTCAGAAATTATTAACATATTAACGAGTAAAAATCATAAACTATTACAGATTATCAAATAATTTGTATAAATTTTTTTTAAATCCTAGATCATCATTTTACATCATAAATTATAATAACCAATATAAAATAAAAATATAAATTATAAAAATACTAACCAGTATAATATTTTCAATTGCTTCAAAAAAGGAAGGATGAACCGCAAAGAGTTGCTGCAAATTTTTGGAAGAAAGAATGGAAGAGGATTGCTAAAAAATTTTACAAGGGAGAAGGGAAGACAGCGGCTGTGCAAGGGAAGGGTTTGGTTGCTGTGGAAGGGTTGGGTGGAGGGTATATATAGGGCGGGAGGCGCCTCTTCAAATGGCGCCTCCCAGCTCAAATTCAAAATTCAAACGGCGGAAGGCGCCTCTGCAAATGGCACCTGTGAAAGTGAAGCCCACGGAGGGCGCTAGTTTGAATGGCGCCTCCAGGGCCAAGAGCGCCACCCGAGATGGCGCCTTTGCCATGGGGCGCCAGACCACCTGGCGCTCTCCAGGTTTTTTCCTTGGCCGCGGGCGCCATTGAACCTGGCGCCCTGCGTATTTTGGTAAAATGTTTCAAAACCACCGTAAAACGGGAAAATGTTTGCAGAAAAATGGTAATCCGGTATTTTATCCAACCGTTTCAATGGTTTTAATTGGCTAAATCCCATTCAGGACGATTTTGATTGGTTCTACTCGAACTAACCGCTAAGACATATTTAAATCATGAATCGATCCAGTTCCAAGTTGAATTGATTGAATCAATCAATTTAATCCGATTTTATAAATACCAGTACAAATGAATGCTTTATTTTTTTTTAATGATACAATTAAGATTATTAATAAGTTGAGTTTGATGATATATTTACATTCTTTTTATGATGATAAAAACAGTAATCTATCTAATGCATATAAAAGTTCAAATTCAGAAATAAGAAAATAAAACTCTTAAAATAATATCAAATAGTACTATACTATTAAGGATATTGACAAATTGAGCATTTATATATTTGAATTTGAATTTGATCAAAATAAATGAGTTTGAGCACAAATTCATTGAATATGCAAAATTCAAACTTGATCTTGACTATTTAATCTAGTATAAACAAGTTTTGATACTTTTAGAAGTTGTTTGGTTCATTTTAATAGTATAGGAAGTTCTATTCTTTGAGAAATAAAAAATATATAGATTGTTTAATTACTCATTATCTTGTAAATTAAGGAAAATAAATTTTTTTGATAAGTCATACTTCCTACAAAATATAAGAAGTTACTTACCTACTTCTTTTTTAGGTAAGTTCTATTTCTCGTACTATTTATAAATAAAATAATAAAATCATCATTATTAAATTTGATTAATAACAATTAAACTTTATTATTTTATATTTTAATAATATTGAAATATAGTAGTCATTTTACTAATATTTTTCAAGATATTCAAAATTGAATCAAACAAAACATAGGAATTTATATTCTAGGGAGTATCACTTCCTATATGTCAATCAAATAATTTTGAGGGTTTCCTAAAAAGTTCAATTTGAAAGTTATTTTCTATGATATTCAATTCCCTATAGAAAATTATTTTTTTATGAACCAAGTAACTCTTTAAGCAAATAGATTTTGTACATCTCCTAGGAAATATTATATCAAATGGATTTTGAAGAGATATAGATGTAGAATTTTTTATCTGAAATTGTGAGTCTCGGTAACAAAAGTAGAGAGATCTAGAATAACACTATATCTTTATCTCTTTAAAAAATGATAAAAGATATTTTTAGTAAATAATAATAGACTCATTTCATTATTATACCTATCTTATTTATTTTTTTCAATTGATTTCTTGTTTTTTTTCTCTTTTTTTAAAAGGAAGAAAATATAGTAATTCTTAAAATGTGTTTGATAATATTAAAATATTTAACATTGAATTTTAAGTGTTAAAACTATTAAGTACTAAATTTATAATATTTTAAATAATAAATTAAGAATTTATTATAAAGTGTTCCAATATTTTCATATTTTTATAACAAAAAAAGTTATAAAATTTCAAAATTATTATTAATTTTAATGTAATTTTTTTTTTCAATTTGGGTATCCCCACACTTTGTTTTTTACCGAGCATAAGACTAATCGCTCTTGAAGGCAAAAATAGTAAATTATAAATCTCTCCCAAAAGGCTTGTATAAGAATTAAATTCAAAGTCCTTTATTAGACTTATATTAAATAATGTAATATAAATTATATATTCAATTGTTATTCTAAAATAGAGACATGTTAAATATATTTATCCAATAAAATTTTATTAAAATAAGAACAACTACTAGATGTATTCAATAACTGATAATATGTTTGATATAGTCGAATGAAATAAAAAAAATTATTTAATAGGCATAATGAATTGAGAATACTTATAGGGAAGGATTAGTTATTTCATTAAATAATAAAATTTTCATTGCATAGCAGAAAAGCGATGGAGTGATGATTCCATCATCTATAAAATGAAATTTTTATATTCTTATTCCTTACATCTTTCATATATTTCAAGTTGCAACATTATCTTTTATTGACAAATAATAAAATAGAATCTATTTTTTAATATTATATGATTAAAATATTTTATTAGTTGTATTTTTAATAAGAAATTTTGAATTAAATATTTTGTATTCTTTTTAAAAAATAATTTAATATAAAAATTGATAAATTATTTTTTTACAATTTTATTGTAAAAAACTGTTTGTTAATTATGGGTTTTATATTTTTGTATTCCTTTTAAAAAATTATGATTTTTTATGTTCAATTATTAAAAAGTTATAAATATACAAAAAATGACAATACTATCTTTCACATACGTTGAAGTTCAATTTTATACCTTTTTTTAGGGTATTATTGTCATTGAAACTTTTTTCTTTTCCATTCTATTCCTTCAATATTTGTTATACCAAACATATTTATATAATGGAATATTTATTTCAATTCTAAACATACTAAATATAATTATGAAATACTCATTGCATTTCATATCATTCCATTCCATCATTCAAAATGCAATACAAATGAATTCAATGAATTTTTAATTTAATATTAAGTCTCAACAAGTTAAACAAATAAGACATCATTTTAATTTTAAATCTATCCAATTAAGCAATTGATGTTTTAAAACACATTCTTATTCATTATGTTATTACTCACATTTATTTTATTTGGTGATTGCTAACCCTCACTCTTTTAATTAACAAAATACTATTAAATTAATAATAATAATAAAACAATAAAGAATATTATTGTCAATTTGTCATAACTATTAACTATTTTCATTAATGAATATATTTATTGTGAATATGAGAAAAATAAATGAAATTAATTTAAAATTTTTAAATTAAGATCTCTCTATTAAAATTATCAAATATAATTATGGAGTGATTATTCCATTCTATTCCATTTCATCAGGTAAAATGCAATTTAAAAGAATTCAATTGATTTTTAATTTAATATTCAGTCTCGACAAATTAAACCAATAAAATCTCATTTTAATTCTAAATCTATCCAATTAAGCAATTGATGTTTTAAAACCCCTTCTTATTCGTTGTATTATTACTCACATTTACTTTATTTGGAAATTTCTAACCTTCACTCTTTCATTTCAAAAAAAAAATAAAAATCATACTACTAAACTAACAATAACAAAATAATAAAGAGTATTATAATTAATTTAGCACAATTACCAACTATTTTCATTAATGAATATATTTATTGTGAAAATAAAAAAATGAACAAAATTAATTTAAATATTTTAAATTAAAATATTTCTATTAAAATTATTTAAATATCTCTTATTATTTTATTATTTTTAAATTAGTAATGTAATAAAGTAAATATTGTTAACCTTCACCATTAACGAACACCTTTAAAAATCAATATCTAACTATTCAATATCAATATCTGACTACTGAATCAATATCAATATCAACATCTAACTTCTTACCTATTAAAACAAGGTTTTAGTTCTTTTATGCGTGGGACATCTGTCAACTCCTCCTTCTTCTACTATTTCCTTTTTCCCGACCAAACCAAAATTTCTTTTCTTTTTTTTCAATTTTACATATATTTGTTTTCCTTTTATTAGTTTTAAATTCTTACGTAATTTTTCTTCTTTTTATTTATTATATTACTTCGTTACATTATGTACATTTCTTTTATTTGCTTAATTTTTTTATGTTCCCACCTATTAATTACGCCTCATATGCCAATATTACAAACTAATATAGACATAATATATTTTATTTTTATTATAAAAATATTTTTAAAAATTAGAATTTTAACTTAATTGAATTTTTATATTTTTGTTACTTTTAAATTATGGTATAGTTTTTTATTTGCTCTATTACCCCATTAATTACATGCATATTATTTCTTTTTTTATCTAATTTATTACATTTTTTTTCATGTTCACTTATGTTATTCATAGCTCAAAAGTTAATAATAATATTAATATAACACAATATATTTTATTTATGTGATGAAAGTATTTTAAATAAGTTAAAATTTTAATTTAATTGAATTACATAACTTCTTATTCTGTTTTAACACTTATATTACATTGTAAATCACTTATTATATATTTATTTTTTATTTACTCAATTACATATCTTTCATTTTTTTTAAGTTCACTTTTATTATCTACAGTTAAGACGTTAGTATCACTAAGAAGAAAATATTTTATTCTTATTATAAAAATAATTTAAATAAATTAAAATATTTAATTAAATTAAGTTACTTAATTACATATTCTACTTTTGACTCTTATAACTCCAACATTGCATGCTTTCTTTTTATTTGTTATTTTACTTGTTTTCCCCCTTTTTCAATTTTTTATATTCACTATTATTATTATTTATAATTTACACTAATGTCAAAAAGTAGTATAAATATAATATGATATATATAATTTTCTTATAAATAGATTTTAAATAAGTTAAAAATTCAATATAAAAATATTAGTCAAAATAATTAATTATATATCATATTATTTAATAAAAATTTATTCAAAATTTAATTTAATTTATTTATTTAAAAATTTTCAATTATTTTTATATCAATATCAATTTTTAAATGCTATGCTACATTTAAAATTAAATATACATTAATTAGGATTTTGTTAAGAGGTTACACACTGTTTTACTGTTTACTTTCTTACATATTTTTCTTATGTTCATTCCTAATATTTACAATTCAAATGCTAATATTATTAAATAGTATAAATATAATATAATATATTTTATTTTTATTATAGATATATTTTAAATAAGTCAATTTAATTAAATTATTTAAATATATATCTATTTTTAACTCTTATATTATATCTTCTATTTTTCAGATATATGTTATACTTTGAGTTTTTTATTTATAAATTATAATATATAATTATAAAATAATTTTAACAAATTAAATTTTATCACTTTTATATTTTTTTTCATAATATATATTATTTTTATGTTAGTAGTAAAAAAATAATAGCCAACGTGCAAAGCGCGGGTGACAACTCTGGTTTTTTGAATTTTAGAGGGGGATGCCCCTTAAGCTGCCGCCCCTTTAGTTAACATTTAAAATGTTGGTTGGTTACTGCAAAATTTCCTAGACGTCTTCATGTGGAGCGGGAATATTGAGGAGGCTAAATCCTCATCTTCAACCCTTACATTATGTAATTGACTTGAATATTAAACTGTGCTATGTGCTTTTGTATTTTCTAAATGTTTTACAATAGCAACAAATAAAAATTAAACTCAAATCCAGGGTGGGTTTCATATGATATCTTATCTTCTAAATTGCAGGCCAGATTTGGAACCTTTTCTACTCATTCATCATCTTCCTCATTCCCGTGGAAAATAAATCCAATCAAGTTTGGAAGCTTTGAATGGCGAATTCAATGGATGTAGTAAAAAGGCCACATGTGTTTTGTGTTCCTCTTCCAGCACAAGGCCACATAAACCCAATGCTAAAACTAGCAAAGCTCCTCCATCTCAATGGCTTCTACATAACCTTTGTCCACTCAGAGTTCAACTTTGATCGCCTGGCAAAATCTGGATCCCAGAATGCTCTCAAGGGCATCTCCGGTTTCCGGTTCGAGACAATTTCCGACGGGCTGCCGCCGGAGAATCAACGGGGAATACTAGACCTGCCGGCCTTGTGCCAAACGATGCCTGTTGAAGGGCTGAAGTCATTCAGAGATTTAATAGTGAAGTTGGGTGCTTCTGCAGAAGTCCCTCCTGTTACTTGCATAGTTTCTGATGGTGTCATGGGCTTCACTCTGAAAGTTGCACAAGAATTTGACATCCCTGAGTTCATGTTGTTTACTCCTAGTGGTTGTGGGATGCTTGGATACCTCAACCTTGAAGAGCTTGAAAAGAGAGGTTATTTTCCAATGAAAGGTAATTTTTTTTTGAATGGTTTTGATTATTTTAGTAAAGCATTTGGCGCTTATGTACTTGAAAAAAGTTGCTTCTTCTTATATGAAGGTTGCAGCTTTTTCAGAAAAGTTGCTTGTTCTTATATATAAAATTCCAAGCATAAGTTGCAACTTTTAATGAAAGAGAAGAACGATGGGCACCCATGATTCTGTGGAATCAATGATAAAACTCGTTTTGTTTTCTTCAATTATGTCTATATTGTTAGTAGATGAGAAGAATCTATCTGATGGATATCTTGATACTGAAGTCGATTGGATACCAGAAATGAGAGGCATTAGACTGAAAGATCTCCCCACCTTCTTCAGGACTACAAATCCATCAGATACAATGTTCCGCTACAACAAAATGTCAGTGAATGCTGCCATGAAAGCCAAAGGGATCATCCTCAACACCTTTGAGGATTTAGAAGGAGAGGTTTTGGAAGGCATTAGAATCAAATATCCTCACCTTTACCCCATCGGCCCATTGCCAATGCTTCACAAGCAATTCTCAGATCCAAACAGCCAATTGGAATCCATTGATTTGAATCTGTGGAAGGAAGATGTTGAGTGCTTGAAATGGCTAAATAAAAGAGACAAAGCATCTGTGGTTTATGTCAATTTTGGAAGCTTGGTGATAATGACCCCTAATCAACTGAATGAGTTTGCTTGGGGATTGGCAAATAGCAAGTGCCATTTCCTGTGGGTCATTAGGCCTAACCTTGTAGATGGTGGTGAAGAGGTCATATCAATGGAATTCATTGAGGAAACTAGTGAGAGAGGCTTGTTTTTGGGGTGGTGCCCTCAAGAGAAAGTTCTGAGTCACCCTTCAATTGGGGCCTTTTTGACCCATTGTGGGTGGAATTCCACATTGGAGAGCATCTGTGAAGGAGTGCCTGTGATGTGTTGGCCTTTCTTTGCTGAGCAACAAACCAATTGCTTCTATGCTTGCAATAAGTGGGGGATTGGGGTGGAGATTGAGAGCGATGTTAAGAGAGAGAAGGTTGAGAGGCTTGTGAGGGAACTGATTGGAGGAGAGATGGGGAAAGAGATGAGGATTAAGGCTGTGGAGTGGAAGCTGAAAGCTATGGCAGCTACATCAAATGGTGGGTCTTCTTACAAAAACCTCATCAATTTAATTAAGCAACTTCAAAGAAGTTAATAGCCCACTTGAGTGGAACTTTATCAGTATCCAAGAAGAATATTCAGTACTTTATCCTGAAAGTCTAAGTTAAAATTTTAGTAGAAAAGGGCATATGCGGCAAATATGTCAGAAAAAAAAGGGGTAGTCTATTATTAAAAAGAACGAATTATTGGACACGTAAAATTGCAAGAAATATCTTAAGTCTAAATCAAAGTTAAATTTGTTATTAGATCCCATTATTTTGAATGACGTTTCTTGTGGTTATTTGTTAACATAATTGATTCTTTCTTATTTGATATGAAATATAAACATAAAGCCAGTATATTTAGGGTAACTTAAATTTTATTTATAAACACGCAATATAACCCGTTTTAGTTGATCTGTGATTTAAAGTATTGAAATTCACGTACATATATTTTAATCAATAATGTTTTATTTACTTAAATTATTTTTTTATCTAAACAGTGGGTCTTCTTACAATACGTTCATCAATTTAGTTAAGGAACTTCAAAGAAGTCAATGGCTCGCTTGAGTGGAACTTGAGCAGTATCCAAGAAGAATATCGATCGTACGCTGAGAATCTCGAGTTCAAATTTTAGTAGGAAAAAAAGCACGTGCGGCAAATATGTCAAATATATATATAATCTATAATTAAGAAAAAATAATTATTGAACATGTAAAATTAAATATCTTAAGTATGAATCCGGATCAGATTTGTTATTAAATCACATTATTTTGAATTATGTTGCTATTTATCAGCATAATTAATTTTCTTTGATATGACGAAAGTAATAATGGTAAAAATGTTATGTTTATGATATATTACACTTTGCTTATGTACACTTGATTTCATCTCTTTTTTTTAGTTAATATATGATTTGAGGTGTTGAAATGTTGGAAGTATGAATTAAAATCCTAAAATATAAAATTGATCATAACAAAATTATGAGCGTACTTGGTGTATAATTTGATAAGGTCATAACTGATTTGAATGATGATGATGAGTAGAATTACAACCTACTTTACCCTTTAAGTTATCCAGATAGAGAGAAAAGGAGAAGAAAATTTTAGCAGTAGAAATCCTTATTGTACAGCATCTAAATAATAACTATAATCTCTTTATTTAAGGTTAAACTTATGATAGGAAACTACTAACTAATAAAAGGTTGTAGGTTGGAACCTCTACCTATATGAGCTTGTGCATGATCTAACTTGTCATGGATCATATACATTAAATCAGGGTCCGATCTGTTTTATACTTAATATTAAAATACAAAACTAATTACTTAAATAAATCTTTTAGTAATTAATTAATGCTAATTTATATAAATTTAAACAAATAAATACATTATTTATTTTATTTTAATATAACAATCTTCCACTTAGATAGCATTAATTAATTATATGTAATAATTGAAACATCAATAATTAAGTAATTAGTTATACATTAAGTTATAAACTTAATTCAGAGAATGAAACCACACAGAATCATTGAATTCGATAGGGAGATAAGTGATATAATGTCTCATAATATAAAAAAAATAAAATAAAGTTAGTTTTTCGACTACAGCTCAGAAGAGGAATAACTCAAAATCATTGAATCTGATAGGGAAACAAATGATTTATATATGTATAAAATATATTACCAATATTTGAATATCGAAACTGAGCAATGATTATATAAGTGGAATGAAACCGTACAGAATCACTGAATCCGATAAGGTTTAGTCTCATATAGAATCACTGAATCCGATATAAGTGGAATGAGACCATACAGAAACAAGTGATGTTTAAATATAATGTCTCATAATCCTAAATGAATTGGATATATATAAAGTTAGTCTTTTGACCATAACTCATAACAGAAATAACTCAAAATCATTGAATTCGATAAGGAAGCAAATAATTTATATATGTATAAAACATATCACCAATATTTCAATATGAGCAATTACTGATCACAGACATCAATAAAATAAAATAAGCATATCTCAGACTTCTACTAAACGAAAGTTTCATCAAAAGATTTAATAAGATTCATTTGAGTTACTTGACTCCTACTAAACTAAACTAAAGTTTCATCAAAAGATTTAACAAAACTCCTACTAAACTAAAGTTTCATCAATAAATATAATGTCTTATAATCCCAAATGAACTGGATATATATAAGGTTAGTCTTTTGACCATAGCTCATAATAGAAATAACTCAAAATCATTGAATTCGATAGGGAAGCAAATGATTTATACATGTATAAAACATATCACCAATGTTTCAATATGAGCAATTACTGGTCACAGACATTAATAAAATAAAATAAGCATATCTCAGACTCCTACTAAACTAAACCTTCATCAAAAGAATTAATAAGGCCTATATGAGTTACTTGATTTTAAAATACTCTTATAGGTAAGCATTAAGTCAATGAATCCCTAACATGCCTCCACTAGGGCTGTGTCCAATGCGATTCAACAATCTTCTCTCTAATAAATAGGAGTTTAACATTAAAATGTTTAGTATAACTAGAATTCCTGTGATTTTGAAAGAAGCACACAACAAAAGAATTATCACAATAAAAAATTGGTAGAGGTCATGATATAGAATTAACTAATTGTATGCTATATATCAATTTCCTCAACCATACAGCTTGACAAGTGGTCTCATAATATATGATGAACTCTACTTCCATAGTTGATATAATTATGAATGTTTGTTTAACACTTTTCAATAAGACAGCTCCTCTAGACATTATAAAGATGTATTTAAATATTAACTTACGATCATCTATATATAAGGCATAATCAAAATCTGAGTAATAATTATGCTCAAGTGAATTAGATCATTTACAAGTCAACATGTGATTCTTGGTATTTTAAAGATACCTCATTATCTTTTTAGCTGCTTTCTGATGATTCATCTTAGGGTCACTTAAGTATCTTCCAAGTATATTAATAGCAAAAGCCATGTCTAGATAGATGCAGACTTGTGCATACATAAGATTACTAATAGCAAAAGTATAAGGAATCTTGTCCATTTTAGCCTTTTCAATATTAACTTGAAGGCAATGTGATTGAGACAACGTATTGTCTTTTTAAGTAGGCGTGCACAAGTATCCATTTTTAAATCTTTCAAGCATCTATTTAATCCAATTAGCTTGGTGCAAACCTAAAATACTATGAATTCTGTCACAATGGATCTAAACTCTAAGAACAAAGAATATTTTGTCAAGATTAAAATGACATGATAACATGTGTTTTGACTCATCTAGAAAATGATCAAGTTACTAGCTAGCAAAATGTCATCAATATGAAGTACTAAGATGACAAAATTACCCCATCAAATTTCTTTATTCAAATTCCTGCAAATACACAATGTAATCATTCGGTGTCACAGGCCTTCGGACCCTTTGGGATTATCTTAATTTAATAACTGGTTGATTAGGTTTTTCTTCATGAGGATCTTTATTTATCTGAACTGGATTGTCAATATTATCTCCTCTAGTGGTAAAGGAGTCAAAACAGGTATAGGCAGAAGGGTAGCCTTATCACATAGATTGATAGCCTTACGCACCGAACTTCTACTATCCAAGTCATTCTAAAAATAAAATGTCCAATTAAACTTAATGATCTTGGTACTATGAGTGAGATAATAAAATCTATAACCTTTTGATCTAATTTAGTACCTAATGAAGAATACACTGATTATTCTAGAGTCTAATTTCTTCAACTAGAGATTATATAGTCTCATCTCTATTTTACAACCCCACACTTAAAAGTTTCAAAATATGAGAAATCTAGGTCTAACAACACACTTTTGTTTTACCAATCTTTCTCTAGAAAAATGGCCTAAATGTCAATCCCACAAAATGGAAGAATTCTAACTCATTCTAGGACGTTTATGCCTAATCAAAACATTGATAGGAACATTAGAAGATATAACAGGACAATAATTCAAATTCAAATGATATAGACCATTTTATATGGTGACATACCAAAAATAGCAAAATTATAATAGATTTCAATCTTTCATTTCCTTGTTAAAAGGAATAACTATAATTATTCAAAACAAAACTAGAAATTGAATTCCTTCTCGTAGAAGGTACATAAACAACATTATTCAAATTAAAAGTGTCTAAAAGATAAACATAAAGAAAAATGATCCTATGTATTCAATTTCAACCTTACTTCATACTACTCTCAATATAGTTTTCTCCATCTCACTTGGGATCTGCCTATTTCTGAGCCCCTTCCTGCTCACACTTATTCTTTAGCTTATAATACTATGACATCTTATGTGCAGAGATCTTGTAATAATTACACTTGCCCTTAAATTTCTTTTGTTATCCTTTGTCCTTATCACCACCTTTCTTAAACTCAAGCCTTCTAGTTATCTGTGTCTCTAGTTTCTTTCCTCTTTTATCATTACCACTTGACTTACTATTGGATCTCTGAGACAAGTAATTGACAAAAGGTAGCTATGGGTTAATTTTCATAGTTTCCTCCTCTTAAGTTACTATAGAAATCATCTGGTCTATTGTCCACTCTCCCTCTTGTGAATTATAGGAAGTTTTCAGATAGCTATATTCAATTAGCAATGGCTGAAGGACTCTATAGACTATAGTACTCTTTTATAGATCAACATCGTATGATCTAAGCTTATTGTAGTAATGAATCATCTTTATGATGTGCTCTTTGACACCTGAAACTCCATCATAATGAGTGTTGTTAAGCATGGAAAGGTAGTAGACTTTTTGAGTCTTGTTAAACTTTTTAAATTTCTTTCCAACAACCTTCATGTATTCCATAGTAGTGTCCTTATCTAGAATACTCTCTTTTAACTCCCTTTTCAATAATGAACTTAATTACTACTAAACAAATTCAGTTTATCTCATACCATTATTTGTAATAAGTCTTATTTGCAGCACTAGACTCAGGTAAGAGATCAGCTAACTTCGGTTCTTTAAGAGCCAAATCTTCTTTAAAGATTGTTAGATACATGTTCAAATACTCTTTCCATTCATCATAATTTGTTCCATTAAGAGTTCCGACCACAGATAGTTGTTGAAAGGTCAACACTTGCACGCACAACATAATTATAATGCAAGATTCCTAATTAAACAAATTGATCAAACAAGTATATAACGAAGTGGTATCAGAATTACATGTACCATATAATTTGACTTGTATAAGAGTCTACATAAGAATGTAATCAATATAACTATACCGATAAGGTATAAGAAATATTGAAATGTTATAATTGTTGCATGCCATTTTAAGGAGTCTAAACTTTAAAATTATATTAACAATGTCACACCGATAGAGTGTATCTATTATTAATGCAATACGCTCCTAAATATCCTAGAAGGAAAGTATTTTATAGAAAATAGTCTTATTATGTTCCTAATCTATCACTGGTGTGAAATAAATGAATATTCGGTGTCTTTATATGTACAAAATTACAAAATTAAGGGCTCAAAATTATCTAATATAGTTATGCTCACAACCAAAGAGAGTGATAACTCATCAAGCCTAAAAAAATGTAAAGAATGTCCACGAATTTTTTTAGGTCAAAATTTCATAAATAAAATATATTTTTATACAATATAAATTTTAAAAAATCTAAAATAAATATTTGCTAGCCTCAAAAAAATTTGAAAAAATTAAAAAAGGTAGAAAGTTAAATTCTATACAATTGGGCCAAAAATTGGGCTTCAAAAACCCAGCGCGCGTGCTACACATGCTAGCGTGCGTAGGCTACACGTGGGGCAATCTGCATAATGTACTGCTAGGGATGACGAGTGCGTGAACCACACTCGCGATCAACAACTTGATCAATTGATGCATGGCATTCACGTGCGCACCCACCAAGCAGAGGCCGATTGGTTACAGTGTCTAGCGTGTGATGCTTATGTGCCACCTTAGCACGTGAATCCCACGCGTGTTGGCAAAAAATCTATTTCTTCTTCAAGTTTGCTGCGTCTATTGGTTTATGGCCAATTTTCGGCCATTAATACATTTTTAAAGCTTCAAAAAACTAATTTTTAATCCCTCTTAATACCAAAAAAAAAATTATCTAGCTTATTTTAATATTGATTCATGCATTACTCAGAAGGAAATGCTTAAAAAAATATGCGATCTATGGTAAAAAATCTTTCAAAAAAAATTTCAAACTTTAATCCGCAATATTCATAAGATTTAATACAATCAAATAACAGAATAATATTCCTGATGTATTTGAGATCAAGATTCAAGATTCAATTGAAAGAAAAACAGGTCAATTGTTTCAAAAATAAAAATCCCTAATTTTAGTAATTTTAATGTATGAAAAAGAGAAAAGAACATTGGGAATTTATAAATTTTCTAAGATGATAAAAAATTTCTCATAATCAGATAATCCATCCTATCAACATTCTTTAATACCATCTGTTGGAAGTATGAATTAAAATCCTAAAATATGAAATTAATTATAATAAAATTTGATGAGACCATAACTAATTTGAATGATGAGGATGAGTAGAATTGTAACCTACTTCACCCTTTAGGTTATCTAGATAGAGAGAAATAGGGAAAAAAATTTAGAAGTGGGAATCCTTATTATGCAACATCCAAATAATAACCTTAATCTCTTTATTCAAGGTCAACCTTATGATAAAAAATTATTGACCATTAAAGGGCTGTAGGTTGGGACCTCTACCTATATGAACTTGTGCATAATCTAACTTATCATAAATTATACACATTAAATTAGGGAATAATAACCTTAATCTCTTTATTCAAGGTCAACCTTATGATAAAAAATTATTGACCATTAAAGGGCTGTAGGTTGGGACCTCTACCTATATGAACTTGTGCATAATCTAACTTATCATAAATTATACACATTAAATCAGGGTCTAATCTGTTCTATACTTAATATTAAAATATAAAATTAATTACTTAAATAAATATTCTAATAATTAATTAATGTTAATCCATATAAAGTTAAACAAACAAACAAATTATTTATTTTATTTTAATATAACATGAAATTCATACATACATACATACATATATATATATATTAGTAACATTTTATTTATTTAAATCATTTTTATTTAAAATTTAATAAAAAATAAGTAAAATACATATATATTTTTTTAAATTCAACCTAATTTGACACACAGATACTCTAATGAACTCCGATATTTCCGCTCACATGCTTTCAGATTCCAATCCATTAATCTCATTAAACAATTCAACTTGTTCACGTCCTGTCGATTACCCAAAGATAACAATGTTAGCAAACTTACAAAATTTCTCAATTATTAAGAATTCCTCCCTAGCTCGTATTTTTCAAGACCCACAGAAGAGGAGTGTGATGGGAATGAATAACAAGCATAATAGAATATATTTCTTACTACCAAATACTCCTACTTGCACTATTTCTATCAACCCTTACCTTTCACTTATTGTACGACATTGATGTTTGGGACATCTAGTACCGTCTTTAATATTAAAAATACAAGAGTTAAACACTAAATAAACTTATCTTTTTATTCTATTAATTTTTTTTACTCTTTGTACGAATATTTTACTTTTCATTATTTCTCTTAGAATAAATTATTCATGTATATAATTGTAATTCAAATTTTATTTATGAATTAAACACTCTCTAATAATTCCCTTCACCTATTTTAAAATAATTGATACTTGATAGTCGAAGCTTGGAGGGGGCATATGAAAGGGTACAAAACTCAACCGAAGCTTAGTCCAGTTCATTGTTCAAATCGTGGTAGGCCACCAAAGATATGTTTGGACAAAGACGAAGAAAATAGAAAAAAATAAAATAATTTTTTTCTTATTTGAACTAAGAAAAACGACGAAGAAAAATAAGAGAAAAGTGAGAATCTCAGAAGTGCACGGCTAGTATAACCCATTATATGCTTGAACAAACGGTAAAGGATTGGCATAGTTGCATGTTTAATTTTTTAAGTAACAATTTGGTTGGCATAAAAAATAACTTCTAGCAGGAAATTGAATTTGTAAGAAAATAACTTTTTATATGAATTTTTTGAAAAATATTTAAAATTATTTGGTTGATATATAGAAAATAATATTTTTTAGAAAATAACTTTTTATATCTTTTTTTATTCAACTTTAAATATTATAGAAAGTATTAATAAAATAATTATTACATTCTCAATATTATTATGATATAAATTAATAAGTTTTAATGATAAATAATTAAATTTAATAATGATAATTTTATCATTATATTCATAAATAACACATGAAATAAAACTTACTTAAGGGGGAGTACTTCCTCCATTTTATTAGATAATTGTTAATTAAACAACTCAATTTTTTTTTTTTTAGAAAATAGAACTTTTAAACTAAACGAATTCTAATTCTTTGTCATCTTCTTTTAAAAAAAAAATATGACAAAATAAGAAAAAGAATTTTAAAATTAACAATGTTACTCCAACCTTCTTATTTCTACACACCTTCACTCACATCTCTCATAAATAAGTAGGATATAAAATTCTGAATTCCAATTGCATGTAAGCGAATGTAGGCCGACAGTGGGAATAAATATGTGAGTGAAAAATTATTCTTTTACTTTTTGTTGGCATTTGTGAAAAAAAGATAGACTAAGCAAGTAACCGGCGGGTTATTATATCTCATTTTTATTTCTAATCGATACTTTAAATTTTAATAAAAATGAATTATTAGTATATCTATGTTCATATAACTTTATCTTTTTTCATGTTTTAATTATAAAATATATTATGACTATTATATTCTTATATTTGAATATAAATGTATGTTATCAGTATTATACTTTAAATTTTCAAATACTCACTTTATGAACAAAAAAGAAATGTCTAAAAATTTTATTGAGTTTTAATATGATTTCTTAATGAGATTTTTATAATAATCATTTTTTAAAATCAACTATCTCTTAATAAATATGAATTAGGTGATTTAAAATTTTAATTATTTTTCATTGTATATATTGCCTTCCAACATATATTGGAAGGAAACTTTTTTAAATTAATTTCTTTGTCAATTGTGATTTACACATAATAGGTGAGGGATGAGATAAGTGAGTTTCTATTTGTTTACGATTCATTTAATCTATATTAGACCTCCTTCTAGGTTGAAAAATTTTCATTTAACAATCAATTCAAATTGAAAACAACTTATAAAAAGTGACATATTTAATGACAAAATTCAGTTGATTTTCTTTAAAAAAATTTAATGAAAAGTAATGTATATGGTCAAAAAAAATTATTTTAAAAATTAAATGTATTATTGTATAATAAATATAATAAATTTAATTTAATATTGTTTAAAAGAAAAAATTATTTAAAATTTGTTTATATAATTTAATTAAGATAAAAGTAAATTTATAATCCGTGTATTGTACAAGCTTCCTAACTAATAATATATATATTTTAGTGACATTAATTAGGAAAAACACGTGGGATTTCAAGAATTGTCTCTTATTGGTGCCAAATTTTTTCTTACTAAAGTAAAAATATTTATTTATCCCTCAGGTTACATTTATTTCATGGAACCACATTCTTAATACTTTCGGGATCTCAAGAATTTAATTTTCAAAAACGTCACATTGACATGTTTGATTCGAGTAAAAATATTTCTATGGATGATATAATATTGACTTTTAATTTTTTTTATATTTTTAAAATATTATTATAATATAATAAATATTTTTATTAAAAATTAAGTTATTAGTGATGACAAATAATGTTAAGAGATAGTAAGCAATGGCAATGATCAATAATAATAAGTGACGACTAACAATAGATGATGATTGATAATAACCATTAATAATGAATGATAGTTAATAATAATTATTAATAATAGATGGTGATAACAACAATAACCCATAATGATTAGCATTAGGTAACAATAGATGGTAGTCAATTGTGATAAGTGGTAATAAAATAAAATGTTAATAATGATAAGAATTTAATGAAAAATAGATAAAATAGTTTGTTTATATCACTAAAATATACTCTTATTTAAATACAGGATATCTACCTTTCCCAAAAAATATTTGAGAGAATATTATATTAAAAATATTCTCAAAAATGTTGACATTAATATTTATGAGAATATTTTTCTAAAATTTTAAATCAAATATTAAAATTTTATGGCTAAAATGGCATCCAAAATTAGATTCTAAATGCAAATTAGGAACTATCATTAAATACAAAATGATAGGAGCAAATTTGTAAACATAATTGAACGGATATAAAAAATTTGAAACTCAATTTTAAATCACATTTTTTGTAATTACAACATTTTTGAAAACAATTATATACATCAAAATTAAGATTTGAAATTAGATTCTAAATATAAATTAAGAAATATCAATTAATATAGGATGATTATAAATATAAAAAATTTAAAATTCAATTTTAGATTTTATTTTTAATGTATATAATATTTTTATTTTGAAAATCTTATATTCTCATAAAATACTTTTAAAAATATCAAGAAAAAAATTAAAATTAAATTTTAAATCTTATTTCAGTATATATAATATTTTTATTTTGAAAATCTTATATTCCCATAAGATATTCTTAAAAAAACTGAGAATAAGAAAAAAAATTGCGAATCAAAGCAACCGCAAAGTACATTAGAGCTTTTAAAAAATGGAGGGGAATGCCTTTAGAATGGTCATTGATAGATACAGTGGAGTTACAAACGAGAGGAAATTACTATACATATTGAAATCGAGTTTCAAAATTAAAATTAAAATTTTCTATTATGTTAAATTTTATAAATTTATTCTTATTATCATATATTTAGTGAAAATTCTTGATCATCGAGCATGATTTCAGATCTTATTTAAATCTTATTTTCGATCCACCTAACATTCCTATCAACGTAAATAAGTTATGATTTTCACTGGCTGGCGATAGCCGCCAACTCTAGTCCATGACCAAAACTAAATCGAAGCCGTTGACTACTGAAGTTCGGTCCAAAACCCCGCAGCCCATTTATACCCTATCCCTTACCTTCATTTCAACATCTACAGTGAGTGAACAGGGAACAAAGTTTGAAAGATGGCTGCGATCTCCGAAGCAGTGAAGCCTCACGCGGTGATGACTCCATTTCCGATGCAAGCTCATCTGATTTCATTTCTAAAACTTGCAAAATTACTTCATTTTAGAGGTTTTCACATAACCTTTGTCAACACCGAATTCAATCACAAACGTTTGCTCAAATCAAAAGGTCCAAACTCTCTTGATAGCTTGCCGGACTTCCACTTCGAAACCATCCCAGATGGTCTTCCTCCTTCAGATCCTGACACCACTCAAGATGTCATCTCTCTCTGTGATTCAACCAGCAAGACCTGCCTTGCGCCGTTTCGTGACCTTCTTGCCAGACTCAATGACTCCGCCGCGGATGGCCTTATCCCGCCGGTTACTTGCTTAGTTTCTGATGCTGCCATGGCTTTTTCCGTCAGAGCTGCTCATGAGCTTGAAGTTCCTGCCGTCCTTTATTGGCCTGCAAGTGCATATTCATTTCTGGGTATTGCACACTATCGCGATCTCGTTGATAGGGGCATCATTCCACTCAAAGGTATCCATATAAATTAAGTGTATTTGTTAACTTCACATATACATGGGTAGATAAATGAGTAGAGATAAATTTATAATTCCTTGAGATACAAGAGGTTGCTCACTAGAATTAAATCTGTGGCGAGCACAAGGCAACTCTGAAGATATAATTAGTTCAAAGATTTAGGACTGTCATATAAATTTGATCATCAAAGTTATCTGAAGAATGAAATAGAATTTTTTATTTTTAATGTATAACTTTAATTTTGCTGGTTGCTTGTAATTTTATCGAAACTGAAATTTAAAATTAAGTTTTGAATATAAATTAATAATTATTATTAAATATAAAATAATAAAATAAATTTATAAAATTCAATTCAATGAATATAATTTATTTAGAACTTAATTTTAAATATACTGATGTGCTGAATCGAGATAGCTGGGAGTTACTGTACCACTGTCAAATGTTAATTAGCATGTGATAATAAAAGAATGAATTTTGCTTCGCACTTCAACTAAAATTGCGGGTGATTGCATGTGATTGTGAAAAAATTATTAAAATTGCATATGATTGCACGTGATTGTGAAAAAATTATATTTTTTCATAAATTTTATAAATTTTGTAACTTTTATGAAATACTCACGGGTGTCAAATTGTGGGGTTGTAGCTTTTTCATTAAAAATATAATTTTTATCTAAATTTTATAACTTTTTTCATAAAAAATTATAATTTTTTTAGTTAGAGATGCAGAAAAAAATTTAAAATTCTATAAAAAAAATTTACAAGAAATCATACTGGTACTGCCATCCAAATTTATTATAATTTGTATTGTGTAAATCAGCGATAGCATTGATTTGTGGCAAGACTTGAGTGAATTTTTACTACTAATTTTTCACCGACAACGAGATTAAAACGCAATATCATGGGAGATTGAACATTGGCAAATGATTCTTCTCACCTTTTATTTTATTTTTGGATGAATGACTCCTCTCACTTTTGCAATAAATTAATATTATCACTTAGATACACAATGGGCACATAAATAAACTATTTATATGAATCATAACTGTTATAATTTGAAATTTTAATTTGCAGATGAGAGTTACCTTACAAATGGGTACTTGGATATGGAAGTAAATTGGATTCCAGGTATGAAAAATATCCGTTTGAAGGACCTTCCAACTTTTATAAGAACTACAGACCCAAATGATTTAATGTTAAACTTTGGTATTGGTGAGGGAGAAAGAGCTCAAGAGGCCAGTGCTATTATTTTTAACACATTTGACGAACTTGAAGGTGATGCAATAAATGCCCTCTCCTCAATGTTTCCTCCAATTTATACCATAGGACCAATTCCTTTGCTTTTGAATCAACTTCCACAAAGTCACTTGGAATCTTTGAGTGTCAATTTTTGGAAAGAAGAAAATGAGTGTCTACAATGGCTTCAATCGAAGGAATCAAGATCAGTGGTTTATGTGAATTTTGGAAGCAGTACAATTATGTCGATAGAACAATTATTTGAATTTGCATGGGGATTAGCCAATAGCATGAAACCCTTTTTATGGATAATTAGGCCTGATCTTGTAAGTGAAGGTTCAGTGATATTATCAACTGAGTTTGTGAATGAAATCAAGGAAAGAGGCCTAATAGCAAGTTGGTGCCCACAAGAGAAAGTATTAAGCCACCCATCAATTGGAGGGTTCTTGACTCATTGTGGATGGAACTCAATGACTGAGAGTATTTGTGCTGGAGTGCCAATGATTTGTTGGCCATTTTTTGGTGATCAGCAAATTAATTGTAGATATGCTTGCAATGAGTGGGGTATAGGAATAGAAATTGATACTGATGTGAAAAGAGAGAGGGTAGAAATGTTGGTAAATGAATTGATAGTGGGAGAGAAGGGAAGCAAGATGAAGCAGAAGATGATAGAATGGAATAGAATTGCTGTGAAAGACACTAGACCTGGTGGCTCTTCGTACATGAACCTGGAAAAAGTGATTAAAGATGTACTTCTCAAATAAAGGGAGAAAGTGGATTATGTTATATCAAATTACTTTTTGTATTGTTCATATGAAATATTGTAATAGTAAAAGACATTATAAATGATTGTTATATTGTCCAAAGCTGGTTACAGAGGTGTCGATGAAATGAAGTTGGGTTTTTATATATAAGCTATTAATCTATTTTTAATTAATTTTACTATTAATTTTTCACGAACAACCAAGATTAAGACGCAACATCATGGAACGTTGAACATTGGCGAATGACTCTTCTCACCTTTTTTTTTCTCTTTTTTGGGTGAATGACTTTTTCACTTTCGCAATAAATCAATGTTATCACTTAAATACATCAAGGACACGCGTATAAACTATATATTTATATGAACCATAACTATTATAATTTGGAATTTTAATGTGCAAATGTCAGTTATCTTACAAATGTATAGTCAAATATAAAAGTAAATTGGATTCTTGGTATGAAAAATATTCGTTTGAAGGATATTCCAACTTTTCGAAGAACTACGAACCCAAATAATTTAACGTTAAACTTTGGCGTTGATGAGGTAGAAAGAGCTTAAGAGGCCATTGCTGTTATTTTTAACACATTTGATGAACTTGAAGGTGATGAAATAAATGTCCTCGACTCCATGTTTCCTTCAATTTATACCATGGGCCCAATTCCTTTTCTTTTGAATCAATTTCCACATAATCACTTGGAATCTTTGGGTGTCAATTTTTGGAAAGAAGAAAATGAGTGTCTACAATGGCAAAGAAGAAAATGAGTTTCTACAATGGCTTCAGTCAAAGGAATCAAGATCAGTGGTTTATGTGAATTTTGGAAGTAGTACAATTATGCCGTTAGAGCAATTAATTGAATTTGCATAGAGATTAGCCAATAGCAAGAAATCTACCTTGTAAGTGGAGGTTCAGTGATATTATCAACTGAGTTTGTGAATGAAATCAAAGAAAGGGGCCTAATAGTAAGTTGGTGCCCACTAGAGAAAATATTAAGCCACCCATCAATTGGAGGGTTCTTGACTCATTGTGGATGGAACTCTCTGAGTATCTGTGTTGGAGTGCCAATGATTTGTAAGGCCATTTTTTGGTGATCAACAAATTAATTGTAAATATGCTTGTACTGAGTGGAGCATAGGAATAGAAATTGATACTGATGTGAGAAGAGAGGCGGTAGAAATGTTGGTAAATGAATTGATGGTGGGAGAGAAAGGGAGCAAGAGGAAGCAAAAGATGATAGGGTGGCACATTAGTGAGAGATGCTAGACTTGGTGGCTTTTCCTATATGAACTTGGAAAAAGTGGTTAAAGATGTACTTCTAAAATGGAGGGATTAGGTGGATTATGTTATACCCAATTATTTTCATTTTGAGTACTTGATATGTTGCAATAGTAGGAGAAATTATATGATGAAGATGATTAGAAGTAAATTATAAAGACAAAGAATAAAAGTTTGGATATGCATACTAGAATTGATAAGTGAATTATCACTTGGCAAATTTTTTTTTTTAATTGGTGTTATATACATTGTAAGATATGCACTTTAGCTTCTTTTTTTTATTAATTGAATTTATTAGTATAAATTAATTTTACACTATCATTTATTTATATATAATTATGTTATTAAAAAATTATTAAAATTTTTTATTGTTGACAAAATTTTTTTATTAGTATTGATTTTTAATCAAATATTATTTTTATTAATTAATAATATAAAAATTTTTATACCGATAATAAATCAAATTTAGACTCTTTTTTTTTAAATTATATACTTGTTTCTCCAAATTGAAGTATTTCAAAATTTATTCCATATGCGAACATCCCAACATTTAAGATAATTTTTAAATATTAAACTCATTTATTTTTTTAGTGTTTTCTTGACATATTAAATGAAATGAAGTGCAAGTGCATTTTAAAATTAAAATTTTATTTTATTATTTCTACTATTCCTTTTTAAATAAAATGACATGAAAATAGATTAACCTAATTATGTGTCATGATTTAAATTCGATCATGATTGACGTAAGTTCCTCTATCCATTTTCCATCAACCTAGACATTGTTTATATTAATTTTGCCTATCGGAAATCTCTATTTTCATGGCAATTCGATTTCATTATGAATTTTTTAGAAAAATGGATAAAACCTCCCCTCTTTTTAGGTACTTTTCAAAAGTTATATGCCTAAATCATACGACATGTTTTACATACAACTCAACAATAGCTCAAAAACATATATAAATAAACAATTCAACATATCAAATACATAGTCTACACAATCTCTATCTCTAATTCTTGAATTCAATGCCAATTCAATCCTAATTATCAACTTTTTATTCGATTACCTTGAATATTTGCACAACTTATACAACTTAATATTATCAAGTTAAATCCTAAACATGTTAAAAAAAAGGAATAAGATTTATAATTTCAGTGAATGTATATCTATAAAAAAATATTATTAATAAATGATTAGAATTAAGTCAAACAATATCATAAAATAACTATTGAGAGGTTTCCAATACTCATACTTGATAATTTTACCTTATTTAATAATCTAATAGTTATACTCCTATACTCATGCCTATATCAACAATCACACATACACACGCATATAAATAATAGAATTCAAAAAGAGATTTTTCATAATTCCACCATCACTCAATTCAATTGTAATATCGAAGAGAAATTAATACAACATTATAAGTGGAGCAAGACTCCATTTTGATGATGGAATTTTACATATGATCATTTTGTTGGTGTGTATATCCTATGAGCTAATCATAAGATAATTTTAATAATGCATAATATATTATATTTTATTCTAGGCGATGCAATTATTTTATTTTATTTTATTTTTATGTAATTTATAACTTAATATAATAATTATCCCTAAAATAGTTTTACCATTCTTTAAATGTCACCAATTGGGTATTATTATGAAAAGAATAGCAATAATATATTAAAACTAGTATGTATCATGATTGATAATTATGAATCATAGATATGTAATATCAAGTCAATATATGAATACATTGTTAGTGAATAGATATACTAGACTGACCCACTGTGAGAATACTATATGATTTGTTGTGTATCATTGGCAATTCTCATGTGATCACATTGTACATAACCTTTTGACCTAAAGTCACTACAATTCCTTACATAAGGAATTACACACTTTGATATCATTTTATGTCACCTTTAACTGGGATGAGGTGTAGGGCATTAATTAAGTGTGTCACAAATTATGCAAAGGGATGTGAGTGATATAAATGAAATTTTATTCCTCCTATATAAAAAGAGTGATATTCTTGAGTCCCTTGATTGAGTGAGACTAAGAAATGCATAATCGTATTCAAATGGATTAATATATGATATCGATCATTTGTTTAAGTTAATTTACTCAGTATCAAAAAAGGTGAATTGAATATTAATAAGGATAATATACTCCATGCCTCTAGTTTGATTTGAACATCATTACAAAAGGAACTCTATTATAAAGTATTGTTTACACATTAGTTGGTTTCAAAATAGATCAATGTGTGATACTGATAATTTGTTTAAGTTAGTTTACTCGATATCAAAAAAAGTGGATTGAATATTAATAAGGATGACACACTTCATGCCTCTAGTTTGATTTAAACATCATTACAAAAGAAACTGTGTTGTAAAGTATTGTTTACACATTAGGTGGATGTCAAATCATAGACATTCTTACTACTTGAGTGGTAATGATGTATTGTTAAATATCACTCATTGTTTACAGTCCACTAATGGATCTCTACTAATGTAATAAAAACTTACAAGGTCATATAAAAAGAGTAGGAATGAGACAGTAGTTAATTGGGATTTAATTAGACTAAAATTCTATTAATTAGGCCTCTTATTTTATGCACATATATATTATCAAAGTAATAATATGTATTATTCATGTAATATATAGTATATTATTTGATATTAAAATAATATTAGATAATTATATCATTTGATGTTAGATAATTATATTATAAGATAATATTATTTAATAATATTTAATTATTAATATTAAGATAATATTATATAACTATTAGATAAGGCTTATCTCTCTTCACTTTCATCATGAAGGGGATGAGATATTAATGATTGAGTGGAATTAAAATTAGAGGTAATTTTCTAGTAGGACTAGGAAAATGGTGTGCCTTAATTCTATAAAAAAGGAATGAAGGCGTTACTTTGCTATATGAATAAAATTGTCACTAGTAATTGCACTAAACCCTAAAAAAGCACTAAACCTTAGTCTTTTGTGATAGAGATGATTTCTAATAATTTTGTGGAGGTTGAGAAGTCATAATTCATTTCGTATAGACATCGTAGATGTATTATCACTTAACTATGCTCGTGATTCAGATCTACACTTCAAGAGGTAATCCTTGATATTGATCTATGTCCCTGTGCATTGATTTTATAAAGGTTTCATAGCATATACAATTTTAAAAATATGTTTTTTGCTCTGTTATATGATACGTGTGAAACTTAACACATTTACTTTTCATATTTTTCACATCAAATCAATCTTGAGAACTCAATCATGGCCAATCATATAATCATCATAACATTAAATGGAGACATTTAAGAATAGATAGATTATAATTTTATAACATATTGCATAATAATTTATAGTAAATTATATACATCCATCTTGTGACTTTCTAGCCAATCTTATATCCCATCCTCCTATCTATCCTCATTCTTCCTAGGTTAACCTTATATCTTACCCACCTTTTTACCAAGAATTTTGAATCTAGTTTTCAATCATCCCTTTTCACAATTTCCATGTCTAGCCATAAGCCACTTTCATCAATTTATCAACATTCACATAATAATAGCATAATTTGAATCAAATCATCATATACATCACATCCCATAGTATCACAATACAAAGTAATTAATTCATCACTACAATCATTCTCATTCACATTATCATAACTCCAAACACATTTACACTTCAATATAAGCACACCTAAATTGTCAAATGATGGTTCCACACTTCTCATGGGTGATCACAAGCCAAGTATAATCACAATCTCTATTAAGACATACATTCATCACAAAGAAACAATAACTTGTATGATGTTTTCATCACATCATTCACAAAAAGTCAATTGACAATGATTAACAAGAAATAAATGGTGCTTTGGAAGCACCATTACCCATCGACTCATTTAGCATAACAAGAAGCAACCAAAATCATAAATTTTCCACACTCACTCATAATAAGATGCACAACTACATACATTCAATTTCATAATTTCACAATATATTGTTTTAGTATATAGAATAAATAAAAAATACAAAAATTAAGTAAAATTGTGTCTAAAATTGATATACACTCACATTTCAATATAAACACAACCATAATGTCAAACAATAACCCACAGTATTCATGTGTGATCACAACCCAAGCACAAGTATAAATCTCCATTAATATATATAAAACAAATACAACCTATGTGATAATTGATCATGAAATCTTGATACCTTTGAATGTGTCTACTAGGAAGGGGAATATGATGTTTACTTTGGTCAATACATGATACGAAATTAGCATTTGTAGGGTCTGTCATAAAACATGACTAAGTGAAAGAATAAGGTATCTATACAAGCAAAGCCAAAGTGCATTACCCAAAGGACACTATGAATCACCATTTAATCATGCCACCTGACATACTCAATTCATCGTAACATTCATTTAAAAAAATGATTTCCTAATTCAGTTATACCAACTAAATAATTCTACTTCTATATATGATGCAACTCCAACCATCTAGTGAACATGTGAACAGACTAAAATGTGTTTTCTAACTATATGTAGTACACGGGATCCTATATACATAAAGCCGTTATCGCGGAATCATTTTATAAAACCATATAAATGGGAATAGAACTTTGTACATGACCCTTTGCAATTTTTTTCCTTTTTGGTGACATTACCTTGAATATATTCAAAGTTATTATCCAGGTGCAGATCGTATACAAACAACAAGCATACATATTAGCAGTCCAGTAATTCCACATATGAATAGCCTCTTTCATGTTTTAAACTACATTTTTTTAGTAATTTTATCAAATAAATTATCAAATCATTGTAACAAATCTGTAATCCTTGTGACATCTCTTTCTTTTTTTCATATCTCATTCACAAGTGTACTGCTCATAATTACTTTAAATTGGGCAATCTCATCTAATGTACTTGTTATATAATGAGATATTAATGAACATGATCAGGATATAAATTAGCATTATCGGTGCACTAGACAAACGGCCCATGATGATATAACAACGTTCTTAACCATGTGGTCTCAATATAAGAATATGTTATAAAATAAACTTTTCATATAAATGCTTCACAAAAACTCCTTCGGCATTTCTTGTTGGATTTTTTCATAAAGTGAACTATTATTAATTAATAATTTTTAATTTAATAAAATTAACTGATTAAAGTTTAAACTAATTGTGAGACATCCATCAAACTCATTTTAAAATTGTGATATTAAAGATATGAGTTTATTAAATCCACATAAGTTAGTATGGTTTAGCAGTTGTGTCGACTAAAGGCCTAGTAAACCTTTTATGAGAAGGATTATTAAAGTTTTATAAATAAGGATTATGACTAGATTCTCTTTTTACTTCTCATATATACGATTTCTATCTATTGAGAGCCATCACCAAAGAGAAGAACGAAGAGAAAAATTTAGTTGAAAAGAATTTATTAACTTCCACTGAATTTAATTATAGTTATAGATTCATTAGGTAAGTAAATACAAATTTTATATTTATCATGTTTTAATTATTATACATAAAATCCTAATAATTGAAAATTCTTACATGTGGTATTAAAGTTTACATATATGATATTATAATCCAAAATAATTAATTATATTTCTTATTACTTTGATTAAGGGTTTATTCTTAAAATAAAATCATACGATCAATTTATAATGTTTATTTTATAATTCTTTAATGTATCATCATGAATTTTTCATTAGAAAAATTATGAATTAATTTTCTATTGGTAACAATATGAAATTAATCTCTACATTTGATGAGTTAAACTGTGTATTGTGCTTTTTATAAAGCATAAAAGATTCAATGAAATTATAGCATACTTTCTAATATATATATATATGTGTGTGTGCGCGCGCGCGCGCACACGCGCTTCTTTTTTGTGATGAATGTTTTTTATTTCTATATTAGGATTGTCGAATTAAGAGAATCCTAATTTATTATGATTATTATTTTTTTCTCTATGAAATTATTTGGAAACCATCAGAATATTATCCTTTTTATTTTGAATCATAAAATTCGTGTGAAATAGACACTGATGGCTCATTGGTCAAATTATGAAATCTGTCCTTTTGTTTCTATTATGAAACTGCACATCTGTGGCAAATACAGTCTCAACTACCTGTGGCATCAAACCCACAACTTGATGGCATCACCCCCATCGAACCAACAAAGCACCAAAGATGCCATGCATCTGCACCAGATGAATGGCATGTAATCCATAGGAAAAGGATAATTATTCCATGCTTAATGTGTGGTTTTATGAGCCTAGCACGGGTTATAAGCCCATGAGTTTAACATATAATCCTTTTCACGCATAATAGCATGAAATGCTTTTTCGGATTAATTATATATATTATATAATTAATATTTATTATACATTGATTATGTTTTAAATTAATTAAATAATAATTTTCTAAATTATAAAATTATGAAATCTTCTATAAAAAATTATAGAGTGATATGCTTGTAATCCATTGATAATGTTCACTCTTCCTAAATATTTTTTACTAAATTCTTTTATTTTGAGGAGTAAATATAATTAAATATCATAATTATATTAATTTTAAATTTTGTTCAAAACTTTATTACGCAACACTATTTGAGAGCTTATTGAGATATATTAAGTTTTAGCATCACATCAAGAATGACTTATTGCATACATATAATTGAGTATGTAAATTGAAATATTGAATAATTTATTTTATCAATTTAAGAAAATTTTTATTAGTAGCTATAAGTGCTTGGCTACCAAAGTGACTTACTTATAGTGATTAGTGAAATATTTTCTTATTAAAAAATTACGAGATAATATTAGAATTATCTTATATAATCATCTGCCCAAAGGAGCCTATTATGTAAAATAATTTTGGTATGGGACATAAGGCATCATAGTTGAAAATATATCAATTTAGAAAGTCCATATGCTTAAAAGGGATGAATTTTTAAAAATTGGATATTTCATATTAGCTTTATGAAGAGAGTATTTACTAGTATATCATATTCTTTGCCTAAAGGGAAGAATATGATAATGCACTTAGACTTTCTAGATATTGTAGCATATTAGGAATTGTTGTTATTTATATATTCTCTTTTAAATTATCCATCAATTAATTGTTGCATTTTTATCTTGAATAGTGACTTTTACTGTAAATGGTAATCAAGCTACCTTGAGATCTTACATGAATCTAACTATAAGAGATGAAATGAAGGCCTAAATTTTGCTTTAGTTATGAGTGACATTGACATAGCTTTATGCATCGACTAGCTTGCAGCCATAACTATTTAAAGTACTACTAAATAAAAAGAGTTGTTTACTAAATGGGATAAAGCGAACCGTATGTGCCTATATGCCATTAAGAGATCTATCTCTAAGCATCTTTTGAGCGAATTAGACAAGATTAAGAATGCTAAAGAACTTTATGATGTTGTTAGTCAAATATACTAAAAATCTAGCAAATATGAGGATGGGAACTTTATGAGCAAGCTAATAAGTATTGTTAGTATATATACCCTAAACTAATCATATAGATGATTGTAAACTTGAATCGTATTATTTTAATGGCAATTTCAATTATCATATTTATATATATATTATCTACGTAATATATTTAATTATGATAATAACTTTAAAATAATTATATTTTTAAATATTCCTAGTTATATGTCATTGTGGATTGGGCTGCTTTGATATATTAAGAGTAGCATATGTGGTGACTTATATGAGATATTAAGTGTACACATGAGTTCAAGTTAGAGAACTTGTATACTGGATTGACCTATCCTAAGAATACCCCATAGATCGTTATATGAGTGTCATAGGTGATTCTTAGTGATCATCATTAATATAGTCCTTTGATCTGAGATCACCAATATTTCCTACATGTGAGTTTCATATTTTGATACTACTCTATGTCACTCATGGTTGAGTGAATGTAAGGGTAATTATTGGATATGTCACATATCATGCGAAGGGATTTATATAATCAAGGTAGAATTTGTTCCTCCTATATAATAGGAAAAACATCTATTGATCCCTTGATTAAGTAAAGCTAGAAAAATACATGGTCATACTCAGATGAATTAACATGAGATGTCAATTGCATTTGCTTCAGTCAACTTACTTAGGAATCAAGAAACCTTCGGATTAGGCCATACTGGAATGACACGGTCCATGTCTCGTGCTCAATCTAAATGTTTAGGACAAAAGGACATAGATGATGATCATATGTAAAGGTTCAGTCAAATCACTGACTTTCTCATTACTTGGGTAACAATAATGTGTTGCTAGACACCGCTTATTATTTATGATCATTAATATGATTAATGATCATTGCCAATGTAATGAGAGCCTGAAGGGTCACACACTTAGAACCTAGTAGATTTGAAATTAATGGATCAAATTGTTTGGACTTAATATTTGAAAATTCTATGTTATAATTATAAGGCCCAATAATAAGCTTATAATTATACATGCACCAAAGCCCAAATTAGTTAGGATTTTCTATGCTCCTATTTAAATAAGTTTGTTGGGTAATAATAATAGTTAATTCATTATTCACGCATCCCCATACAGCATAGAAAAATTCTAGTACCACTCCTTAACCATAATCCTTGAAGAGGCGTAGCTAGCACTATGAGACTAAGGAGATTAATTCCAACCAGTGATCGTAAGAACATTCATTGGTAATTTGCTGGTTCGTGTGAATACCTCAGAGTCTTTAGCTAAACGAAAGTCGAAGAGGTGATCAACGAACAAAATTTGGAATCATCGAAAGGTATAGCCTGAATCCTACATTCTAATTTAATGTTCTGCATGGAATTATTGGTTAGGATCAGTTTATTCCGCTACGCTTGTATGGCTCCCGATTCCAACAAGTATAAGGCATAATTTTATTAAAAATGTTAAAGATTTCATTATGAAAATGGTCTACATCAAAAACAAATTAGCTTCCTATGAAATCATCCTACCTAATAAATTTATAGTTCACCATGTCATGAATTTCCTTCCTTATGAATTCACCTAAATTAAAATTGCCTATAATACCATGAATGAAAATTGTTGTATCAATGATCTTATATCCAAATGTATTTCTAAAAGGGAAAAAACTTAAAAGAGAAAAAAATGAGAGTTTCTTACTTATTATTAACTCCAAACCTAGCCACCAAAAAAATTCCAACAAGCCTAGAAAGTTTTGGTCAAAAACTCATAATAAGTTTTAGGGTAACAAAAGTCAATGCAATAATCAGACAAAAAGGGTAAATGGTCCTAAAACTATCATTAAGAAAGATGGTAAATATTTTTTCTACAAAAAGAAATGTCATAAGAAATTTAAGTGCTAGAAATACAAATCTTGATTAGAGAAAAAGGATAAGTAAGAAGGTAAACCACTAGCTTTTATTTATTTTAAATTCCATTTTGTTAGTGCCTTATTAAACTCGTGGTGAAGTGGTGCGACTGTTGACATTGCTGTTATTTTGCAAGGGTTCAAAAGCAAATGGAAGTCAAGTGAGAAAAAGGCCAAACTTAGAGTTAAAAATAATGTTGAAGTGGAAGTTAGTTTTATAGGAATAATATATTTAAATTTAGAGTTTAGTTTTGAACTTATTTTAGAAAATATTTTCTATGTATGCTCATTTGGGAGAAATTTAATTTTAGTTTTTATTTTGGATAAACATGGTTATCATTTCATTATTAAGAATGGAAAAGTTAATTTATCTTTAAATTTCAAAATTGTTAGTGAATTCAAGCTAATTGATAATTTATATAGATTATGCTTTGCCTAAAATAATGAATACAATAGTATGAATATTGAAAATATAATGTCTAAGAAAACCTTAGTTAGTGAAAAATATTTCTTGCTATGTCATAAAAGATTAGGTTATATCTCAAATGAGAGAATTAATAGATTGATAAAAAATGATTCTTTACATTTTGACAACTTGAACATATGTGTTAATTGTATAAAAGGTAAGCTAACTAAGATCAAAATCAAAAGGGCCATTTAAAGTTCTAACTTTTTAGAAATTATGCATATTGATATTAATAGACCGCTTACTCCGACTCTATTGGTAATAAATATTTTATTGCCTTTATTGATGATTTTTCTCATTACGGTTATCTTTACCTAATTAAGGAGAAGCCTGACACTTTTGAAAATTTTAAAATTTTTAAAATAGAGGTAGAAACATAATTAGGAGAAGTCATTAAAATTGTTAAATCTGATCAAGGTGGTGAGTATTATGGCAAACATGATACAACTAGACAACATATAGAACCATTTGCTAAATACTTACAAAAGAATGAGATAATTATCTAATATACTATGCCTGATAGTCTTGAACAAAATGGTGTGATCGAAAGGCAGAATCGCACTCTTAAAGATATGATGAAAAGCATAATGAGTAGAACTAATCTTCCTAAATATTTCTAGAGTGAAGTCATAAAATGTGCATTATATATATATATTGAATAGAGTACCTATCAAATTTGTACCAAAAACCGCTTTTGAACTATGGATCGATAAGAAACCTAGCTTAAACCACTTTCAAGTTTGGGGATGCTATAGAAATTATAATTTATAATCTTTTTGAAAAAAAAAAACTAAATCTCAATTTGCTTGTTGCTACTTAATAGGATACTTAGACCATTTCAAAGGATATAAATTTTATTGTCTTGAACATGGAGCTAAAATTGTAGACTTATAGGTGGCAAAATTTTTGGAATGGGATACTATAGATAGAAGCATTATAAAAGTTGTCAATGACAATGAGCTTGTAAGATATGTCACTTTCCTTTTGCAAAATTCATAAAGTCTTATAGTACTAGCAAAAGAGAAGATAATGTGCAGCAAAATGCAAATCCTCTCCCTTTTAATCATCTTCCTAACCCAATTCTTGGTTTTACTGATGTAACTCAAGTTCAGGAGAATAAAGTTAAGGTGCTTTTGAGAAGATCTATTAGATAAATAAAATTTACAATCTCTAATGATTATTTAGTTTTTCTTAGAGAGAATGACTATGATATTAGTCATATTGTTAATCCTATGACTTTCAAAGATATAATAACTAGTCCACAGTATGATATGTGGATGAATATAATGAAAGATCAACTGAATTCTATAGCTTACAATGGTGTTTAAGATCTTGTTGAGCTTTCAAAAGGATATAAACCTATTAGTTGTAAATGGGTGTACAAAACTAAAAAATACTTTAAAGGAAATGTTGAAAGGCTTAAAGCTAGATTGGTGGCAAAGGGATTTACTTAAAAAAAAGGAATGGATTACAATGAGACCTTTTCACTAATTTTATTTAAAAATTCTTTTAGAATTATCATGACCTTGGTAACACATTATGACCTAGAGCTTCATTAGATGGATGTGAAGACATCCTTTTTGAATAGAGATCTAAGAGAAGAAGTTTATATGGTACAAGTAGAAGATTTTTAAGAACATGGAAAAGAACACTTAGTGTGTTAACTTAAAAAGTCTATTTATAAGCTTAAACAACTTCTAGGAAATGATATTTTAAATTTGATAGGGTGATCACTTCTATAGGCTTTAAAGAAAATAAAGTTAATCAGTGCATATACCTTAAGATCAGTAGGAGTAAGTACATTTTTTTTATCCTTTATACGGATGATATTCTATTAGCTAGTAATGATAATGGATTACTGCATGAGACTAAATGATCATTGTCCAAGACTTTTGACATGAAAGATCTTAGAAATGTTTCATTTATTCTTAGGATAGAGATTTGTAGAGATCAATCTAGAGGTTTGGTGACACTTTCATAAAGGTTTTACATTAATTTTGTACTTAGAAGATTTAACATGCAAAATTGTAAGGGTAGAGATGCACCTATTATAAAAGGTGATAAACTCAACCTTAGTCAATGTCTTAAGAATGATTCAAAAAGTGAATCAATGAAAAATATACTTTATTCTAGTGTAGTGAGGAGTCTGATGTATGCATAAGTTTGCATTAGGCTGAACACTACATTTGCAATAGGAGTTCTTGGTAGGTATCTTTTTAACCTTAGTATGGATTATTTGGTTGCTATAAAAAAAATGTTAAGGTACTTACAAAAGGTGAAAGATTATATGCTGGTTTATAGAAAAGTTAACAATCTTGAGATTGTTGTATACACATATTTCAACTTTGCTGGCTATTAGGATGATATGAAATCCACCTCAAGATACATTTTCATGTTAGCTGGAGTATTGTATCTTGGAAGAATATGAAATAAATACTCTTAGCTTCTTCTATTATGTAGGCTAAGTTTATTGCATGTTATAGAGTAGTTATGCAACTTATTTAGCTGAACAATCTTATCTCTAGTTTTTGCATTATTAATTCCATCTCTAATCCACTAACAATTTATTGTGATAACAAATCTGTTGTGTTATTTTTCAAAAATAACAAAACCACATGTAGGTTTAAGCATTTGGAAAAAAAAGTATCTTAGGTTAGAGATTTTATGCAAAATGATGACATTACTATAGTGTATATTGATACAAATAACATGATTGCTGATTTTCCAACTAAAGGATTAAAACCTTTAGTTTTTAGCAAACACATTAAGAGTATGAGAGTCTTGGGGTCTTTTAATGTATTTAATCAGTGGGAGCATATTTCCTGTATTTGATACTTTTATGTTATAATTTGTTATGTTAGAAATTCTTTTATATGAAATATTTAATTTCATTAGTGATCATTTTAAAGTAGATATTCTATGCTATTACGTATTTGTACGTGTATGTGTACATGTACTTATTGGTATCAAAATTTTGTTTCTTTAGACTAGTGTTTATCTTAAGTTTGACTTTAATGTTAAGAAAGTATATCTCAAAGAATGACACTATTGAATAATCTTGAGAATATAGATGAGACTTACATACAATATATGAATTTCTCATCAAGTTTAGAGAAATTTTAGAGGACTGATAATGAAAATAGCACGTTTGATCACATTTGGTGTTGTTTTTTACTAAACAGCCACACTAAAATCCATTATTGATAAAGTCACTAGCACTTGTAACCATAGATTAGTTCTATGTCAATAAGGGGCATAAAGGTTGCTATGATTTAGTGTTAATTGGTTATATTTGATAGAATTGTTGTGATGTTATCTTAAAGGACTAAATTATTTTTAATTGTTGCTATATAAAAGTTTTTAATAATCAATTTGGAGTCTTTTTCTCTAAATATATTTTATTAAAACTCATATCAAACTTAATTAATATTGCTCAAGTGGAAGAATGTTAGAATTTTTCATAAAGTGATATGCTATTAATTAGTAATTTTTTAATTTAATAAAATTGATTGATTAAAGTTTAACTTAATTATGAGACATGCATCAAACTCATTTTAAAATTTGGATCTTAAATATATAGGTTTAACACATCTACATAGGTTAGTATGGTTTGACGATTGTGTAAGCCATAGGCCTAATAAACTTTTTATGGAAAGGATTACTAGGATTTTATATATAAAGATTATGGTTAGGTCTTCTCTTCATTTCTCACATACATGATTTCTACCTATTGAGAGCCGCCACTGAAGATAAAAGTGAAGGGGAAGATCTCATTAAAAAGAATTTATTAGCTTCTACTAAATTTAACTATGGTTGCAAATCTATCAAGTAAGTAAATACAAATTTTATATTTATAATTTTTTAATTATCATATATAAAATCCTAATGATTAAAAATTCTTACATTTCCATCGTCAAATTATTTTCAACAATCATAAAATTAAGTAAAATAATGCTCAAAGATAGATATACACTTAGCTTAGGGCTTTATTTCCTTTAAAGAATTCCCACATGTGCATGCTTAGTTTCATTCCCATCTACCTTAATAGCTAAGAGTATAGTTATAGTCTTTAAAAAGTTGAGAGTTTACTTGCACTGATAATTAAGGTTGGTTAAGGATAAAATTTGCCTTGATAGCTAAAGTAGTCCTCAAACAAATACAACATCAATTTAGTTAATTGGCAAAAAATACTCAAATAATCACTATATATATATGTTCTCCAGATCAGACTATTTCTATCCCATTTGAATAAAACTAACAAATTAGATTAACTTAACTTCATAATATCATAAATGTAGATATAAAGAAGCATTCTTTTAATAAGATGCCATATCAAAAGGAAAGCAAACTAAACTTTATTAACACTATGCTAACATTGTTCAAGCAATTCAGATATGTAAATTATTCTTAATCACTTAGTAAATTAGACTTTTATATTGAGTCACATTAACAACAATCTATTACCAGTTGACATATAACTCCATTTCACATGAAGTCATAAGCACAATGCATAAACTACAATAAACTAAAATGATCCTAACACATATTTCTTATATATTATTTTTTTGTAATTCTACCTCAAGATAGCTCAAATATATTAAAGGTAAGGGTTTTTTAAATCAAGAGGCTTACCTTTACTTTTAAAAGATATCAGTAGTTTGCTAGTGTTGAAAAATTGATGGGCTTGCTGAAAAATAGGGAAAAGCTTAATGCCTTTTGTTGTCATGAACAAGGTAGCAAATTTGCAATTTCTTCTCCTCTCAAAGAGCAGTCAAAACTAGAAAATGGCTCACAGAGGAACTAGATGGTGCATAATGGCCAAAATGGAAAGGATCATGCCGAAAAATAGAAAAAGCTTGGTGCCCACCAAAGTGCTATCCCCGTGCTTTGATCAACATCCTATTACTTCATTGACAACCTGTTACTCGATGAAGGGAGACACACACACACACACACACACACACACAAGGATAACCTATAATGGATGGAAGTAGTGATAGGAGGAGCTTGGCCATAACCTTGCACATTGCCATCACCCTACCAATTATTGTGAAATCGAAATAAAGAAATAGGGATAATGGTGGCATCATGGGAACTAACGGTCATGTTTGTTGAAGAAAATGTGTTTACGCACAAGAAATAAAATTGTAATAACCAATACTTGTTGTGATAAAGTAAGGAAGAAATAATGTAGAGGAAAAAAAGATTTTACTCACTCTATATTAATGAATAAAAACACATCTACTTTTAGGCTTACAACTAATATAAACAAGACACAATAATCTTAACAAAATGCATTAATAGAATGCAAATTTTTTGTAACAACTAGCTGACTTATTGACTAAATAAATAAAAAACTTAAGGAACAAAAACAACATACACTAAACTAAGTTAAACACCATATAAGCAGTTCAAGTTATCCATATATGCAACTTTTAATCAATGCTCAACACTCTCTTTTAATTCAAAGTTGCATACACCAGGCAAAGATTTGAAATAAGTGTATTTCTAAGCAGGAAATGCTTTTGTGAATATGTCTGCCACTTATTTTTTAGTACTACAATACTATAACATTATCAAATCATCAACTACCAGCTTTCTTATGAAGTGGAACAATATGTTTATATACCTTGTCCTTCCTTGCAGAGTTAAATTTTTAGCTATCATAATAGCTAATCTATTATTACAAAAAATTTATGTTACTTCAATTTGTTCTTGCCCCATATTAGCTAATAATCTTTTAAGCTAAATTACTTGACATGCTGAGGATATGGCTACCATATATTCTACCTTTGTGGTAGATAATGCTATGATGGCCTATTTCTTTGAACTCTATATAATAGCACATGAACTAAGAGTAAAAACACTGCCAAAGTTGCTTGTTCTATCTTCCAATGATCTTGCCTAATCATTATCAGTAAATCTATATAATTTAAATTTAGTAACATAAGTGTACCAAATACTGTAGTCTAAGGTTCCTGTAATGTAATGCAGGATCTTTTTTGCAACTCTAAAATGATGCTTCAAAGGATAATTCATAAATCTTGAAACAGCACTACCTAAGAATGAGATATCTAGCTAAGTATATGCCAAATAAATTAAGCCACTAACTAAGCTTCAAAACCTTTTTATATCAGCCTTCTCTATTCCATCTTCCAATTGCAATTTCTCATTTATATTCATAGGTGTAATTGCTCTTTTATAATTTAACATGTTGAAACATTTAAGTAGGTCTTCTGCATATTTCCTTTATGAAAAAAACACTCCATCTTCCCCTTATTTAATTTCCAATCCAAGGAAATAATACAGTAAACCTAAGTCAATCATCTCAAATGTACTTATCATGCAATTTTTGAACTCAACAATGAAAGAATAAGATAAGCCTATTTAAATTATGTCATTAATGTAAAGACAAACTAGTAGTAGATCATTGTTATCTTGTCTCTTCATATATAGTGTAGGCTTACTCTCACTCTTTTGAAACTTATGTTACACAAAATATTTATCAATTTTACTATACCATACTCAAAGTGTTTGTGTCAATTTGTGTAATGCCTTCTTCAGCCTTATTTTCACTGCCTTTAACTACAAATCCTCTAGATTGATTAAGTTCCTCATTAAAGAATGTCAACTTCACATTAAATTGATAGATTGGCCATCTCAATTGTGCAGCTAATGCAAAGAAAATTCTTATTGTTTCAAACCTTGCAATTGGAGAAAATTTTTCCTTAAAATCAACTCCTTACTATTATAAATACCTTTTTGTAACTAAACAAGCCTTGTGCTTTTAAACACTACCATTAACATGATATTTTGTTTTAAATATCCATTTTAGGCCAATTATGTTCTTTTCTTTAGGCAAGTTTGTTAGCTCTCATGTCTTATTTCGTTGGATGGCAAAAAATTCCTCCTATATCATATTTTTCCATTTCTTAGCTTTTACAACTTCATTGTATGTTAAAGATATGCAACAGTAAGAGCAAAAGCATAAGATTTATAAATTTTTCTCAAGGATTTAAACTTCTTTAGAGGTGATTCTTCTGATAACACTGGAGATGAGTTGCTATTTCTTGATTCTGTGCTTAGTTAAATTGTTGGACTATTGCTACTAGATGTTGAAGGAGTAATGTTTATAAGTGTTAGGTTTGCCACAACTTCTAATGGAACCTTAAGTTACGTTTTTGCACTTTTTGCACTATTACTCCATTTCTAGCTTGCTTTTTCATTGAATACTACATTTTCGCTTATAATTTCCTTGCCACTAAGAGGGTTATAAAATTTGTATGCTTTAAACTCAATGTAGTTACCAATAAAAATGCATTTTTTTATATTTTTCATCTAGTTTTTAGTAGTTTTAATAGTTAACCAAAGTATAATCTATACATTCAAAAATTCTTAAATGGCTTACCATTGGTTTTGTAGCTTTCCAAGCTTCATATGGAGTTTGATTTAGCATTGCCTTTGTAGGTGAGAGATTCAACAAATATGCTACAGTGACAATTACTTTTGCCCAAATTGGTTTAAAAGACTTTTCCCTTTCAACAGGCACTTTGCGATTTCAACTACAGTGCAATTCTTCTTTTCTACCACAACATTATGCTTAAGTGTGTAAGGTGCTATAAGTTCCCTATGGATGCCATGTTCTTTATAGAAGCTATTAAATTCATTATATAAAAAAATCTCCATCTCTATTTGTGCATAATGTCTTTATGTAGTAACTGCTTTGCTTCTCTACTAAAGCTTTGAATTTTCTAAAACATTCAAAGGCTTATAACTTGAATTTTAAGAAGTACACTTAACTCATTTTGCTAAAATCATCAGTAAGAAACATGAAATAACAGCTTCCTCTAAATGATTCATTTTTCATAGGACCACACAAGTTAGCATGGATCAATTCAAGGCAAGTGGAAGCCTTCCAAGCTTTACTGATAGGAAACAAATTTTTGGCTTGTTTCTTATATATGATCCCTTTACAATTGTTTAATTAATCAACTTTTGATAGTCCATAAACAATGTTCTTCTGATTCAACAACTTCAATCCTTTAATATTGAGATGTTTATACCATAAGTACCATAGTTTGGTGCTATTTTGTTCACCAACAACTAGACTAAAATTTTTCACATTTGATATTTTAAATGGAAACATTTTGCTCTTGGTCATTAATGAGAAAAATATTTACTATTTTATTTTTTCTTATTTTATATCTCTTAAGTGTTACATGTGCTTAATTTTACAAAACAGGGCTTGTTTTATAATTTTAGATGGATTTTATAAGTTTGTGAATTTATTTGATAAATGTTGAATGTTGACACTGTTTCTATTTTTTTTGTCATAACTTAGGCTCCAGATCTTGGATTGAGGCAAACTTTATATTGATGGAAAGCTAAAATAGAGATCTACAACTTTTATATTTTAGTTAAAGCCCAGTTCGAACTCCTTCAAGCTTTTACTTAACCAACAAGCTAAAGTTATGTTTTTGTTCTAGCTAAACTTGTTTCTATTTTTAGGCCATATCTGGAGCTATAATGGTTTGATTAACCTAAAACTGATACTTAAATTCTTAGAAAACACAGGCCTATAACTTTTATGTTTTAGATCTTCTAGAATCATCAATTTCGTGGTCTTATTTTGCTTGCAAGACATGTCTATGGAAATTCACTGATTTATCTGATATAGTTAATTAAATTGTAAAACAAGTCTATCTGGACTTCTAGAAATAAGGAAAACCTTCTTCTGGAAATTATAATCCTAAGAGTTATCTAATCCTAGTCCAATTAGGATTTAGGCTAATTAGGTTATATAAATAGGCAAAATAGCTTAAGAGAGGAACACAATTCAAATACACAGAAAATTAAGCAGCACAACTTTTCATCAATGGAAGCCTAAACCTATGGTTGATTCAAAGAGTTGAGGTTCTCTTCTTGAGGATTATGAGATCATGACTTGTAATGTTAACTTTTCTTAATTAATTTTCCTCTTTCCCTATTTACTTGTGCTGAATTATTAAGATTACTTGTGTTGGATGTTAATTTGGTATAATTGATATTCTTCCTTGTGATTTCTGATTTCTTTATTACTTTATTAATGAATTGTGGTTGGTAAATCACATTTTCACACTAGGGTTAGAGGTTGAGAGGTTAATTTGGAAGTTTCTAGTTTAATTTCTCAATTTAATCAAATTCTATTATTAAATCAATTTCGATCTTGCATAAAAATTATAGCGGTTGCTTAATCTGCCAATCTTAATTAATCAAATTCTAGGCAATTGTATAGCATAGAATTCATGGATTATTGTAGAGTTTTTAGGTAATCCAAGTTTAAAGAATTAATTAGAAAATTTCAAATCCTAATTGATCTAAAATTAATCTAATTTAGGGCTCTCAATTTTCTTGAATCTACTATTTGATTCCATTAAGTTTCTTTCAAAATTTACTTCTGCTTTGCTTTTATTTTGTGCTTATTTAATACATTGCTTTTACATTAATTTCATGCAACAAACCCCCCAATTCTGTATTTTGTATTGTATAATTGCATAAATAGCATGCATTATACAACACGTATATATTGCATTCTGTTTCTGCACAACATTCTGTTTAATTACTTGGCATTCTATTTTCACATTTTCATTGCATAAAAATTTCCATAATTGTAAGTGTTGTTAGGAAATCATCTAGAAAAGGTAAAATCAAAGGATCACTAGGAATACGACCTGATTGTGCCACTGTACAATATTATTTTTCAGCAACTAGTTTTAATATAATTTTAGTGCATTACGGCGTGCACATTAGTCATTTGGACATTAACCATTAGTTAACCTATTTGCTTGTCTTTAATGTCACATGCTCCATTGTTAAATAAAATTCTATATCCACATGCTATTAGTTATCTAACACTTAATAAATTATGTGCTAGACTAGGAATAAATTGTACATTATGCAAAAGTTTCATCTTGCCTTGATTGGTTTTGATAACCACAGCTCCCTTCCTTTAACTTGGATTTCTATATCATCACTAAGCTTGACCTTTATGTTTTGACTCTCTTCCAATTCTTTGAATAACGACTTCATACTTATCATATGATTAGAACAACCATTGTCCACAAACCGCACAACATTTTCTACTTTGTAAGTATCATAATGAGCCATAAATAAATTACTTACTTCTTCAGTCTCTTTTGCATAGTTCATTTGCTTGTCTTTAGACTGGCAATCTGCCTTCACATGTCCATATTTCTTACAATTATAACATTGAATGCCACTCCTGTAATTTTTTCACTTATTCATGGACTGTCTTTATTCTATATATCTTCCTCTACCTCTACTACAATTGCTTTCTTGAAATATACCTCTTCCTCATCTTTTAGTAGCTACCTTATTCTTTTCTTTTGCATTAGATGTTTCCCCTTTCACTTGGAATGATTTTTCTTTATTCTTCTCTTTTGACCTATTAATTCTTGCCTTATGAGCTTGCAATGACCCCATTAGCTCATCAAATGTGAAACTTGTCAAAATTTTTGATTCCTCAATTGTGGCCGCTACATGATTAAATTCAAGAGTTAGACTTATTAATGCCTTCACTACAACAGTTTGATTAGTAATTTGATCTCTATATGCCCATATATGATTTATGACTACCACCACCCTTGATAATAAATCCTGCATAGATTCATTGCCTTTCATGTGTAAGGTCTCAAACTCATGCCTCAAAGTTTGGAGAGTTTGGAGTTTCATTACTATGACTTTGGATGAGCCTTGAAACTCAATTTGCAAAGTTGTCCATGCTTGCTTGGACATGGTAACTATTGCAATTCTAGAAAAGATAGTCTTATGGATTGCTTGTTAGATGAAAAACAGTGCTTTCAAATCTCTCTTCCTATTTACCTCCAACCATTTTTCCTCATCTAAATCAACATATCCATTTTCTACTAAGTCTTACAAATCCTAAAACTTGAACAAGTTCTTCAATTTGATGCTCCAAAACTTGTAATATTTTCCTTTGAAGACTGACATCGAAGGTTGAGATACACTCACCACATTGTCATTGGTTGCCATGAATCACATGCTCAACGAACCTACCTTTGATTCTAGAATTGTTGAAGAAAGCATGTTTACACATGGAAAATAAGACTGCAATAACTAATACTTGTTATGATAAAGCAAGGAAGAAATAACGCAGAGGAAAAAAAGATTCTACTCACTCTATTATTAATGAATAAAAACATGCCTACTTATAAGCTTACAACTGACGTAAATAAGGCATAATAATCTTCACAGAATGCAGATTTTTCCGTAACAACTAGCCAACTTATTGACCAAATAAATAAAAAATTTAAGGAACAAAAATAACAAGCACTAGACCAAGTCAAACACTACGTAAGAAGTCTAAGTTATCCATGTATGTAGCTTTTAATCAATCCTCAACAGTGCTAGTAATACCGAGGGGGCGGCGAAGGGCACGAAGCACAACGGCCGCAATAGCTTACGGACAAGGGAGCAACAGGAAAGAGGGAGGGGAAAAGAGAGGAAGAAAAGAGAGAGAGGGTGCCCATAGGCGAGGAGAGAAAGAGAGGGAAAAATATAAAGATTTAAGTTTTGATTACATATTTCATGCTATAAGCTTCCTTTCAAAATAAATCTAAATTATTTATTTCATTTAATTATTCTTTTTTTACCTTATTCTAACCATTTATCCTTAAAATTATCTTCTTAATATTTGTGCTTCCTATTTATTTAGCCTAATTATATCTTGTAAATTGAAAAGCATTAAAATACATATCTTGATATTCTATAAGTTTTAGGAGAACCATTTATTTAATACTCGCGTATATTTCCTTATATCATCACGCCCACTCTCACTACAATATTTCAAATATTGAGAGAATATCACTATGAAATTATGTAAATAATTTTTTAAAATAAAATTTTGGTTGAATAAATATAATTTGATTACTCTCGTTCATTAAAATAAATACATCAAGCATTTTAAATAATAAAATTTAAAATATTATTTAAGGATATTACATTATGCTAATTAAAATATTTTCCATGATATACGGAAATAGTTGAAAGCACATATAATAATTATAAATGATGATTTAAATATAACTAATTATTAGTTTTAAATTAAAAATACGTAGCCTTATTTTTTTTCTTTTGGTAATGTCGTAGTCTTAATGTTTATGAGCTATATAAGATTAACTTTTTCTAATATCAATGATGTAAACTTTTATTTCCTTTTAAAAATTACAGATTTGAGAAAAAAAATGCATAGGTATAAAGATAAGTAAGAAGATAAATCAAAAAGAGAATTATTATGATTTTATTTTTTTACATGCTTCTATTTTACTTTATAAAAAAACTAGTATTTTTTGTCAAAATATTTCATAGTATCATAGTTTTTTAAAATGTTGTAATTTTATATAAATTTTTATGTGATAAGGACATAAAAATTACAATTTTGCTAACCATAGTTGCAACATAATAAGTTTTTTTTTAAATAATTTTTATGAAAAATTTCTTATAATGAAAAGTTGTCAAATCATGTAAAAAATTTTAATAAAAATTGCAAATCTTATATACACAAAATATTTAATTGTGCATAGACGTGGAAAACCTAAATTATATCCAAGAAATCACAAATAATAAATGAGTAATAATATTTATATTTTCCAACACTTACTCTCTTTTCTATATAAAAAAAGCAGACTAATTCAACTCATTCTTTTATAAACTCAAAAAGTCTTATATCCCTAATATGAAAAGGGGAGTACAAATCAAGTGAACGTTAGAAAATACAAGTAACTTTATTCACGATAAAAGAAGTGTAAGTCCACTCAAATAGAGCGGGTCAACTTTATAAATATATAAAGTTGATGCGCATAAAAAAAAATGGTTATAATACACTAGTTGTACCAAGTAGGCCGTAAATAAGCCATAACCACATGATTTTAAAGCAACTTCATCTAAAAGTGGAAGAGTCGCCAATAATTTAAGGTTTGCATACACCAATTATTACTATGGGTATGAAAAAAATTATCTAAATTATAAATATAGTGGTTATATTGTCCAAAGATAGTTACAAAACCTATCAAGGGGACTAAACTATACAAATTTCAACAAAATAATTTATTTAAAATTTATTTTATTTTTTTTTCGAGTTTATATAGATTGATTTGGAAATTCATGAATCAAATTACAAATATTGATCAAACCAAACCATCCAAATTTTATTCTATTTTTCCACAAACTTATACAGATCATTCCATACTCATCCAATCCTCTCATTTTACATATTGTCCTGCATTTTTTTTAATAAATGGAAAAATAGTTATACCACTAGACATAATTGTACAAATTTTATAATAACTTTTTATATGTTTTACAAGTTTTTTATTAAAAATTATAGCTTTTATAAAGAAATAAGAGTTTTTTTGAATTTTTTATACAACTTTAAATGATAAAATTGTATTTTTTTTATGTTTTTATTCTTCACAAAATCATTACAATAAATTATCACTTGTGTCATGAACCATGCCATAAAAATTTAAAAATTGTCACAATTTTATCTCTTGTAATAGGAATGAAAAAATTCAAATAAATGTACAAAATATTAATATATTTATGTCACAAACCACTTATATCATGAATTAAGTTACATGAATATTTTATTTATAAAAAAAGTATCACTTTTGTCACAATATAAGTAGAAAAATTTTATTCATGATAAAATATCACTTGTATCATAATATAATAAGTAGAAAAATTTTACTTGTGAGAAATATATATAAATATATATATAATTATCAAATTAATTGAGTTTTCTTCCTAAAATTTGAAAAAAATAAAATAAAATTTAAAAAGATAAATTTATACTACATATATTAATCCATCTAATGGGACATATCAGTCGTAGTCAAGTTGATTAAAGTAGTAGGCAGAACAAACAATATTATTATATATATTTATATGCAAATAATAATATATAAATATATATTATAATAATATTAAATTATTTATATTTAATAACAAATTTCATATTTATCACTATATTATTATAGAAACTTTGAATAAAAAATAAAAAATAGTAGTTATGAAAATTTTTATTTAATTTAATGATAACCAAATCATTATGCTAAAGGAATAAAATATGCAATACAAATACAAATGTAAATAAAAATTAAAATTAAATTAATTTATAAAAAATTAAATATGTATGATCATTTAAAATTATAATTTATAGAGATATTTTTTCATATAATTCAGCTGTTATTGAAAACATTTTTAAAAAATAATAAAAATTACTTTATAGATGTAAGAATTTCACTTTTATCTTTTAATAATTTAATTAACAATAATTAATAAAAAATCTACTATTTTGAAATTAAATTTATTTTGTAACAGCGTAAGTATATGTATTAATCGAACACATTGAAAAAAATTATGTATAAGTACGAATTGCCCACTTGTGTGTGTATATATACGTGTGTGTGTTTATATATATATATATATATATATATATATATATATATATATATATATATATATATATATATATATATATATATATATGTAAATCAGGGCGAAACCCAAGATTTTTTGTGGAGGGGTAAAATTGTACACACATATAAAATATTATTAAATGAATTAAAAAAAATTAATAATAATATTTTTCAATTTTATTTACTATTAAATTAAATATTTTGAATTCAATAATTATTATGTACTACATAAAATTATTTAAATGATTGGATGGATGAAAATTAAAATAAAAATTATGGATTCATAATGAATATATCAATTTTTTTTATCATAAAAATGATTATTGTTAAAATGTCTTACTAAATATATATATATATATATATATATATATATATATATATATATATATATATATATATATATATATAATAATATAAGAAAGATAAATTATGATAAATATATCGATAAAAATTTAGAGTACATTACATAATATTGTAAATTATAAATACATATAATTCAAGAAAATAAGAATCGACATGATTTAAGATGCATATATAATGTATAAAAGAATAATATTTTATCTATATTCAATTTAGGATCCACACATAACAAGATTCTTAACCATAATTTTCTTGTCATGAGTAAAACATTAAAGTAAAACATTATTTTAAAATTATTACTATTATAAGCTAATAAATGTTAAAAAAAATTTACTTGTGATAATTTTTTAATAGAGAAGTGAACACAAAAGAATAAACTATAATATAAGTAGTTAACAATTAACATTCTATCAATTCTAAAGATAAAATCTGATTTATACTTTCGTTTAAAGGGGGTTAACATTAAAATTTAGGGGAATAATATATATATATATATAGGTGTGTGACAAGACTTTGTGGTGGTTCAGCCCCCAAACCATAAGGTAGTCCCTCTCCTGTGAATTTAAATATTTTATTTGCGGAGTAGTATATAATTTAAAATATATATTAATTTTCATCAAAAGTTAATACTTAAATTATTGTCAATTAATTTTTTATTTTTTGTTATAAGTACCTCACAAATGTAATTTATTGATTTGGTATTTTGCAAAATTTTAATTTCAATTTCATTCCACACATACTATTTATTTGTTATTTTAATCATTCCATTTTTATAATCATTAAGTCATTAACAAAAATACTATCAAATGGACTAAATTAACTAATTTATTATTCATGAAAGATAAAATTGATATAAAATATTGATGAGGGAGAAATTGACGGAAATGAAACTAATGATGGAATAAATGGGATTTTAGCTTCTAAAAATAAATATTAAAATAAAATCATAAAACGCTTTAGCATGGATTAAGATTGTATGTATATTTATGTTATATTTTATTATTATATAATTAGTACCACATGAATGCATTTTTATTTGTAAAGTTAATTAATTAACTAAAATTTTATATAAAATATATTATATTAAAATACTAAAGAAGTAAATTAGCATGATAATAAGCCTTAATATTCCTTAACTTAGAGATTCTTCATAAATGCAACTTCTAAATAAATAAAGATCTTATTGGGTTCGACAAATTATTAATTTATTTTTTTACCACAATTTTGTTTTGTGACAGTATGAGCTAAAAGTCATGAATATTTCTTTCTTATCATGTTTATACTCATAGCTAAATAACCTATTAGCAAAAAAAATATATCATTCATACTAGAAGACTCTTTTTTAGTGACAACTTCCTTGTTACGCACTACAAGAAAAAAAACCTACTAGAAATGACACAAATTATTAGTATAAAATTGCTTGTCATAGGTAAAAGAAATTGCAAATCGCATTATCTTTTGTTTCAAGCTATTGGTATAGATTCGTAGGTGTCGTTACTTGTACAAATGACTTTCAAAGTTATCGCAATAGATGGATTTATACAGTCAACTTGTATCATCCACGTATTATCCACATAGGGTCAACTGATATTTTTGTGGTTAAATAACATAGTTATAGAAATTTTAATCTTGTATGCAATTTTAACTATAGTATAAATGATAATTTATTATATTAAATTTATACATGATTATTATTTTTTAATGAAAAAATCATAAGATTCCATATAAAAAAATTTGAACTTTTATGATTTTTATATTGAATTTACATAAACACTTAAAAATTTTAAATACATGTTGAAGCATAAATCGGAAAACAAAACTTGATTATTTGTTGGTTTAAAGTTTGGTTGCTTCTCCGGTCTCGACCGGAATATACCGATATAACATGCCACAATCTTATGCTTGAATCTTTTATATGCCTTTGCCTGTTTCTGTTAATAATACTTTGCACCTCTTACTAAAAAGTTTTAGATTTTAAAAGAGAACATTATTAATATATTATAAGGATTTTTCTAATAGACTGTTTAGTGCTTTAATCTTCATGGATTCCTTGTGATAAATTTTTATATTCTTTATGATAATTTTGTGTTTTGCTAATCCTGCAAATTCAAAGGTTTTGCGTGCTAATGTTATAAATTATACTGACTTATGTACACCCGGTAGCTTAAACTTCTGGGTTCGCTGCTGACAATTCAATTTCAACAAATTACCAAGATTGATACATAAATTAAGACCTCATTTTGACAGTTAGGTTTATTAATTAGATGTAAGTTTTGTTTAGAGAACAAAGAAGCTAAACAACTGAATGCATGGTGGGATATGTGAAAGGCCGTTTGGAATTTAATTGATTCATGGTGATCAAGTGTTAGTTATATTAATGGATATGAACCGGATTCATATATACCAAAATATTAGAAGTTTATAACAAAAGATTCGAGGTCTAATATTTTGCTTTACTGGTCGTATTGGTAATCACATAGAAAAATAATTTATTCACAGTATAAATCTTTTTTTGTTTAAAGTGAAGAGAGAAAAAGAATTTGGAATGAGTTTTAATGATCCTTTTTCTTTTTGTTATCTAACCCTTTAATTGTCATTCTTTTACCTATTTATAGGCAGTTCATAAACTAGGTCATGAGTTGGGTTATGGACCCATTTTAAGTGATCTGAATCCATTATCCAACATCTTTCACTTGCACATAATGAGATCTATATTCTTTTAACATTATATAAGATAATATCATCTCTTATACTCTATAACAAATCATACAAGAAAATAAACCATTTGATTAGCATACTTCAAGAACTCTTTGCTATATATTTGTTAGAAATATATATAACTTCTCAATAAATAATGAATCTTGAGTAGACTTTAAGTATGCAGTACCCTAGATGATTTTTTTTTATCACATTTGAATTTCTCAATGATCTTATTCATATGCATCATATGCATTAGATATTATATTTATAATTATAGATACATTATAACTGGTATAATGATGAATACAAATGCAATGTGATGCATTTAATGATTTTCCTCTTTTCTTAAATCTCTTAATTTTAATTTAATTTGCTTTTCTAGTAATGCCCTACTAGAATGAATTTCTCATACTCCTTTAGTAATATTCTAAAATAGCAATCATTAAATTTAAATCTTAAAAAATAGGATAGAGTCATAAAGGAATAAATATGAGGTCTTTATTCTCTTAAAAGTCTCATATATCAAAGCTAAGATCTAGACTTTGATTACTTATATTAGTCATAATTTTCACATGTAGTATAAAATGCATGTTATGGTATTCTCTCCTTTTCTCATGGAGTGTATGCCTTCATATAATGTATTAATATCATATAGATAATAGTTCAGATATACTCAATGTTTAACCTGAGTTCACTACTCTTTCTCATTTATATCAAAACTCATATCTGGCAATACAAATAGATTAAGTGAATTCCTCATTAATTTACTTATGGTCTTACATACGACTTTATGTTATTCATTAATAAGGCGACATTCATATTTTAAGCTCGATTCTTAATTATCACTTAGATAAAAGGCTTAAAATTGTCTCATCTCTTATCAATTACAAAAATTGATAAGAGGCAATCACCTATGTAAAAGGGCTAATCTTTTATTTGTCTGACATACTTTCCAATGACTCAAGAATGTTTCAAGAAACATTCATACATCTATATATGTAAGCTTATAATAAACACATTTATTATTTAGACATTAATATTCTATGAACATTGTTAGGAAAAAAATTGTAATAATTATATTAACATCTATGCAATCTTTGGAATTTCACATGTTTTACAAATACATCATGAGGAATAAGGTTAATCATGGGATTTCCTACCACTTCCCATATAGAAATGTATTTCATGTTTATTTCTTTACGTGCAACCACATCTCTCATTAAGTTGTACTTTGTGTCTATATGCTTAGTTTTGCAATGATATTTAGGGTTCTTTGTGTATGTTATTACTACTTAGTTATTACAGTTTACTAATACTAGCATTTACACCTAAATGGTTTAAAAACCTTTTAAGCAACATTACATCTTGTACTGTTACTGAAAATGCTACAAATTTAGCTTCCATTATGGATAAGGCTATGTATGATTGCTTCTTATTATTCTAACATATGACACCATTATTTAGTGAGTAAATGTCCCTAAAGGTAGACTTCTTTTCATTTAAGCTTTGTTCTTAATTAGCCTCACTGTAACCTTTTAATTGCAATTTTTTTCTTTCATAACACAATAATAGTTAACAATATCTTTTAAATAGCTCAATATTCTTTCAACCGCTTTCTAATGTGCTGAGCCTGGGTTAGACTGATATTGGCTTACCATGCCAATGGCAAAATAAATATCCAATCTTATACACATCATTGCATACATTAAACTTTTAACTACATTTGTATAGGAAACTTTTCTCATATATATTTCTTTTTATGGAAACTTAGGACACTTTCTTTAGCTTAGACTTTCACCTTTAGCAATAAGAGTGTCTATGGGTTTACAATGCTACATTTAGAATTATTTGAGAATTTTGTTAATATAATGCTCTTGTGATAAAGATAATAATTTCTTAGAATGATTTCTTGAAATCTTAACTCTAAGAATATATGCAACTTCAATCATATTTTTCATTTCAAAATTAGATGACAACTATTCTTTAATTTCATTGACATACCCCTTACTATTTCTAGTTATAAGTATATCATTAATATATAATGATAAAATTATAAACTTATCCTTAAACATTTTCATATATATGTAATGGTTTTCGTCAATCATGATAAAATCATTTGACACAATCACATTGTGAAAATGAATATATTACTATCTTGAAGACTACTTCAAGCTATATATAAATTTTAGAATCTATAAAATTTGTTTTCTTGGTCTTCTTTGATAAAACCTACAAACTATTATATGTAGGTTTCCTCTTCCAAATCTCCATTAAGAAATGAAGTCTTTACATCTATTTAATGTAATTTAAGGTTTATACTAGCAATTATAGCTAGTATCAAATGGATTGAGGTAAATCTAACAATAGGTGAAAAGGTTTCTTTATAATCTATTCCTTCCTATTATATATAGCCTTTTACTACTAAGCTAGCTTTGTGTCTTTTAATAGTGCCATCAACCTTGCACTTGATTTTAAGAACCTATTTATTCTTAATGGTCTTACATATGTTTGGAAGATCAACAAGTTCGCGAACTTGATTTGATCTCATAGACTCCATCTCTTTCTTCATTGCTATTGTCCAATTTTCCTTATTAAGGTCAGAGAGAGCCTTTGTGATATTTCTTAGGTTATCTTCACCTTGTGTAATGGACACAAAGGTTTCACCACCTTCAATGTCGAAACGACGATAAAGAATATCTTTTCTACCATTACATCATAATTAAAGCTCTAGAGAAACATATTTTTCAAGAATCCTCGAATTGCTTCCATTTAGACTAAGATCATTAATTGTTTAAGTATTCTTATTTGGATTACTCCTATGCTGATCAAGATCACTATCATTCACAGTTGGAATTGGAAACATATTCCTTAAAATTCTCCCATTCAAAGGAAGTGAATCTTAAGCACTTGTATCTATAGTCTTATATAAGGATAAGTCCTTATTTATATCACCCTATTTAGGAAAATCATTCTTTAAGAATATGACATCTTGTGATTCAAATTTGTAAGACTCCCACTATCAGGTTTACCAATGAACATATAGCCTTTTGAATGTTCTAAGTATCTAATAAAGAAATTTTTTTTCTTAAGCACCTAATTTGCCATGTGGGTATGAGGTATCTAGAACATAAGTTGCATATCCCTAAAGTTGTAAAATACTCAGATTAAATTTTTATTTCATCCATAACTCATATGGTATAGTGCAAACTAATTTACTAGGCACATGGTTAAGAATGAATGTGGTAGTTAAGAGTACATCACCCTCATAAGTGATAAGCAAATTTGTTTGTACCATCATAGACCTAACCTTTTCTAAAAGCGTTTAATTTTGTCTCTCTATAACATTATTTTGTTGAGGAGTGCGTGGATTGATCAATTGATGTTGAATATCTTTTTCATCACATAATTATCTGAATCGATCAAACAAATACTCATGATCACAATTGGTTTATAATACTTTTATTTTTCTATCTAATTGATTTTTTACTAAGCTCATATAGCTTAAGAAGTAACTTGATGTTTTAGATTTGTGTGTTATCAAATAGATAATACCAAATTGCATTAAATCATTTATGAATGTGATGAAATATAAAGCTCCATGCTTAGCTCTCACATTCATTAGACCATATATGTTAGAATGGACTAATTGTAAAGAGAAGTCAACTCTAGTTCCTTTTCCATATAGTTTTCTAGCATTTTTTTCTAGCTAGGAAATGCTCACAAGTAAATAGATTTACTTTATCATAACTAGGCAATAGCTCTTTTTGGCTAACCTATCCATTTGATGTTAACCAATATGGCTAAGTCGAGGATGCCAAACATTCGCATTAATTACAAAATTATTCGACAATGTAAACATGGAATAATTAAAATTACATTCATAATGATTAGTATCCATGACAATAAAAATCATTTATTATATAACTGGATCCATAATGAGTTATTCCTAAGGATAATGCAATATTATCATTAGCAAGATATAAATTAAAATTAAGTTTTAATAAAACTAATATAGAAATTAAATTTCAACAAATCTTATATGCATATAAAACATCATGTAAGAACAAAGTTCGGTTACCTTGCAAGACTAACTTAAATATGTCTATTCCTTAAACTATAACTCGTACATTATTTCCTATATAGATCTATTTTGCTTCATGTGGTATTTGCCGAAATTTCATAAAGATGTCTCAATCCTTCACTACATGGTCTGTTGGCCCTAAGTTTACAATCCACAAAGGATGGAAATCTATTAGAAAAATAAAACCAGCTACATAAAATTCATTAACTTGAGTATAACTTAATACCTTCTTAAGTTCAAGGTAGTTACGAGCAAAATGCCTTTTCTTATTGCAATTAAAGTACTTGACCTTGGTCATATTCTTTTTCTTGAAAAGATGTTTTCCCTTCCCATGTTAGTTATTTGTTAATTTTTTATTAAAATGAGCCATTTTCTTTCTTGCATCTTAGGACCCATCCTGATGTTTATGCTTTCGCCTAAAAACTCTTCTTGAGTTAGATAAAGCCATATACACATCTGTATTAGGCTTGTAGCCTTAAGTCTTTCTTCTTTTAACTGAAGGTGGGGTACAACATCATCCATCATTTTGATGTTTTCATTATGGGTTAAATGCATCTTCATATGCTTTTAGCAATGACTCAAAGAGTGAATTACAACTTGAACTTCTTGCTCGTTAGTTAACATATGACTTGCATCATTTAATTCACTAATTATATTTGAAATTTTTCGTAAATATTTTTTCATTAAATGTTTAAATTTCTTTTTGTAAGTGTTAAATTTAATCGTGAGATATCTTAGCTTGGTCATAAATGTTTCACCTAACTTATTTTTTAGAGTGGACCACATGTCCTTAGCTAAGTTGTAATTCTTGAATTCTCGCATGATATTATTCTACATACTACTCAGTAATATAATGCGAATGAGAGAATTTTTCCTTTTTTAGGCTTTAAAACCCTCTTAGTCCCACCTATATTAAGCCATGTTTCTTATCTCAGGCTCTTCCAGGACAATATTAAGTGCTTCTAGAGCTTTTTGCTCTTCTAGCACATATTAGATTTTTATACTCCAAATTTCATAATTGTCACCATCTAATTTCTCACCCTTATTGAGTTCGGTGATAATGTTCTTGGAAGTAATAGCTATTGTGTTTTACATATAGACAAAATTGCATGTAATTAATGTCTCATCATACATATATATCTACTTTGATTTTAATTAATTATGTTAGGACTAGTTCACAAGTAAGGTTTAGAGTCAAAAGATTACTACATTTTCAATCATCATTTAAATTCTAATATGAAGCTAATACTAAAATAACTAATTAGGCAAAGTATACTAAATAAAGGAATTTATAGATATGTAATTTCAATTAAGAAAATTGCACAAATTGAAACATTTCAATAATATAATACATAAATATGGAAAAAAAATAAGAAATTGCATAAAATATTAGACATTAAACATCTACATAAAGTTTACAATAATTACAATATTTTCAAATATTTGATTCTATGTGGAAAAAGGCTAACAAATCTATTATATAGCTCTTGTGGAAACTATTTTTGGTACTAGATTTCTTATCTAGCTAACTGTATTTGAAAATAGTCAGGTTACATCTATAATTTAGACTATCTAAATAGTTTAATACAAATCTATAGATAATATTATTATATTATTTATGTCCCCTTTTCCTTTATAATAGAAAATCTAATATATTCTTTTAGTAATCTATAAGTAAGGCTTTCACAAGGCCTTTAATTTTTTTGAATTTAGATTTATCTTTAAAACAACAGCCTTTATTAACTTTTAAACTTTTTCCATGAAACTTGATGATACAATTTACAAGATGTACAAAGTTTTCTTTATAAACTTTTGAGTCAACTTGGAGATTTTTGAGTTTGACAATCAACCTATTAACTTCTTGTCTTTATGCTAAAGTTCATATGACTCTTGGTATATGTATAAGTCTCATAATTAATTTTCTATAACATATATAAAAAAACCTAATTAAATTACCAAAGATAATAATTTGTACTAAAAAAATTAAAAAAATAAAACTTAATTATGCTTTAAAAATGTCTAACAAAACTTTTGCTAAAAAAATTTGTACATCATATAAATAATGCATAAAATTCTCACGAAAAATTATGAAAAGTAGTTCAAGGTGTGAAAAAGATAAAAAGATGGCCTAGATAACATTATTTAGTTCTTAAAAAAATTAAGACAAAAAATTTTCTATTTTTGATTTATTGTGCTAGTATAATACATAAAGAATATTGGAGGGTTATAACATGCCAAAAAGAATGAATGAGTGACTAAGGTGTGGACAAGTACCACTATAGGCAAGGGTTAGAATCCTTAAAAGGATAAAACACCATAAGAATGTATCACATTTAGGGCAATATTTCTAGTGGATATTGCTGCTCCAAATTTCTAAGTGAAAGATTGAAGTTAAGCTGTGGGAAATGACTTAGTTAACTAAGGCATGTTGCCCAAAATGAAAAAGAAGGGATTTAGAAATTTACTGGCTTTAAGGTGGCTAAAACTGCATGAAAATCCATGAGAAAATTACTTTTTTTAGCTACGTTATACTTGTTTGACATTTTCGACTTTATGTGGCTGAATTTGCCATAAAAAGCTATGGCAAGTTAACTTTTTTGTGTTGGGGCCTAATTTATCTGAATGGTTTAGTTTTGAGGCAATTGAATTTGTGTGGAAATTACTTTTTATATTCTTTATGTCTACATCTAACATTTTCAGCTTTAGGACGGCTATATCAGCCATAAAAATTTGTAGAAAAATTACTTTTTACACTTATCAAACTGCCTGAGAATCCAAAAGATGTAATTCAGATATTTAATCTTTGGTCCACCCCAAAAGTTTTTTAATGGCATACTTGAAGTGCACATTGCTCAAAATAAAAAAGGACATTTTGAAGCACCAAGCGATTCACAAATCTAAAATAAAAAACCTCTAACTTTTCTTTTAATCTTATTAGTATGTATTTGCACATTTAAACTTCTCTTCTCAGCCTTTTCTCACCGTCTCAAGTTTCATTCTTTATCATCTAAGCAAGTCTATTGCTAACTTCTGCCTCTGATTGACAACATATACTTACTTTCCAATGGTAAGTTTGTATTTTTTTTGTTTCAATTTTCATCTATTAAGTTATAATTTCATTAATTGAATTTTTTAGGTAAATTATTGAAAATTTCTTCTTATACTAGTTGGAAATAAGAGTTTAATGATATTTTATGATTAGTGAATTTTGATTTGTTTTCAACTTAATTTTCATTTTGATTTTGAATAATATTATTGTAAAAATGTGTGAGTTATTTTTATACATTAGATTTATTATTCATAGAAAATTTGTGCTTAAAGGTGGAACTTATAGTTAATTTTATGCAGTATTTATCTGATGGAAAATAGTTATAAATTCAAATATGTATATAAATTAATAAAAAAATAAAAATTATATGTTAACTTTAAATTTATTATCCTTTGAATTAATTAAATAATATTAATATAATTTAAAGGTAATAAATGAAGTTCTGAAGTATTTGTTAAATGAGATATGATAGAGGTTTAATTATGTGAATTATTTTAATAAAAATTAAAATATGTGCATTATATTATCTCTGGTAGTACATGTAAATACCTTGTCGCTTTTACAGTTTTCCAACTAAATTATTTTAGCATTCAAACTTGTCATTTTCTCTTATAGTACATATAGACACTACAGGAAATTTAAGCAATTTAATATTTTCTTCTAAAATTATTTTTAAAATTTAAAAACATAAATTTAGAAATTAAATTGTCATACTATTTGAAAAGCACAAATAAATATTTAATTAAAATAAGAATAAGAAATATGTAAAAAAATAACTAAAAAACCTATTGGTGAAGAAATAGGTTGACTTCAATTAAAGGCATAGATTTTATGGATGACAAATTGATGGACAAGTTTTCATATTATATGGCATACAATATCTATATCATTCGTACCATAGAATTTTCCTTAATTAAGAATAATTTATTGCAAAGTTATTTTTTGTTATGATTGAATTTGTGTGGCATTTGTACATTTGAGAAATAGTTTAAAGTTAATTAATGAATAGATTTAATAAAATAAAAATTTATAGATTATATGAGATTTAAAATTTGTGTAATTATTTGGTTAGTGTAAATTTACTATAGATTTATACTTATATTTGGTTTGTAATTAAAAATTTTGAATGTGCGACCATTGGATTTAAATGGGTTGCTCACAACATTGATTTGAATTTATATGATATATTGTAGGTTTTGATTCACTTGACAAATGGATATTCCAAAGCATAAAAAATGGATGTATAATAGATTGGCTCCTCATAAAAAAGGACATAGCAATGAATTTTTATCATGAGTGAGGCATCTTATTGCATTTGCTTGTTAACAAAAAATATTTGCTAGAGATAGTGTAATTAGGTGCCTTTGTTTAAAGTGACAGAATAGAAAATATATAATTACAGATGACATGAGAATGCATCTTTATACAAAAGGGTTTATGCTTGGATATTGGTGTTAGCATTATCATGGTAAGGAACTGCCTTCATAACATGAAGATGATAATACAGGGACTTTTATGAATGAGAATAGCTTCAATAAAGTTAACTATCTTGAGAATATGATTTTTAATGATGCTAGGCCTAGCTTTGAAAATTAATATAACTATAATATGGAAGAACACCTTAACCCTAATGCATAAAAGTTTTATAAAATGTTAAATTCTGCTTAACATCTATTATGGATGGGTTGTAGTAGTCACATAGAGTTATCTGTTGCAGTGAGGATGATGAGCATCAAATCTAATTATAACGCACCTCAAGGTTGTTTTAATAAAATGATGAAGTTATTAAGGGAACTAACCCAATTGAAAATCTTATGCTAAAAAACCCATATCAAACTAAAAAGGTAATTTTAAAGATTGGTCTCAAACACAAAAGATATATTGTTGCAAAAATGAGTGCATATTGTATTATAAAGATGATGAAGATAAGAGACATTGTAAATTTTATAAGACACCTCGATACACTAAACAACTAGTTGGAAAATAGAGATATAAATAAGTTCTTCTGAAAAGAATATATTTCTTGCTACTGATATCTAGGCTTCAAAGATTATATGTTTCTAAAAAATTAGTTGAATATATGAGATGGCATTATGAGAGTCGACAAGAGGAAGGTGTGCTTTGTCACCTATCTAATTGAGAAACATGGAAGTATTTTGATAGAATATATCCTAATTTTGCTTTTAAACCTCAAAATGTTCACCTTGTTTTATGTTCTAATGGATTCATTCCATTCACCCAAGTTGCTATCCCGTATTCATGTTAGCCAATTATTATCAAACCATACAATCTACCACCTAAAATATGTATTACCTGACTTTATATGTTCTTAACTTTAATCATTCTCAAGCCACATAATCCTAAATGTAGAATACATGTATATTTGCAACCATTAATTAATGAGTTATAAATCTTATGGAATGATGGTGTCTTCATATACAATGTTTCTAAAAAATAAAATTTCTTGCTAAAAGTAACATTAATGTGAATAATCAATGATTTTCCAGCATATGTTATGTTATTTATATGGTCCACTACTGGAAAATTAGCATGTCCAATATGTATGGAAAATAAAAAAGCATTTACATTGAAAAATGGAGGGATATAATCCTAGTTTGATTATCACATATGCTTTTTAGAAAATGATCACATATATAGGGGGAATAAGGATGCATTCCTAAAAAAATAAAGTTAAAAAAAGTCCACCCCTTTGTAAGTTGACAAGTGTTGAAGTTTAAGAAAGGATATGGATGATTCCAAAGGTCATAGATAGTTAGCCTATCAAGTTGTCCGGTATATGAAAGACAACAATCAAACAAAATAAAGCATATTTTTTGGGGATTGCCATATTAAAAAATAAGCTTGATTTGTCATAATTTAGATATTATACACATTGAGAAAAATATTTTTGACAATCCTTTTAACACTATTATGGACATTAAAGGTAAAAGCAAAGACAATGCAAAGGTGAGGATGGATTTATAGGAATATCGTAAGTGAAGGGGCTTGGAACTTAAAGATATCAGCAATGGTAAGGTTTATAAATCAAAGGCAATGTTTACCTTCACTAAGGAGCAAAAGAAAATAATATGTGAATGGGGTAAAAAAAGTTAAGAATGACAAATGATTATGCTACTAAGTTAGGTAGGGATAATAATATCTCCGCGAGTAGATTGTTTAACATAAAAAGTCATGATCGTCATGTATTTATGAAACGTCTTCTTCCTATTGCATTTAGTGACTTACCTGACCCTTTGTAGGGCCTAATCATTGAATTAAGTTAATTCTTTAAGGACTTATGCTCTATGACATTGTGGGAGAGTGAACTTGTAAAACTGAAATGCAACATCCCATTAATGTTGTGTAAATTAGAATGGATTTTTCCACCTGAATGCTTTGATTGCACGAAACATTTGCCTATTCAATTACTATATGAGGCAAAAGTTGGTAATCCTATACAATATATATAGATGTATCCCTTTGAAAGGTAATATATTATCCTAAGTAATTACTTCCTTTTCTTGCATTAATGATATACATGATCATCAAGGTCACTAACTAATGCTTTTTATGGGTTCCTCAATAAACTTAAGAGTAAGGTAAGAAATAAGGCATATGTGGAAAGGAGTATATATGAAGCACATTTAATTTAAGAAATAGTATAATTTTATCAATATTATTTTGTACTAGATATCCTAACTCAAAGTACTTGATTAGGTTGAAATGTGGATTGGTATAGAGAACCTTATGTGCTAACTTCATTAATTTTCAACCAACTTAGCTAACCATCTGGAAAGTGTGTTCATCAATTTTTGACAAATAAAGAACTATCTATAGCTACATTCTATGTTTTGTTGAATTGTGATAAAGTTCAACCATACTTAAAGTAAGTGTGCAAATCAAAAGACCTAGTAATTATATCATATTAATTAGTTTAGTTACCCTTCTTATAATAATTCATGCAATGTATTCATTAATCAAGTGCAACAAGTCTTGCAAAATATCATAGATTAAGATGTCAAGAAGATGATTGAAGATAAATGTACCATTTGGTTTCAAAATTATATATGTCTCTTTCTTTCTTGTATTTAAGCTTAAGTTTCTTAAATAATAATTGAATTAGCAGTGTTTTGTATTCTAGTGTTGCAGACAGAACATAATGCTTATTTATGAGATCTTGCATGTGGTCCATTACGAGAAGTAAAAGCATAGCCAATGTATTTTGTGAATGGATACAAGTTTCACACTAAGTCATGGAATGAAGGAAAAAAATCTATCAAATGTAGGGTTTTTGTGAAAGGTACAGGGAATGTAAACTCTATTGAGAATGACTTTTATGGCATCCTTTATAAGATAAGTTAAAGTATCTTGGTCAAAATGACAAGAAGTTAGTTCTTTTTTGTTGTGATTGGTTCAATCCTATAATTAATTATGGTATGAAAGTGCACCCATTATATAGGATAGTTGAGAAAAAGCATATTAGAAGATACATAAAGTATGATCCTTTTATTTTTGCTTAACAAGTTATTCAAGTTTATTACGCATCATATCCTAGTTAGTAAGGGATAAGTTGGATTGGTGGGTTGTTATTAAGATGAAACCAAGATGTCCAATTGACCATAGCCATCAATTAAAAGTTGTGTATTAAGATGAAGAAATGTGTTTTGTGAACTAACTTATTGATAATGGTCAAATTGGCACACTACGTGACATTCAGGGAGGCTTTAAGGAAATTAAGCTATATGTTGACCTTGCGAGCTAAATTATTACTAATGAAGTAGAGAGTGAAGATGATAAAGATGATTACTCTAGAAGTGATGATGAGCATACTGATGATGATAAAGAAGAAAATGACCCTATTAGTGATGAGGTAAAGCATAGTGAAGGAGATTACACAAGTGATTGATGATATAATAGGTAGAGTATATAAAATATTTTTGATGTGATGGTTATGTACATATTACATATATATATTCATATTATATATTTTTATATTAAATATTTTTATAATGTTTTTGATGATATATATTTTTGATAATATCCATATTATATATATTCAAAACACTATACATTCAAAATGTTGTGTGAAATATCAAGCAAATTGAAAAGTGTACGAATGGCATGCATGTTTCTCTTAAGGTGTAGTGTCTTCAATTTGAGTTCTCCCAGTGAAGAATTTTGCTCATTTTTTTGAAACCCTCACTTAGTATGTCTCTTTTCCCAAGTTATCTTTATCATTTGTCGAAAAAACAGTTCACCACTTCCTTAAATTTTCCCTCCACCTGTTTCCTAATTTCTCCTTTGTAGGCACCTTAACGTAGCAACTCCTTTAAATGTTTGCAAGGTAGGAAGAAGGCCAACACGTCGCCATGCACAACAAGCCATTTTCCCAAATTTTCCCTTCGCTTGTTTCCTAGTTTCTCCTTTACAGGCACCTTAACCTAGCAGCTCCTTCAAACATTTACAAAATAGGAGGAAGGCCAACACGTTGCCACGTACAACAAGCATCCTTCAAACATTATCAAAGAAGTTCTTTAGGAAGTTCAAAAGCAGATTTGATAAGTAACTTTCTTCTTTTCTTAAAATACAAATTTACATCCCCTCACACTTAAGCTTAGTTATTTTATGGAAAATATGTTTCATGCTCTGTATCAATCTATAAGTAATGGCATAAAAATTTCTTCTTTCCACATTATATTTGAGAATAATGTTGGTGGGGAGATGGAACTAAATCACTGCCTCCTCTTCAAACATATTTTTGGTGCATAGTTTTTCCTTTTTCCTTTTGTTTTTCCTTTTAGTCTCAAAGTGTTCTTAAAGATCTAGTCCTTTGTGCATGTTTGATTATTTTTATTTGTTTTTTTATAATAATATATATTTTTCAAAATTTTATCATCTTTTTTATTCATAAATCCAAAATTGGATCCCATTCAAAGGTTAAATCTTTGTTGTTTTTGGCCACTCGGTGCATAAAATATCGAAGATTAGGCTTAGGTTTGTAAAGCAATGCATATTATTCTGAAAGACGATTCAGCAATAGTCTTGACTAATGACAAAAAACAAAGATTCTTAAATTAAGGTTAAGGATTGCTACAGACAGGAAAAGGTGATAAACTCGAATATAAATTCAAGAATTTGACATGAAAAATTCTTAAATTAAAAATATGGAATCACAATTAATAGGTGTCCAAATTATAGACATGGACATAAAGATATGAGCAAATATTATAATTTAATCCGTCATTATATATAAAAAAATATATTATAAAATAAAATACCCATATGTATTATTAAGAAATGAGTAAATAAATGCTAAAATATTAAATATCTTTGTTGAAGCATATTAGCAACTAACTACTTTTATCCTCTTTCGACTTTTCCCAGTTTTTAATAAATATCTTTTATCTTCCTAATTTTTAATAAATATCTTTCTGACTTTGTGTTCTAACAATAAAAAAAATTTATAACTTCTTTGATCACCTTGTCCCTCTCCTTTAAATCTTTTTTTTAATAAATATGTCCTTCATCTCCCTTCTATTCCTTTTTATCTCTATATTGCTTGCGTCATTGCCATCAAATATAAAGTGATGATTGAGTAAATGCAATTTATCCATATGAATACTAGCAAGAATTCTTATAATATATTGCCAACAAATTGTGATTGTTCATAATACCAAATATTTTAATATTATTATATCTTTATTTTAACAAATAAATAAAATCACCATTTAAAATTAAGAATCTTTATTGGTCCATAATAAGGTCTAAGCTAAAATATTAAACAATTACTTTTTTTTCAAAAAGGTTTTTTAAGCTTAATGCTCTTTCAAAAAGGGCATGGCCAATGTTAGCATTTTTCACAATCTATTTCTACAAATTAAAGCTATGTTTTATTTCACATGGATCATATTATTGCTTTCAAGGAGCTAAACTTCCTAGCTTGAGGTTGTGATTTAATAGTTCTTCTATTTCCTTTTTGAGATATTTTAGTTTATTGGAATAGTTAGTGAACTAGTGATATATATGATTTGTGACTGTGATGCAATTCTAAATTTGTGGTTATGTCAAACCAACCCTTAATTTTGGAATCTTATTAGAAACATGATTATATCAAATGATGTGTGCTATTATGTTCTTTCAAATTTAATTGGTTTTTAATAGTATTCATAATGTTTGTTTCACTGCTTTATTCAACACTAAAGAGTTTTGGTTTCTCATTGCTTTGCAACATTAGTCTTTTAAAAAGTCCAGTAAAAAAATTGGGTTATAAATGCAATACTAGTGGATCTCACCAATACTCTTCATTTTATACAAGAAATCTACGTCTTTTATCAATGTTCCATTTAATAATATATGTTCTTACTTTATAAATGACCGAGAGATATCATGAAAGTTGTTCTAGAATAAATCATTTACGAGGATGGGAAATAATAGAAAATAGGCCTTTGCCATTTGTTCCAAAGCTTCAAATATCTAGCCAACCTCCATATGGCCAGCCTTTAACGCATCAAGCTAGCTAGCCTTATGTGCCACCATTTGGCCAACCTCCCTTATGACCACTTAGCCAACCTCTTATCCCACTAGCTAAGTAACTTCCCATGCCACCACCTGACTAGCCTCTTGAACCACCGCTTAGTCGACCTTTGTGCCTCTACTTGGCTAGCCTTTCATGCTACCAAACTATCAATACTATGGTGATCAATCCACTTTTATGCCAACATTAGGATATTATGGTGCATATCAATACCCACTCCCTCATTATTATTAACCACCATAATATCCTAACATACAATATTTTTCAATATCTGGTTCAAATATGTTGTAATCAATTTCATCTGCCTCCAGTCTAACATCCATTAACTAAGTGGATACATGCTAATGGATCAAACCTGATGGATACATGTAAGTATAACCAAATATAACTTCAATGCTAGCTGACTTTCAATATTTAATTAATTATTATATTTGAATGAATCTTTTCTTACAATATTTGTTTTGTACATAGATTCAAGCCTTCAACTTAAGTTATCCATCAAATATCTGCTATTATTGAAAGCAAATTTGAGAAAGCTTAGACAAAATGGTCAAATTTTGATAAAAATATATAGAAAATATACTGGGGAATGTTCAAGGTATGCATTTTCTCCAATAATGTTATTTTCCCCTAATTATAATTACTTATTTTTATTAATTTTAGTAGAATATTCTCACAAGAAAACATGAATAGTAATATGTTTATAAACTTTCAAAAATAAGTTCACTCGATTTTCTTTGTAGATAGTGATAACGTCTTATGCACATACATTATTAATTAGGTGAAAAAGTAGCAAATAGAGAGAGTTAATTCAATTAGGCAATGTTGAATCTATAACTATTATGAAAACTATAATAATTAACACATAATTATATGAATATAATGGCAATTATAACATGTGTATAATTGAAAACTCATAATATAACAGCTAAGAACCTTTTCCAACTATCGAATAAGAATGAATTTAATGTATGGTTGACTTAGTGTAAATACCTCTGTAGATTTTTTTTTGGATAGTTAACCCCTATATATATATATATATATATATATATATATATATATATATTTATATTGGATTTTAAAGGTAAATAAGAGCACTACAGCTTGATACCTGTCCAAAAACTTCATGCAAGTAAAAGAATTTCAGACTAAAGTATTGATATGTTAATTTTGTTATGAAAGTAAAACAATATGGTGGATAAATATATAAAGAAAATCAAATTTTATAGCATAAAAAGGAGGGAAATGAATCTAGTGTATTGTTTAGAAAAAGCATTGAAATTTCAAGTAGAAATAGATTCAAAATTTTTTAATTTGAAGTTATAGATTCGGTAATAAAATATGTGTTTTTATCGATTTGAAATGATATGTTTTTCAATGTCTTGTTACTAGGAAACAACCCTAGCAAGGAAATTTCCCATGCAATGTTTATTTTTATTGTAGACATTCATATAATGTGGATTCTATTGTATTATTGCAACTTACAATAAAAGTTGTAACAAGAAATTATGCTGCTGAACTTGTAATTCTTTTTGAAACAAAGTAGGAAATTTCTTCTGGTCATATATTTATATAATACACTATTATCATTTTCATAAATATGCAATGTTGTTCCATGTTATATAGTAAGAAAATATACTTTACTGACTTTTACATATATGGTTTCTATTGCTGTGATCATACCAACTTATGTCCTCACTTGCATGTATATACATATATGGATTTTCATAATAAGGTGTGGATTCACCAATGATTGCATTTTTTTATTGTTTTATACAAATCTCTATGCATGAATGTATGCTAATGGTACTGCTCATTTTGCTAGGTAAGGATGATTACTTTTGGTTCTCTCCTGTATGTTATTCTATCTTGTTTTACTTCTTGAGATAACCATATTTGTTGGTGCACTACTAGTTTTATATGTTTTATAAGAAAAGTTTAAGTGGGATCCCCAAAATGAAGCGAAAATGAAGAAAAATTTCATGCATAAAGGGGTTGACCACTTGAGGGATATGATAAGAGATGTGAGAAAATCTTGCAAAAAACTAGCTTAGGTATCTGAGACATCTTGGAAGACAATGATAGATTATTGGGATAATGAAGACTTTCAAAAAGAATCCATGCAAAATAAAATGAACTTAGCTAGTGGCAGTAGGATATCACTTCATACTAGAAGTTCAATTCCAATTACTGAATATAAAAGGCGATTGGTAAGATGATTACCACTTTTAAAGCATCTAATGTGTTACTATGTGAAAGTATATTAATATATGTTATTTGATAATGTCTATGTATTTAGGAAAAAGAGCGTAGGAAACATCCCTTAAGTTATTTTGTTGTACCCACCAAAAGAGAAATGCTTCTTGGATTAATAAAAAAAACAAACAAACTTATGTAAGATATATTATACAACTATTTACTTATTTATTTGTTATTTAAATAATTGACATACAAGATAATGTTTGACATTTCAAATTATCTAGTTTTGAAAGGAAAATTTTCAAAAAAGGAGGATTAAATCCCAGTTTGCTGATTCACAAGTCAAACTAACATTTGAATTATCTAATTGGACAAATATTGTTCGAGGGAGCAATAGAGGTAGGATTTATGGGCTTGGATCACAAGCATATCATGTTATACATCATGAGAGTGGTAGTAGGTTAATCTCAAGTTCATAGCCACCAAGGCAATGAGAAATGGAAAATAGAGTTCAACAGAAAGTGGAAAATAGAGTTGTTACACTAGAAGCTGAGTGGCAAAATTAGTTAAATCAATATGAGTTGGTACTAAAATCTTTATGTGATTGCATCGAATTAACTTTACGTATTCCTAACCCTCTAGCACATTTCCATGATCCTAGTAATTCTACATAATAGTAAAGAGGAGATCATTAGCACAAAGTTGAGCATCACCATGATTCAAATGATGATTTAGAAGATACCATTTATTAGTTGTTTCTTTCTAATTACATCATTTTTGTATGAATGATTTGATATTTGAATTCTATATTTACTTTATGTATTAGATTTAAACATTATTAGATATGTTAATAAATTCTGAATTTGGAATATCAGGCCTTCAATGACAAGAGTAACAATATAATTTGATATTTGGAATTTACAAATTTTTCAAAAAAAAATTTTCTGTAACAATATCAATTTCCCATATCTTTCACATGGTTGAAACTGTGGGAAAATTTTTGCATATTTGCTCATTTTTTTCAGAATAAAATTTTCTTTCATAATTATAAGGTTAAATTAATCTATTACTCCTTATAGTTTTAAACTTTTTTTAAATAGATACTTATAGTTTAAAATTTTGGATTTGGGTACCTGTAATTTTATTTTATTTTTAACTGGGCTCTTGATGTTAAACTTCCATCCAAATTTGTTAAAATTAGCTGACATAACATTCTAATATCTGGATGATTTATTTAAAAATAAATAATAACATTTCATTTTTATGTAACTTAATGATGCCACGTCATATATCATGTGATTAGCACATGATCGCAAACAATTTCTTAATATCAGGGATTCTATATTATTTTTTGTTTTCCTCAAATTTCTTGGCTCCTACCTACATAACGGCCATCTATATCATGGACAGAAAAAATAATTGAGTAACTATTAATAATCGAGTGCTTTAATGAAGAAATTTCTTAGAATATATATAACCAATTTGACTTTTAAGCTATACTCTTGTTCACTCTATTATAGTATTATACAAGTCAGTAAATCAATTCGAACTTGCTTTTTCCATGATTAAAACTTCCTATGCTGCATAATTATAATTTAAGATGACAAAGGAAAAAAAACCTATGGGACCTTCAGCCAAGCAAAACTACTTCAAGTGATTCCAAAGAGGAATACAATACTAAAGACTTTAGAATCGATCTGGTTCTTCCATTAGAGAAGCTAAATCTTGGGCCTAAAAAGAAGCTTCTTGATCTTGACTTCAATGGTTTACTCATTTACAACATTCAGGCTCACCGCCTTGAAAAAATGCCTAAGTTTCATTGCCTTAATGGAAGGTATGGAAACTTCACTAGTATATTACACTGGATATATATTTTTATGTTATACTCTCACATGATGTACAATTATTTTACTAATTTTTTAATTTAATGCTTGTAATGATTTTTATATGGCATGCAATATGCAATGTATAAGAGGCTATTTAGTGAAGAATTTATAAAGTTCTGCTTTGAAAGATTTGAAGTGGGAACATGGCCAACTACAAAGGAGTTAATAACATAAAAACAAATGATTATTCTCATTATTAATAGATAGAATACCAGAAATTATGAGATATAAGTTATCAAATGATGTGTATGCCTGGATGCATGTTATCTAAAAAATGAAAAGTAAGAAGAAAATTATACAACGACATATATATTACTGTAGGCGTGAAAAATCTCATACATTTGATTATAGAGATATCCTTTATCTATTTCCTGTGGAACTTTGAATGGCTAATTTATTGTGTGTTTGGTTGGTGATATCCAGTTTATATCAAAATATGAGTTGTGCCACAATTGTGGTCGATAGATAGATGCCTAGGAAATATTTTGGCCATTCTAACTTGGAATCAAATGAGCTCTTCATCTCCTACACTACTCCAGTTAAGTGCAATTAAAAGATTGTTTTGAAATATCAAAGGGTTTTTGGTATCAATTAATTATATCAGTGATATGAAGTTTTTAATTAATAGAGTAGGAATGATACTGCTTGTATTGATATTATAGATAAAAATTAGTAGGTAAGTATATAAAATATTAGCTATGCTATTTATATCTCTAGTTTAAGACGAGAAAAATTCAATTGTCACACCTATCAACTAAGTTGAAAAAAGATTAAATAGTACTTGTTAGGCCAAAGGCTTAAATCTTCACTAAAACCTTGATGCAAATCTAGTTGTTTAGATAAATCGTGTACTAGTGTAGAAACATATTATATACTAAAAACTTCAAAGTTCAAACTTATTATAAGCCAAACACTTACTTTAGCTAACCACATCTTTGGAATTTTTCACTCCTGCATTTTTCAATGTGATTCCTTTCTTTCTGCTTTCCTTTCCAGAATTGCATTTTTTTTTTTACAATTAAAAAAAAAGGAACAAGAGGCATCAATCTAATCATGTATTTGTGTTTTTCTTTCTTCCTCATATATGTTTCATATAAATTTTCTAAAGTTACTCAATCTAGAATTTTTTTATTCATGATGATTTCTTCTCAACAATTTGAAACTACATCTAATCATTCAAAATTTGAGACTAATAATGTTGAAGATTAGAATATTCAAATTTATTTTTAACCTATAAACAAACCATATATTTCATGTATAAGATTAAACATGAAAACATGCAAGAAAATGTGCTAAAAGCTATCAAAGCATAAATTATCAATGAATATGCCAAAATCAAGCAGAATTGATTGGAGGTTTATTGGTTCTATGTGAATCCCTTCTTTCAAGACCAGGTTTCTTAGAGATTTAGCTTTATATCATGTTGAAGGGTAGTTGACACTTGATAATATGTTTGTGACTAGCTTTGTTCAACTTCAATTAGTGGAACAATATCATGAAAAAAAAATAAACACTGTATTTATGCTCACAACATTTGCACTACATATTAAATAAACACCACTGCATATAATTGACAACCAAATTGATTAAACCAAATTACTTATAACTTCAAATTTTAAATAGGCATTAGCATTAACTATTACATAAACATCACTACATCTAAGGTGAAATTGCAAAAACACATAATTTGCTGATAGAACTAAGTGCCATGACTTGGCATTCATAGACTGCGTAGTCTTGATTGACAAACTTACATTAAAAAATATAACGCACTAGGTGGAATTGAACTCAAAGTGCAATACAAAAAAGAAACTAAACATAAATTATAAACTTTTCATATTTGATTGCTAAACAGTGTTTATGAGGCATTGAATGACTTTTACATGTTGGTAATGCTTCTTCAAACTCCTGCTTGTACACTTTCTACTCTAGAAGCCTCTACACGTCCTGCCTTTGCATGTGCCCTTTTGGTTCCGCATTTGGATTGGCTTTTTTACTTAGTCTAGAGTTATCAACAATAAATGTGGAAAAACTAGTAGTGGATGAATTTGTGCAAGTCCTTTGATTATGGCTATATTTTTTGCATGTAGAACATCTAAGACTAATGTCAATCCTACGAAGTTTATAAGGATGGTTAGCCTCATCTGGCTCCCTTCTTCTCAATGTTCTAGGCCTACCTGGTTTATTTCTATGTGCTAAAGGAAGAACCAGTTTCTTATTTGAGCTTGGCCAGAGATTTTCTCCATTAATAGGATTCACAATAGGATTATAGCATGCCCTGTAAGTTATTGCAAAATAGTAATTATTGACATAGTTATCTGGGTCATCTCCTATATGAAGTATGCAAGCACATGCATGTTTACATGGTAGGCCCGTCAGTTCCTAAAAATTGCAACTAAATGTTCCACTTTCCAAATCAACCACATATTTTTCTGGGAAAGTTCCAACCTCAAACTTTTGTGCACCAACCCATTTCACTATCCATTTACCAGATTCACAAACTTTTTTATCTAATCTTGTCCTAGGCTTTGGGTTAAGCTTTCCTTTGTACACTAAACCTTTGGCTCTGTTTTCAGCAAACCTTGTCATCTAATAAGTCCTTATCCATTCAAGCATAGTTAATATAGGCTTATCCCTACCCTCTAAAATTTTGCCATTAAAAGCTTCACTAATATTATTCATGATCATGTCACATTTGGAGTAGAACCTAAAAGCTAACCTTAACCATAGTTGTTGTGGAATCCCCATCAAGTGGTTGTATGCCTCTTTCTTCACTTTCTTTATTTCATTCATGTGTTTCTCCCATTCCTTTTGAGTAGTTACCTTTACTGCAGCCAATACCATGTTTCTAAGAATGGTACCTCCTCCACAATTCCTTTTTATGTTAGCATAAATGTGTCTTATGCAATACCTCTGCTCTACACCAGGAACTACAGTTTTAAAAGCTAGAACCAGTCACTACAATCCAATAAAAATACAATATGTCATAAAGTGAAGAAGAAATAAATATTAAATATTGTAATAAATTAAGGAACTAATTTGTAAAGTAAATATTACTTTTTGTTGGTCTGAGATAAATACCATCCTCCTCTCCATGCCAATATCTTCATTAGCAAGGTTAAGAACCAACAACAAGAATCTTTCACCTCATATTCAACAACAGCCACAGCAAGTAGAAAATACTGATCATTTGGGTCCTTAGCTACAGCAACTAAGAGTTGACCACCATACATCCTTTTCAAATGACAACCATGAAGCCCTATTATAGGTTTGCACATGGCAAAACCCTGCTTTATAGGTTCAAGGCACATGTAGAATCTTTGAAATCTAGGAGGTAAAGTAAGGGCAACTCTATCTAATAGTAAACCAAGGGTAGAACCAGGATATGATCTCTTTACTTCATCAACATAATCCCACAATTTGGAATATTGCTCAGTATATTTACCTATTAATTTTTCTGTAGCCTTCCTCCTAGCCCAATAAGCTTTGTTCACAGAGACTTCAGCCATGTATTTCTTTTTTACAGTATTAATGACATCTGTAATCTTCATTTTTTGGTTCCCTATAGTATTGTCAACTATCTTATCTGCAACCCGCTTGGATGTTACTAGATGCCCCTTGAAAGTTCTCACACACATATGCTTATCCTTGAGTGTTTTTAGCCTAAAAGTATCAACTCCTCCTACCTTGCTAACAAAACACAATCGCTTGCAATTTTTTGCTTTGCATTTTGCCCTACACCTCCTAGAATCATTTAGTTTAAATCTAAGATCCCTTCCATTCAATAGACACCATTCCCTCATAGCTTCTCTAAATTGTTTAATGCTTGAAAACTCCAATCCTTTCCTCCATGGGTAATCTTCCCACATTTTCTTAGGGTTGAACTTAGGGTACTTAGGTCCACTAACTTCCACCACATCTTCATTAGAATTAACTCCACACTATGTAAGGATTCTGACTCAAAATCATTATCTTAGTCTCCTACTTATTGTCCAAATGTTGGGTATGCTAATTGCAATCCAATTATAAGGTTTTCAACATTCTCTCTATCATTTGCCCTTGCATCCTTCCTATTAGCATCTTGTTGGCCAGCATCTTCCTTATTAATCACATTGGTATGTAAAACCTGCTCGCATGGATCTTCAAAAAATTCATTAGCCCTCTCAATTGACTCTTATTTCTACATCTACATAATGCTTGAAGCAATCATCATCGTTCTTCTCATCTGCACTATCTTCAAAATCAATGTTTCTAACATGGCTCTCACTACTATAATCTGCTTCCTCATTCTCTGAATTAGGACCAACACCTTACTCTTTCTCAACTTCTGATAAGGTCAACACAATTCCATCTCTAATATTGTGTCCATGTGTGACAAATAAATCTACATTCTTAAAGTTCCTCCACAAAGCAATCTTAGCTAAAGCATCTGTATCATCTTTTATCTATTGAAGTTTATAAAGTGCAAACACATCATCTGCAAACCATATCTTAACAATACCAGTGTACCCGAGAGTCTTCAATTCAACAATAATTTCTTGTAAGGACCATTCATCTAATCATAAATCCTTCATAATTTTGATTTGACCGCCAACATATTGATTTTGTAAAAACTGACCTCCATGATGTAGTGTAATACTAAACTTAGAGGTAGAAAAGAAATCCGATTTTAAAGCTGCAAAAAATTTCAACAAAGGATACTAATTTGGTTATTTAATTAAAAATATGGTATATTAAACAATAATTTATGTGTATGATAACCAAAAAAATAACTAAATAATAACTGAAAAAACATGCTCATTTACTAGTAAATAAACCAGCAGAAAATAATGGACCATAAATATAAACTAATGTTAAATAAATTCAAAAAGATTTGCAGTTATTTGAAAAAATAGTTAAAATCACCTTTTTATTTTGTTTATAATAATTAAGTATGTAATTTATTACCACAATTAAGGATCACTATGATAATGGAAAAAACTAAATAATAACTCAAATAATCTTTTTCTTTAATAAGTTAAACCGTTGAAAAATAAAACATAGTAAATACAAACCACTGTTACTAAAGCCATAACTATTTACAAGTATTCAAACAAATAAAGCGAAACTGTGATGACATGGATGATTGCATACAAATAAGTACCTACAGTCATTTGCATTGTAAATATACAATTTGTTTATGATTCATATACAATCTAAAACTTGAGTCATTATATGTAACGGAACGGAATTTGTTATATGCCCTATATACTGCCATAAATATTTACATCTATTTGCTTTTTAATTCTTTTTAAACTAATTATATATGCAACTTATGACCGAAAAACGGAGTTATATAGATTTAAAGGTTTAGAAGTTCAAAAACGGGATGGAACACAGTAAAAATCAATATTCTGTCATGAAAAACAACATAGAAAACGTTAAAAAAAATGGACATACCTTCTTTCCAATGCAATCTTTTGAGGTTTGATAGCTTCTAGTGAGCCCTACGGCGTGCTCCTGGTCCAACAAAAAGTGCCAAGCAAGAAGATTTCAAGGCTGAGAAAAAGGTACGACTATGGCCTCCAAAGAAGGTGAGAGACGAAACCAGAGTAAGGGAAAAAGGAAAACCCTAAAATTAAGTTGTAATCACATGTCAATCACATGATTTCTATGACTTATTACGTGGCATAATCAATCTAGGTGGAATTATGATTATCTTTTCATTTTTAAATAAAACATCTATGTAGGATATTAAGATACTATGTCAGTTAATATTAACATACTTAGATGGAAGTTTAATGGAAAGAACTTAATTAAAAATGGAATGAAATTATAGGTATTCAATTATAAATTTTTAAATTGTAGGTACCTATTTCAAAAGAGTGTGAAACTACAGAAAGCAACAGATTAATTTAACCTAATTATAAAGATTTCATATTAGAAACAAATGTGAAATCCTAGATTTCCCACGGATTTCCCACAGCTTTCCCCTGGATACATTTTATATTGTGACATATATATTGTGGGAAAACCATGAGAAATTTCATAAGTAAATTTGTGGGAAACATTTGTGGGTAACTGCACATGAAGTTCGTGTCAAATTACTTTGAGAAATTCTGTGTGAAAGCCGTGGCAAATATCCATGGGAAATTACCGCGGGAAGGTGCCATAGAAAACAATTTGCTATGCCTCCAATTCTCACAAATTGAAGAACCATGGTAAATCCATAGGGAAACTTCGTGATTCACGAGAAATGCCACCCCAAATGACAATCATCTTTGTAGCGAAAGGGCCTTCTTTTTTTTACTTTTTTTATGATTTTTAACCATTTTTCAATTATTTTTACTTTTTTAATTGTTTTTCAAATATTTTTAATAGTTTTTTAGCCATTTTTGACCTTTTTTATTTTAAACATTTTTCAACTAGATTTTTGCACAAAAACTAAGAAAAAAATTTTAATGGTTCCATCAATTCTATTCTTTGTTTTTAGAACCCATTTCCCCCTCTCCTTTTTCTTTTATTGTTTCAGTTGCAAAAAAAGGAATAGCATACTTTAATGGTTTTATATTTTTTTATATGTCTAGTTGGTGTTCATGGCACTCACACATACTATGATTACAATACTATTTAACCATGACCTATACCATAGGCTAATAGCAATGTTTTGTGGCACTAGCATATCGTGATTTCATTCTTTGGAAAACTTGACTTCAACCATCATATTTCTATTTCTTCTTCAGTTAATATAAAATTGCTAGTAATCATGTAAGCTATTATGTATAGAAATATAAATTTTGGATTATAAGATAAAAAATACTAAAGGCATTCAATACATGTAATGCATATGACATTACCTGAGACATTAACAGAGAATATGGACTTGCTTTCATATTCAAAAATAACAAAAATAACTATACTATCATATTAATAAAGCAGTAAATAAATATTGAAATATATATATATATATATATATATATATATATATATATATATATATATATATATATATATAAGAGATCAAAAAAATAAACAACCTTATTTTGATACCAATTATGTCATGTCAATGGATATAAATCAGATTTATATATATTGAAATATCAGAAGTTTATAGTAAAAGATTTGGGATTCAATATTTTATTTTTACTAATCGTATTGGCAGTTATACAGAAAGACAATTTATTCATAGCCTAAATCTTCTTTTGTTCGGAGTAAAGAGAGAGAAAGAATTTGAAATGAGTTCTAATTATCATTTTTTTCTTTTTATTATCTAATCTTTTAACTGTCTTTCTTTTATCTATTTATAAACATTTCATGAATCAAGTCATAAGTTAGGTTATAGATCCATTTTGAATTACCTAAATCGATAATCCAACATTAAGGGTACCTAGAATTGTAAATCTTAGATCAATTATGATGATAGTGCTAGGGGTAAACACATGAGCCTTTCCTTATCCCATACTTTATCATCAAAGGTAAAATTTTACTTTGTATCATATTATAATTTTGAGGACAATATTCTTCCACTTTCATGTCATACAAGACAATAAATTTTCACTAATATTTTCAAGAATAATGAAAAAATAAAAAATTTCAATTCTAGAAATTAAAAGCTACAAACTTGCATGTTGCTTAATAATTTCAAATACTTGTATATAAGAAAAAAATCTAGATTTATATATTATAAATTATGTATAATTAATATAATGTTATAATAATAATTTCAAACATAAAACTGATTTAAATAATTTGAAATAAAAAATAAATTGAAACATAATCAATAAAATATTATTATTTTCTTACTTCATCATCTTATGAGATCTTCATGTGTTTTTTCTTTTAATGATAAATTACTAAAATGACAAAAATATTCTACATATATATGCATTGATGTATATATGCTAGTATATAAGCTACAAATATAATAATCTTATAATGATGGACCCCATAAAATAAGATAAGATATTATTATCCCATTTTAAATATTTAATTCGAAGTAAAAATTTATCTCATATCCTGCGTTAGAAAAATATTAGACTATCTTTGAGTTTTATTAGTGCAATTTCCATGAAGCAATGAAAACCGAGACAATTTTCCATTTTTAATTCCAAATTTGTGACAAAAAAATAAGCAAGGATGTAAATTTAGTTTCTTACCTTTATCATTTTTTAATAAAACTGATTTATAATTAACTTTCAGCAATTAAAATTATTAAACACTTTTGTTAATCTTTTAATAATCCATTTTTTTAATATATATTTTGATGTATTTATCGAATAAAAAAAAGATTTAAGTGCATTGATATACCATTAATTTAAATTATTAAATTTTATTTATATAATATTATATATAAATAAAATTTAATAATTTAAATTAATAATATATTAATATAATTGATGTTCTATTACCATTACTTAAGGTGAAGGGAGAGCGCAGAAAAGAGCGGGCAAAACTAAGAGAGAGACAGAGAGAGACAGAGAGACTGATAGAGAAGCGAGTGGAAGGAAATATAGGGATAAAAAGAGAAAGATACGGAGGATAAGAAAGAAAGTAAAGAAAATAGGCATGGGCAAAGACATAAAGAAAAAGTGTGGCAGAAAGAGGAGCAAAAAAGGTAACATGGGGAAAAAGATGATTATATAATATAACGTAATTTTAAAAAATAATTTCTAAAATATGGTACTGTATTTTAAGATAATATGTAAAATAGTCTTCTAACTATTATGTGTCATTCGTATGCTTATATTTATAGTCACAATTTCCCTTTTAAATTTTTATCGTATAATATGTTATAACTGTAATACCTTTTTTATATGTAATTTTTAAATAATGATAGAAGTGATAATCTATTTAATACTTGTATATAAAATTTTAAATTCAAACCCTAAACATAAGAAATAAATCTCCTAAAACTACAATACTTTTATTCGAATATGAATAAGTCATAATCATTGTATTACATAATGATTCAAGAAGATAAAAAAATTTAAAAGTTTTATTGAATTTAATTTTATAAAACAATTATTATTTTAAGAGCATATCATTCTTATATTACATATAATTTTGATAGTCGAAAGAAAATGCTATAAGTACCAAATAAGATCCAAAATTAAATTATGAATTTTTTATGGAGATCTTTCATTGTATTAACTCATTAACAGTTTATATACCTATTATATGTTATCCTTAGTTTTTGCATTTATCGGAAGAAATTTCTTTAAATTAAATTATTCTTTAAATATCATTTACAAATAATAAATGGGAAGTAAAGAAAGTTTTTATTATTTAATTTGTAGCCTATTTATACCCTACCCCTTACCTTCATTTCAACGTCTACAGAGAGTGAACAGGGAACTAAGGTTGAAAGATGGCTTCCGTCTCCGAAGCAGTGAAGCCTCACCTGGTAATGACTCCATTTTCAATGCAAGCTCATCTGATTTCAATGCTAAAACTTGCAAAATTGCTTCATTACAGAGGTTTTCACATAACCTTTGTCAACACGGAATTCAATCACAAACGTTTGCTCAAATCAAAAGGTCCAAACTCTCTTGATGGCTTGCCGGACTTCCACTTCGAAACCATCCCAGATGGTCTTCCTCCTTCAGATCCTGACACCACTCAAGACGTTATCTCTCTCTGTGATTCAACCAGCAAGACCTGCCTTGGGCCGTTTCGTGACCTTCTTGCCAGACTCAATCACTCCGCCGCGGATGGCCTTATCCCGCCGGTTACTTGCTTAGTTTCTGGCGCTATCATGACTTTTTCCATCAAAGCTGCTCGCGAGCTTGGAGTTCTTGCCGTCCTCTATTGGCCTGCAAGTGCATGTTCATTTCTGGCTATGGCACACTGTCGGGATCTAGTTGATAGAGGCATCATACCACTGAAAGGTATCCATATAATTAAGTGTATTTATCAACTTCACATATACATGGGTAGATAAATGAGTAGAGATAAATTTACAATTTCTTGAGACACAAGAGGTTGCTCATTAGAATTAAATCTTTGGCGAGCGCAAGGCACTTTGAAGATAAAATTAGTTCAAAGATTTAGGACTGCCATACAAATTTGATCATTAAAGTTATATGAAGAATGAAAGAGAATTTCTTATTTTTAAATGTATACCTTTAGTTTTACAGGATACATGTATTTCAACAATGTTATATATACAAAAAATGAAATTAATTTTGAATCTAAATTAAAAGGTGTTATTAAATATAAAATAATAAAATAAATTTATAAAGTTTAATTCAATAAATATAATTTATTCAAAATTTAACTTCAAATTTTATTTTTTTAATATTTATAATATTTTTGCATGTAAATATACTGATGTGCTGAATTGAGGTAGTTGGGAGTTACTATACCACCGTCAAATTTCAATTAGCATGTGATAATAAAAGAATGAATTTTGCTTCGCACTTCGATTAAAATTGCAAGTGATTGCATGTGATTGTGAAAAAAATTATACTTTTTCATAAATTTTATAAATTTTGTAACTTTTATGAAAACCTTACGATTGTGTTAAATTGTGGGGCTGCAATTTTTTCATTAAAAAATATAATTTTTATATAATTTTTATGACTTTTTTCATAAAAAATTATAATTTCATTAATTACAGAACCCAAAAAAATTAATTCTATAAAAAATAGAAATTTTTATAAAAAAAATCTCAATATTTAATAAAAAAATTATGAGAAATCATAACAGTACTAACATCCAAATGTATTAAAATTTGTACTATGTGCGTTAGTGATAGCACTGATTTTGTAGCAAGACTGGAGGGAATTTTTACTATTAAATATTAATTTTTCACCAACAACCGAGATTAAAACGCCAATTCAGGGAAAATTGAACATTGGCAAATGACTCTTCTCACCTTTTTTTTTTTCCTTTTTTGGGTTAATGACTCTTCTCAGTTTTGCAATAAATCAATATTATCACTCAAATATACTAGGGACATACGTATAAACTATTTATATGAATCATAATTATTGTAATTTGGAATTTTAATGTGCAGATGAGAATTATCTTACAAATGGATACTTAGACATGGAAGTAAATTGGACTTCCGGTATGAAAAATATTCGTTTGAAGGACCTACCAACTTTTATAAGAACTACAGATCCAAATAATTCAACGTTAAACTGGGGTATTGGTGAGGTAGAAAAAGCTCAAGAGGCCACTGCTATTATTTTTAACACATTTGATGAAATTGAAGGTGATGCAATAAATGCTCTTTCCTCCATGTTTCCTCCCACTTATACCATAGGTCCGATTCCTTTGCTTTTGAATCAAATTCCACATAATCACCTGGAATCTTTGGGTGTCAATTTTTGGAAAGAAGAAAACGAGTGTCTACAATGGCTTCAGTCAAAGGAATCAAGATCAGTGGTTTATGTGAATTTTGGAAGCAGTACAATTATGTCGATAGAGCAATTACTTGAATTTGCGTGGGGATTAGCCAATAGCAAGAAACCCTTTTTATGGATAATTAGGCCTGACCTTGTAAATGGAGGTTCAGTGATATTATCAACTAAGTTTGTGAATGAAATCAAAGAAAGAGGCCTAATAGCAAGTTGGTGCCCGCAAGAGAAAGTATTAAGCCACCCATCAATTGGAGGGTTCTTGACTCATTGTGGATGGAACTCTATGACTGAGAGTATCTGTGCTAGAGTGCCAATGATTTGTTGGCCATCTTTTGGTGATCAGCAAATTAATTGTAGATATGCTTGCACTGAGTGGGGTATAGGAATAGAAATTGATACTGATGTGAGAAGAGAGGCGATAGAAATGTTGGTAAATGAATTGATGGTGGGAGAGAAAGGGAGCAAGATGAAGCAGAAGATGATAGAATGGAATAGAATAGCTATGAGAGATGCCAGACCTGGTGGCTCTTCCTACATAAACTTGGAAAAAGTGATTAAAGATGTACTTCTAAAACGAAGGGATTAGGTGGATTATGTTACTTATACCCAATTATTTTTATTTTCAGCATATGATATATTGTAATTGTAAGAGAAATTATAAATGATGAAGATGATTAGAAGTAAATTGTAAAGACAATTACACAATAGTCAGAATGAAAGTTTGGATATGCATATCCTAATTGCTAAGTGGATTATCACTTGGTACATATTTCTTTTAATTAGTGTTATACACATCATAAGTTGTGTACTTCAACTTCTTTTTTTTAAATTAATTTGATTTATTTTTAGTGTAAATCAATTTTCCACTATTATCTACTCATATATTACTATATTATTAAAAAAATATTAAAATTCTTTTATTGTCAATAAAAATTCTTACTTAATATTGATTTTTTAATAAGATGTTATCTTTTTATTCATTAATAATATAAAAAATTTTACATCAACAATGAAGGATCAAATTTAAACTTTGTTTAAGTTATATAATTGTTTCTCCAAATTGAAGTATTTTAAAAATTATCCCATGTGCGTACGTTCCAACATTTAAGATAATCTTTGGATATTAAACACATTTATTTTTTTTCAATGTTTTCTTGACATATTAAATGGAATAAAGTGCGAGTGCATTTTAAAATTAAAATTTTATTTTATCATTTATAATGTTCCATTTTTAATAAAATGACATGAAAATAAATTAACCTAATTATGCTAATTAAAATAATTTCCATAAGGTATATAGCTATATGGAAATAGTTAAAATCACATATAATAATTAAAATTGATGATTTTAATACAACTAGTTATTAGTTTTAAATTAAAAATACGTATTCTTAAAAAAAATTGGTAATCGACGTAGTCTTAATGTTTATGAGCTATATAAGATTAACTTTTCCAATATCAATGATGTAAATTTTTATTTCCTTTTAAAAATTACAGACATGCGGAAAAAATAATGCATAGGTGTAAAGATAAGTAAGAAGATAAATTAAAAAGAGAATTATTAAGATTTTATTTTTATACATGCTTCTATTTTACTTCATGAAAAAACTAGTATTTTTGTCAAAATATTTCATATTATTATAGTTTTTTAAAACATTGAAATTTTATGTAACAAGGACATAAAAAATTACAATTTTACCAAACATAGTTGCAACATAATAGGTTTTCTGAAAAATAATTTTTATGAAAAATTTCTTATAGTGAAAAGTTGTCAAATCATGTAAAAAGTTTTAATAAAAAGTGCAAATTTTATATACGTACCTAAGATATTTTAATTGTGCATAGACGTGGGAGACCCAAATTATATTTAAGAAATCAAAAATAATAAATGAGTAATGTTATTTATATTTCCCAATATTCACTCTCTTTTTTATATTAGAAAACGTAGACTAATTCAGCTCATTTTTTTTTTCAAGTCCAAAAAGTCTTGTGTCCCCGGTGCGAAAAGGAGAAAGAAGATGGAGTGAATGTTAAAAAATACAAATAACTTTATTTATAATAAAACAAGTCTAAGTCTACCTAAATAGATGGGGTATATTAGTTGTACCGAGTAGGCTGTAAACAAGCCATAACCACATGATTTTAGAGCAAATTCATCTAAAGTTTAAAGAGTTGCTAATAGTTTAGAGTTTGCATACCCTAATTATTATTATGGGTATAAAAGCATTACCTAAATTATAAATACAATGGTTATATTGTCCGAGGATAGTTATTATGGTTATTAGGTTTGTCAAACAAATTAAACTATTTAAAATCTAATATAATTTTTTATGAGTTTATATAGATTGATCTATAGATTCACAGATCAAATCATAAATATAAATCAAATTAAACTATCCAAATTTTAGTCTATATTTTTCACAAATATATAAGAACTATTCCGCATTTGCTCAGTTCACTCATTTTACACATAAGCATACAAGCTTCTTCTTTTTTTTTTATAAATGGAGGAATAGTTATACCATTAGGCATAATTGCACAAGTTTTATGATAACTTTTTATATGTTTTACAAGTTTTTCTATTAAAAGTTATAGCTTTTATATAGAAATGAGAGATTTTTTTTTTTGAATTTTTTATAGAACTTTAAATGATAAAATTGTATTTTTTATGTTTTAATTCTTTACAAAATCATTACAATAAATTATTACTCGTGCTAAAAATTATGCCATAAAAATTTAAAAATTATAATAATTTTATCTCTTATGATAGGAATAAAAAATTTAAATAAATGTATAAAAAATTAATAAATTTATGTCACAAAAAAATGTACCCATAGTGAAATGTTATTCACATCATGAATGAAGTTACATGAACATTTTACTTGTGACAAAATGTCACTTTTACCATAATATAGGTAAGAAAGTTCTACTTATAATAAAATCACTTGTACTACGATATATCCACGACAAATATATATATATATATATATATATATATATATATATATATATATATATATATATATATATATATATAATTATCAAATTGATTGAGTTTCTTTTTTAAAATTTGAAAGGATAAAATAAAATTTGAAAAGATAAATCTATACTACATATACGGGTTCATTTCGTGAACTTGACATTAATTTGTAATTAATATTTAAATATGCATGATCATTTAAAATTATGAATTATATGAATATTTGTTTTATAAAATTCAATCTTTATTGAAGAAATTTTTAGAAAATAAAAAAAATTACTTAAAAGATGTAAAAATTTTACTTTTATCTCTTAAAAATTTAATTAAGAATAATTAAAAATATATATTATTTTGAAATTAAATTTATTTTTAAAAATTTAATTATATGTATTATAATCATATACATTCAAAAAATTACATATAGGCACGAACTGCCCACTTGTGTTATATAAAAAACAATTAGTTATAATATTTTCAATGTTCCTTTTAATTCTATTTACTAGTAAAATAAATATTTTGAATTAGATAATTGTTAAGTACCACATAAAATTAGTTTATATAATTGGATGAATAAAAATTGAAATAGAAATCGTGAATTCAAAATGAAGATATCAATTTTTTTTGTATCGTAAAAATAGTTGTTGTTAAAATGTCTTACTAAAAAAATCTAAAAAACAAAACATAAGAAAGATAAATTATGATGAATAATGTTGGTGAAAATTTAGAGTACTTTACATATTATTATAAAGTATAAATATGTATAGTACAAGAAAATAAGAAAAAAACATAATTTAAGATACATATACAATATATAAAAGAGATAATATTTTATGTCTATTCAATTTAGGATTCACATATAAGAAGATTCTTGATTATAATTTTCTTGTTGTTAGTGATTCATTGAAGTAAAATGTTATTTTAAAATTATTATTATAATCTAATAAATGTTAAGAAAATTTTACTTGTGATAACTTTTTAAAAGAGAAGTGAATATAAAAGAACAATAAAGTATGATATAAGTAGTTACAATTAGCACTCTATCAATTTTAAAGATAAAGTTTGATTTAAACTTTTGTTTGAGGGGACCAACATCGAAATTTAGAGGGATAAAATATACAACATATGCATAAATGTGTGACAAAACATTGTGATTCGGCCTTTCAAACCATAAGATAGTCCCACCGCTATTATGAATTTAAACATTTTATTTGTAGAGTAATATATACTTTAAAATGCATATTTAATGTTTCATCAAAAATTAACACTTAAATTATGATCAATTAATTTTTTAATTTTTCTTTTTATATTAGGTCCCTCACAAATGTACTTTTTAATTTGGTATTTCACACAATTTTAGTTTTAGTTTCATTCATCACATCTTATTTATCTATTATTTTAATCATTCTATTCTTATAGTCGTTAATTCATTAATAAAAATACTAATAGAAGGATCAAATTAATTAATTTATTATTTGTGAGAAATAAAATTGATATACGATATTTGTAAGAAATAAATTTGATGGAAATAAAACTAGTGATAGAATAAATGGGATTTTAGCCTATAAAAATAAATATTAAAATAAAGTCATAAAATTTTTTAGTATGGATTAAGATTATGTGTATATTTATATTATCTTTTATTATTATATAACTAATGCTACATGAATGTATTTTTATTTGTGAAGTTAACAAATTAACTAAAACTTTATATAAAATATATTATATTAAAATATTAAAAAAGTAAATTAGCATGATAGTGAGATTTAGTATTTCATAACTTGAAAAATCAGGTTTGATTTTTCATAAATCTAACTTTTAGACAAATAGAGATTTTATCAGGTTTGCCAAACTATTAGTTTTTTTTTTTGCCACGATATTGTTTATAGTAATATGAGTTATAAGTCATGAACGTACCTTTCTTATTACATTTTTACTTATGTAAAAAAAAGAAAAATTATTAACAAAAAAATCAATTATATCACAGGATTTTTTTTATAACAATTTCCTTGTCACACGTTACAAGAAAAATGACCTGTTGAAAACAACAAAAAATAATCAATATGGAGTTACTTTTCATGGGTAAAGGAAATTGTAGACAACATTATCATTTGTATTAAATCATTAGTATAAACTTCTAAATATTGTCATTTATATAGGTGACTTTTAAAGTTATCACAATAGATGGATCTATAAAAATGATATATATTGTCAGAATATGTGGGTCAATTAATATTTTATAATTAAGTAATATAACTATAAAATTTTTGGTCTTGTACATGATTTTAACCATGGCACAAGTAATAATTTATTATAGTGAATTTATACATAATTATTATTTTTTTTGAAAAAAATTCTAAGATTTCATATAAAAAATTGAACTTTTATGATTTTCACATTGAATTTACATAAACACTTTAAAATTTTAAATACATGTTGACGCATAAATCGGAAGACAAAACTTGATTATTTGTTGGTTTAAAGATCGGTAGCTTCTCCGGTCTCCACCGGCATATACCGATATAACATGCCGCAATCTTATGCTTGAATCTTTTAGATGCAGTTGTCTGTTTCTATTAATAATACTTTGCACCTCTAACTAATAAGTTTTAGATTTTAAAAGAGGACATTATTAATATATCATAAGGATTTCTCTAATAGAGTGGTTAATGCTATAATCTTTATGAATTCTTTGTAATAAATTTTTATATTCTTTATGATAATTTAGTGTTTTGTTAATCCTGCAAATTCAAAGGTTTTCGTGCTAATATTGTAAATTATACAGGCTTACGTACACCCGGTAACTTAGACTTCTGGGTTTGATGTTGACAATTTAATTTCAACATATTACCATGATTGATACATAAATTAAGACCTCAATTTCACTGTTAGGTTTATTTATTAGATGCAAGTTTTGTTCAGAAAACAGAAACCAAATAACTGCATGCATGGTGGAATTTGTAAAAGACCGTCTGGAATTTGATTGATTGATGGTGATCAATATTAAGGGTACCTAGAATTGTAGATCTTAGATAGTCACGATGATAGTGCTCGGGGGATACACATAGCCTTCCTTTATCCCATATGGAACATAAAATATTGCTTTGTATCATACTTTTTGAGGATAAAATTCTTCCGTTCTCATGTCTCACGATAATAAATTTCCACAAGTATTTTCAAGAATAATAAAAGAAATAAAAATTTTAATTCTAGAAATTAAAAGCTATAAATTTACATATTATTTAATAATCTCAAATACTTATATATAAGAAAAAAGGAAAAATTTTGGATTTATATATTGCAGATCACATATAATAAATATATAATGTTATAATAATTATTTCAAATATAAAATTGGTTTAAACAATTTGAAATAAAAAATAAATTGAAATTTCAATAAAAATTATTGTTTTCTTCCTTCACCATCTCATGAAATCTTAATGTTTCTTTAATTTTTTTTAAATGATTAAATTACTAAAATGACAAAAACATTATGCATATATGTGCATTGATGTATATATATTAGTATATAAGATAAAAATATAATAATTTTATAATGATGGATCCTATGAAGTAAGATAAGATATTATTGTCTCATATAAGATATTTAATTCAAGATGAAAATTTGTCTCATTTATTGCCTTACTTAGCAATATATATCACTACCTCTGAGTTTTATTGATGCAATTTTCATGGAGCAATGAAAAAATTGAGACATTTTTTCATTTTTAATTCCATGATTTGTGAGAGAAAAATGAGCAGGAATGTGAATTTAGTTTCTTATCTTAATTTTTTTATAAAACTAATTTATTATTAACTTTGGCTGATTAAAATTATTAATCACTTTTGTTAATCTTTTAACAATCCTTATATTTTTTAAATATATATTTTGATATATCTATAGGATAAAGGGAAAGGCTTCGGTACACTAATGCACCGTTAGTTTAAATTGTTAAATTTTATTTATCTACACAGTACTGTATAAATGAATGAAATTCAATAATTTAGATTAATGGTACACTAGTACAATTAATGTATTAAAATCATCATCTAAGATAATGGGAGAGCAAAGAAAAGGAAGAGGAAAAAATAGAGAGAGAAAAAAGTGCTAGATTTTTTATTTTTAACCTATTAATTTAATAATAAATAGAATACAAAAAATTTGGCTCAATATTAAAGCAACTGTTTGGCTGAACCCAAATGAAAATCTAATCTATTAATGTAGTAATGGATAATTCTCGGTGATAGATTGACTTACTAATTATTACAATATACAAATAAGAGTCACTACTCCTAAATTTTAAGTTGTTCTATTCACTTCCATCAATGACAAAACTTCTCCCTAAAATATTAATTCACAACTAGGGTTTTGATTAGAGAAATAATATTTATTGGAAGTTCATGATGAAGGCAGATCATGATACAATTCATGATTGACATAACTTATTTCATATGAATTCACTTGGTATTTCTAACCTTCATCATTCCTATGTTTTATTATTGTATCTTTCATATGATTTTGTGTAACAATTTTTTATAAAGATTTAACAATTAGTCGTATTATTATGTAAATTCAGAAACTAGTTTGTTCTTGAATAATTTAAATTTTATGATGAATTTTTCTAGATCAAATGGCTATAAATTTCAATTATTTCATAGCCTTTAAAATTATTAATTTATTGTTATAAATATCATTTTTTAATTATTGTGAATGATTTGCAAATTTATTGTCAACAATCAATTTTATCAATTGCATATGAGTTCATTGTGCTGTTATGCGAATTAAAAAATAATAATCTTATGCATATGAAATCTATTTTGAGACTCATCAGCATGAAGCCATGAAATAAGCCGCATTGGCATCTAGTAAAATGAAAACAATTCATATTTGCGACACTTATGATTGATTCCTTTTATGGCTATCATGAATCTGTTTTGTATATATACTAGATTTTAGTTCCATTTCTATTACTTTATGCTTCAGTTTTTATACTAGATTTCAGTTTATCTCTCTCTCTCTCTCTCTCTCTCTCTCTCTCTCTCTCTCTCTCTATATATATATATATATATATGAAATGGTTTCAAAACAAATTATCTTAAGAATTTTGGCTCATTGCAAATTTGCTTTCAACATTTCTAAAAAAATCATAAAGGAAAATTAATGCCTAGTTTACTATTTTTTTTATTGAATGGAGTTTATGTTTGAAATTTTTTTGAAAAAATCAAATTCAATATTTGGAATTAGAGTTTAATGTCTTGAGAGTGATTTCAGTTATTATTGCATTCCTACAAATGAATAGCATTTAAAAGAATTAAAATCCATGTTTTTGACATTAAAAAGCCATAAAGTTCCAAAAGTGGTGTTTTCGGAAATTTTTCATCACATTAAACCAAATTTTAAATGCATTTTTCTTGGGTTTTTTTGCATTAAAATGCACTAAAGCATCATTACAAAAAAATTGTTAAAATGCAATTTTTGAGCATTGTTGGGTGCTGCTCTCCAAGCTGATTTTTGTTTTAGGTTTTTGTAGGTTTTTTATATTAAAAATATTATAATTATTTTTTGCCCATTTAATTTAAGTGGGCCATTGAATTTATTGGGCATGAAAATTATATAGTATGATTCCTACATTCAGGATTCCACATATATTTTTTGTGAATTTTTTTGACACTATTTAGTCTATTAATTATTTTTCTATATAAAAATTTATATAGAAAAATATTTTTAGTAAATTATTTAGGATTATGTTATATATAAAATTTTATGTAATTGTAAACCTATTCATCATGGGTCCAATTACATAAAATTTTGTTCATTTTAATAAAGTGATAATTGGAGTAAGGAAAATATGATATTAATAATATTTTAATACTTTATCAATATAATATTATTAATATAATTCATTGGTGATAATATAAGTGTAAGAATAAATATTGTATTTTTAAAAATTTCATCACTCCGTTGATGTTAAATTTTAGAAATATGATATTTAATCCTTACATTATATCACAAGGCCTTTTAATGCTTTATTAATATTAGGCCTTATAGTATAATACTAATTTAATTGTATAGTTTATTGAGGGAGATTTCTAGCATGATTAAAGTTAAACATGCATTAATGTTTTAAATTTGTTTCCTCAACTTCTCTACTTATATAATTAAATGTAATTAAGATTCTTAATAGGACAAATTATAAGGACTAGGCTAAGTTGTTAAAGTTATATCTTGTGGTTTCTAATCTTGATCTAGTAATTAAAGAGATAGAACCTCAGATTAATGCCGAGTTTATAGCAAACCAAAGAAGTTATTATGAAAAATGGACACATTCTAATAAAGTATGTTTAATGGTGATGAAATACACGATAAACAAGACTGTAAGAGAAAGTATTTCTAAAACGACTAATGTGAAGTATTCTTGGATTCTATAATTGAAAATATGATAAGTTTGATAAGGTTAAGAAAGGACTATATCTATTGTTATTGAAAAAATTTGTATATGATGGTGTTAATAGGGTGAAAAAGCATATTTTGCGATTAGTTCATTACTATAATAACTTGAAAAGTATTTAAGTTGATTTCGGGGAAATTCTATCTCAATTTAACATTTTAAAGACATCTTATAGTACTTAAAAAACTAATAGACCATCAATGAGCTTATTTCCATTATTACACAGATCAAGAAAGATATGATAAAAAAAGTAAGGTTTAGGTGGTAAACTATACACCATATGGCATAAATTCATATCATAGTGTAAGGGTTAATGAGAAAGATAGTAAAGGTCATTACAACAATAGAAAGAAAAACAATGAGAAAGGTGAATCTAGTGGACACTAGCGCTATAAATCCTATAAAGCCTAATTTAAGGGTAATTATCGATTTTATAAGAAATATAGATATAAGAAAGTAAATTATAGAAATAGGTTAAGAAGAAAAAGAAAAATACTTATTTAGCTCTAGTTTATTTTGAATTAAATATTATTGATGTGTCATCAAATTCTTGGTGGTTAGATATTAGTATGACTATTCATGTCACTAACTATTTAAGCATTAACAAATTTGAGGAATTCGAATTAGATAGAGTTAATTATGAGACTTGAAAATGGAGGAAGAGTTGAAATGAAGCACATAAGATTAGTAAAGTTAAAGTTGAAGTCTAGATATAAGTTATTATTAAATAATATAATTTATGTACCTTCTATAAGAAGGAATTTAATTTCAGTTATTACTTTACATTCTGTTGGATATTCTTGTTATTTTAGCAATAAAAAAATTGAATTACTTTATAAATCCTATGTTATGGGTACTGATTCTATATGTGATGGCTTATATGAAATTAATTTATATTTGAATTTTATGAATTTAATACTATTGATAAAAAAAGATGTCAATTCGATGAAATGTCCTCAATGTTATGACATAAGTGGTTAAGATACATTTCTTAAGAAGGAATTTAGAAACTTGTAAAAAATGAAGTACTTCATGATCTGAACTTTTCAAATTTTGGAACCTGTGTAGACTATATTACAAGTAAACTTACAACCAGAGCTTAAAAAGGTTAGAGAAATAAAAAAGAGAATATTTCAAAACTAATCTACATTAATATTAATGAGCATATAACACCTAGTGCTATGGGAAGTTATAAATACTTCACTACATTTATTGATGATTACTCTAAATTTAGTTTAATGGAGCTACTCAATAAGAAGTTAAAATTACTAGAAGTCTTCAAGTTATTTAAGAAGGCAATTAAGTTAAAATTAGGGAAATAGATAATATATATCAATTCTAACAGAGATGGTGAGCATTATGATAGGTATAATGAAATAGGCAAAAATCTTAGCCTTTTTCCAGGATATGTATAAAAGTATGGAATTCAAGTAAGTTATACCATACTTAAGATGCCAAAGCAAAATAGAATTATAGAAATGAGAAATTGGACTATCGTAGACATGGTGAAATGCATGTTCACCCTTACTTCATTACCAGAATTCTTATAGTAAATACTTCATTAGGTACTACAATGGTTTGAAAGGAAACATATTTTACTATTTTACTCACATTATCAAAGCAATCAAATCAAATCAAGTTATCTTTATTAAAGAAAAGTTAGATAATAAGAGCTAAATACTATGCATTATGGATTTCACTGAAGATAAAACAATCATTTTGTTAGCATTGATATTGGTAGAGTTATCTTTTGTTATTCTGCTAGTTAATCCAATACAACCAATAAAAAAAGATGTTGAACTAGATAAGATAAATGAAGAAATTCCATCAAGGAGATTTCATAGAGATCATAGATTGGCAACTTCTAACAATTGTCTTGTATATTTGTAAAAGCATGAATATGACATAAATGATTATACTAATCTTACAACCTTTTCTCAAGCCACATCCAATTTAAATTACTCCAATTAGATGAACACTATGAAGAAAGAACTAGCTTTAATACACCAAAATTAAATGTGAGGTCTAGTAGAGCTACCTACAAGTTAGCTAGTTAAATGCAAATAGGTTTTCAAGACAAAGAATGATGCTCGAGGACATTAAAAGGTATAAGGCCAAATGTAATTGAAATAACATTTAAGACATTTTTATGATAACTTTGCCTCCATTATCCAGGTCAAGAGTTTAAGTAGAAGAATGGAATGGGTTATCTATTCTTACAACACATTTAACAATGGACTAACAACCCTTCAAAATGTGTTACAAGAATAGGTAAGTAATCTCTAAATTTCACCAAAATTTTACAATTAGTAATGGATGCTAATGTATTGTAAAAATTTCTAAATTGCTTATTAAATGCCTATAAATATGTAGGAAAATAGAGCTTTATTCAACACATAGGAATCTACCTTGAAGATTTAAATATGAAAGTTTGTAAATTTAGTTTAGGCATTATACAGTAAAACATATAGATTTTGATATTATGTTGTAGTTTTAGCATAGTATTTATGATCATTTTTGCTATCATAATATATGTAATGAGATTTAGAAAGCAATAAAATATTAGAATAAATTTTCAAAATTATTTGTCTCATTTCTCAACTATTTGTACTTTCAAAAAAATAAAAAAAAATTAGTATAAATTTGTAAAATTATTTGCTCTTTACTTAACTATTTTTACTTTCATAACAAATTATTGAATGCCAATTAAATTTTATGATAAATTTATATAATCGACATTTGAATTGTAAAGTTTATCAAATAAAATATATCAAAACATAAATAGTTTTTTATTAAAAATAACTTGCTCTTTATACTCTTAATTTTAATGTAGAATACAACATTAGGGTTTTCAAATGACCAACATTTAAATAACTTATAACATTGGCTAATAAGCTAATGGTACACTTTAACACTTTGGTGTTAGGCTTAATTACCAACATCTAAATAGATGACATTTATCAGATTACTGAAAAGCATGAAGTCTTAAAATGTTGATTTTGGATTTAATTAACCTCTAAATGGAGTTCATCTACAAACTTACAGGAAAATGAAAAAAAAATTAAGAAATCAATTTTGTAAATAACCATCGTTTAAGAACGTTTCAATCATCATAATAATTCATATTAAGGTTTCATACATCATTTAAGTACTTAACTAATGTATTAAAGTATGATAACCACCATGATCTTGGAATATGATCAAGCCTAAGACATTTGTTTATATTAATAATTGATGTATGATCTTTTGCATAATACTTAAGTTTTGCTCTCCCTAATAATTTGAAACATTTTAATGATATCTTAATCTCCATTATCCAATATTAAGATTTGGGTTGAATATGAAGATAGCTTATATTTCATCTCAAGAATCACATTTAAATTGTTATGAATTTTATCAAAGAATTTACCTTTTCTAATATTTTAGGTTTCACGTATTGGCAAATACTTCAACAAGATTCCTTTTGCATTTGAGTCTTACCAATATGTGAAAGTAGAAATATTATAAAAAGAAAATCCTTTAACAAGAATAGCAACATCTCTAAATATGTTTCTTGGAATGTAATATGAGTGATCTTTGTATTTAATCTAGATCCTAGAATTGGTAATGAAGGTAAATATATTGCATAAATTTGGTACGGTTGAATATGATGATTTATAACTCTTAATTCAAAAGCCTTTATACACTATAAATTAAAAAAATTCTAATTCTTCATTATAATAAAAATTGAGAGATATCCATTTTTCTTTTTCATTATAAGGATGACATACATTTGTGTAGGGATGCTATATAAAAGACTTAAGAGTAGAGGGTAATTTTAAATGCATATTGCCTTTTTTTCATTATATTGTAAATAATAAGTTTGTTGTTCATTATAAATTATATTGTTTTTGGTCTATATGCTGATGTGGAGATATGAAAATAAATAAATTATAGAATATATTTTCATAATAAAGTGTTTATTTTCTTTTTTTTTTCCTACATTTACATTTGATATGTTGTTATTTATATTTGTTTAATTATATAAGAAAAATGCTATAATGCAAAACAAATTAATACTATTAATTTTCACTTAAAGTAAATTGAATTAAAAAAATTGATCAATTCAAAAAATAATGCTAGTGTTTTTATGGAATTTATACTTAAGCTCTATTTGTTTCATCAAAAAGTATTTTCTATAAAATATAGTTATAAAATGTTAAAATAAAGAAAAAGTATTTTATTTGTTTAATGTTAAATATAAAACATTTAGAGAAAGTAACTTTTCTTATTTAAAAAAAATTACTTTCCTCCATTTATAAGCTTTTAGGTATTTTTTAATCATCAATGTAAATAGCATATCACCCTTCATTAATATATACACAAATAATATTTTCTTGTGGAAAATACTTTCCAACGAAACAAACGTAGCCTTAATTTTTAAAATTGTTACTTCAATGGTATAAAAAGCTCTCCAAATATAAGACATTAATTTTTTTAATTAATCAACATTAAAGTATTATGACATTAATTTTTATTTAATAACTAGTGTTAGACATTATTTAATAGAATAACATCATCTTATTATAGATGGTAGTATTTTTTTGGACTTAATCAATGTCTAATATTCAACTTAGTTTACTAGAGTTACCTTTACATGTTGATTTTTTTAGTAATCAATACGAAAATTTTCATCCCTTGGTGCTACTTGAAAATAAAAAAGAGTAAAGTATAACAAAAGTTGAAAATAAAAAAATGTAAATCACTAACACCATTTGCGAATTTTATCTCAAAGTTCTTCCAATCTCAAAATGTTTCTCTTCCAACCCCAAAATGTTTCTCTATTTAATGAAGTATACTCACCTTCCAACCTTAAGACAATTCTTTATAGTTTTTTCTTTTATGTTAATATTCATCAAGTATTTTATGGGATTAAAGCTCTATTAGTCTATTACTAAATGTACAAGATTTAGTGTTTACTATAAAAACTCTTAAAATAAATGTAAAGATTTATTTAGTATCTATGTTTATTCTACAATTTAGTTTTTAACTTCATAATTGACTATATTTTATTATATATTATTTTGATGTAACTTTTACAAGTTTGTATGAGCGAGAAATTTAATTTCATTCATCTTCTTGGCATTTAGTGGAATTATATACCATTTATATGAAATGTATAATACTATATATTAAATTTTAATGAATACTCATTGGATTTAATAATGCTTTTATAGGAAGTGTGAATTCACATATTAAGCAATAGATCTCAAAAGAAATTTAACAAAGGACCCGTATCTGATTGGACTATTAGATATAGTTTTTCACCATTTTAAAATTTTTATTATTCAATTTATTCTTTAAAATTATTGAAATTGAGATTACGTAATGTCATAGGATTATTTTAAATTATTTTTTAATACAAAAATTACTCTTAATTTAATCTTAGATTTTATCCCAATTTATTTAATTTATCTTTATTCTTATACATTAAAATTTATTCACCTAGATTTTTTTAATTAATACTTATCTGCTTAAGTTATTTTTCATCCAAATTTTAATTAAGAATTCACATGCATTAGATGTGATTTCAATTTTTCTAAATTCTAATTTAATTTGATATTGATTTAGAATTAAAATATCCTAAAAAAAATTTATTGGAGATTCATCATCTACAATTTATTTTACAATTGCTAAATAGATGGTGTTTAATAATTAGTTATGAGTGAATGTTAAATTAAGTCAATGTTTAGAAAAGTAAAAATTATATTCAACATATGTAAATTTTTTTATTAAATCTCGATGAAAAATAATTTAAATAAATAAAATATTAATGATAAAAAATATGGATGAATGAATTTCGGTACTTAAAATCACAAATATATCAAATGAAAAATGGGTGAGAATGCAAGATAAAATATAATTTTTCTTTTTTTTATATATTTTTAAAATCTATAAAATTTTCTGTACGCTTAAACTCAAATTGAACTTTTCTTCAATTATGTTCTACCTACGCAAGAATACTCAGTTTATCTTTAGGCATAAAATATTTAAAGCATTCTATATTGTTTGATTTAAATCTCAAAGTCACAATTTCTCACCGTTTTACCGACAGGAAATTCAATTTTAAATTTAATGTTTTTATTTTTCAAAATGATCTAAATAATTTTTTTTAACTAGAAAACAAACACATAATCTTGTTGAACCTAGATGACATCAAATATATATATATATATATATATATATATATATATATATATATATATATATATATATATATATATAGTATATGTATGTATGTATGTATGTATGTATGTATGTATATTTGTGAATTATCATGTGGGACAACTTATTAACCATGCTCATTCATAAATAAAACTCGTTAGGTAAAAGTAAAATTTTCGCTAAATCAATCTTTTATTAACAATTTAAGTATTTTTTTCTCTAAATTAAATGATTATGATTCGAGTTTATTATATTTTATTAAGCAATTTGTTACTTCTTGCATATATTTAAAAAAATTATTTTTGTAATAATAATATTAAAATTTTCAATATTATTAATTATTTTTTAGTAAATAAAATGATTAAATAATTCTTTAATTTTAAGATGTAATTGAAAGAAAAATTAACTCCAAAAGAATAACGGAATTCTATCTTAATTTTTCTAAATAAAAGAAATAGCATTATTTCTAAGAAATTATTTGAAAATAGCAATATATTAAGGGGAGGACTGCAATACCCTATCATTGTTTATAGGGTCACCCGCCCCGCCAAAAGGAAGCAGTGGAAGCCGTAGAATGTAAGATAGAATTAAAGTTGACTGAAAGGAACGACTGGATTTGAGTGACTTGCAATTTGCCTTCTATTTCTCACAAATAAAGAGTCTTCAATCGGAAACCACAATTTCGCGGAACTGCACCAGGGAACTACGCAAATATACATAATTGAATTAGTGAAAAAAAAATTAGATGCATCTCATGTGTTATATTAAATTATTTAAAATAATTTTCAAAATTATAATCCTATTCTTGCATTAGGCAAGTTTTTTAAAAAATAATTTATTGATACATGTGTCAAATAATAAATAATTTTATAAAATAAATGAACTGTACATAAAATTTTTTCGTATTAGTGAACCATGTACATGTAAGTAATGACCAATCGACCGTAGAAAAACATATTTACTCAATGCCAACTAGCGTAAATTAATTAATAAAATACAAATAACATTTATATATAAATTAACAAAAAGAATTTGATAATAAAATAATAAAATTTTCTTTGACTTGTATTTGTATTTTAAAATATTATATAAAATAAATATTAGTAAAAAATTTAATAGAAAATTTTATACATAATTTAATAATTACAATCATAAATATGTAAGGGAAAATATTTTGCATAAAAGGAAAATTAAATTAAAAAAACTGAAAAATGAACGGATCAGAAGTGTTCACGTTAGTATATATAAACAAGTCTAATTATCTCTGGCAGCAAAACCTATTACACCAAGGTTACTAACTTATTTTTAAAATTTTCTTATTAGAATTTTTATCTCACAAATAAAATTATAAAATATTATTTTATTAAATTTCTATTTTAAAGTTAAAACAATATATAACTTCTTTTTAATCAATTGTAGAATGAATTTGATTTTTTAAATTTCTTACTTTAGGATTAAAACGCTTCTAACTTTCATTTTAGTGTTTTTGACATTTTTTAAATGTCAAATAAAATTTTATTAACCAATCTTTATTTTAAAAATATGATTATAGTTTTAGATACCAAACTTCTTCAAAATATTTTAAAAAGAAAATTGGGATGGTAGTATTACAAAATAAATTTTAAATTTATTTTACTATCGATATCTAGTTTTTAGTACTTGTTATAGTACTTTGGAGGGTTTGGAACCAGGGTAACGTGGTAAAATGCTATTGGATGAAATAATCAGAATGAAATAATCAGAAGATTTAGTAATCTTATTTAATAGTTTAAATTTTATCACATCACCTTAAATTTCAAACCTCAAAATCACCTTAGAATTTTTCCTATTTTTTACATCATTAGTATGGGGGAAGATAGTGAGGATGGACTGTGTATAAAAAAATAGGGAGAACACAGAGACGGATGGAAAGGGAAGAATAAGATGCTAAAGTCCCTTGTGCCACTTCTATAGCTTATGATGGCATTTTTATCCATTCCATAATTCAAGCCCTCTTCTTCCGTAAGCTTTAGAGGGAGAACGTTAAAATTGAAAAATAAGGAGAATGAAGTGTAATTAGCTTTAACTTTAAAAGTGGTGTAAAAGTATTTTTCTTTAGATAATATTTGTTATAAAAAATGAAACGGGATAAAGCAGGATAATAATGACACGTTAACGGGGCATGAATTTTCGTAGGACCTATCATTTTTTTTTATTGAAATTTCCTTTCCTTCTATTTTTTTTCCCTGCATCCAAACAACAAAAATATAAAATTTCTCCCTACTTTGTCCTCCGCAATTTTTTCTCCCCATTTTCTGTGATGCCAATCAAGGAGTTAATGCCTTCCTTGTACTCAAGGAAGCAAAAAACGACGGAGGAGGACCCGCTGGCAAGAGTACAATCAACCATAATAAATTAATAATGGGGAGTGATTTTAATTAAATTGTAATCGTAATCTCTATACTAATGGGAAAACAACGTTTTTTGGCTGCAGTACTTCCATTTTTTTTATATATATAGCTTTTACGGCTTTCATGCTGTGGCTTCACATTGGAAGAAAATTTCCCGCCTCCCTCACCTCTTCATGTTCTTTTTTTTTTCTTTTGATTCTTAGGTTATTATTTTCTTATTTTTTAAATTTATTTTATTATGACTTAAACTATTATTTTTCTTTTTACCGATATATATTTTTATTTTTATTTACTTATATTATTTATAACTTAGATACTAATTCAATACTATATGTCATGTATTTATTTTTATATGTCTAGTATAAAATAATAAAATATATTTATTTTTATTATAAAAATATTTAAATAACAAAATTTAATAAAAAATATCATTTGAATATATTTAAATTTTATAAACATCCTTTATATCAATTATTAAGTGCTATGTATCAAATTAAATATTCATCAACTTCATTAAATAATATAAATATAGCATAATATATTTTTTATACTTTCTTAAATAAGTTAAAACTTTAATTAATTTAATTAATTGATTATAATATATGCATTATTAGTCTTCATTTTATTTATTTTATTTTATTTTTTATCTATTTTTTTATTTTACAATTTAGGCATCATTGAGTAGTATAAATATAATATAATATTTTTCTGTTATAAAATATTTTAAATAAATTAAATATTTTATTAACCTATATCTATATTTATAGGGTTTTTTGAGTGGGTGGTTTACTGTTTTTATTACACGTGTCAACCTATGATAGAAAACTTTCCTGGCTTTTACTGTTTCTATTTTTTTATTTTATATAATTTTTCATATTTTTAAACATTTTTATATTTATTTGTATTATTTATAACTCAAATATTATTGAATAATATAAATATAAGCATAACTTTTATTATAATAATATTTTAAAAAATTACATATTTTATTTAATAAATTCATTTACTTTAATATATATATATATATATATATATATATATATATTCTATTTTAATTTTTAATTTTCATCACATTACAACTCAAATATTATTTCTTTCTCATCTTATTTATCATGTTTTATACTTTTCTACCCTTTAACTTCTATAGTTCATAAATCAAATAATAATATTATTAAGTAGAATATATATAATATAATATATTTTATATTAAAATTTTTAGAAAATATTTTAATTATGTTAAAACTTTAATACATAAATTATTAATTGAATTTATAAATTGCATGTTATAAATAAAATATTTGAATATTAAAAGTAAATTTATTTATTTACTTAAATTTTATAAATATTATCTTGTTAACAATTTTTAAGTACTATCTATCAAATTAAATATATATTAATTAAATTTTCATTAAAGTTTTACAATTCATATACAATTTTTCTTGTTTTATATATTCCATTTTACACTTTTCTTCTTTTTTTTTAATCCACTTCCTGAACTTAATTTTCAAAAATCAACATTACTAATATTAGAAATATGCAAATTACATTTTTTATTATAAAAATAACTTAAATAATTTAAATATATTATTTAAATGAAATAATTTATTAGATATTATCTTTTCTTATTACTTTACATCTTACATATTATTTCTTTTCTTTATATTGGTTTATTTGCATATTTTTTATATGCATTCTTATTTTTTATAGTTCAAAAACTAATATTAATAACTAAGTGGTATAAATATAAAATAATATATTTCATTTTTAACTTATTTAAATATTTTAAATAAGATAAAACCTTAATATAAAAATTCTTAAAGAAATTAATTAATTATATAATTTATTTTTTAAAGTTGATAGTTATAAATTTAGATTAAATTTATTTATTTAAATTTTCTTAATACTTTTCTATCAATTTTCAAGAAATATAATTCCAATTAAAAACACATCAACTAAAATTTTATCAAAGCTTAACCCATAGTACATATTTTTCCCTTTTTAACTATTCTATTATTATTTTATATTCATTTCTAATATTTAAAGTTCATAAGCAATATACGGAGTGATTTAAATATAATATAATATATTTTTTATTGTAAAAATATTTTTAATGAGTTGAAGATTCATTTAATTAAATTAATTTATTATATATTCTATTTTCAATTCTTATTATTTCAAGATTCACATATTATTTTTCTTTTTTTTTTATTTTATCCTAAAACATTTTAACTAACTTAAGATTTTTATAGAGGAAGTATTAATCAAATTAATCATTTACAGATTTTAAAATTAATTTTATTTTTAAAATTTTTCAATACTATTTTAATATTAATTTTCAAGTACTAGGCATTAAATTAACAACTTAATTGCATGTGTTTTCTTTTTCATGTCCACTTTTTTATTTACTACTTATATGTTAAATATTTTAATATTATTAAATTATATAATTATAATATATATATTCCACATTTATTATCAAAATATTTTAAATATGTTAAGATTTTAATATAAAAAATTAATTGAATGAATTAGTTACATATTTTATTTCAAATAAAAATATATAAAATTTAAAATATAATTTATTTATTTAAAATTTATCAATATTTTACATTAATTTTTTAGTGATGTATTTCAAATTAAATAAACATTAATTGGATTTTTTTAGATTTTAGATTAGATGCACTATGTTTCCTTTCTTCTTATCTATGATCTATTACATATTTTTATTTTTTATATCTACTCTTATTATTTATAACACAGACACAAATATTATAAAATAGTATAAATATAATATACTATATTTTATTATTATTTTAAAATATTTTTAAATAAGTTAAAATTTAATCTATAATGTATACATTAAATTAATTAATTTTGTTTTTTATTAAAAATATTTTAAAATAAAATCTGTCTTATTTATTTAAACTTTGCAAAAAATTTCTTAAAATCAATATTAAAATTTAATATTTTATGTTAAATTTATTAAAATCAATTTGAAAATTTTCAAAATTTTTATATATAACCTATTAATTTATTTTAATTAATATATATTAAAAATAAATTTCAATATTACAATCGAAATATTTTAAAGTAATTGATAATAATTTTTTAACTTCATTATTATTTTTTAAAATATCAGAGCTTAAATTTAATAGTTATTCTTAGGATTCATGTTCAAAGATTTGAAGAGAAATTTTAAAACAAAACTTTTAAAATAAAGTTTACTTTTTGTATTTAATAGTTAATTTGCCTTTTTCTATTCTTTAATTTTTTTTCTCTTAGAAATAAAAATGAGTTATTAGTATATCTACATCCATATAACTGTATCTTCTTTTTTATGTTTTATTATAAAATATATTATGGTTATAATATTCTTATATTTGAATATAAATATAAGTCATACTTAATTATATTATATAGTTGCCCAATAAGTTATAATCAAATATTATACTTTAAATTTTCAAATACTCACTTTATGAACAAAAAAGAAATATTTAAAAAATTTAGTGATTTTGAATATGATTTCTTAATGAGGTCTTTATAATAATCATTTTTAAGTCAAACATCTCTTAATAAATATGAATTAAGTGATTTACAATTTTAATTATTTTTTATCATGTATAATTTTTTATAAAATGAGATTTTATTAAAAGTATATATATTAATATTATATGTTGCCTTCCTTCATATATTGGGAACAACTTTTTTAAATTAATTTTTTTGTCAATTGGGATTTACACATAATAGGCGAGGAATAAGATAAGTCATGAGAGTTTCTATTTGTTTAATATTCAGTTTTCTATATTAGACCTTTTTTTAGGTTGGAAAATTTTCATTTAACAATGAATTCAAATTATAGAAAACTAATAAAAAGTGGTATGCTTAATAGCAAAACTCAATTGATTTTGTTTTTAAAAAATTTAATTGATTTTATGTACTTTTATTTTCTAGAAAGTAATATATATTTAAAATTTTTTATTTTAAAAATTAAATGAATAATTATATAATGAATATAATAAATTTAATTTAATATTTTTAAACCAAAAAATTATTTAAAATTTATTTTTATAAATATATATTTAATTAAGATAAAATTAAATTTACAGGCTTCCTAACTAGTAATATATATATATATATATTAGTGACATTAGGAAAAACACGTCAGGATTTCGAGAATTGTCTCCTTATTGGTGTCAATTTTTTTTTCTAAAGTTTTATTTATCCCTCAAGTTACATTTAATTCATGGGACCACATTCTAAATACTTTCGGGATCTCAAGAATTTAATTTTGAAAAACGTCACATTGTAGACCTTAGATAGTCACGAGGATAGTGCTGAGGGGATACACATGAACCTTCCTTTATCCCATATCGAAGATAAAATATTGCTTTATATCATACTTTTTGAGGATAAAATTCTTCCATTCTCATGTCCCACGAGATAATAAATTTCCACAGATATTTTCAAGAATAATAAAAGAAATAAAAAATTAATTCTAGAAATTAAAATCTATAAATTTACATGTTATTCAATAATATCAAATACTTATATATAAGAAAAAAAGGAAAAAATTAGATTTCTATATTGCAAATCATATATAATAGATATATAATGTTATAATAATTATTTCAAATATAAAATTGATTTAAAAAATTTTAAATAAAAAATAAATTGAAATATAATCAATAAAATATTATTGTTTTCTTTCTTCACCATCGCATGAAATCTTAATGTGTTTTTATTTTTTTAAATGATTAAATTACTAAAATGAGAAAAACATTATACATATGTGTGCATTGATGGATATATATTAGTATATAAGAAAGAAATATAATAATCTTATAATGATTGACCTCATAAAGTAAGATAAGATATTATTTTTTCATATAAAATATTTAATTCAAGGTGAAAATTTGTCTCATTTCTTGCCTTACTTGGCAAAATATCACACTACCTCTAAGTTTCATTGATGCAATTTTCATGGAGCAATCAAAAATTTGAGGCATTTTTTCATTTTTAATTCCATGATTTGTGAGAGAAAAATAAGCAAGAATGTAAATTTAGTTTCTTATCTTTATTTTTTTTTATAAAACTCATTTAATATTAACTTTAGCCAATTAAAATTATTAATCACTTTTGTTAATCTTTTAACCGTCCATATATGTTTTAAATATATATTTTGATATATCTATAGGATAAAGGGAAAGGCTTTGATGCACTAGTACACCATTAATCTAAATTGTTGAATTTTATTTATTTACATAGTACCGTATAAATGAATGAAATTCAATAATTTAGATTAATGGTATACTAGTACAATTAATGCATTATAATCATCATCTAAGATGAAAGGAGAGCAAAGAAAAAGAGGAGGAAAAATAGAGAGAGAAAGAGGGGAAGAGAGAGAAAGAAGTGTTAGGTTTTTTTTTATCCTATTAATTTAATAATAAGAGATAGTGAGTAGTGATAATAAAATGATAAATAATAATATGAGATAATTAATAATTAATCATTAGCAGTCAGTGGTAGTTAACAATAATCATTAATAGTAGATGGTAGTAGCAGTAGTCAACGATAGTTATTAGCATCAAGTGATAGTAGATAATGGTCAATTGTAATATATGGTAATGAAATAAGGTGTTAATAATGATAAAAATTTAATGAAAAATAAGCAAAATAACCCATTTATATCATGAAAATATACTCTTATGTAAATGCAAGATACCCAACTTTCCCAAAAATATACATTTAGATATATTTTCATGATGGCTGGACATGTTGTATCATGGAAACGCATCAAGTAGTCAATTGTTACAACCTCCCTTATAGAAGTGGAGTATGTTGACTATTATAAAACTTTTTGTCAAGCTATTTGGTTGATGTATTATCTCCTAGAATTCCATCTTGTGAATAGTATTGTTAGGCCCTTAACATTTTCTATGATAACTTGGTTGTTGTAAGCTTCTCTCTTAATAACAAAAGTTTCACTCATTCAAGGCATTTCAATGTAAAATATTACTACGTGACAAAGAAGGTGTGTAAGTATGTTACTGTAATTAAGCACATTTTCATGGACCGTATACTTGCAGATCCATTGACTAAGGGCTTAATAATAGGAAATTTTATTGAACATGTAAACCATATAGATCATGTAAAGCCCTTTGAAATTTTAAATAAGTGAGAGTTAATGTATATGACATCATTTATAATTTATAAATAGAATTTTGTGTTGTGTTGTCATATTTGTGCACATTTTGATTTATGAATAAGTAAGACATTTAAATCTAATCTCATTATTGTGCTTATATTTAATACACATTTTAGGTGGATGCCAAGACCTACCATATATAGATGTACACGTAATCACGTAAAATTATATAAGTCTTATTCTGTACATATTGATAGTATTGGTTAATAAGGTATAGGCGTCTAATATATTATGATGTTAATATCTTTTCGAATATAATATTTATGTTATTAGATACATATAGTTTTAATTGGACTAATAAGTGTAAAAGTACCAATTTTGTATTAATATTAATCTTTTATGTAGCTATTATTAATAAATTATGTATGTTTAAATGAGAAGATTATTAATATTTTTGTGAATTATATATAATTTATTAATAAAAAGACTATTATAATTAGGCTCTATGTGATATAATTGAATAGATAAATACATACTTTGGTTTAATAGTAATAAAATAGGTTTAGATCTTATGATATATATAATTCAAAACTTAAATTAATTAATATATATATATAATTTCTATTTTACATATTTTAAGATCTAAATTTTTTATTTCATCAGTAAAATTTATTGTATGAGAATTAAGAGACTATTGAATGAGAAATTTCCAATACATTAATAAGAAAGTTTATTCTACGAATAAGAGGTATTTGTGAAATATTCTATCAATACATTTAATTTAGTTTAATTTACTTTTTGCTCATTATATTATAATTAAAAGTCAATATTAACGATGACTAAATTTTTTTTTGAAAAATTTCCATCATCAGGCTCCATTGCATCATGCATGACGTGTACCCACACAAAGACCACAATTAATTATACAATTTTTCAGAAGAGCGAGACATTGGGACGCGTGAAGATAAAGATCCAATCGGTTTTGTTTTGTTTTGTTTTGTTTATTTCCTTGAGATACGAAATAACAAAAAAGACAATTTTTTTTTAACAACACAAACCACACGTATCGGTATCTTTTGGGGGCGTTCGGTTTATGAGATTCTATATTCTAAATAAAGTGCATATTTTTTAAAATATAATTTTTTAGAATGTAATAGTTTATATTTAATTTAATATATACTTTTAAGAATATTTTTTATACTGTCAAATATATTACATTATTATATTTAATTTACACTTTATATTTGTAATAATCTTATTTTTTTTTTAAAATATACTCTTATTAATTTTTTATTATAAATTGTAATAAATTATAGGTTTAATTAAAAATATGTGAGTAAATTTTTTTAAATGTTTAATAAATTAATAATTTAAATTTTATTTTATTAAAATATAATAAATAATTTAATATATAAAGCATCAAAATTTTTAAGAATTTAAATTTTGAATCATAAAATTAATTATATAAGAAAACTAACAGTAAGTCATTTCTGATATTAAAATATTAATTTCACATGATTCATGTATTTAATTTTTTAAATATTTTTTATTTTATAAATCATTAAAAATGATAAAAAATATAAATTTTAATTTTAATTTTAATTTTTATGTAAATGAGAAATTTTTAAAATATATATTACACATAAATATGCAACATTAATCAATAATCATACAAATTAAAATTTAATAAATTAAAGTTATTTTACGAACCTTTTTTTCAATATATCATGAGATGAAATTGTATATAAATTAACAAAATTGGAATTTAGAAATTATTTATTTAGTGTAATTATTTTTGTTACTATGAAAAAATTAAAAATTAAAAGTATAAGTTAAAAGTAAAAAATGAAAATAAAAAAATTTCAAAGTAAATGAGGGTTGGGATTTAGAAATTACTTATTTTTTACTTATTTAGTGTAATTATATTTATTATTATAAAAATAAAAATAATAAATATAAATTAAAAGTGAACAATAAAAATAAAAAATTTTCAAAACAAATTAACATATAAAAAATTGATAATAAAATTATTAATATCAATATTTTTATAAAATAAGAATCTGATATACCTATCTCCTTTTATGAAAATATTTAAAAAGATAGTTAAGTTTTAAAGTATTTTTGAAAATATTATATTTTTATTTTTTTAAATTGTGAACCAAATAATAAAATATAATATTTTTATGAAATATTTTAAAAAATATAAAAAAACATTTCGCAAACCTATCTTTCTCTTAATTTAAATAGGGAGGTTTCTATGGTACAAATTGAAATTTGTTATATACTATACATCCTAATATGAGATTGTTGATTATAAATACGTCCGATATTTTCTTCTTAACCGGCTGAGGCCACGACCAAGAGAATTGCTTAAAATTATTTTATTTTAAGAAAATTAATCTGACTTTTCCTCTATTTTCAAAACCTACACAAACCTCCCTTATATTTTTAAAATAAATAAATAAAAATACATAGACCTCCCTTAAAGTATTAAAAACTTACACAAACTTCCTCTCTATTTTTAAAACTTACACAAATTAAAGGAAAAGTCTGTATAAATTTTTAATACTTTAAAGGAGATCTGTATATTTTTATTTATTTATTTTAAAAATAAATGAGAAATTTATATAAATTTTAAAAATAAATGAGAGTTCTGTGTAGATTTTAAAAATTACGTGAGAGGACAGAGTAATTTTTTCTTTTATTTTCCCATATTTGGTTGTGGATGTGACACTCAGGAGCAGGAGCAGAATCAAGACACGGAATTACGAAACCAATTTTAAATTTAGGCAATCCCTTTATTATTTTATTCCTTAAGACTAAAATATACATTATAATTTATTCATTTATTTATTAAATAATCAGATAAATATATTTTTTGAAGTTTTAATTTCCTAAAAGTATTTTATGTATATCACACTAAAATTATTAACACTTCATTTTTATTTAGTCAAATGGAATGGCAAGAAATAGAATGAAAAGGGATAAAGATAAAATAAAATTCAAATAATTATTTCATAATTTTGTATGATGTGATTAGAAATGAAATGATTATGTTATCTCATTTTTATATTTGACATGATAAAATAATGTAAGAATAATATGAAAAAAGAAATAACAATAATATTTTTATCATAAACAATAAATATATATTAAATTTAATAATATAAATTATATATTTTATTATATAATTTAATTTGATAAATATATTTATATGATAGATAATAAATACTAAATAGTGTCATATTTTAGATACTATTATCAAAATTATACTTCTTCCATTTTTCTTTATTTGCCTAAATTAAATGTATAGGTACGAATATATAGCCTTAATTTTAGAAAATAAAGGGATAATAGGAATTAAAGAAAAAAAATAATATTTTTGATTTTTTAAAATCAAAAATAAAAAAAAATTAAAAAAATCTCACCAAACCAAATAAAACATTGATTTAGTGAAAAATATGTTAGCTTTTGATGAATTTTACATATTAATATATAGATTATTGAATGTTAAAGATACCTTCATGTAGATAAAAAGAAATATGTGGATTAATCTTTATTAAATAAATTTTAATTTATTATTTGTTGTATACTATAATTTTATTTGGTAATTAACTAATAGTTGTAACTGTTAACTGATTCAATTAACTGTTAGGTTGATAACTAATTGCATTAATTATTTGAATAAAAATATTTGATACAATTAATTATTTATAATTATCTATTTATATATAAAATAACATATAAGGATATGAATATATTTTATGAGTTATTTGAGTATTTTTTATTTTAATAATATTTTAATAATTTTAATTTTATATATTATTTAATAAATTAAATTTTTTATGAATAATATATTATTATAATTTATTATATATTAAATATTTTTTAAAATTTAATTAATATATTTTTTATAATTAATGTAGAAATTAAAATTAATGAAGAAAACGTTCAAGAAATTGAAATTTAAACAGAAAATGCCACGAAAGCATTGGTAAGTTTGATTTAATTTCTTATATGTTATTTATAATTATTGGTTCCAATGCTCCTGGGTTGGAACGGTCTTTTTGTTTTTCCCATATTATTATTTTTATCTAAACAATATAATTTTGGGCTTGGAAAGTTGAATTTTTCTTCAAACAGAAGAGTAAAGTAAGATCTTGGTAGCGTGTCGTCACTCAAATTGCATGACTACAAAGAAGGCAAGAACAAGAGAGGAGACCGGCTTTGAAAGGACAAACAGGAAAATATAAATATTGATTGAGGATAATTTAATTATTTTATAATTTATTTATCAATTAGCTGAATTAAAACGTTAGAACATTTAACGTTTTAAGAAATGGCTGATTGAGCCCAATCAATTGTTTAAAATTTAAAATATCTGACCATCAAACACTTACAGCTAATTCGGTCAATCAACCAACCCAAAATTAGTCAAATAATTAAAAGTTATTCAAATAAATATTTACCAAACAAGCCCTGTACAACGTAATATGAGATTGCTGATTATAAACGCGTGTCCGGTATTTTTCCCTCAACCGGCCGCGGCCACCGCCAAGAGGATTGCTTAAAATCCCTTTTTTATTCCATGTTTGGTTGTGGATGGGGACGTAAAGGAGCAAAATCAAGACACGGAATTACAAAGCCAATTTTAAATTTAGGCATCCCTTTATTATTTTATTCCTTAAGACTAAAATATTTATTATATTTTATTCATTTATTTATTAAATAATAAAATAAATATATTTTTATGAAGTTTTAATTTTCTAAAATCATTTTATGTATATCACACTAAAATTATTAACACTTATTTTTTATTTAATCAAATGGAATGGTGAAAAAAGATAAAATAAATAAATTAAAATAATTATTTCATAATTTTATATTTGCGATTAGAAATGAAATGATTATATTATTTCATTTTCATATTTGATATGATAAAATATTGTAAGAATAATATGAATAAAGATAACAGCAATAATATTTTCATCACAAACAATATATATATAATTTAATTATATAAGTTATATATTTTATTATATAATTTAAATTGATAAAAATATATTTAGTTGATCGATAATAAATACTAAATAATGCCATATTTTAGATATTATTATCAAAATTATACTTCCTCCATTTTTCTTTATTTGCCTAAATTAAATGTATAGGTACTAGTATATAGCCTTAATTTTAGAAAATAAAGGGATAATAAGAATTAAAGAAGAAAAAACACAATAAATGTATTTTTAATTTTTAAAGCGACAAATAAAAAAATAAAAAGAATCTCACCAAACCAAATAAGACATTGATTTAATGACAAATATGTTAACTTTAAATGAATTTTACATATTAATATATAGGTTATGGAACGCTAAAGATACCTTCATGTAGATAAAAAGAAATGTGTGGATTAATATTTATTAATTAAATTTTAATTTATTAATTTTTAATTTATACTAAGTAATTATTTATATAAATAATGTTTATTTTATAAATAACATAAAATTTATCTTTTAAATTTTATTATTAAAATAATATATTAAAAATGGTTTTATAAAAAATCCTAAAAAGTTATTTTTATTACTTATTAATCTAATGATAATTTTAAAATATAAAATTGGTAAAAAAATTTGTAAAAGGAATATATCATAAATGATAAAAAGAATAATTTTGTAGAGAATCAACATTTTCAGTCAACAACGCCAACCAAAATAGAATTTTGCGTAAACCTCTTCTTTATTTATGTGAAATTCAATTTTTTATGAAATTAATTTTTCTAAATTTCATCTTTATGAAATATTTTGTATCAATTTTATTTTTATAAAATATTAATTTATCTAATTTTATTTATTTTTAGTGTTCATATAAAGATTAATATGTTCAATTCCATTTTTTATAAATAGAATTGAATAGATTAATATTTTATATGAATAAAATTAATAAAAATATTTTATATAAATGAAAAAAAAAAAGAAAATCTCGCAAGAACTAAAGAGAAAGTTTACTGTAAAATTTTTACTCATTCCATCCAATCAAACATTCTTTAAAAAAAATAAAATATCATAATTATTTAAGATCCTTATATTAAGGCACACCCAACTTAATATCTAATTTATTATTAATTTTCTGTTATTACTTTTAGAAAAAAAATTATAATATATTACTGATATAATAGTGTATTAATATATCACCAAATTTTATTGCATAACAAATTTATTTTTCAAAAAAATTAAATTTGATATATTATTCGAGAATAAATTAACAGTCAAATTTGTTAGTGAACTGCAGTATCTCCTCACTTTTATTTGCCTTCTCAATTTATTAGATGTTATTTTACATGAAAGTTATTATTGTTAGTAAAGCAAAGGTATGTAAAACGGAAAACTTGGATCGCAAAAGAGATGGACTCTGAAAGGGTTTTATGACGAGGATCTGTCAGAGCGAAATAAAAAATGTTAAAGTTGATGTTTGTGAAGGAAATAAAGAAAGTTTAACTTGGAAGTTTCTAGCCGATAGCAATTTAATGTCTAGCAACGGCTCTGATTGAAAAGAAAAGTTTATAATTTATCTGATTCAAACACATAAGCATACTGTATGGTATACAACAAATAACCTATTTGTACCATAGAAATGGCCTTTAAATGGTAAGGAAGTAAAGAATTTGATACTTTTTAAAGATTTTAAATTCAAATTTCGTAAATAGAGTAAATGAAAACGCATTTACGTTGAATTCAACCTAATTCGTTTCTAAAACGTTTAAAAAAAGAAAAGAAAAGATATCAACGGTAGATTTTATTTTAAGATTAAAACATATGGTTTCTTATGGAAGAAGCGTCATGCATGACGTATGGTGTTCCAACGACCCCAATTAATTATGAAACTTTCTAGAAGAATGAGACAACCCCAAATATCTCCCCTGGATTCCGTCCTTTTGATTTGGAATTAATTAGCGCTTTGGTCTGAAAAAACGACAAAGTGCGTTGTGGAGTGCGGACCGCAATAATTCAAAGAATATGCCATTCCATTTCTCCTTTGCTCGTTCTTACAAAGAATAGTGGAGAGAAAATTTAAAAGGAAAGCAAAAAATCGTTTTTTTTTAATGAATGATTGTAAGATAGAAAAAGAATGAAAGGAAAGGGAAAAATGAAAAAATAAAAAAAATTTATCAAAAGGTTTTTTGTTGACATATATAAGTAGAAAATAAACAAAAAATTAATTTATTCTAATTTTATATTTATATTTATGTAACTTAAAAATTAGCTTATTAATTTAATAGATAAAATTATTTTTTATTTTAATTTAATTTAATCAAATTTTTTTCTTATTTTTCTATTTAAATAAAAAATTATTTTATTTTTATTTTTCTCATATATTTTATACATCTAAAAAAGAAAAAGAGAATAATATTCATTTATTATTATTATTATTATTATCTCATTTTTCTTTCTTTGAAACTTCTCGAAGTCAAATTAACGAACACAACGGGATTGGCTGGCTTCCATGTAGCACAGCCATAGAACATTTTCTTTAAGATCCAGTGAAATTATATGTATATCCTCTTTTATTTTAAACTATTTTTTCGCGAGAAAAATCACTTTTAATTTAATGTCAAAGTTTATACCGTTTTATTTAATTTATCTTTATTATTCTGTGCTAAAATTTATCCATTTCTATACTCTCAATTATTAATATTTACCCACTTAAATTATTTTCCATTCAAATTTTACTTAACAATTCACATGCATCACACGTGATTTTAATTTTTTTAAATTTTGATTCAATTTTATATTTATTTAAAATTAAATTATCTTAAAAAATTATTAGATATTCATCTTCTACAATTTATTCCCATAATTACTAAATAGAAAGTGTTCAATAAATTTTTGTTAAGATAAGTTAATTATGAGTAAATGTTAAATTAAATTAAAATTTAGTAGAGTAGAAATTACATTTGATGTATGTAAAGTTTTTATTATATTTTAGATAAAAATAATTTAAATAAATAAAATATTAAAGCTCAAAAATATGGATAGATGAATTTTTATATTTAAAATCATAAATAAATCAAATGAAAAAGAGTGAAAATACATTAGGATAAAGTATAATTTTTCTCCTTTTTATATATTTTTAAAATCTATAAAATTCTGTAAATGCTTAAATTCAAATTGAACTTTTCTTCAACTATATGTTTTACCTACGCGAGAATACTCCAAATTTATTTTTAAGCACAAAATGTTTAAAACATTCTATATATTTGATTTAAATCTCAAAGTCACAATTTCTTACTGTATTACCGACAGGAAATTCAATTATAAAATTAATGTTTTTATTTTTCAAAATGATCTAAATAATTTCTTTAACTAAAAAACAGATACACATAATTTTGTTGAACTTAGATGACGTCAATATATATATATATATATATATATATATATATATATATATATATATATATATATATATATATATATATATATATATATATATATATATTTGTGAATTATCATATAGGGTAACTAATTCGAAACCATGCTTATTGATAAATAAAACTCGTTAGGTATAAGTAACAATATCAGAGTATTATTTTCCTAAATTAAATGATTATGATTCGAGTTTATTATATTTTACTAAGCAGTTTGCCACTTCTTGCATATATTTTTAAAAAATTATTTTTGTAATTATAATATTAAGTAATTTCAATATTATTAATTATTATATTTTAATAAATAAAATGACTAAATAATTCTTTAATTTTAACATATAATTCGATATAAAATTAACTCCATTTCAAAAGAATAACATTATTTTAAGTAATTCTATCTTAATATTTTTCCTAGGTAAAGGAAATAGCATTATTTCCGAAAATAATTTGAAAATAACATTATATTAAGGAGAGGACTGCAATACTCTATCAGGACAACCACCTCCACAAAAGGAAGCAGTGGAAGCCATGTGATGAAAGATAGAATTGAAGTTAGCCGAAAACGACGACTAGATTTGAGGGATCTCTAACTTGACTTCTGTTTCTCACAAATAAACTGAAAAGTCATCAATTGAAAAATCACAATTCCACGCAGCTGCACTTGGAAACTATGCAAATTTACATAATTGAATTAGTGAAAAAAATTTATATGCATCTTACGTGTTATATTAAATTATTTAAAATAATTTGTAAAATTATAAACCCATCCTTGTATTAGTTAAATTTTTTTAAAAATAATTTATTGATACATGTGTCAAATAATAAATAATTTTATAAAATAAATGAAATGTATATACAAATTTTCGTATTAATGACCCATGTAAATGTAACTAATGACCAACCGACCATAAACAAACTCATTTACTGAATGCCAAATAACGTAAATTAATTAATAAACTACAGATAACATATATATGTAAATGAACAAAAAGAATTTGATAACACAATAATACAATTTTCTTTTACTTGAATTAGTATTTTAAAATATAATATAAAATAAAGATTAGTAAAAATTAATTTAATTGAAAATTTCATACATAATTTAATAATTACAATTATAAATATGGAAGGAAAAAGATTTTGTATAAAAGGAAAATTAAATTAAAAAAATGAAAAATGGATACAGAACAGAAGTGTACACGTTAGTATATAAACAAGTATAAATTACTTTGGCAGCAAAGCCTCTTGCATCAAGGTTACTAAGTTATTTTAAAATTTACTTATTAGAATTTTTATCTCAAAAATAAAATTAAAAAATATTATCTTTTAAATTTAAAAAAATATATAACTTCTTTTTAGTTGATTGTAGAATAACTTTTTTTTTACTTTTCTTATTTTAGAATTAAAACACATCTAACTTTCATTTTAGTGCTTTAACATTATCTAAATGTCAAATAAAATTTTATTAGCCAATTTTTATTTTAAAAATATGATTATAATTTTAGATATGAAATTTTATCAAAATATTTTGAAAGAAAAATTGGGATGATAGTATTACAAAATAAATTTTAAATTTGATCTACTATCAATATATATTTTTTATATCATCAGTAAATAAGAGGATAATATGTCATTAAAAAATTAATAATTTTTTAGAATCAAATTTAATTTATAATTAATATAAATCAATTTTAAATTATTACTCATCATATATTATTACATTAATAAAAATTATTAAATATTTTATGATCAATAAAAATTATTAATTTCTTAATTATATGACATATTATTATTTTCTGATAGTGTAAAATTTTTTATACAAATAATCAATCAAAATTAAATTGTAATTTTTACTAATTGTATGAATACTTTAATAATTTTTATTGATATAATAATATATAGTGTATGATAATGAAAAATTAATTTACAGTAATAATAAATTAAATTTAAATTGTACTAAATATTTGAATATAATTAACATATGTGATTGTAATTTTATCAAGTAATTATTTTCGAAATTGGGAAGATATAAGCGATTGAATTAGATTAGGTGATTGAAAAAAATTAATATTCTATTTATAAAAAATTAAAAAAACCAATTATTACTACATAAACAAATTCTCATTAAACATCCATAGATATTTCTTTATACTCCTCGTCAAACTTTGTAATATTTCGAAACAGAAAGTAAATTTGGTGTGAAAAATATAATGTAGTAGAAATAGTTTTTTCTTTGGGAGCTATAATTTGAAGTGAAGAGCCCAAGGTGCTTGCTTTTAAGCCTTATACTCGACGTTGGAAGATTGTTTGGTTCATTTCGATAATTTAAATTTTTTATTTTATGAAAAATAGAAAAAAAATAAATTATTTAATTAATTATTATTTAATAAATTTGAAGTGAAAAGTATATGCAGTAGAATTTTTTTTAAAATTTATAATTTGAAGTGAAGAGTACATGGGGCTTGCTTTTAAGTTTTATATTGGATACTGGGGGAGTTCGTTTGGTCTAATAGCATGAAAATTTTTTTTATGAAAAATAAAAATTAAAAAATTATTTGACTGACCATTATTTAATAAATTGTGAAAGATATGACTTTTTAAAAAATACTACTTCCCAAAGAATATGAGAAATTATTTTCTCATCATTTTTTAGATAAGTTTTATTTCTTATATTATTTATAAATATAATAATAAATTATTATTATTAAATTTAATTAATAATAATTATAATTTATTAATTTATAATAAAATAATATTATAGATATAATAATTATTTTATTAATATTTTTTTATAAAATTTAAAATTAAACTAAATAAAACATAAAAAATTATTTCTTAAAAAGTATTATTTTTTAAATATTAATAAAATAATTTTATATATAAAAATTTAATTTTTTTAAAAAATTCATTTCTTATACAAATCAAATATTTTTATATATGGCTTCTTCAAACAGACGAAAACAAATGAAAGTCTCAGGGTCTATCTAGCAAAACTAGTACAAAAAACAGGAAATTAGAAGTAGTATATGGATCGATTAGACATCGGAGGTGTTTGGAAAACAAATATTTGAAGAGTTTTTGGCTTGTTTGACTAAAAATTAATTGTTTGCCTAATTTTTAATTTAAAAAATTATTTGGTAAATAGGATTTAAAACAGTTGTTTTATTGCAAAAAGCTAAATTGGAAAGCGCTGCATCATTCGGCTGGTAGGGTAACTTTTCGTTAATGGTTGAATTACCCCCTTACTTTTTTATAAATGACCAACTCGTCCTTAATGTTTAAACGTCAGTTGTTTTTCTGTCTTTCTTTGGCAATAAGGCCGCGGCCCACAGCTAATGATCCCACTAGCCTACGGTAATGTTAAAATTTATTTATTATATTATTTTAAATTATAAAATTTAATAATTATAAGAATCATATTAATTTAATTTTAAAAAATATTTAATATATAATAAGTTGAAATAATATATAATAAATTAAAATAATATATTATTTTAATTTACTAAATTACAAAGTTTAAAATATTAAAATAAAAAATATTTAAATAACTTGTAATATATATTATTTTATATCTAAATAATTAATTATATTAAATATTTATATTTAAATAATTAAATCAATTAATACAATCAACTTGGTTAATAATTAATTAAATTTAATTAACAGTTATAGTTATGAAATAATTACCAAAGGCCATTAACATTTCATTGATCAAGAAAAGTCGGGTGGTTGCCTTAAAAAAATTGGGATTAATAAAAATAAATAAAGAGATTGTAAAGTTATAAATTTAAAAAATTATTTTTATAAATGATTATTTAATTTTTATAAAAGATTATAATCTTTTATTATATTTTTTAAAATATGTTTTGCACTTTGAAAGTGCTGCCATGGGACTCCTGGGTAAAAGAGCCGCCTTTATTTTTTTAAGACGGCGGAGTTATAAATGAAAACAAAACTTCTGATTTTCACCGCTTGGGGATAAGATCCATATCCAAACCAAAATCGCAGCCTTTGTCGAGGTACGCTCCATCCATAACCTTTTGGCCTCTTTACTCCTTAACCTCCCCATCATTTTGATATTTTCACAGAGTGAACGGAAAGCTGAAGCTGGAAGATGGCTTCCATCTCGAGATCTGAAGCAGTGAAGCCCCATGTCGTGATGACTCCATTTCCACTGCAAGCTCATCTCATGTTGATGTTAAAACTAGCAAAGTTACTTCATTTTAGAGGCTTTCACATAACTTTTGTCAACACAGAGTTCATCCACAAACGCTTGCTCAAATCAAATGGTCCAAACTCTCTTGATGGCTTGCCGGATTTTCACTTTGAAACCATCCCAGATGGTCTTCCTCCCTCAGATCCTGACACCACTCAAGACGTTTTCTCTCTTTGTGATTCAACCACCAAGAACTGCCTTGCGCCGTTTCGTGATCTTCTTGCCAGACTCAAAGACTCTGCCGCCGATGGCCTTATCCCGCCCGTTACTGGCTTAATTTCTGATGTTATTATGACCTTTTCCATTGAAGCTGCTCGTGAGGTTGGAGTTCCTGTCATTCTTTTTTGTCCTGTTAGTGCAAATTCATACTTGGTTGGTCCATACTATCGCGATCTAGTTGCTAAGAGCATCATCCCATTCCAAGGTATCCATACAGTTAAAGTGTATTTACTAATTATACGTGTTCGGATATATATTTTTTATATTTTTAAAAATTATTATTTTATTTTTAAAAATTATTTTTAAATTAAAAAAATTAATATTAAAGAGTAATTAATATTATAAATAAAAAAATATTTTATTTGATTACAGATTTGACATGTAAAATAAAAAAATAAATTTAAAAAATAATTAAAAATTATTTTTATATTTTTATTTTTAAATCATACATTTAAAAAATAATTTTAAAAAATTATCAAATAAGTTCTTTTATTTTTAAAAATAAAAAAAATAAAAGATTATTTATAAAAATAGAAAACAAATATAGCCCATATATGTATATAGAAATTGATGAGGAGAGACAAATCTATTATCTATAATTTCTTGATATACAAGAGGCCACTCAGTCGAATTTTTAGTATTGGATTTTGCATCAACAATCAACAATGAGATTAAAATGCCAAATCATGGAAGATTGAACGTTGACAAATGGCTCTTTTCACTTTTGCAATAAATCAGGATTATCTCTTAATACGGTCGGGAAACACATATAATCTATTTATATGGGATCATAACCATCAAATTTTGCAATTTTGATGTTTAGATGAGAGTTACCTTACAAATAGCTCCTTGGATATTGAAGTAGACTGGATCCCAGGTATGAAAAATATTCGTCTGAAGGACCTTCACACTTTCACAAAGACTACAGATCCAAATAATGTGATGGTGGACTTTTGTATCGGTGAGGCAGAAAGAGCTCAGAAGGCAGATGCAATAATTTTCAACACATTTGATGAACTTGAAAGCGATCCATTAAATGCTCTCTCTTCCTTGTTCCCTCCTATTTATACCATAGGCCCAATTCCTCTGCTGTTGAATCAAATTCCAAGTAATCACTTGGAATCTTTGGGTGTTAATTTTTGGAAAGAAGAAACTGAATGTCTTCAATGGCTTGAATCTAAGGAGTCAAGATCAGTGCTTTATGTGAATTTTGGAAGTAGTACAGTTATGTCTGTAGAGCAACTCTTCGAATTTGCATGGGGATTAGCCAATAGCAAGAAACCCTTTTTGTGGATAATTAGGCCTGACCTTGTAAATGGCGGTTCAGTGATATTATCAACTGAATTTGTGAATGAAATAGAAGAAAGAGGCTTGATAGCAAGTTGGTGCCCACAAGAGAAAGTATTATGCCACCCATCAATTGGAGGGTTCTTGACTCATTGTGGATGGAACTCGATGATTGAGAGTATTTGTGCTGGAGTGCCAATGATTTGTTGGCCATTTTTGGGTGATCAGCGAATTAATTGTAGATGTGCCTGCACTATGTGGGCTATAGGAATGGAAATTGATACTAATGTGAGGAGAGAGACGGTAGGGATGTTGGTGAATGAATTGATGGTGGGAGAGAAAGGAAGGAAAATGAAGCAGAAAATGATGGAATGGAATAGAATAGCCTTGGAAGACACTCGACCCGGTGGCTCTTCGTACATGAACTTGGAAAAAGTGATTAAAGATGTACTTTTGAAACAAAGGGATTAAGTAGATTATGTTATAACCGGTTGTTTTATATTATGCACATGAGCTATTGTAATGCTAAGAGAAATTATTGCTATGATAGAATTATTAATTTAAATTAGTCAATTTACTTCAATTTATATTTTCATTGATGTTTATTTTGATAAAATGATATTTTTATAATTATATAAAAATTTAAGATGATAGATAAATAACATAATTCACATATATTAATATGATAATATTTTTAAAATTAATGAAAAAACAATTATATAATTCAGTCCACTACATCAAAGAATTTTATGGATGTTTGAATGCACTCTATCAAACTCACATATTATGTATATTGCATCGATTCTTCTGAATCTCTGCTTCACCCATCGGTTATGCTCTTTCGAGTATCATTATATTCCATTAAATGATTTTAGACTATTCTTTCTTGAGCAATTTGCTTTACCTTTTAACTATGCTCCTTTGAGCATCATAACTGTTCTCTTTGAATTGCCTCAACATGATTTTGGACTCTTCTTGTAAAATAATCCATTCATGCCCTTTAAGTGTAGCCATGCATCACTGTACAATAAAGGTTTCACTTTCTAGTTTTATTGATCTCTCAAAAATAGTTAAACCCTTTGACAAAATTGAAGCTTCTCTCTCTAGATAGACTATTAATTCACTTATCTTGTTAGATGATAGTTTATATCCTTCAATGCCATTACTATAAATGGACATATAACTAATGTCTTAAGTATTAGTGTGTGTCCTAGAACCAATCATATAAGATGATTAGAGTTATACACAATGTATTATATTTTATTTTAGACAATTTAATTATTATATTTTGTTTTTATTATTATTATGCGTAATTTATAATTTAATATAATAATTATCCTTGGAATAGCTTTGCTATTCCTAAAATGCCCCTAGTCAAGTATTATTATGGAAAAAGGATAGTAATAATACATCGAGACTAGCATGTATAGTGACTGATGATTACGAATCATGGATATGTGATATCAAGTCAATACATGAGTACATTGCTAGTGAACAATGTACTGGACTGACCCACTATGAGAATATTGCATGGATAAACGTGTCATAAGTTATTCTCATATGATCACAACTACGTATAAACCTTTGACCTGAAGTCACTACGGTTCCCTACATGAGGAATTACTCACTTTAATATTGTCCTATGTCACCTTTAATCAGGTGACAAGTAGGGCATTGATTAGGTGTGTCATAAATCATGCAGAGGGAAGTGAGTGATGTAAATGAAATTTTGTTACTCTTGTATAAAAGAGAAATATCCTTGGGCCCCTTGATTGAGTGAGACTTAGAAATGCATGGCCATGCTCAGTTGAATTAATATGTGATATTAATTATTTATTTTAAGTTTACTCAGTATCAAGAAATATAAATTGAACATTGACGAGGATGACACATTCCATGCCTCCAGTTCAATTTGGATATTATTACAAAAGGGTTATGATGTAAAACGTTGATCATGTATTAGGTGGATGTCGAATCACAGACATTCTTACTACTTGAGTGGCAGTGATGTATTGCTAGATACCGCTCGCTGTCTATGGCTCAATAATAAGTCATTGTCAACGTAGTAAGAACCTACAGGGTCACACAAAAGGAGTAGGAATAAAACAATAATTAATTGGACTTTAATTATATTAATATCCAATTAATTGGACTTATTTTCGTGCATATATATTATTAAGAATAATAAATTCACGTTTTATATATATATATATATATATATATATATATATATATATATTATGTGATATTATTTGATATTAAAGTAATATCAAGTAATTATCTTATCAGATATTAGATAAATATATTATGAGATAATATTATTTTGATATTTGATAACTATATGCAATTATCTAATATTAAGATATTTATATTATGAGATAATATCATTATCTAATATTAGATAATTAATAGATAAGTCTTATCTCTTCCCATTATCTCTAGGATAAGGATAAGATGAGTTGTTAAGTGTGATTAGGATTTTGGAAGCATTATCCTAGTAGGACTAGGATTATGACTTGCCTAAGTTCTATAAAAAGGGACTTGAGGGCAGCACTTAATAATCACGTTTTAAGCTTCCATATAAACCCTAAATCACTCAGAAAACATCCAATCCTAATTCTTAGAGAGAAAAACGCATCCTAGCAGACGCGTGGAAGGTGAGAGGTCGTTGTTCACTCCGTGTGGATACCGTAGAGACGTTGTACCTTCCGGCTGGCGTTTGATTCATCCGCTCTCAAGTTTTGATCAGTAGAAACACGAGTGCCCAATAGGTAAAACCCTAATCATTGACTTATGCTTTTTGCATGGATCCTAGGTAGAATTCGGATCAAAAGATTAAAATTCCGCTACATGTGATAATCCGAATTCTCAACATTAAGCACACGAACAAGCCTTTTGATGAAAATGCTTGAGCCTAATGCTTTAAATATACTATCCTCCTACACAATAACTTCTTAACTTGATTCAATCTTTGCATCCTTTGGTTAAGTCTTTGCCCACAACTTCTCTAAGTTTAAGAATGATTGCTTTGCATATCCCTCAAATGGTATTGGACAAGCCACATTCTAAACAAATTGTAGGCTACTTGATCTTAACTATCTATTACAAATTAAGCTCCGGTATCAAATGCCACGATTAGTGTTAGAAGCTTTACTTACCAACATAGCACTCATGTCACCCATCTTGCATACTTAGTCACCTTGTCTATTCCTTTAAACACTTAGCGAGACATGCTCGCTCAATGAGATAAGTGTTTGGCATAGAACCAATCCTCGATGGCAACAAAAGGTACTTATCATAGCATTATTTGGTGGCAAAGCCTTTAGGTAGAGAGTCATGCTTTGCCACTATTCATATCTAAGAATTCCTAAGGATTAATTCTACGTGGGCAAACCTTTTGCTCTAATGCCAAATTTTAAATAATTAACATTAAGACTTTTATGAAAAAGATTAAGATGTTAATTATTTATTAACTATTATCTAAACAGGTATTTGAAAACATTAATCAATTTTTAAAGTGATTGAAGTAAAAAATTATGGCTATTGGCTCCATTCTTTGAAAAGGTCATGAAACATATGGCAAATGTTAATTTACTTTACTAACAGACATTCATTATTTTTTGTCATTCTTTTTTCCGTTGAAGCTGCTCATGAGCTTCGAGTTCCTGTCATTCTTTTTTGTCCCGTTAGTGCCAATGCATACTTGGTTGGTCCATAGTATCGCGATCTAGTTGATAAGCGTATCACCCCATTCCAAGGTATCCATATAGTTAAAGTGTATTTAGCAATTATATATGTGTATATGAATTAATGAATAGAGACAAATCTATAATCTATAATCTATAATTTCTTATGGCAAAAAAAAAATCTATAATTTCTTGATATACAAGAGGCTACTCACTAGAATTTTTACTAGTTGGATTTTGCATCAACAACCAACAATGAGATTAAAACGCCAAATCATTGAAGATTGAACGTCGACAAATGGCTCATCTCACTTTTGCAATAAATCGGAAGTATCTCTTTAATACACTAGGGAAACACATAATCTATTTATATGGGATCATAACTATCAAATTTTGCAATTTTGATGTGCAGATGAGAGTTGCCTTACAGATGGCTCCTTGGATATTGAAGTAGAATGGATCCCAGGTATGAAAAATATTCGTCGAAGGACCTTCACACTTTCACAAAGATCACAGACCCAAATAATGTGATGGTGGACTTTTGTATCGATGAGGCAGAAAGTGATCGGGAGGCAGATGCAATAATTTTCAACACTTTTGATGAACTTGAAAGCGATCCATTAAATGCTCTTTCCTCCTTAGTTCCCTCCTATTTATACCATAGGCCCAATTCCTCCGCTGTTGAATTAAATTGCAAGGTAATCACTTGGAATCTTTGGGTGTTAATTTTTGGAAAGAAGATACTGAATGTCTTCAATGGCTTGAATCTAAGGAATCAAGATCAATGCTTTATGTGAATTTTGGAAGTAGTACAGTTATGTCTGTAGAGCAACTATCTGAATTTGCATGGGGATTAGCCAATAGCAAGAAACCCTTTTGTGGATAATTAAGCCTGATCTTGTAAATGGCGGTTCACTGATATTATCAACTGAATTTGTGAATGAAATAAAAGAAAGAGGCTTGATAGCAAGTTGGTGCCCACAAGAGAAAGTATTATGTCACCCATCAATTGGAGGGTTCTTGACTCATTGTGGATGGAACTCGATGATTGAGAGTATTTGTGCTGGAGTGTCCAATGATTTGTTAGCCATTTTTAGGTGATCAACGAATTAATTGTAGGTGTGCTTGCACTGAGTGGGCTATAGGAATGGAAATTGATACTAATGTGAAGAGAGAAGCGGTTGAGATGTTGGTGAATGAATTGATGGTAGGAGAAAGAGGAAGCAAGATGAAGCAGAAGATGATGGAATGGAATAGAATAGCCTTGGAAGACACTAAGCTTAGGTGGCTCTTCATACATGAACTTGGAAAAAGTGATCAAAGATGTACTTCTGAAACAAGAGGATTAAATAGATTGTGTTATAACCAATTATCTTATATTGTGCACGAGTTGTTCTAATACTAAGTAGATTATGTTATAACCAATTATCTTATATTGTGCATGAGATGTTGTAATACTAAGAGAATCACTATTATATAATTGTTGATTCAAATTAATCAATTTACTTCTATTTACATTTTCACTTATGTTTATTTTGATATGATGACGTGTTTGCAATTATATGAAAATTTAAGATGATAGACAAAGAATACAATTCACATGTATGTTAATATAGTAATATTTTTCAAACTAATGTGAAAGCAATTATGTCATTTAACCTATTACATTAAAGAATCTTATGAAAAATTCTGTGCACTCTATCAAATTTACAGATTATGTTCATTGCATCGATTCTTCTAAATCTTAACTTCATCTATTAGCAATACTCCTTTGAGCAATACTTCTCCAAGTATCATCATATCTCCTTAATAAAATTTTGGATTATTCCTTCTAGAACAATTTGTTTTACCTTGTAGTTATATTTCTTCAAGTACCATGACTAATCCTTCTAAACCATCTCAATACAACTTTGAACTCCTCTTTTTAGAGTAACCTACTTATACCTTTTAATTGTGGTCACGCATTATTGCACAACCAAGGTTTCGCCTTTTAACTCTACTAATCCTTTAAAAATGGTTAAACCATCTAGCAAGATTAATATTTCTTCCTCTAGATAGGCTATTAATTCACTTATTTTTCCGGATAGTGGTTCGTATCTTTTGATGTTACTATTATAAATGAGTGAATAACTAACGTCTCATGCACAGAAACAAGGCCTTTACCATAAATGATTATGCCTAATGTACAAATTCACATTCCTATGAATACATTATCTTTCTATATACTAGCTTCTCAAGCTAATCCAATTTCTTGCATCCTCTAGTTAAATCTTTATCAATAACTCCTTCAAGTTTAAAAATGATTACTTCCCATATCCTTTATATATCATTGGACAAGTCGTAGTTTAAATTAATTGTAGCCTACTTGATTTTGACTTTCTAATATAAGCTAAGCTTTGATACTAAATATCACAATTGGTGCTGGGAGCTCTCCTCATAAACACAACACTTTTGTCACCTATCTTGCTTACTTGATCACCTTGCCTATTTCTTTAAGCACTTAGCGAGACATGAGCATTCAACAAGATAAGCATTTGGCATGAAACTAATCCCTAGTGGCAACAAAAGGAACTTATGAGAGCACTATTTAGTAGCAAAGCCCTTGGTGAAGAGTTACACTTTGCCATTGTTCATATGCAAGAATTCTCAAGGATTGGATCTATGTAGATAAATCCTTTGCTTTGATACCAAATTTTAAATAGTTGATATTAAGACTTTTGTGAGAAAAATTAAGATGTTGATTATTTCTTAGCCATTATCCAAAAAGGAATTTGAAAATGTTAATATGTCAATTTTTAAAGTAATTGGAGTTGAAAATTATGATTACCGACTCTATTTTTTGAAAGAGTCATAAAACATATGACGGATGTTGATTTACTTTACTAAGAGATATTTATTATTTTTCATTATTTAATTTAAAATTTTACCTTTATTCTTTTTTTTTATATTTATGTTTAGATTAATCTTTTGAAATGGTTTGAATTTTGTGGAAGTATCCTATCTAGGACTTTAATGTCTTTTGTTCAATAAATATTTGTGTAGGAGCCATTTGAGTCCTAAATGAGATACTTCTATATAGTAAGATAGCTAATATTTCTAAAATTTACAGGAGCATTTCATCATAAGGAAAATAGATAAGCTTCCTTTAGTATATAATAATTTGCAATAAATATTTTACTTTGTGTTCTGAATTTAGATACATAATGATTATGCTATACTAATGTATTAATGATCTAGTGTAAGAATTTTTTTTAATGGAATATGATTAAATGTAATAATTTGTAAAGAAATACAATTATTTAAGTGACTTCTTTATATTAGAATAAAATGTCAATTATTTAATAAATTGTCATCCAAAAGACATTTCAAAGATCACTATGAGAAGATGAAAAATATTTACATATTACTTTTGTTATTAATGAATATTTAAAGGCATTTTAAAAATCTCTTTAGGTAATGTAATCACCACTTATTTGATAATTAGGCATGTCTAAGACGTTAATTTTAATTTAATAACTAACATTTATAGTTTTATTATATATTTTACATTCACTTTTCATTTGAAAATATCTTAGTGATATCTTAATTTTTATTATTTAACTTTAGCATTTCTTAGGATGGGATAATAGCTCCCTTGCCATTTTTAGTTAGTACCTTTAAAGACATTATAGAGTTTGATTTTTGCTCCTTTATCCACTATCATTCAAATGTATTGGAAAAGATGATGGAGGAGTTGTTTTTCTCCTCCTCAGATAAATACTAGTAATGAAAATGGAGGTAAATGTATTGTTTACATTCATCATTTCTAATATTTAAATGTAACGGACATTTAAAAGTAATTTTTGGATGATAATTATAAGAATTAGCATTAAGATTGACAATGAAAGTGGAAGACAAAAGTTTGCTTTTTTTATATAATATTATTATGCATTTGCATTTGTTAATATAATAATATATAGAATAAATAAAATTGTAAACTAAATTTTCTTATATTAATGTCTTTTTTATCATATTTTTGTATATTCACATTTAATGTGTTAATATTTTTGTAAAATATATATATATAACTTATCACAAATTTATGATATTTAATAACATTATAGAGATATTCTTTATTAATTTTAAAATTAATATTCTTTTTCTTTAAATTTATTAGAATCAATGTCTAAAAACATAATACACCTTTCATCTTATTTATGCAAAATTTTAACTTTTTCACACTTGTTTTATTTGTTAGGCAATTTATAGAATGATTAGTTTATTTTTTATTAGTTGATGTAATTTTTTAAAATTTGATGTGGTATTTAAGTTACATTAAAATATATTGGCAGATACAAAAAAATTGATTGTATGCAAATAATTAACGCCTAAAATTATATAATAATGATTTCTTGAATATAACCAAACATTATATTATATTTATTAAAATATTACAGCTTTAAATAGATAATAGTTACTATAACTAAATCAATGTCTAGTAACCAGTATGATTTAACTAGCATTTATTTCTACATCATTTATTATTAAAAATAAATGGAGAAAGTACAAAAAAATGCAAAAACACTAACAGGGGTACAAAATATAGGACTAAATTGCTTTAGCACTATTTACAAAATTAAGATTCCTCTAAGGTAAAGTTCTATCTTACAAACTTTAGTAAAATTATGAAGCACAAGTTACTTTTCAATGATTTTATGCAAACAAGATACACCTATTAAATATTATCATATTTTCATTCTCTATGTGTCTTGATATTTTTGTTATAGATGTATGATTTTGTTTTTCTTAGATTTGTTTTAATATATTCTATTTACAATGTTAAGTATTGAGATTATAATGTTACACTAAAATGTATCTAATTTTTTATTAGCTCAAGAACATGTATCATAATCTTAGGTATAAAATATATTACATATAGAAGAATCTTTTATAAATATATGGAAATATTTTAGCTTTAGGTATATACTAGAAAAACATTCTATTCTAGATGGTTTAGATTACATTATTGATATATATATATATATATATATATATATAGATGTATGAATATGTATATGTTTTAAGCACATATTTAAGAATATGTATAAATTGATGTGATACAGGATTTGGTTAATGTTCTTGTGTGTATCTTATTAGATTATTTAATGAAAAATCGAAAATGGATGTATATCGATCAGTGTGGTGTTAAATATGAAAATAAGCTTTACAAGTTCATCAAATTTACAGTTGTATAGGAATGGAATTTAATGATGGCTTCTTAAGGTGCCCAATGTTAACTATTATTGTGTAAAAAAAGGATAATGGAGTAAGTATGAGATCATCTATTTGTTTATAGCATTGATGTCAAGTAAACATGATGGAAATGGCAAAGTGAAAGAAAAATTTGTGGCATGTCTACTAATTATGAAGATAAGAGTTTCAATAATTATTTAAATGATATGTTACATTATGTTAAAAATAATTTTATTTAGCACCCGTAAGTCTTTAATAACTTATTAAGCGATATAGAAAAACTATTATATCTGAGTTGTACTAACTTTATACATTTATTTGATATGTTAAGATTGTTCAACTTAAAAGTGATAAATGGGTAGAGTAATAAGAGTTTCATGAAATTATTGCAATTGTTGGAAGATATGCTTATTGAAAGCAATGTATTACCAACTTGTGTTTATAAGGCAAAGAAAATGATATAGTATGAAGTATAAGATCCATACCTATCTTAATGACTATATATCTTATTAAAAGGAGAATAGATGATTGTATGGGTGTCCAAGATACTGGGCATTATGTTATAAATTGAATAAGTATAATGGAAGCATTAAGAAAGGGTTTCGGCTAAGGTGTTATGATATTTTCCTATAATATCAAAGTTTAAATGCATATTTACTAGTGTAGAAGCATAATGGAAGCATCAAAGAGAAGGTTTCAACTAAGATGTTATGATATCATCCCATAATACAAAAATTTAAATACATATTTGCTAATGTAAAAGATGTCAAGAACTTGGTGTGGCATGAAAAGCAAGGGATTATTGATGCCAAGCTTCATCATTCAAAAGATTCTTTTCAATGGAGAACAATTAACTCATTATTCCTTAAATTTAATAACGAAATAAGAAACCTCTAACTTGTACTGTGTACTAATGAAATAAACCATTATGGTAATATGAGTAGCAAACATAACATATGACCTATAATATTAGTGATTTACAACCTTATTTATTCATTATGCATGAAATGGAAGAATGTAATGTTAACTTGTTGATATCAAAGTCTAAGTAACTAGGAAATGACATGAATATTTTTTTGGCATCGCTTATTAAAAACCTGTAACTTATATGAGATGAAGGCATACTGATATTTAACACATACGAGCAAACCCTTCAAGTTATATGTAATGCTTTTTGGCATAATCCATAACTTCTTAACTTATAGAAACTTGTTTGAGTATATTGTTAAAGGGTGTAAAGCATGCCTTGTTTATGAAGATGACATATACTTTTATCAATTTAAGCATTAGAAGAAAATAATATATTTTAGCTGTAAGAGATTTTTTTGCCTTGTTCCTATAACTGTCACATGTTAAGAAAAGTTTTCAATGATGTACCAAAGGAAGCAATGACTTTGAAGCCCTTATTTAGAGAGGAGATTTATAGGATGGTGAAAAATATTAATGTCATCTTTAGCAAACTTAATGTTTTAACAAGCAGCGACACTTTATGAAAGAAATAATCTATATTATTCAATTTTCTATATTAGAAAGACTTGGATGTTAGGCATAATATACAAATCTTATCCATTTATAAAGGGAACCTCAATGGTAGCTAGGTTTAGAGGGAAGTTATGCATAAATGTTGGTGCTGGAGTGGTTGAAAATCAAAGTTTATTAGAAGCTTGGTTTAAAATTCCTGAAAAATTAGTTCTTGATTAATAATAAAATAAAGGAATTATTTTGATGTCATGCATATGGGAAAAAACGTATGTGATAGTCTAATTGAAATGCTTTTAAACATGTAGAGTAAAATGGAGGATGGAATCAAGGTCGAATTAGGCTTGCGAGAAATGATCATATAAGAGAAACTAGCATAAAAAAAGGTTAATGTACTTATTTGCTTTTGGCTTGTCATACCTTATCTAGGAAGGAAGAAAAATCCTCAGAGCTTATAGTTAATCCCTTATGAAACATTTAATTCTTTATTTAAAGAAAATAAAAGCACTTCCATACCTCTGTTTAGGGGTGGCAATTTTCAACATGATATAATAATATGACACGAACATGACATGAGTCATATAGGTTCTGGTTGGGGTTAATCGAGTTCGGGTAATAAATGGTTAACTGGTTTGACCTGAATAAAGTTCATGTCGGATTTGGTTAAAGTGCTTAACTCATTTTTAACTAATTTAAGTTATATGGATTATTAATTAAGTTAACCCGACTTATGTAACCTAAATAAAAAATTATATAATATATAAATTTATTAATTATTAATTTATATAAAATAAAAAATTAATATAAATAGGTTAATAAATAAGTTTAGATTGGGTTAAATGGATTAGGTTATTACTATAAAAGTATATTATAAGTATTTGGAGTTATACGGGTTATATTGGGTTAACTCATTTATTAAACGGGTCGTGTCGTATTAACTCGTTTAATAAATGGGCTGTGTTCGAGTTGAGTATAAATAGGTTGAGACTATTCTTAACTTAATCCGTTAATCCAAATTGCCACCTGTACCTCTATTAAAGAAAACAGAAGAGTGTTCCAAGAATTTATATGTCTATCAAATGTGTAGAGAAATAAATAATATATATACATACACATCAAAGTTCATTCAATGTCACACTACTTATTTCTATATTTTGTCATTTATAAAGAGAAATTTAATCGAAAGGCCTACACATTTATTTCAATAGTATCACAGCTCAATCATAATATTTCTAGTATCATTTAATGGTAATCAAATAAAGATGAAAACAAATAAATCTCATTATGACTCTCATCTAGCCTTATCCTTTATAAGCCTATCTTTATCTTTCTAAGTCAGCCTTGTCCCTTATAAGTAAGCGTACAATTCAATTTATATAGCCATAGTATGTATATTATCATCACTAATCTCATTATTCACAAGATGATTAGGTTAACAATAAGTGCTTTGTTAGCACTACCATTCCATAGCTATAACATAAAATTCCATATATGGAAAAGTTTATAGTTAACAAATATTAATAATATAAATCTAGTACAAGCTTTGCTAATTAAATTCACGATGCATTCATATATATCATAACTTACTTCTTTACAGGGCTTCACATCATTCTTTCAACATCATCCGATGTATACTAACTCATCTTATCATTTTCGAATGATTAACATACTTCGAACCTTAGTATAATATAATTTCCAAAATTTTATAAGGCATAATCAATTATGCAGTCCTAAATAGCAATTTTTAGTAGGCATTATTGATTATAAAGGTTTAAAGAGCAAAGTCATTGGTATATAATCAATTATGTCATCGATCATGTCATCTTGGAGAGTAAAGCTCCCGAACATAATTGATTATGACTTAAATTTTTTGCAGAAATCACTATTCACTCAAGGCAAAATCACTCCCAATTCCTATTTTTAGCTAAATCACTCAATCAAATCATTATAGGTTGCAACTATAACGTCATACACATTATATTTAATAAGGATTCGACATCAAAACTTATTCCATCATACAAATCCTAAAATTCTGCAAGTATAAAGAAAACTAATCTTTAACCAAAGTATTTCATATTAAATTATACAAATCTAATCAAAATGTTTACTCATATCTATTGAAGGAGGTAATGGGCAATGAGCTTAAGGATTGACTAGTCTTTAATCATCCAAGATTAAGAATATTGAAGTTAGGGTTTTAAGATATCTTTTTTATTGAAATCCCTTAATCATTTCAAAATCCTAAACAGAAATGGAAGAGAGTGATGTGGATAATATTTTATTAAAATTTCCCTCATATTTAAGCCTCTTAGGATGAGATGATACTTAATTGAATCAATTCTACATTAATTTAAGACTTGATTGAATTTCAGGCTTAATGCTGAATTTTTGGTACTATTTCAGTTTTCTTATCATAATTTAAGCTTTGAATGTTGGATTTGGACTATCCTTATATCATTGGAAAGCTAAGAAAAATTTATGCAACTTTATAGTTTGTTCAAAATCCCAATTCTTCCATATTGAGGGTAAAAAGTAAGCATGAAGTTAGCTAAATGTTGCTGTTTTGATCCGGATCCAGCCTTGTTGTAATGATTAATTCATATATAGAGCTCCAAGGATCCAATCGATGTAAGACTATGTCCAATTATTCCTGAAGATCCATACCTCATCATTCATGAAGCCTTTTTGAAGAAACTAAGTCATTTTGAAGGCTAAAAAAGATGGATTTATGGCTGATTACGTCAACTTGGACTAGATTAAGCTATTTGTAGTATTTTGGCTATAACTTGAGTTAGGAATGTTGGATTAGGCTGAAATTTTGAGGGTAGATTATTAAAACACCAAGCTACAAGTTTGTAGTTAAGGACCAATCCTAATTATGCCTTAAAGGTTAGCAATAGTTAGAGGGAAGATCAGAGCATAAAAAAAAAGGAAGAGAAAAATAGACATTTTTCTAGTTCTTTGATTTTAATTGTGTTTTCTCTCTTCAATGGCAGGTTAATTCCTTCTGAGTTAATTCAAGGAATTTTGAGGCTCTTCTCCTCTTAGATTATGAGATTTTGAATTGTATAATGATATTTGTAATTGATTTCTCTTTTTCTTCATCTATCTTTTTTTATTTACATGAGTTGGTTGATTTGAATGTTGATTTGATATAATCTTAATTCAATTATGAGGTTCATGATTTGGAATTGATAGTGAATTTTAGTTAATTAATAATAATTCTTTATGGGAGAAAAGGGGATGAATGGATGGTTTAGGATTTTGAATTAATTCATTTAATTTGATTGAATTCTATCTTTCAATTGGTTTTAATCTAGTTTGGGACTTGTGGTGATTGTCTAACTTTGCTAATCTCAATCAATCAAACTCTAGATGATTATCTAGCTTAGAGTTCATGAATTGTTGTAGGGATTTCGGATATTTGAGGCTGAATAATCAATTGTAAAATCTAATTTATAGTGATATAGATTAATCCTCCGAATAAACATTAAATTCTTTGAATTGATTATTTTTATTCATTGATATTTCTTATTTTTGTTACTATTACTCTATTGATTCTGTTATTAATATTTTGCTGTTATTTTCTGCTTGTTTTCAACTCGGAAGTCCTCCCCTAATTTGGTTCTACATTTATTTTAAATTCTGAATTCTGCATTGCATGATTATTTTGTATTTTGCACTAGTTTAAAGTTTGCATGTTTTGTGTTTGATTAATTGCATAAGTAGTTAGCATTTTTCTTTTCTTTAGTATTTAAATATAATTTTACATCATAAACATAATTATTAAGTAATCATAGAGGATTATTAAAAAAGATCCTTAGAGGTTCAACCTGATTGACACCATTTTGTTACAAACTTTCTTAAGAATTAGAAAATTTAATTTGGTAGGTTTGACAGTCGTGATAAGAGAAGTCTTACTAGGATTAAAGTTTAAGGGATTTTAATTTTCTTGGATTTAGAAGTAAGTAAGAGAAGTTTAATAAGGATTAATGTCAAGCTTGAAGTGAGGTGAAGAGGAAAAGAAGAAAAAGATGAAAATAAGTGGTTTGAGAGAAATGAAAGAAATAGTGGTTAAAAATAGAAAAAAAGGATTTTCCAATTTGCTTTCTTTATACTTATTTACTCACTCTTTATTCAAGTTTAACTTTAAAATAAATTTTATTTATAATTTCATCAAGTATTGAACATGAAACCTTCTTAAATTAATAAATTATTTTATTTATTTAGTTATTTATATAAAATATTATAAGTCATTAACCTATTATAATTAACTAATTTTTAACATAAAAACATTTTTAAATTATAGTAGTTATGATAAGGCACTAGTCTTAAGCTAGTCACAAAACCTCCCATAAAACATAATGAAGGAAACTAGGCCATAACTATACACCTGGTTGTCATCTTGACATGTGACAAAATGTATACATTTTTTATTGACATATTCAAGATAGTAAGTTTCATAAAACGAATTAAGAAAGGACTGGTTTTGCCATTTAGAAGAAACCATTTAATTACGAACATTTGAGTTACTCTTATTAAACTTAATATAGTTGGCATAAATTATCCCAACATGACCTATATTGTCCAGATCTCATAACCAATCCACCATAATTGTCATTATCAGAGAAGGATAGGGAGGGTAGTGTGAAAAAAATTCATTGGAAAGAAGAACCTGTACTACTTAAGGATGATTCATTACTATTTGAGTTGGGGATATTAATAAAAAAAAAAGCACTAAGCATTAAAATGAAGGTAAACTAAGTACCTTTATGAAATAAAAAAGAAGGTGAACTAAAGAGTTAAGGATAAAAATAATTATCATTGTTAGTAATCCTAATATTATTCACATGGAAAGCAAAAAGAATATACCTAGATTTTAATTATTATAGAATATAAAGTGATCATGTAGTCACTTTCTTCATTTCAAACTTTGTTATCACATTATTGAATATATCAAATCATGCCTAAAAAGATTGCTTTAGTTCGTCTATAAAAGTTTTTAATCGTGCACTTTTTCTCTCTCTCTTTTTAAGCAATATGTCAAGTGATTGCTTTATATAGACTTTTTTAAGTAAATCATTATAAAGAAAAACATTCTTCAGGTCAAGTTGATAAAGAACCTAATAATAAGATACAATAAAAGAGATAATTAAATAGGTAAATAAATATAATATTATTTAATAAAGAAAGGGCTTTAGAGTAATTAACTCTATAAGTTATGTACATAACCCTTAGCCATGAAATAAGCTTTTTGTTGAGTAATTAAACCACTAGCATTGACTTTAACCATATACACCCACTTGCACTTAATAAAATATTTTTTCAACTTAGTGATGACATAATATCCTAAGTATTATTAGCTTCAAAAGTCATCATCTCTTCTTCTATAGCAACATACCACCTATCATGAAAAATAACCTTTATAGTAGTTTTAGGAACAGTAATATATAGCATCTAGAGAAGTAAGAAAAGATTAGGAAGAGGTAAGTAAGAATATGTCATAAAGCTAAAGATAAAGATTATAGTGGCTACCATTTTAAGTGCAATTACAAATACTTTTATGGTAGTAATAGGGACATTAAGGTTCGACAATGGAGAAGGATGATCCTATGAGAAAGAAAATGGTAAATGAAATGAAACTAATGTTGTTCTACAACTATTGTAGTACTTAATAGCTCAATAACATTAAAAGGAGGTGTTATGGCTCTAAAAGAAATAAAATAACAACCCAAATTAAGAGAATAATAATGATCCAATTTTAAAGCTAAGAATACGTAAGAAAAATGCATTTTAAAGATTAAGGATCAAATTTAGAAATTTGAGATTAATCATCCTAAACAAAATAAGTATAAGCAAAGATGTGTGAAGTGAGAGGAAATAATGATCAAAAAGGAAAATGAAGGGAGTAAAGTAATTGACCATGCACTACTATAGAAATGCTAAGCAATATTGGTTGTTTAACAACTTAGATATCAGTTATGAATTGACGCATATATGAGCAATGTTATATGTTTGAATATTGAATATTAATTCCTTAATCAATGTTGAAAATAAAAATCACATTGATTTTTTTTACAAGAAAATTAAGTTGTTAAGTGCTTGAAGAATATTGAATCATTGATATACAACATTAATTCTTATTTTAATAACCAATATGGTTATTTAATGTAATACATTGATTCTTAAATCATTATTAAAAATTGACATTCATTCTTACTAGATAATTGACATATTATGTCAATTTGACTTAGGTAACCAACATCTAATGTTCAATTTATCATATTATTATTTCTTTCTAAATAACCAATATGTATTGAATTTTTCCCTAAACTTTGCTACACCTAAAACAATATTCACTAAAATCTAATTATAAATAATATCCATTCATATTATTATATATCTAATATAGTATTCTAACCCTTATCTCAATGTTTTTATGTTAAAAAAAATCCCAATATAAGAAAATCTTAATAGAACAATTTCATACATTTAATTAGGTTTAAAAAATTAAAGGCATTAAACTAATTAATAATATGTACATATTGTAAAAATTGACAATAATACATTTAAAAATTAAAGAAGGAAGTTATATTATTTTCTTATAACATAGTTAATAAGAGAAACCTTTGTTAAATTATTGCAATAAAAAAGAGGGCACAAGCATGTCATAATTGATATTGTAAGTATAACATTAATACTATATGTTTTTAATAGAAGGAAATTTATTACAAGCTTATGCTATTAAACTTTAGTAGTATTATGTATTATTTATTGAGTCAAGGAAGACCATTATCACTACTAAGTTGGAGATGATTATGGTTACTAGAAAAGTTTGAACATAACATGTAAAACATGCATGTTATTAAAAGATTACAAAATATAAATAAGTATTAGAAACTAATAATTTAGAAGATGACATTAATTATATATAGAATATTAGCATGAAAAATATGAACCAAATTAATTTCAATTTTTCCAAATATGACTAGAAAGATCTTTAACCCATACCTTTTCAACATGGTGTTTAGCATATAAAACCCTTTTTCTAACATGTGAACAATATGAAAGCATGCAATGAAGTTTGTTGCTTTTTAAATTACCATTCAATAAATAACATTCACTTTTGTAAACAGAGCACATAACTCCCAAAAGATGTATGATGTATATATTTCATAAGGAATATAACAACACCTACACCATTTAAAATCCTAAAAAATGAAATTAGAAATATAGAATCTAAACAAATCTAAGATAAATCCTTAAAAAGGTAAGTTATTCACTTATATTATTGAATTCTTTGAAGTCCAACTTTGGTAAGTATGAACATTAATTCCACAAGTATGTTTTAATCCAAAATATGAACTAATTCAAAATAAAGATCCATCCCTAATTTTATTTTATTAAGCATTTTACACTAAATTGAAAGGATAACCTAGGATTTCAAAAGAAAAAGTAGATGCATATTTTAATTGAGTAGAAATTAGGTGCATTTTCTTTTCATTTGGTTGAGTGCACTAACTAATATTGTCTAGCATTAACAATTCTCAAACTTTAGTAGAAATGGACATAGAGTTCTGAGTTGCTAACTTAAAATAATTAAAAAAGATTTTATTGTAACTTTACCATAATAGGATAAAATCACTCATGACTAAAAAAGTAAGAAGATGGTAGCTCAATTTATATTGAACTACTATTTAGTGACATTAATAACAGAAACCTTAAAACAAATTTTACTAATAAACTAATACATGCTAGTTTAATGAGAGTTACAAGGAAAAGCATAAACATGCCATTATTGCAAGTTCAGTGCTAGCGTAGGGACAAATTAGATGAACAAGGTTGTTTGCTAGAGAAGGAAGTCAAAATAAACAAGGGTTTTAGGTTTAGTTTGATATTTTGAAGTGTAAAAAGGAAAGTGAATTTTTTATACGGTTGCAATGCATTTGAGTATAAAAAAAAAGAGTTTTGAATTTGAGTGCTTACTATTATATAATAGCTAATTAACATTACGTTTTTAATGAATTATATGTCGACTTTCAACTAATGCTTAATCCAATCTTATCAAGCATCATTGAATGTTTGTTGTTATGACATCGGATATATAAATAATGTAAAAAATGGTTATTACATCGATTTTTATTTAAAATAGACATCTTTTTTTCAAAATATTTTATTTTTTACATTTCATATTGATTTTTAACAAAAAATAAACATGAAATGTTTGCCTACTAATTTCTTTAATGTTAGTATTTGGCTTCCCTAGTAAAATATTTATGATTAAAATGGAATAAATTTGCATTTCACTAAAAATGTGTATTTTAAGCTAAAAACTTTAAAATATTATAACTTCTCATTCAATTGTCTGTTTAAGTCAAATATCATATCAATTTCATGTAACTTTTTGAGATTTACTGCAAAATATTTTAGCATCTTGCCTTTCTTAGAATCTCATAAAATGACTATTTTAATAGACTTTTTTAACTTTTTTCCATTATAATCATTGTTCGATTGGTTTTAGTCTTTATTGTAATATTTTATTAAATGTATAATAAGCATATAATAGTCAAATATAACCTCAATGGTTATAAAAAAGAAATACAAATAAAAATACTTTAAAAATATTCATAAAAATTAAAAAAAATGAAGATATAAAAGATAAAAGTAAGAAATATGCTTCTTATAGTATGAATTGGTGCTTAGAATATAATTGTTATTCTGCTAGCTTGGCCTTTATTGTAATATTTTTTCAAACATATAATAAGCATCTTACACTTAGATACAATCTCAGAAGTTATGCAATAAAACTCAAATAAAAATATCTTAAAAAATGCACAAAAAATAAAAAAAATGCAAAATATGAAGATTTGAGAAATAAGAACAAGAAAGGAATCTCTTATGGTTTGAACCACTATCCTAAGGCATTTGCTTTATACTCATTGTTAATTGAATAAGTATCGGTAGCTTATTGATGTGTGGTGAAGGATGAAAGTGTTGGGATCAAGATCCAAATCATTGTAGCATAATTTAACTGATTCTAGCCAAAGATCCATACGAAACAATTAGATTAGGACAAGGATTTAGTCACTACCTTTTGTAAACGATTTAAAGGCTGATTGTTGATCACTTTTTTAACTTGCTTTTAGTAAAAAACTCTAAGTTATCCATATGAATTCGTGAATCACTAGTGAATATCCTACAGCTACTGATTGAAATTCTTATCCTTTGCCTTGTAGTGCTAGTTATACCTCATTTAGGGTTATGATCAATGAGAATTGCTAAGGTTTTTTATATTATTTGCGTATTTGAATAAATAATAATCATCATATTAATATCCAACACCTCTATTTAAATAAGTGTATGGAAAACCTTAACTAATTGACCTTTATGCTATGTATAATTATGGGTTTATAATTAATCTTTATAATCATAACATGAAATTCCCATATGCTAAGCCTAAACAATTTGATTTATCAATTCCAAATCCCTTAAGTTCTAAGTGTGCGATCTTACAAGCTCTCATTACATTAGTAATAATAATAAATCATGCTAATGATCATAAATAATGAACAGTGTCCAGTAACATATCATTGTTACCCAAGTAATGAGATAATCAGTGATTCAATTGAACCTATATATGTGATCATCATTTATGACCTTTTATTCTAGACATTTAGATTGAGCACAAGACATGGATTATGTCATATCTGTATAGCCTAATTTAAAAGTTTCTTAATTCTTAAGTAAGTTAACTAAAGTAGATGTAATTGACATCCCATGTTAATCTATTTGAGCATGGTCATGCATTTTTCTCAGCCTTACTTAATAAAGGGGCTCACATATGTCACTCTTATTATATAGGAGGGATAAATTGCATCTTAATCACACAAATCCCTTTGCATGATATGTGACACATCTAATAACTACCCTTGCATTTATTTAACCATGAATGACATAGAGTAGTATCAAAATATGGAAGTCACATATAGGGAACTTTTGCGATCTTAGGTTAAAGGACTATATTAATGATAATTACTAAGAATTATTCATGACACTCATATAACAATCAATGTAATATTTTTAGGATGGGTTGGTTCCGTACACAAGTTCTCTAACTTGTACTCATGTGTAGACTTAATATCTCATGTAAGTCACGATACATGCTAGTCTTAACATATCAATGCAACTCAATCCAGAATGATACATAACTAGGGAGATTTAAGAATATAATTATTCTAAGATTATTATCATAATTAAATATACTATATAGAAAATATATATAAATATGATAATTAGAATTACATTTAAAATAATATGATTTAAATTTATAATCATCCATATGATTGGTCTTAGAGCATATACACTAATAATCTCCCACTTGCACTAAAGCTAATTATCCATGTATTTAATACATATGGATCTCATATAACTATCATACTTCTGCTGTGTTAGGGGTTTTGTTAGTGGATCAGCGATATAATCATCGATCGATATTCTGCATATTCTGACATCATTTCTATTGATGATAATGCTGGAATATATGTTTAGATTTCTAATGAGATCTAAGTTCTTTAGCTTGTACAATGGCTCCATTATTGTTACAATAGAGCTTTATTGGGTCAACAATACTAAGAACAATTCCAAGTTTAGTGATGAAATTCTTAATCTAAATAGTCTCTTTTGTAGCATTTGATGCTACACTATATTTACCTTCTATTGTAGAATCCCTTACTTTGAACTCTTCTAGGTCATAGTGCCACCTCACAGTGTATTCACCTTCTATTGTAAAATCAACCATTATCCTTTACTTTAAACTCTTCTAAGTCATAGTGCCACAATTGAGGCAAAATACATAACTTGACTGTGATCTGAAATCATCTTTGTCGATTTGAAAGCTAGCATCAGTGTAGTCTCTTACAATGAGGTCTTCCTCACCTCCATAAATCAAGAATATATTTTTCATTCTTCTTAAGTACTTAAGAATATTCTTAATAATTATCCAGTGAATTTTACTAGGATTTGACTAGTATTAGCTTATCGTACTTAAAGCATTTGAGACATTAAGACAAGTACATAACATAACATACATGATAGACTTGATTGTGGATGCATAAGGGATCTTACTCATGTGTTGTCTTTCACACTCAGTAAGGATACTGAGTTTTTGAGAGACTTATGCCATGTGATATTAGTAAGAATTCCCTTTTAAAATCTTGCATACTAAACCTCATTAGCACTTTATCGATGCATGTACTTTGACTTAGGCGAAGTAACTTTCTTAATTTATCTCTATAGATCTTGATACCTAATACATAGGTAGCCTCATTTAAGTTTTTCATAGAAAAATAATTTTCTAACCAAGTTTTTACAGACTATAGTATAGGGATGTCATTTCCAATGAGTAGTATATCATCTACATATGACACTAGAAAGATTATCATGCACCTACTAACCTTTTTGTATACACAGTATTCATCTTCATTCTTAATGAAACTAAAATCTTTGATTGCATCATTGAAATGAAGTTTCCAACTTTGAGAAGTCTGCTTCAATCTATAAATGGATTGTTACAATACGTAAACTTTTTCAGCATTTTTAGGATTTACAAAACCTTCAGGTTGCTTCATGTACACATCTTCATGAAGATTTCTATTAAGGAAAGCGATTTTGACATCCATATGCTAGATCTCATAATTATAATATGTGGTTATACCTAGAAGAATCATAATGGATTTAAACATGACAATTAGGAAAAAGGTCTTATCATAGTCAAACTAGAAAACCAATTGTCCTTTAAAGATACCCACATTACCATCCATGTCAGTTTTCTTTTTGAAAACCCATTTGCAGCCTATGAGTTAAACCCTTTTAGGTGGATTAACCAAGGTCTAAACTTAGTTTACATACATGGAGTTCATCTTTGATTTCATAGCTTATAACCATTTCTTAGAATCTGAGCCCATCATGACCTCTAGGTAGGTTGTGGGCTCTTCTTAGTCTATAAGCAACACATCATTGTAATAAGTTATGAGAAATCTATATCTCTCAAGCTTATGACGTATCCTACTAGACTTACATAAGTTCTGTATTACATGAGCAGGCTCTTTCACAACTAGTTATGGAATTGGCTCAGGTTCCATCTTAAGTTTAATTTTCTCTCATTAATTTTGAATTTCTTCAAGTTTTATTCTTTTCCCATTGATTCTTCTAGAGATAAATTCTATCTCTAGAAAGACACTAGTTTAAGCAATAAACATCTTTTGCTCAGTTATATTATAAAAATAATATTCCTTGGTCTCCCTGGGATATCCAATAAAAAAGTATTTATCAAATTTAGGTCTAAGTTTATTAGAAGTCTGATGTCTTATATAAGCTTCACAGCTCTAAATCTTCATAAAAAATAAACTAGGATGTTTCTCAGTTCATATCTCATATAATATCTTTTGAACTAATTTTAATAGAATACAATTCAGTGTGAAAGCTATGGTTTCTAGAGCATGTCTCTAAAAGGAATTTAGAAAGTCAACGTTACTCATTATCGATTGAACCATATCTAACAAAGTTCAATTCCTCTTTTTAAATACACTATTCCATTAAGTTATTCTTGATGGAGTGAGTTGTGAGATAATGCCAGATTCCTTCAAATGATCAAGGAACTCTTGGTCTAAGTATTCATTACCTTAATATGATCAAAATGCTTTAATACTTTTACTTAGTTAATTTTATACTTCATTCTTGAATTCTTTGAACTTTTCAAAGGATTTAGACTTGTGTTTCATAAGAAACATATAGTTATATCTACTGAAATCATTAGTAAAAGTAATGAAGTATTAATAACCACCTCTAGTTTATGTGTTTAAAAATTCATATACATCACTATGTATAAAAGGTGGTAAATCATTAGGCTTTTCACTTTTCCTAATAAAGAGGGCTTTAGTTATCTTACCTAATAAACATAACTCACATACCTGATCTGATTCAAAATTAAATGAGTCTAAAAATCCATCTTTATGGAGTTTAGAGATGCATGTCTCATTTGCATGGCCTAAATGACAATGCCAAAGATAGGTTAGATTTGAATAAACATGTCATTATATCTAAATAAACATTGATTAATTCTAAAATCAATGTCTTAAGCTTTCTTCTTTTCCTAGCAACCTTCAAATATTATATATTATAGTGTTACTTAAGTAAAAATTTGTTATTTTAAGTTTTTTTTGAGAATTTTAAAAATATCATTTTGTTAAAATAGACATTACTTGTATTTATTAATTCTCATCTTATTAGTCTCAATAATTTCAAAAAATACTATTACATTAATATAAAAGATGATTTTGCCTTTTATCGACGTCTATCCACTGACTTGGAATCACAATTCCATAGTAATGGTTACTATGCATAAGGATTAGAGACAAACTTACTATGAAACCTATTGCTTAGCTTAAACAACTTGCAAAGAAAATAATAACACCTATGTAATAAACATGTGTATTAAACAGAAATCTAAACATATAGTGATGACTTTTGATCAAAATGTTGCCTTTAGTCTATAAAGCTTGGTGGTTGCCTTTGATCAATTCCATTCTAATATTTTTTTTAGCCCAAAATTTTGAAAGATAGAGATGGTTTCATGATTACTAAGTAAAGCATAAGAAATTTGTAGTGTGTAATTCATGTTGTAGTAGGAGTTTTTAGTGAATATTTAAAAATGAATGCTAAAAAACCTTCTTACAAACCACTATCTGAGTTGGAAGTACTTTTTGGCAAGAATTGTAATTCTTTTGCCACATTTTTTTTATCTTTATTGTGGGAGAATGGCTAGATTGGCACCTTAAAGATTTTTGTTGAATAGTCTCCTGAGTTGTCAATTAAGAACACCTAAATAGTGAGATAATGCTTTGTATGACACATATGACAAGCTTAATGTCATTAGTCATCCCAAAATCAGGGGAGAAAGGAGTGTTGTGATTAATTTCCATAGAAGGTGATTGCAACCTATTAGGAGGTTGTTACACTATGTTAAACTTTGTATAAGAACTACCATTATAATGGTTTCCTAAACTACTATGGGAAAAAGGTCTTGAAGGACTTGATATTTTGCCAACAAAAGTGACTATACCATTTTGAAATTAAGTACATTGTCTAGAACCAAGTCTAATATAATTATAGGTAGAATATATCTTCACAAATTTTCCTTTCTTAAGTAACACTAAGAGGGTATGACTTATATTTCTTAGGACAAAAGCTTTAAATTGGCTTGTTCAAATTATTGCTAACACTACTATATAATTGCAATTCTACAATAATTGATAGACGTTGGTGATAGTAAAAATTGATGTCTATATAAAAATGATGACATTTTTAAAGTAATTATGAAAAATAAGATGATAGTTTTTACAATAATTGACATCTATAGTTATATGGTAGCATTTTTGAAATTTATAGAAAGATGTAAGATGACAATTGAATTAAACATTGACATGAAAAGTTAATAGAAATGAAAACCATAATTTTATCAAAAAATTACAATGTCGGTTATTTATATAATTATTGTCCAAAAGGCATTTCAAAAGTCATCTAGAAAGATTTTCAAGATTTGCACATTATTTTTTTTTCTTATAAATTGAAGTGTAAAGGTATTCAAATGTCTCTTTGGGTAATGTAACCACCACTCATTTAAAAATCATGCATGTCTTAGACATTGATTTTGAGTTAATAACCAATATCTTTAGTTTTTTAATTGCTTTTATATTTCACTTTACCTTTCATTTTGAAAGTATTTTGGTGATGCCATAACTTTTATTGTCTGATTCCTAGGTTTGTTTAAGGAGGAGGAAAAATAGGTCCCTTAACATTTCATCTCACTCCTTTTATTTTATTATTGAATTCAATTATTTTTATTTTATTTATTATTATTTATATGTATTAAATGAGATGAAAAGGGAACTATTTTCCTCCCTTTCAAACGCACATTGTTGTTGGTAATAGAGACAAATATATTGTTTAGATTTATGATTTACTAAACTTGAAGTAATATTGGATAATAATTACAAGAATTGGCATTAAGTTTGACAATGAGATTAGAAGACTAAAGTCATCTTTTTTTCCTTTTTATGCAATATTATTATAAATTTACATTTATTAACTTAATTATAAAAAATAAATAAATTTTTTAATATATTTTTCTCATATTTTTGTATATTTAGGTCCAATATGTTGATATTTGTATGCTTGTGAGAAAAATTAACAAAAAGAACATATAACTTATCATGAATTATTGATGTTTAATAAAATTATAAAAAAAATTATTAATTTTGAAAATAACCTTTTTTTAACTTAAAAAAATTAATGTTTTCAAACATAATAAATATCTAATCTTGTTTTTATAAATTACCAGCTTTTTCACATCTAATCCATCTTTTGGCAACTTATAGAATGGTCTATATAATTTTTAAAATTTAATTTAGTATATAAATAATGAAATTCTTATCCAAAATGATGTCAATTTTTTTAAAAAAATTGATGCATAAAAATAAGATGACAATTTCTCTATTATAACTAATATGATATTTTTTAATTAGGATGATATCACTTTAATATATATGATAATTATTGTAACTAAATGTTTAATAACCATTCTAGTTTAACATGTATTTGTTTTCATATTATCCATTATTATAAATTAACACAAAAAGTCATAAAAAATAATAAAAGCACTGGTAGGAGTTTGAAAGACTATTTTGCTTTGATGCCATTTGCAAACTTAGTATTACTCCAACATGAAGCTTTATCTTACAAATTCTAGCAGAATCATGAAGCATAAGTTATTCTTTTGCTTTTTTACGTAAATAAGATGCACTCACCAAATATTCTCAATTTTTTGTTTTCTTTGCATTTTGACTTGATATTTTGATACAAATGTGTGGTGTGTTTTTCTTAGGTTTGTCTTAATATATTTAGTTTAGGATATCAAGTATTGAAGTTATGACAACTTTTTAAAAAGATTCAATTCTCTGTTAGCTTATCATAACTTTAGGCATGAAATATGTTATATACAGAATATTTCCTATATAAGTGAATGAAAATATTTTGGTTTTAAGTATGTAAAACATTGAAAGATGTTTTTTTAGATGACTAGGGTTACATTATGTAAATATGTGAATATCTATGTGTTTTATAGTTTAGTTATGAATATGATTTAAGTTATTTGGTTAGTCATTATTTGACAAATTAGAGAAAATAGGATTTTCTAGGAAGTTTTATTTCTTATGGAGTATGATAAGTTACTTATTTACTTCTCTCCTAAGTAAATTTGACTTCATATACTTTTTATGGATATAAAGATTAAATTATTTTTATTAAATTTAATTAATAACAATTAAATTTTATTAATTTGTATTATAATAATATTGATGATATAATAGTTATTTTATTAATAATTTTTAGGAAGTTTAAATTTGAAACAAATAAAATAGGAAATTATTTTTTTAGAAGTGTTACTTTTTCAATATTAATTAAACAACTTGGAGTATTTCCTGAAAGTTCACTTAGTAAGTTACTTAATGGGAAGTTCGATTTTCAACGAGAAGTTATTTTTTATGTAAACTAAATGACTTTTAAATAGGATATATATTAAGTGCGAAAAGTATTTTTATGTGAGAGTGAGAAGAGTAAATCTTGACTATTAGATTTAATAATGAAGAGTTAGAATTAAAATATAAATTACTTTTCATGTAAATTAAATGACTCCTAAATAAGGCTTAAGTCACGTGAGAAGAGTACTTTAATGTAAGAGTATGAGGAGTAAATCCTAATTAGGGTTTAGGGTTTAATATTAATCAAATAACTTGGAGTATTTCCTAAAAGTTCACTTAGTAAGTTACTTAATAGGAAGTTTAATTTTTAACGAGAAGTTACTTTTTATGTAAATTAAATGACTTTTAAATAGGGCATATATAAAGTGAGAAAAGTGCTTTTATATGAGAGTGAGAAGAGTAAATCTTGACTATTAGATTTAATAATGAAAAGTTAGAATTAAAATATAAATTATTTTCCATGTAAATTAAATGATTCCTAAATAAGGCTTAAATTAAGTGAGAAGAGTATTTTTATGTGAGAGTGCAAGGAGTAAATCCTAGTTATCAAATTTAATATTAATAATTAGGAGTAAAATATAAAGTCTTTTGACTTTTTGAAGTGGTCACATGACCATTAATTAATGCAAGATTTGATGGTTTCTCATATAAAAATACTCATCTTACTTGATATATCTCCAAATAGATAAATGATTAAAATTATAATAGCAATAAATTTTTTTTTTATCAATTGCAGTAAATATTTTAGCTTCTAAAAGCCACATTAAACAAATTATGAAGAATGTTTAATAAAAGATATTGTTTATATCAAATTGATTGTTAAATTTTTAGTTCTAGAAAATAGATGTAATAATGTCCTTATATGTTATTTTATAAATAAGTAATTAATAATGAATAAGTAGTTTTAGTAGATATCTTTATTCAAATAATTAATTAATTTTGTCAACTACTTTTAATCTAATCAATTGATTCTCAAACAAAGTTAACATTTTTTGCCTTTCCATTTTTTTTTTGAAAAATCTGTGGTATCATTGATAAGTGATACCTTGGTATATTATCAGATTAATTATTAATATATTATTATGTGGCATATGAGATTTGACCTTAAAAAATTAAATTTAATGTGCAATTAGATTTAGTGATATAATGATATATTATTTTTTGTTTAATAAGAAATTGAAAACAAGGCGTTAAATGCTTACATGCACTTTATCATAATTGGTAAGAATTTATTACTTATGATTTCCATTCAAAACAAAAGTTGGTATTGGTCTAGAGAATGGAGTTTTTTTTCTTCTTAAAATGGAATTTATTACAATGAAATAATGATATGTAAAATGTGGGATGGACCTAAATGGGATAGGCTTGGACAAGTTTGAACTTGTACGGATTTATTGATATGGACTTGCATTTTTTGTGAGCCAAAAATAATAGGCTTGCCCTATTTTACGCCCTGTCTGCAAGCTTACTTGTATTATTTATAATTAATAAATTATATTGAATTAAATTATTGAATATTCAATATATTAAATAATTCTTATTATAATTATATATATATAATCAAAGTAATGACCTGTAAGTTAATTTGTATAATTTGTAATTATAATTTGCAAATTACATTAAGTTAAATTATTACTTTCAATGGATTGTATGATTTCAATTATATTTAAAAAATATTATATATATATATATATATATCAAAGTATAGGCTTTTGGCTTGCTCGCAACCCGCACAGGTATATTCGTACGGATCTCGGTCCTCACAGTCAACCGGTTTAAGTCTGTATTTTTTACAAGCCTAAATTTATAGGCCTGCCCCGATGAGTATCCGCTCCAAACTTGCAAGGTGGATACCATTTTTACATCTCTACAGTGAAATAACAAAACGGGTCGGGGGTTTTCGCAGTGATTCAAGTCTGGTATCCGACCCACACAGCAGGTGAAAATTTTCTTCGATTCCTCAATGTGATTTCCTTAATCGACGATCCTTCGTATATGGTGCTTGGTCGCTTCCGTATACGGTAAAACCCTCAGTCTCTTCTAACAGTTACAGTTTAGGAATCCTGACGGCTGATTTGAGCATAGTTGGTCCTTTCCCCTTCAACTTGCTGCTGCTGACGTTCCACTCAACAAAATGGCGGATTTAATTTTGCTGAATTGAGCTTTGAAGGTCAGGGTGTGAAGGAATGGAATGTTAACGAATTCTGGATGAGAGAAAGAAAGAAATTTTTTTTGATAGAATATTCATTTTCCTATTTGTCTCTAAAATTCGGACATGCCCAATGCTAATTGATTTTTGCCTTTGAAATTATGTCATTGAACATTGAAAAGGAGGCTTAGGAAGAGGTTACTAGTTTACAACAATAATAACGACAAACCTTATCCCACTAAATAAGATCGGTTATAGATGGCACACACTAAGAGACTACATAAAGAGGTTACTAGCTTATGATTTGAAAAATGAATTATTAGTGACGTTATAGAGATAGAGAGGAACCCTATAGCTGGCAACAGTAGTTCTTCATCAATAGGTTACTCAACCATCAAATAAAAGAGGAGCTGGCATTATTATTGATAATTTAATATGGTTGGGATTTTCATTATTAGTATGCCAATGTTTTGGTTAGCTGCTTTGGATTGTGTGTTTTTGTTAGCATATGGTCTTGGCATAAGTTAAATGAGACAGTACTTCAGTCTTGTAAACGTAATCTGTTTATCTGATCGCTAAAACTAACATATTGACCTTCAGCATCATAGCAGAGCTTTCAAATATATGTAACTTAAATTTGGTAATGTTAGAGGATAATGTTGTGCCTTGTGAGAACTGTGCTTATGCAGACATCGTTGTTGTGAATTAGATGCCAAAGTTACACCATTTCAGTAATTTTACTTCTGTCTAATATATGTTAACTACTATACTGTTTTTTCAAGTAAAATTCAAATACAAAAACGCTGATTGTCTATGTTTGTTACTATGTTGTCAACTGCTTTTCTGAGTTGACAAGACTTATTTTGTTAACTGCAGTTGTCCAATATTTAGCGATATGGTGACTGAGGGTGGTAAAAGTTTTGCAACAAGGGACAAATTGCGGGAGATTGAGGTAAAAGTTCAGAAATGGTGGGATGAGAAAGATGTTTTCAAGCCCATACCTTGTGAGAAATCTCCTGCACGTGGTGAAAAGTTCTTTGGCAACTTTCCTTACCCATATATGAATGGACACTTACATCTTGGGCACACATTTTCAGTTTCAAAACCAGAATTTGCCGCTGCTTTTCACTGGCTAAGAGGTGCCAATGTGCTATTTCCTTTTGCATTTCACCCCACAGGAATGCCTATCAAACCTCAGCTGATAAACTTGCAAGAGAGATTCAAAAATTTGGAAACCCACCTATCTTTCCTACTGAAACCAAGGATCCAGGAGATGAAAGCCTAGACACTGAGGATTCCAATGGAGGTGCACCTCCGGATAAATTCAAGGGAAAGAAATCCAAGGCTGCTTCCAAATCAATTGGAAATGTCTTCCTGTGGGAAATTGTGCGTAGCCTTGGCATATCTGATAGTTAGATAGCCACGTTCCAGGATCCTTATAAGTGGTTGACTTACTTTCCACTGGTGGCAGTGGAGGACCTTAAAGCATTGGGGTTGGGTTGGGACTGGAGAAGGTCCTTCATCCCAACAAATATGAATCCATATTATGAATCGTTTGTAAAGTGGCAGGTGAGGAAGTTAAAATCTATGGGCAAGATTGTCAAAGATATCAGATATACTATATATTCTCCCTTGGATGGCCAACCATGTGCAGATCATGATAGAACAACGGGTGAAGTTGTTCAGCCACAGGAATATACTGTTATCAAGATGGAAGTGCTTCCACCTTTCCCCACTGGATTTGGAGTGGTGGAGGGAAGAAAAGTATTTCTGGGAGCTGCAACCTTGCAACCCGAGACCATGTATGGACAAACAGATGCATGGGTGTTGCCTGATGGGGAAGTATGGAGCATTGAAGTCAATGAAACAGATGTGTTTATTCTTTTGGAAAGAGCAGCTCTTAACCTTGCCTACCAAAATCACTCATGAACTGGGGAAACTAAACTTTTGCTCATACTGACTGGCTATGATTTGATTGGGCTGCCACTAAAATTGCCTCTTTCATTTCATGAGGTGATTTATGTCCTTACAGTGTTGTCTATTCTCATGGATAAAGGTACTGGAATAGTAGCCAGTGTACCCAGCGATGCTCCAGATGATTATCTGGTCTTGCATGATTTAAAGTCGAAACCAGCACTCAGGGCAAAGTATGGCATGAAGGATGAATGGGTATCACCCTTTGAGGTTGTGCCTATTATTGAAATTCCACACTTTGGAAACAAGTGTGCGGATACAGTTTGCTTGCAGATGAAAGTCAAAAGTCAGAATGACAAAGAAAAACTTGCAGAGGCCAAGAAGCAAACATACTTGAAAAGATTCACTGATGGAAAAATGATTGTTGGAGAATTTGCTGGCAAGAAATTTCAGGAAGCCAAACCAGCCAAACCCTTGATTAGTAGCAAGCTTTTGCAAAGAGGTCAAGCCATTGCCTATAGCAAACCAGAGAAACGGGTGATGTCAAGTTCTGGTGATGAATGTATTCTAGCTCTTACAGATCAGTGGTACATTACATATGGGGAAGCTGAATGGAAGAAGTTGACTGAGGAGTGGCTGTCCAACATGAACCTGTATTCTGATGAGACAGGACAGGGCTTTGAGCATACTTTGGGTTGGCTGAACCAGTGCGCTTGCTCACAATCATTTGGCCTTGGGATGTGCATACCATGGGATGAGCAATTCCTAGTTGAGTCATTGTCTAATTCCACTATTTACATGGCTTATTACACCATTGCTCCCTTTCTACAGAATGGAGACATGTATGGAACCAGCAGCAAGTCTCTTGTAAGACCTGAACAAATGACTGATGACGTCTGGGATTATATTTTGCAGTGGAGCATACCCTTCAATTGATATCTCATCATCTATTCTTGACAAAATGAATATGGAGTTCAAGTATTGGTATCCCCTTGATCTCTGAGTTTCTGGTAAGGATCTTATCCAGAATCATCTTACATTCAGCATTTATAACCATACTGCAATCATGCATAAGCATCACTGGCCCCATGGGTGCCAATGCAATGGCCACATTATGATCAATTCTGAGAAGATGTCCAAGTCCACTGGAAATTTTAGGACAATCCGTAAGGTGGTTGAGGAGTTTTCTGTTGATGCCACATGTTTCTCTTTGGCTGATGCTGGTGATGATGCAAATATTGTGTTTGAGACTGCTAATTCTGCGGCTCACTAAAGAGCTTGCATGGTATGCAGACGTTTTGGCTGCAGAGTGTTCTATGAGAACTGGGCCCCCTCTATTTATGCTGATCGTGTGTTTGCTGATGAGATAAATATAGCTGTCAAAATGACTGAGCAGAATTACCAGAATTACATGTTTAGAGAAGCTCTGAAGACTGGTTTTTATGACCTTCAGGCTGCTAGGAATGAGTATAGACTCTTGTGTGGTGTTGCAGGTTATAACCGTGAATTGATGTGGCGATTTATGGATGTACAAATGTGTCTTATAGCACCAATCTCCCTACGCTATGCAGAACGTGTTTGGAGGGAACTTTTGAAGAAGGATGGTTGTGGTGACTGCAGGCTGGCCTACAGCCGATGCACCAGATCTTACCTTGCAGAGTGCCAATAAATATTTGCAAGACCCTATCATTTCAGAAGCAACTTTTAGGTTCAAAGAAAGCCAAAAAGAAGGATGGTTCAGTTGTAACAGTAACCGAAAACAAGTATACTGGCTTGGTATATGTTAATGAACAATTTGGTGATTGAAGGGCTGAATGCCTGATGGTTCTCAAGAGCAAGTTTGACGAGGAAACTTGTACTTTTGCTCCCGATGCTGACATATTGGATGCTTTACAGAAGAGTTCAGTAGGCCGATCTGTAGATTTCAAAGAACTTGAAAAGCAGTGCATGGCTTTACTAAGGTTTAAGATGGATGAAGCTGTTGCAGTCGGGGCTCAGGCCTTGGATTTGAGATTACCGTTTGGAGAAATCGAGGTTCTTCAGGAAAACCTGGACTTGATAAAAAGACAAGAAGGTCTTGAAGATGTGGAGATTTTGTTTGCGGCTGATGCTGATTCTCTGGCTGGAGCAGGTCGTTTAGTTTCTCTTTTTGAGAAGAGTCCTCCATCCCCTGGAATATCTGACTGCTGTCTTCATAACTAGGTAACTACTGAGTGTTCTTAAGGAATTTGTTCCTTAGCTAGTTTTTTCTTCAAATGGCTTGTAGTTCATGTTCAGGTGAATTTACGTTATATTATGATTTTATGTTTCATATCAATAGGCCTGTTGGTTCGTTCCATTTTGAATCGTTAGTTAGTGTATTCCTTTCATGAAATTTGGCTCATTTCTTAATTCTCCTTGTTTATAGGTTGCAAGAAATTCCGCCTAGGAACATGTATAGCGTGATCATCTGATATAATGATTGTGGTGTAAATTTGGTGGCTGCTAAAGGTTGGGTTTTAAGGGGAAACTGAAGGTTTGTTTTGGCAAATTGCTGTTGTAGAGATCGGATTTGCCGACGCCCAGTTTCCTTGGCCTCCTCCGGGCTTGCAAGTTCAACATTGCTTTAACTTTCTTCACTGTTTGACTCAAACGCAATTGATTATACTTGGTGTCTAGCCTTGAACAAATTGTTTAAAATGGTTGTCATGATCGGCTTCCTTGAGTTTACTTGAGTTTTACATTGCATCCAAGTTCGAAGGTCGTAGTTGAAGGTTCAGCAAATCCTTCCAAGACATGATTACCCGATTATAGTAATGTCTATCTTTTCCGTTCTCCTTGTCATTCAATGGTTCTCGTGGTTAGCTCGCTTGGGCTTGCCTCATTTTGACGCAATGAGATATTTGCTTACGTTAGCAATTTTATTGTTAAATACTCTGATGTGAAAAATGTAAAATTCTCTCTTCAATTTTGTTTAGTTAAATTTTATTTTTTATTTTATAAATTTAAAAATTATTCCTTTATACTTAACAATATTTAGAATTAATATTCATTAATTAATTATTTTATTAAACCACATTATTTTTAATTAATTTTTTAAATAAGAATTAAAATATTATTGTATATTAATTTATTTCATCATTTTTTTCATATAATTTTGTAACTCATTTTTATTATTTATTTAAAACTCTATATAACTAATTTAATTTTTATTAATTATATAATATAAAAATTATTTACGAAAAATAATAAGATAAATTATTCTATTATAATATTAAAATTTTTATTTAAAAAATTATATAAAAGATATGTAATTTGATAAAATTATAAATTAAATTAACTATGGATGTCAATGTTACTTTTTGTATAGTTTAAGAAAATGATTTTCAAATTTAGAGTTGAAGGGGTCTTGATTCAACTATTTAATTATGAATTACTTGGATGCCTTGTAGTAATTTCTAATTAATATTGCAAATTAATTATTAAATACTAATTAACTTAAAGATTGATGTTAATTCTTAATCAACTAACAAAAATAATTAATTGATGAATAGTTAAGACTAAATTAACAATTCTATACTCAAGAAATTGCTAATTTATTCAGTGATTCTCTTAAATGTTAATAATTTTATATGCAAAAATTAGAGCACCTAATTGCTATTGATTATCAGCAATTAAAATTAATTCACACGCAAGAATTAATTACAATTGATCATATAATTGCAGACTATTAAGAGTAATGAATTAATAGATCTAATTAGTTAATTATACAAAATAATCATAAAATAAGAGTAGAATAGAAAAACAAGAGATAGATAAATCAAAAGTAAATTAAAATGACAATCAAAGTTTCAAAATTCAAATTGAAATTAGAGTGTTAATCCTCTAAATTAACAAAAGAAATTACTTATTTATGGTGGTTTTCACAAGAGAGTTAAAGAAAAGAATGTTGTCTAGTTTAGATTAAATACCTTTGAAGGCATAAAATTTAGTTATATTTGATCTTTTAAGCTAGAATATCTAATATGCTAGGTAAATATGTCTTTTAAGGTTATAAAGATTGAAGCCTTACTCAATTCGAAAGTCTATAGCCTAATTTACAAATCAAATCACTAACAGTGTTTATAGTAGTAAATTTTCATAAGTTAACTTCTAACCTATGTTTAACCATAAAAAAGACGTAGTTTTATTAGTTTTCAAACATGAAAGTTGTTGGGCTGAGTCTAAGTTAATTTTGTGCACTAATTTTACCTTAATTAGACTTCTGAAACTTGAGATATAGCACCAAAACCATGTGTAAGACAAACTAAATAGAAGCAATGCTTCATATTTATAATTAAATTTGATCCTTCAAATGTCTAAACTAGATTTTAGCTAAAATATGAAAGTTTTAAAACTGTCTTTTAGCTTCTAATGGTGTAATGGACTTCTAGAACTCAATTTGTAATTAAAAATCTAAAACAGTATTAAGATCTAGTGTTAACTAAATAATTCAATAATAAGAAAAATCATAATCTAATCATAAAATAATACCAATTCCATTAAATTAAATACATTTAATACATTAAGAAGTATAAAATAAGAAGAAATCATATAGATATCTTGTATAGTCTTAGTACATATATGATATACCTATTGCTCACTTGCAACTTGTAAGAAAGTTTCCAACTCACTTCATTTATTTTTCTCCACTTTATTATCATTATTAATGTTTTAAAATCAGGTTTGACCATTAACTTGGTAAGATGATTGGGTTAAGGTCAAACTGGTACAATTGGCAAAAGCTAGTAGTTAATATATATATATATATATATATATATATATATATATATATATCCATTTAATTTGTACAAGTACATTTTTAAAATGTAATAAAATAAATATTAGTCTTGCCATAATTATAATCATTTGATATAATTTTAATATTGTTTTATAATATAAAAATTATACTTCATTTCAATCTAATGAAAATTTTAATAAATAGTAATGATATAATTGTATCTAGCATAAAATATAAATATCTATTATATATTATTTATAAAATATTTACGTGGAGTTTCATTTGAAAGACAAAAGATAATATGTATTATATATAATGAAAGCCATTTCAACAACAAAAGTTAGGTTTGGGTAGGTAGTAAAGGAGCGTGTGTTAATTGATAGGTCTCATGCTTGAGACTTGTGGATAGCCATTTTATATGCTATTACTAATTATTAATTACTAATACATGCTAATAATAAATTTTAGACTAGAACATGGTTTAACAATGTGCCCAAGCTTTTGGTATCTCTAAAATCGGAAGAAGATTTGGTTCTTAATTGGACCGGTCAATTTGGTCTAGATTTAAAAACACTAATTCTTATGCATAATATCACATACACTCCCATGCTCGAGGTTTGCGGATAAACACTTTATATACTTTTATTTATATGCATCAATAGTATTCTTTGGTTGACTTCTTTGGTGAATTTATTGGGTTAATAGCAGATTAGATTGGTCCAAAATGATTCAACCATGTGACTGGTATCACCCAAATGAGATTAGGATCCAATTCCCAATTGGATTGCATTGGATCGCCTGGTCTGATCCAGGTAAAATATTAATTATTATATATAATGTCACACATATTATTTTCTAACAAATTTGTCTGATTAGATTTTTGGTAATATCATTATTGCATAAAAACGTGTAGAACTCTCATTAGGGATTGAATGACTTAGCAAAGGCTGCACGTTAGGTGTTTGATAAATTTTTTCTGTAGAATTAGGACTAGTTTGTACTTATCCAGCACCTAAAGAGGATTAAAACAATTTTCTGTTTTTGATTTTGTGTTCCTTTGTTTCCATTGTTAGAAAACTACATATTCCTCATACATTTTCTCCCTTTTTTGTTTTGCTTCTATTTGATTTTGAGGCCAGCTGTCCATTCTAATATCATTTCAAAATTGCATGCATGATAATTATTTATGGAGGATAAGTACCGGAATTAAAGTTTGGAGTTATATATAATTCCTGAACTGTTGGAGACTTCTGCGTTCTCTCTCGTCTGCCTGACTCTGAGATAGGCATATCTGATTTGAGTTTTCTAAGTAATGTGGTATCTATCGTGAGTTCTGGTTCTTTTTGTCATCTATGGGTACTTTCTGTGTCATTACACCTAAAAAAATGTAACAGTATGTTTTTGTAAGAGTTTCTTACATAATATTTTTCATTATATATGAGTTCATAAAAATCACATGTGTTTTAGTACGAATGCTAGGTATGCTTCTTGAAGTTAATTGTTGCAAAAACGCAAGGAAGGGCTAGTTTTAACCCTTAAGTTCACGCTTGATTTACCGGAGAGGACGCATTATTTTGGGCCTTTAGGTTTGCAGGATTATTCACCGTTTTTTAAATACCAAGTTTAGATTTCATGTTGAGAAAATTATGATACTTGAAGACATTTAAATGACTTTCTTGTTAATGTCCAGGGAATGAGCACTAAAATAAAATATGAATATTCGGATATTTTACGTTACATCCTTCGTAAATCTGGAAATTTAATGGCTGCTAATTATTAGACTTCGTTTGTTCTTCAGAAAATGTTTTGGAAAATTTCATTTCTTTATATAAATAAAGGAATATTATGAATTTCTATAATTATGATACCTAGAGATATAATAGAGGAAAATGACTTCTTCTTTTTTAAAAGGAAATTTTTTTTATTAAATTTTTTACCTTTAGCATTAAATATTTAAATTGTTTTCTATTATTTTGATATTTTATAATTATATTTTTATGAAATATATTTTTTTGTCAAAAGAATTGAGTCTTAATACCCTTTTGTCTCAGCTTTGTTCCAATCATGCCAGCTTACTTAAGGAGACTGTTTCTTGCATTGATAAGAATGGTTTGGTAGTGTGTGCACACACACTTCCTCATAAACATGGCTCACGCACGAGCCTGAGAGAAAAACATTAGAAAGCTTAAAGAAAATTTTAGATTCAAGTTGTTTGTAAAGTAATAGATATACAATCACTACAAGAATGCATGTTATTTGGGGTGAAATTTACTGCAGAAATTGCTATCCCAAATTGCCGGCTAGAGATTTGTCTATACGTTGTGGGAAATATCAATTTGAAGTTCAGGCGCACTGCCCGAGATGGAAAACAAGAAATTTTGACTGTGCTAATTTTGAAGTAGCTAAATCCACCTCAAAAATTCGTGTGAAACTTCCTTTTGCATTTCCCAAGGACGACGAAATATAGAAAAAATGGGAATTTCACTTTTCCAGCTTAGGGGTGGGTGAATCTGCCTCAAAAAATCACGAGAAAACATTTATTTCACGTTTCCCAATGATGAACTGACTTTTCATTTTTGAGTCGCACAAATTTTTCGCGGGAAATTTGCCTTTTTCATTGCCTGAGGCGGAAAGGACAGAAATTTGAATTTTCTGTTTTAGGGTGGCTCAAGTTGCCCTAAAAAGCCGCCTTAAATAGCAATTTTTTAATTACCACCTAATATGCACGTTGCTCGAAAAAAAAAAAATATTTTTAATCGGCAAGAGCCGCTCCAAATGTATTATTAGACCCCTACTACTTGAAAGTTCATTCCTACATTGTTTATTTTCTTTTTCTCTTCTTAATCCTTATGCATCATCCCAAATTCTTTCCATCTTTATCCAAGCAACTTCTTTGCTAGCTTTAACATCTCATTGATAACATATATTCTCTTTTTAGTAGTAAGTTTATATTTATATTCTTTAATTTTTTTTCAATTTTTATTTATTAATTGGTACTTTATTTGTTGGATTTGTTTTATAAATTAATGAAAACTCCTAATAATTGTTGAAAATAGGAGTTTAATGATGTTCTTACTAATATTTCATTTCAATTTCTTGTTCAAACTGCTTGAGTAGTAAGTTTATGTTTATATTTTTTAATTTTTTTTTCAATTTTTGTTCATTACCTGGTAGTTTATTTGTTGGATCTATTCTATAAATTAATGAAAACTCCTAATAATTGTTGAGAATAAGAGTTTAATGATGTTCTTACTAATATTTCATTTCAATTTTTTGTTCAAATTGCTTCTTATTTTGAATAATAGAATTGTAAAAATATGTGTATTTTTTTTATGATTTGGATCTATGAATTATAATGAAAATTAATGCTTGAATATATAACTGTAGTTGATTTTGTGTAGTATTTATTTGATAAGAACTAGTTATAAATTGACATGTGTATATAAATTATATATAGGATGATGTTTGAATAATAGAAATCTTTTTAATTAATTAATTAATTACGAATAATTTATTATAGAGTTGTATTCTCTTACAGTTGAATTTATGTGGCATTTGTACATTAGAAATGTAGTCTGGGATTAGTTATGTGAATAGATTTAATAAGATAAAAGTTTGTTCATTATATGAAATGTAAAATTTATGTAATTAATTAGTTACATAAATGTATTGTAGATTTCTATTTTACTTTGTGATTAAAATTTTTGAATGTTTGGGCATTAGATTTATGTCTGTTGTTCACTACATTAATTTAAATTTATATGATATGTTTTAGGTTTTGATTTACCTGACAACTGAGTATTCTAGAGCATTGGAAATAGATGTATAATAGATTGACTCTTTATGAAAGAGGATATACTGATGAATTTTTGATCGGAGCGGAGCATTTTATTGCATTTGCTTGTCAACAATAAATCTTTGTCAAAGAAGATGTAATTAGGTGTCCTTGTTTAAAGTGCCAGAATAGAAAATATGTGATTCCAGATGATGTGAGAATGCATCTTTATACAAAAGGGATTGTGCTTGGATATTGGTGTTGGCATTGATATGGTGAAGAGCTGGCTTCATAACATGAAGATGATAATCTAGGAACTTTTATGAATGAGAACAACCTTAACGAAGCTAGCTATCTAGAGAATATAATTTTTGATGCCGTTGGGCTTAGCTTTAAAAATGAATATAACTATAACTTGGAAGAACCCACTAACCCCAATACACAAAAGTTTTATGAAATGTTAAATTCTACTCAACGTCTATTATGGACGAGTTGTAATAGCCACACAGAGTTATCTGTTGCTGTAAGGATAATGAGCATCGAATCTGATTATAACATGTCTTATGGTTGTTTCAATGAGATGATGAAGCTATTAAAGAAACTAACCCACTTGGAAATCTTGTACCAGAGAACTTATATCAGACTAAAAAGGTAGTTTCAAAGCTTGGTCTTGGATATAGGAAGATAAATTGTTCTGATAATGGGCATATGCTATATTATAAAGATGACAAAGATAAGAGACATTGTAAATTTTATGGAACACCTTGATACGCCGAACCACGAGTTGGAAAAGGACAATAAAAAGAAGTGCTTTTGAAGAGAATGTATTTCTTGCCACTAATACCTAAGCTCCAAAGATTATATGCTTCTAAAAAATCAGCTGAACATATAAGGTGACATTATGAGAATCGATGGGAGGAAGGCGTTCTTTGTCACCCATTTGATGGAGAAGTATGGAAGAATTTTGATAGAACATACCTTGATTTTGCTCTTAAACCTCAAAATGTTTGCCTTAGCTTATGTTTTGATAGGTTTAGTCCATTCACCCAACCTGCTGCCCTATATTCTTGTTAGCTAGTTATCATCACACCATAAACTCTACCACCTAAAATATGTATGACCTAACCTTATATGTTCTTGACTTTGATCATCCTTGGGCCACATAATCCTAAAAGCATAATAGATGTATATTTGCAATCATTAATTGATAAGTTACAAATCTTATGGCATGAGGGTGTCCTTACATATGATATTTCTAAAAAACAAAATTTCTTGTTGAGGGCAACATTAATTTGGATAATAAATGATTTTCTAGCACATGGTATGTTATCTAGATGGTCTACTATTGGAAAATTAGCTTGTCCAGTATGTATGGAAAATACAAAAGCATTTACATTGACAAATGGAGGGAAATAATCCTGGTTTGATTATCACAGATGCTTCTTAGAAAATGATTACATATATAGGAGGAATAAGGATATATTCATAAAAAATTGAGTTGCAAAAAATCCACCTCCTCATAAGTTAACAGGTGATGAAGTTTGGGAAAAGATATGAATGATTCCAAAAGTCATAGATAGTTAGCCTATCAAGTTGCTTGAGCATAGGAAAGACCACAATTAGATAAAACAAAGTATATTTTGGGAATTACCATATTGGAAAACAAATTTGATTTGACATAGTTTAGATGTTATGCACATTGAGAAATTTTTTTTGACAATCTTTTCAATACCATTATGGACATTAGAGGTAAAAGTAAGGATAATGCAAAGACAAGAATGGATTTGAAAGAATATTGTAGGTGAAGGGACTTAGAACTTATGGATGTCGGCAATGGTAAGGTTTATAAATAAAAAACAATGTTTACCCTTAGTAAAGAGCAAAAGAAGACAATATATGAATAGGTAAAAAGGTTAAGAATGCCTGATGATTATGCTGTTAAGTTAGACAGGCACGTTAATATCTCTGTAAGCAAATTATTCAGCATGAAAAGTCATGATTATCATGTATTTATGGAACGTCTTCTTCCTATAGCATTCAATGATTTACCTAATCCTTTATGGGGCCCAATGATTGAATTAAGTTAGTTTTTTAAGGATTCATGCTTTACGACATTGTGGGTGAGTGAGCTTGTCAAAATGGAATATAACATCCCATTAATATTGTGTAAATCAGAACAAATTTTCCACCCGAATTTTTTGATTGCATGGAACATTTACATGTTTATTTACCATATGAGGCAAGAGTTAGTGGCCTTGTATAATATAGGCGGATGTATCCCTTTGAAAGGTAATATATTGTCCTACGATATTACTTCGTTTTTCCTACATTAATGGTATATATAATCATCAAGGTCATGATCAATGCTTTGTTGTAGGTTCCTTAATAAACTTAAGAAGAAGGTAGGAAATAAGGCTCATGTGGAAGTGATTATATATGAAGCATATCTAATTGAAGAAATAGCACAATTTTATCAATATTATTTTCCATTAGATATCCTAACTCAAACTACTTGATTGGGTCAAAATATGGATTAGTATGGAGAACCTGGTGTGCTAACCTTATCAATTTTTAACCAACTTGGTCGATCATTTGGAAAGTGTTTTCATCGATTTTTAACAGACCAAGGACTATCCGTAGCAACATTATATGTTTTGTTGAATTGTATGAAGTTTAACCATATTTAAAGTAAGAGTGCAAGTTAAAAAAGCTAACAATTATGTCATATTGATTAGTTTAATTACCTATTTTCTGGTCATTCATGCAATGTATTCATCAACCATGTGCAACAAACTTTGCTAGATATCACAGATCAAGATGTTGAGAAGATAATTGAAGATAAATTTGCCATTTGGTTTCAAAATTATGTGTGTTTCTATTTTTCTTGTATTTTAGCTTAGGTTTCTCGACTATCAAATGAAGTGACAATGTTTTGCATTCTACAGGTGCATAACTCTAGTGTTGCAGAACATGGTGCTCATATATGAGATCTTGCATGGGGTCCATTGTGAGAAGTGAAAACATGGCCAATGTACTTTGTAAATTGGTATAAGTTCCACACTAAGTCATGGAGTGAAGGGAAAAAAAACTACCAACTGTGGGGTTTCTATAAAAGGTACAGGGAATGTAAACTCTAGTAAAAATGACTTTTATAGTATCCTCAATGAGATCATTGAGCTCAAGTATCTTGGTCAAAATGATAAGAAATTGGTCCTTTTTTTACTATGATTGGTTTGATCCTGTAATCAACCATAGTATGAAAGTGCATCCATTATGTGGGATAGTTAAGATAAAACATACTAGAAGATATAGTAAGTATGATCCTTTCATTTTTACTCAGCAAGCTATTCAAGTTTATTATGCACCATATCTTACACTAGTAAAGGATAAGTCGGATTAGTGGGTTATCATTAAGACAAAACCAAAAGGTTTAGTTGATCATAGCCATTAGTTAAAAGTTGCATATCAAGACAAAGAAATGTGTTTTGTAAACCAAGTTGTTGATGATGGTCAAATTGGCTCAATGCGCGACATTGATGGAGGTTTCGAGGAAATCGAGCTATATGTTGATCTCACGGGCCAACTTATTGCCAATGAACTAGAAAGTGAAGGTGATAAAGATGATTATTCTAGAAATGAAGATGAAGAGGATGAGAGTGATAATGAGTATTCTGATGAGGATGAAGAAGAGAATGATCCTATTGATAACGAGGTTGATGATAATGGAGGAGATTACACAAGTGACTAATGATATAGTAAGTAAAGTATATAAAATCTTTTAGATGATGGTTATAGATGAATTGATAATGTCATATATATTTAGAACATTGCAAAAAATGTAAAGTAAATTTAAAGCTGGATGGTTGGCATGCAGGTCTCACAAGCAGTCGTGATGTGCTGGGTTTGATTATGCCTTGTGGCAAATGGAATAATTTTTTCCTAAGCCCCCCGCTTAGTTTTTTTTTCTTTCCTCAAAATGTAGTTTTGTCTGCCAGTTTCCTTAAACTTCCCTCCGCCACTTTCATAATATTTTCCTTTGCAAGCACCGTGCCCTAGCATATTCATTTCCTTGTCTTTCCATTTTGTCACTCCTTGTTTCTTTGGAAATTTAATCTTCCTCAACTTCCCATGTCGTTGCTCCCTATTTCACTGGCATTTCCATCTTCTTCATCAGTTTACTCTGTTGCTCCCTATTTCGGTTTTGTGGTCTTCGGTACTTTGGAGAGGCCGTCATTATATTGCTCCCTATTTCAACTAATCATTTGTTGTTCATTTGGTAACTGGAGGTAATTTTCCTAATTTTTTGTTCATTTATTAATGTTATAAGGGTAGATAAATAATTTTGATGGAATTATCTAAGGTTTCTCTGCATTCCTAATTCTAGAATTCACCATTTTGTCATTGATGATAACTGCTCTGTAATTTCGTGATGGGTTATTTCATGTTAGTACCTGGTTCAAACTATTCTCTGCGTTCCTTACTATGGCTTATTTGCACGTTAGTCTGGTTCGGGGGAAATTTACTGATTTTATGCTTGTTTATGTAAGTTTCTCTGCATTCCCTATCATTGATGATAATTGTAGTTTCTCTGCTTTTGCTGCTTTTGTTTATGTGAGTTGCTTCCTTGTGAACTTATGGATGGACACAAGAATAACTTATTTTGTTTTGAGGATTGAGTTCTTGAAAGTAGGTCGAAGCTTCTCAAATTTGGATAGTTATTGAGATGTACATAAGCTCAAATTGATCAGCTTTGCCATGTAATTAGGTATGTGCATTGTCTTTGACCTCTAACTTGATTTTATTGATGGGTCATTCACTAGTTAGTAATGCCAATCAATCATTCCTATTTGTTTCTTCCTAATTGACAAGGTATGTTTGACTAATGACTATACTGTGAAGGTGTTCTCTTTCTATTTGGGAGTAAATGATCATACATGTAGAAGTTACTTATTTATTAATTTTTCATTATTCAATTTTTACAATATCTAAAAAATTGTAATTTAGTACCTAATACAAACCAATTAAAGTCAAACTGTCTAAGTTGATAATAACCCTTATGATCAATCAAATACAAGTCATCCTGCTAAGAAATCCATACGCAATTCCTTTCTTCAACAAAATAATCAACAAGCTTTAAAATAAAAATAATTGAACCAAAAAATAAGCCAAAATTTTTTGTCCTCATTTTTTGCAACTCCAAAATAGTTTGGTGTGGATTGGCTTCTATTTAAGACGTTGAAAATTGAACTCTTTCCCTACAATATCAACAAATCATTCTGGTTTAACTAGATTTGGCTGACGATGCTTAAGATACCATCCTTTTCATCTTCATAAAAACTTAAATATGCAATGGTTAGAAGGGCTCAAAATCAATTTTAGAGTAAAATATACAAACCTTTCTTAAATTTAGTCGAAATTGCAAAGCCACCCCCTATAGTTTCAAAATTGATTTGACAGAAAAGAATTATAGCTAATTGAGGCTTCCGATCTTTGTTCCATTAATGTGCAGTAGTTGATAATATGAGTTTACTTCCTCTATATAATTGCATCAACTCATAACCCCTATGATCAATTGATTGCAAGTTAGTCCATTGAAAAAAATTCAATCCAATTCCTTTCTAACCCTAAATAACCAACAAGCTTAGACATAAAAATAATTGAACTAGAAAATATATATTTTTTCATACTAAATTCTTACAGTTCCAAAATGACCCATTTAGGATGGTCTTTATTTGAGACATCAAAAGTTGAACACCCTCCCCACAACAACAACAACAAATCACACTACTTTGACCAAGGTTAGTTGAGAATGTCTAAGATATCACCTCCTTTATCCTCTCAAAACTTTAACTATGCAATGATTTGAAAATTTCAAATTAATTTTAGAGTAAAGTATATAGACTTGCCCTGAAGTTACGTGAACCTCTCATGTTATTCTAAAATATATATAAGCCTTCCCAATTCTACAAAAGAGTTATTCAACTCAAGCTATCTTAATACATAATAGAATCCGCCAATGTGATCTGGCCATGTCTTAAAAAGCTTGACACAGATATAAGTTTATTGCACCTCAGATCTTTCTGATGAGCTTCTTGCAACTCAAATCCTATCCAATATTCTTAAATTACAATCCCTTTCTTGTTTCTTGATATAGACAGATATAGGTTTATTTCACCACTTTCTTGTTTCTGTCAGAGTATGCATATGAGGTCACGTATGAAGAAAGGGAGACACGTAGGCAGTGGCATTATTTATTTATTTGTTTAGGTATTATTATTATTATTATTATTTTTGTTTCTTGACTTGGTCCCAGTGGTTGAGTTTTTAAAACATTGGGGAAGGCTATGGCCCTTAATTTTTTTTTCACTTCATATATTAACGTTATGTTATTATGTGAAAAGATTTAAAAGAAATATTTATATATTTTAATCGTTTAACCATTTTAGATCAGGATCCATTGTTGTATTCTCAAGAAAAAGTCCCACCCACAAAATATTTGAGGATGGGTAAAAGATGTGTTAATGTCGTTGTAACATTGACAAGACTTCAATATTATCGTATGTGAGATTTTATTAAGTGAGGTATTTTTCAAATCATAGTTAGCTGAATTCTAAAAATATAAGATCCATGATTTTCTAATTTGTAAGGATTTTTTTTAAAGCTGGGGTACTAAAATTGAAAATTTTGAGTAAAACCGTAAAACTACAAATATTCTCCAAAACTTATTATTATTATTTTAAAACTTATTTTTATTATTAAAACTACAAATATCCTAGACATCAGACAGGCCATGTTTTTATTATTATTTTAAAACTTATATTTTTGTATAAATCATATTTTTATAAGAAATCCATGGGTCTTATCATTGTTCTCTTTAATGATGTATTTTCTTACTTTATAGATGACAAGGAGTTATCGAGGAGGTTGTGCTAGAATGATTCATTCGTGACGCTCAGGAACAATACCAACAAGGCTTTTTCCTTCTATTTCAGAACTTGAAATATCTGGCCATTCTTTGCATGAATAGCTTCCAATATATGCACCTAACTAGCTAGCAGGCCATTGCTTGTCCAGCCCCTTGTGCCACCACCTGGCCAGCAGCCCCTTATATCACTAAACTATCAATACTATGGTGGTCAATCCACCTTCTTGCCAACACCAGCATATCATGGTGCATACCAATACCCGTCTCCTAGTTATTACCAATCATCACAATATCTTGTCATGCAGCATTTTTCAACTTCTAGTTCAAACACATTGCAATCAGCTTCATCTACACCCAATCCAGCATCTAGTACCCAAGTAGATACATGCCAATGGATTGAATTTGATGGACACACGTGAATAGAAACCAAATGTAACTTCAATGCTAGTTAATTTTCAATATTTAATTGATCATTATACTTGAATGAATGATTTCTGCTATGATTTGTTTTGTACCTAGATTCAGGCCTCCAACTCAAGTTATCCATCATATACATGCTATTATTAAAAGTAAATTTGAAGGAACTTGGACAAAGTGGTCAAAATTTGATAAAAATAAAAAAGAAAGGTGGACAATGTTCAAGATATGTGTTCTCTTCACTGATGTTATTTATGATGCGCATTATGTTGTGGAATGTTTAAAGTATGTGTCCTCTTTAGTACACATCAATTATTACCTTGATTAATAGGTCATACATGAATTGGCAAATAAAAAAGAATCATATATTGGCATAATTAATAGTTTGATTTTAAATATATAACAATTACTTATCATGGTATCCTGATAATGTTAGGTTTTTCATTTGTTTAGTTTTGTCATTTGTCTTTCGTGAGAGTTTGATAACGTTCTTGATAATAATTTTAAATATTTAACAATTATTTACCATGCTAATCAATCCTTAGCATCTCCCATTGGTATAGGTATTCTTAAAATTCTCTCCCACATAAATTCATTAAAGTTTGCCTGGATCTTATTCAAATCTTATTTCATAAAATAATGGAGTCTTGAATTAGCAACATTTTCTACATTTTCGGGAGTTGCTCCTGTAATAGGCCACCAGTATTTGCTATCCAAACAGATTTGATTTCCTCCACCCCTTGTGCCAAAACAAATGCTTAGTTATCTACTTACCCATAATTGAATATCTTTCCATCTTCAAGAAGACAATAACTATTGTTGTTGATTTATCATTTTGTCTAAATCTTCAGCCCCATATACTCCTTGGTTTTGAAAAACAAACGACTAAATAGAGTTTGAGGTTGTGATACAACTCTTCACATTTAATTTGCTAACTTGGCATCACTAAACTTTTAAGCTCAGAGAACCCAATCCTCCATTTTTGATGGGTTGCCATAAACTTTTGCAAGCAATTATGTCAAAGTAACTGTATTTTGAGAAGCAAATAATTTTGTTGCGTTCTATAGTTGACTGAGTTAAAAAATGTCTATTGAACCTCATCTCAAAATCTTCTGTAGCATTATTATGATCATTTGTTGGTAGAGGTTTTGCATCATCATCGGTGCCTTCATGTCATAGGAGTAGTGTGGTTGATGTAAGAAATAAGTTTTGTGAAAAGTTTAACTGTTTAGAAAATAAATTTTGTTATGAATTTTTAGGAAATTATTCAAAATTATGATAATTTGTAACATTATTATGAACGTTTGTTGCTGGAGACTTTGCATTATCACCCATGCCTTTATGTCATAGGAGTGATGTGATTCATATGGAAAACAGGCTTTTGTGAAAAATAATTTTTTAAGAAATAATTTTTTTATAAACTTTTCAAAAAATGCTTAAAATTTTTTAATTTACATTAAGAAACTGATATTTTGTATAAACTAATTTCTTATATTTTATTTGATTTAATTCTAAACTTCTAAAAAATATTATCAAAGTAATTAATATATCCTTTTAAATTGTAATATAAAAAAATATTGATAAATTTTAATTGTCTTTATTTTATTTAGAAACCATATTTCTAAGCTTTCTTTTTATCATAAATTTTCTAAATCAGTAAATTCTTATATTTTGATTTATTATAAAAATAAAATAGGTTTATATAGAAATATTAATACGCATTATATATATATATCTTAAAATCTTAATACAATTAAATTGGAATATATTTTAAATAAAAATATTAGTTAAATGGTCAATACAATAAATAATTAGTCTTGTCAAATTTATATAGAATTGATAAGAAATTCATAATTTTTTGTTTTCATAAATGAATATTAAAAATTAGGAAGGTCTTTATTTTTATATGTTAGTGTTGAAAATATTTAATTTATGAAAATATTTCCAACAGTCAAGATATTGATCACAAACCTCTAATACTAACCTCGCACATGAATAGTTTAGTTCAATATGTGCCAAAAGCACCGCAAGCTAATTCATTAAATGTAATATAAGTATTTACACAAGTACAACGCACAACCCCAGTTTTCACTATTGGTCACAACAGATAAAGGTCCATCAACATACATCGTATAATAAATATATGAGATGGCTGGCCTCCACGTTCTCTATTTTTTTTTATTTGACTGAAAAAATCATACTACTAATTTAATAATAATATAATATAATATATTTAAATAATTTTAATAAAAAAATTAATTTAAAATATTTAAATCAACTCCATTCATTATTTCTCATCTCTATAATAAATATATTCATTAATGATGGAAGCAAATTGAATATAATATTATTTATTATTTTATTACTATTAAATTAATGATATAATTTTTATTTAAATTAATCTTCATATTTTAATATAGAGATTAGTAATTAGTAATTTCGGTATATATATATCCAATCATCGGACTTATTTGCTAATTTATGAGTGACTTCTGTAAATACAATTACGCAAGTAGCCTTTAATTATTCTTCCCGTATTTGGTAGTCAGTTTTCTGGGATCTCCAGTTCTATAGAATCTTCTCCTATGTCAAATCTGCGTACATTTCTCTGCTTGCTCACTTCAATGCTTTTTATCTTCAGTGTCAAGAAAGCTTTCCGGAGTTATCATCCATATAGTTTTCATTAATTGAGAAAAGAGTTGAAATAATAAAGCAAGATGAAGAAACCAAAATCCTTTAAGTTAAAAACAATTTTTTTTTACTTCCTTGTAAATACTGCAACAAACTTTTGAATTGTCCTTGAGGTATCCACCAAAATCACCGGCATACATGCTTAGGCTAACATAAAAAGCATATGTACTTTATTTTTTCTATATCTTTCAAGAAAAAGTCTTCTGATACCCCACATCTACTTTCGTACTAAATTCATAGGTGAGCCTAAACAAAAAATATAATTCAATTTATTATATTTAAAAAGTTAATCTAATATTAAAACATTCAACTTTTTAAAAAAAGTTGAGTTTTTGGTAATATAATTCAATTTATTATATTAAAATATACTATTCCTAATCCCTGAACGATGTCCAGATTTTTTTCCTCTTTCGGAAACAACTTTGGAACAATGAGACAAGACGGCATTATATATCATATATATCCAGTTCATGATACATCTTACATAACAAACTAATGCATTGAGGAGGTTGAAGTAATGCGTCCAATACAAGTCAATTGAAGGACCAACCGAGCTCTGTCATTTGAAGTGTTCATTGACAGAACATATACATCCAGTTCATGATCAAGAAAAATTTCATGCACAAAGGGGCTGACTGCTTTAGGGATATGATGAGAGATGCGAGAAAATCTCGCACAAAACCACCTTGGATATCTGAGGCATCTTGGAAGATAATGTTAGATTATTGGGATAGTGAAGACTTTTAAAAAGAATTTACTGAAAATAAAACAAACTCAGCTAGTGGTAGTAGAGTATTACTTCATACTGGAGGTTCAATTCCAATTACTGAACATAAGAAGTGATTGGTAAGATGATTACTATATAAAAGCTATTTGCCACAATTATTTTTGTCATGTATCTATTTGCCATCAGAAATCATATTAATATGTGTTGTTATTTAATAATGTCTTCATATTTAGGAAAAAGAGCTTGGGAGGCCTCTTACTCAACTAGAGTTGTTTACTCGTACCTACTAAAAAAGAGATCATTCTTGGGTGGATGAAAGAAACAGACAAACCTATGTAAGATATATTATATAACTATTTATTTTCTTATTTTTTTTTAAATAATTGAGATACAAGATGATGTTTGACATTTCAAATTGTTTGATATTAAAGGAGAATTTTCAGGAAAGGAGGATTGAATCCTAACTTGCTGATTCGCAACCCAATCCAACACTTGAATTATTTGATTGGATAAATGTTGTTGGAGGGACCAATAGAGGCAGAATTTATGGGCTTGGATCACAAGCATCTGATGTTATACACAGTGGAAGTAGTAGTAAGCTATCCTTAAGTTCCCAACTGTTGCGTCTTCTCCAATCGTGAGTTAAAGGGGAGCTTCCAGCACCATGAATGGCCAAATAGCTAGCAGCAAAGTGGTGATAGACGGGGCAGGGAACAACATTCATGTGGCTAACTTCATACATTTATTAATCTTAAAAAATTTTCCATTTACGACTGTGGGAAAAAATCGGTGGAAATTTAAACCAGAAGCCATGGGAAATGCCGTCGGGGCAATCACATGCAAAATCTGTGGGAAATTACTGTGAGAAAATCTACATGAAAGCTGTGTCATATATCCGTGGGAAATGACCATGGGAATTCGCTCTGGGAAATAGTTTCCTACGTGCTTGATTCCCAGGAGTTCGAAATTCGTGGGAATGTAAACTATCCGTAGGAAATCTGTGAGAAAACCGTGGTTAATTTGTGGGAAAAACCACCCCAAATGACCTCTATTCTTGTAGTGAATGCTTATTTATAGGCTCAAGTTGGCAAAGAGGAATAGTAAAAAAATAATTACAATGCTTATTTTTGACTTAGATTGGAGGATTAGTCAACTAAATTGATACAACATAAATGTTAAATAATTATTGGTATATTCTGCATGGAGAGACATTCTTGAAAATTCTAGAAGTAGTAATGCCATTAGGCTATTATGGACATTTGGATTTGGATCATTTTTTCCAAGGCCTTGTAATTCCTGGCTAATATATATATATATATATATATATATATATATATATATATATATATATATATATATATATATATATATATATATATATATATATATATGCTTTCATTTTGGGGTTGATTTTGCTTGTTTTTATGGTTACAAGAATGCATTGTTTTGCTAGCTTGGTTTAGAATGCTTGGCTTGGAGCAAAATCTTACTGCATTTTTCACTATCCATGGCTTTGCCAATGTTCCAATTTCAACTTGTTGAAAAGTGATTGTGATAATTGTGATAACTTGCATTTTGGGATATGATTTGTGAGTAGATATCAGCACCATCTAAAGGAAAAACTTAAGAATTTATTTTGCGCAAATAATTATTAAGTTAATTGATAACTAATAAGTTAACTAATAACTTATCAATTAGTTGATAACTGATAACTGATAACTTATGATTAATAATTAATAAGTAAGTTGATTATGTCAGAAATATTTCATAAAATTAGTTAATGAATTAGTTGAAATTATAAAATGACATAAAATGATATATTGATAAAAATAGATATATAATTAAAATAATTTATATTTATTTAAAAATTAAATTATATTAATACAATTAAAAAGCTTAGAATAAAAATATAATATTTAATATTTAATTAATTATATTTTATTATTTATAAAAAAATTATAATTACTTAAAGTATAATTAATTGTATTTTATGATATTATTTATTTATTTTTATATATTTATACTTTAAAATCAAGACACAATTATATTAAAATTAAGTTAATTATATTTTATAAAAAAATAATATTTAAATTTATGTTATAAAGGGTATGAGTTGTAAATTAATAAAAAGAATAAGAATAAATTTGAAAAGAATTTGAAGAGTCAATAACTTATAAAGTATAAGTTATTTTAGGTATTTTATTAATTAAAACTTATTAAAAAGTGCATGAAAAATTTCTAGATTTTAGTTTATAACTTATTAATTATATTAATAAATTATAAATTAACTTATTTATTGTACAAAATAAAACCTTAGTTATTGTTCCATTATGTCTTCCATAATCTTTGTATTGACAATTATACTGAAAGTAGTGGTTTTCTCCCATGCTACTTGCCTTCTACAGAAAGTCTGCCATATATGACCTCTCTTGTAATTTTTGCATGGCTCTTTGTTCTGCTACGCACATCTTGGATAATATTATTAGAGACAAAAGTGATACCGGTTAAGATAGAAGAAAACAATTGATTACTTCAGTAAAAGGTTTAAATGCTTGGTAAATCGATCAACTGTAGATGAAGCGAAGTGCAGATTGATAAATTGAATGAAAATGTTGAAACTTGAAAGTGAAAGTGACAAATTCATTTTTAGCTTTTCAGCATTGTTTTCTTCAACCTTGATGGATGATTTAATTGTTGGCAAAGGCAACTGTTGATATTTTTACTAACTCAGAGCGTTTACAAGGTTGGTAAATCAGAAATGAACCGTACGAACATTCAAATCATTGGGGCGTTAAGGTCTGCAATATCTGCTTTTTTTTCATCATTTTCATGTTACTAACAAGAGGTTCGGGAGATTTGTCTTTTAATTGTAATACACTTCTTCATCTTACCCTGGAAGCTGGAATATTCAAGTTATGATCCAAACTTCACAGACAATACTGATGATGAAGGTCATAAGGTCATGAAGATGAGGATGAGTACGGGCTTTTGTATTCAATTGGCTGGTAATATGGAAGTCATATTTTTCCTGATGGTCTCGTTTATTTTTTGCCTAAAATTCTATGTAATATTCAGACGATGAAAGTGCAAATTAGTTAACTTGAACCTGAAATGTAAATCATCTTTTCTTAACTTGGAGACGAACTTGTCGGCTACAACCATAGTAGTGTAATAATAATCGTGTATGTTGTTGTGCAGTGTGTGCAAATCTCTGCTCTATCTCTTATAACTTTTTGCTGAACTTGAGCTCTTCTGTTTTCCAGGCTTATCCAAATTCAAAGAAAGAGAAGGAAATGCCATGTTAAACCACTATGAGTATTAGGGATATTGTCCTTGTATCAAGGTACCAACATACTAACTTATTAGGGGATACTGTCCTTTGTGAGTATTTGTTTATGAGCTCTGAAATGCTTTGTGGATTCCTAAAATTAAACTGTCACTTTGTTTAGTCGGACCGGCAACTAGGTGTTTTCTATCTAGCAAGTATCTTATATTTTCTAATTCTAATATTTTAATAAGCATGTATTTCACATTATTAAAGTGATATTTAATAATTTACTTCAATAATTTTTATTTATTTTAATATTGTAACTGAAGGGAAGAACTAAAATTATGATAATAGAAAAAATAAAAAATTAATAGTGTTAGTCATAAATTTTAAGGAAGGTAATAGTCATTATATTTATAAATGAGGAATTAAACATTGTATTTATTCTATTTTTTGCAATAGCATAAAATTGTTGCTTGTAATATTATAAGCAATGGTTTCTTCATATTGTTTATAATTCTATAACCAACACTTTACAATCATTGCCTACAATACCTTTAGCAATAGTGAAAAAAATAGTTGCCTATGTTTTAAATAGACGACACTTAGAATACGTTGTCAAACATAGCTATTGCCCAAACTTTGAAAAATCATTGTCTAAAAGAATTGGTAATACCACTAAGAACAATTACCAAAACTTGTGAGTATAGATAGCAGTTTTTAGCTGTTTTGGTAAATAAAAAAAGTTATAGTACTATAATTATGTAAAACAATTTGTTTGGAAGATTTGTATCAAGATTCTAAATTATGGTTATGTTGCAATAATTAAATTTATTCATTTAATGATTAACATTATTGACATTGCATAATTTCACATCAATATGTGGCAAAGAATGATCAAATGAATACAATGTAATTAAATTAAAATTAGAAAGAATATGTTGTAATGAAGGAAAATGATCATTACACACTAATTTTTTCAATAAATTTTTTTTGGCAAAACAAATAATTTTATTGATTTTGATGATGTGAGTGCAATCTCTAATTTTTAATTCTTGAAATATAATACAAGATAATCCTTTCGTTCTTCTTTGCAATGAATTTTGATTAAGGGTTTTGGTGAAGCTTAATTTCAGATTAGATAAAGGATGTTTCATTTTGAATAACAAATTTACGTAAACTTAGTCTATGATTAAATGGTTGAATTTGACTTTGAAGGAAAGCTAGAAGGAAGTTTGACCTCCAATTGAATGTTGAATTTTCATGAAGCCTTTAAACTTGAGAAGATTAATGAATTTGAATGTTATGATTGAAATCTTCAACTTGGAATGAGTGTTCTCAATTAAGATGAGAGATTTCGGATGCTTTCATTTTTGCCGACAAAGTTTTAGGAAAGTTTCACATCTTTTCTTTTGATAACTTATTGTTATAATAATATAAATGAACTCTCTATTTATAAAGCTATAAGGAGATGCTCAAATATAAACATCTTAACTTTTTTTATATTTATTGTCATTTAATTTATTAAAAAGAAGACAATTTTCTTATTGGTTGTGATAATGTATCATGACACATGGTGACTTCTTATTTGTTAATTGATATTATCAATGCATATCTTTATTTTAATTTGCTAACTTATGTCATCATGACGCATGGCATAATTTGATTTGTTCTTGAGTAGATTTTTTATGGGCTCACCTATTTTCCATGTAGGATTTTAAGCTTTGATAAATAGCCTTTTTCTAATTGGCCTAGCACCACAAGCTAAATACCTCTTTTGTTAGCATGTTTGAAGAATCTTTCACTAACAATTTCTTATAAATAACATACATTATTTTCAATGATGATACATTATTGCAAATCTATTATGTGATTCCAACATGTATATCCTAAAGCAGTAAGGACAGTGAATCTATGGTAGAGCCTTTAAACAAAAGTAAAGCTAAACAATCAAATTCTTCATCCTATATTTGCTTGGTGTTATTGAAGATGGTCATACAATATCATTATTTTTTAGAGATTAGTGCTTTCGTGGGCGTGCTCATTAAAATTGGACTTCCATCATTTTATGGATCAAGATTCATTTTCATCACTATACCAATTGTGTCAAACTTTTATGACTAGTTCATTAAGATTAACCTTAGAGATCAATCCTTTATATTGACAATCATTTCAAAGATCATATAGGTTTATGAATACTTCAACCATAACTGCATTCATATTCATTGAGGTTAACATGTATAATTCTTGTTTATAAGAGATTGATGGTATTATGACAATGATAATTAAGATTGAGTTTGATCATTTTGCTTATTAAGATTAACTTTTATCACTTTACTGATCATGATAGCCTTTTATGATTGTGCCTATTAGAGATGCCTTACATTATTTTCCTTTTTCCATCCTATGTTTCATGGTATTAGAGTTTTATCAACAATTTGAGGTTCAAGATTAAAAGTTTAAGATGATGACTAGTGACAACAATAGAAATGACAACATTAGGTGGCGGCAATAGTAGAGATTGACTTGCATCACTTTCTATTTTGTGTTAAATGAAATAAGAATTTAGCCAATAATCTAAAGTTTATGATCAAAATTTTAAAGTCATGATTGGTGGCAATGACCAAGATCAAGGCAACCTCCTTATTGATAGTGTTGAAGTGAGTAAAGCTCTTTAGTAAGGATGATGAAAACTCACGAGTTGATAGTATGAGCTTAATTTAAGAATATGTCCTACAAGTTTTGTGAGATTTATGACATGGTCACTAGCTTTGAGAGTTAGTGCTAACAAAATCTATCAAAATGATAAAAACAATTGTGTTGAAAATTGTGCCTGCAATAAACTTGTCAATCCTCATGATAAAAGTTAATCATTAACCATTACTGAAGATTTGCTTTCATCACTTTGTCAATCAAGGAAAACTTTATGATAGTATGATTTTCTACGGTTATGCCTTTTTCGAGACCAACTTTAGAAATGCATGCCATGTGATTTTGCATTCAACATTGACATTCGTTGATCTAATTGGAAATCATACTTTTAGTTACATATAAGTATTTTATACTTATCATAAAAAAGAGTTCATCCTTCTATCACAGTGGATGTTTTGTTTTGATTGAAGGCATAAGGGAAGTTTGATCTTTAATCAAATGGTTGAATTTGACTTCAAAGGAGGGTTATAAAGGAGTTTAGCCTTCAATCAAATGTTGAATCTTCACAAAGACTTTAAGCTTGGGAATATTTATGAACTTGAATGTTGTAGTTGAAATTTCCAATTCAAAATAAATGGTCTTAATTAAGGCGAAAGACTTTAGATGGTTCAATCTTTACTAATAGAGTTTTGGAAGAGTTTCATGTCTCTTCTTCTAACAACTTGTTGTTATGAATAACATAAATGAACTCTTTATTTATAGAGTTGTCAGGCAATGCTTGGAGATAAACATTTTATTTTTAGTATTTATTATCTTTTAATTTATTAAAAAAGATAATTTTTCTATTGATTAGGATGACTTATAATTCACCAATAGGCATTTTTAATATATAGGCTTATTTTAATTAGTTGACTTATGTTATCGTGCACATATGACATAATTTGTTTTGTTATCCAGGAAAATTTTTTTACAATCTCATCTATTTTCCATACGAGATTTTAAACTTTAATAAATAATATTTTTATTAGTTACAATTTATGAAGTGAAAATTAAATAAACTAATTTTATTCGTCTATAGATTCTATCAAAGTCATTCTCTCTTATATGAAATATGTCCTAGTAAGAATTCAGCTCTATTTGAAAAGAGTAATTCAAAGGTGTCTTTTGAAGAGTCCTTTGGCACCGCTCTGTAACTAAATACAAAGTCGGAAGAGTACGTGGAAATTAAAACAAATTGAAATAGTGATCTCAGAAGTTCCCCTCTCCAAGGGATCTTAAAAGCCGTCGAAGATGGACAGGATGAATAATTTATGCATGGAATCACAGTCAGGCCGGCAGAATCAGAAATGCTTAGTTTTCCTCGCATGAATCTTGTGTAAACATGTTTAATACTGACATATATCATCAAACAAGCATCAAAACCTTTCACCAACAAATAAATTATTGAAGATCTTGTGATTTTTTTCCTTTTTTTGTTATTTATTTACAATGAGAGAGTACATCCGAGAGTGCCGTGTAAAATTGCTAAAAGAATATTTCTGCCTGTTTTTTGTTGCTTTTGTCATTTTTATTTCTTCCTTACCGGCTTCTTTCATATGCCCAATATTCCCTTACTCTCAATTCTTCAACGTGTAAACTTTTAACTTTAGGAATTGGTTTGGTTTATACAAGAACAAGAAGAAAGCTTCTATAATAAACCGAACTTTTTAGGTAGTACCCTTACAAATATTTTAAGATATGCTCAAATTAATTTGGTTAACTATGAGAAAAGTTCTCACAGAAATTTTTTCTTAGGAGAACGTTAAGAAATATATCTTTTCTTTAAATATATAAGTATGTGCAATCAAAATAATCAAATTATCATAATAATGGACAAACAATTTTAATGTGAAAAAAACTTAAATTTTAGAGAAAGAATTATGCATGAGAAAATATTCAATATATTATCAAAGGTTATTGAATCATGCGTGTAAAGGTCTTCAACCATACCCCCATAATTTCTTAATTGTTATTCTTATATTTTTCTTAAATCTTTATGAAGATTCTTACATACCCCTGGCCCTATAGCATTCATATTAGATCTATTTTATACATGAAATCCTTAACTAATACAAATATTTATAATAAAAAATGCTTGTTTAATATAGAATTTCATTCCTTTCTAATACAATATCGAATAAAAAATAACCTATAATAATAAATAATCATAAATTAACAATTAAATTTGGGATAAACTCAAAATGGAGGTAGGTCCATTCAATTAAAGGGAAGTAGAACTTCACAGTTGGAGAACCTCACTTTTGTTTCATTAATTAGTGGCCAATCAAATAACTTATGAAAAATTCACTTCCTATGTAGTTGCATTTCTCATGTAAGTAATTTCATGCTAATTTGCAGATTTAGACCTCTCTCTCCCTACAAAATTCAATTTTTTCCAAGAGATTTAAGACATAAGGGAATAAAAAAAGAGGAAGATATAAAGAAGGGAAAATTACACTATACTTTCTTTTGGTTTCACTCCTTTTCATTTTAACCAACTTATAGTTTTAAATGTTACAATTCACCAATATGTGCTCTCAAATCCTTAATACTTTGCCCACCTAAACTAGTTTTCATCCAAAATTTGATAAAAATCTCATATGCATTGTATATGATCTTTACTTCTTTAAATTTTGATTCAATGCAGCACTTATTTAGAATCAAATTACACTTAAGAGAGTCTTAAGTTTATTTAAAATTTATTTTCTATAATTTAGTCAACAGTTATTGAATAAAAAATACCAAATAAGGTTTTCAAAAGGAAAATTAATTCTGAGTGTGCATTAAATTGAATCTAAATTTGAAAAAGTAAAGATCACATGCAATATATGCAAGTTTTCTATTAAATTTTGGATAAAAAATCATTTAAGTGGGCAAAGTTTTAATGGTTTAAAAGTACAAGTGGATAAATTGAGATGCTTAAAACTATGTATAAGTTAAGTGAAGAGGCAAAATTCAATAAAGTGTAATTTTTTATAATAAAAATAAAAATAGAGAGACACGATGGAGATTCCACGAGTGGCACATAGGGGAAAAACTAGAAACATTGATAGAGATAGAGAGAAATATCAATAGAGAGAAATATACTTGTTCTTTTCCTTGAGATAAAAAAGTTGAGAATGCTAACTTTTATATTAAGGTTAACAATTCTCTAAGGTCGTTGAAATTGGTAGAAGCCTGCAAGACGGCCCGTTAACTTGTGAGTTTTAAAGGATTTGGTGAAGGCCCTAAGAGTTAAAAGCTGTAACTAGTTTAACTCATAAAAGTCGATAGTCTATGCAGGCTAGTTGATAGGCTGGATGGCTTATGAATTTTTTTTTAAAACATATCTAAATTTTATATATGTCTATATTTTTAATCTATACAAAATTATATTTTTATTTTTCATTTTTAATTATATAGGATTGTATTATGAATAATTTATAAATAATATTTTTACTTTGTAAATATTTTATGACTTATCTTTCATATATATAATATTTTTTTATGAATTTATGTAAATTTAAAATACATTATGACTAATTTATGAATAAATATGTGGTGATTTTGTATGATTTTAATTTTTTTATTATTTAAAAGTTGAAATTTTAAAAAAAATTAAAAATTTAAAAAATTTTATAAGTTAGTCCAGGTCCACAAAGACCAAACTAGTGTTCCATATTGGAGGGTTATGAAAAAAAAATGAACGGATTCAACCTAGCTTATTTAATGGATGGCTCCCATAGGCTAATTTGTGAGTCAGCCAACCTATTTGTTTCCACCTCTACAATTCTTTAACGAAATTAAATGATAATTAATATTTAAATATATTCAAAAGTAGAAATACTACATGCATAAATTGATACTGACAATTAAGTATATGTCTTTTTGTATATACTTTAGATTCAAACAATTGAGTAAAGCCTAGTCTTCTAACTATTCAAATATAGAGTAGTGGAGTTAATATATTTACTAATGACACTCATTACTAATTAAATTTGGATTTTTGAATTCAAATACTTAAAATGCAAGACTATTCAACTTTGACATTTAATATTTTAATAATTATATATTCATATAATTTTATATTTTAATTTCTTTTATATTAACAACAACAAAATTTTGGAGCAAAAACTTTCATTCTCTTATTCAAGTTTTTCATCATTATATTATATCATGACTAAAATGCATTAAAATCCCTTATATTTTGGGTGAGGTGCATATAATTCCTTAACCTTTAAAAAGTTGCATCTAACCCCTTATACTTTAATTGATGTGCACTTTACACACACGCGTGTGTATATATATATATTCATTTTCCTCCTTTAAAATTAATGGCAAACTCATGTAAATATCACATGATTATTAAAAGTCTTCTTTTTCTTTTAGTTTTTAGTCAAACCTTTTCCCTACGAAACCAACCGCTTACCATTACTTTTGAATTTGTATCTATCCAAAGCTAGCATTTGAAGGTTCCATCTTATATTACTTCCAATCAGTTAAAAAAGCCATTAAAGAAATGGTCAAATAGTCATAATTCTAGAATGAAAAAAATAAAAAAAATAAAGTGTGGGTTAAAAGATCATAAATAATAGAGCACCAACCATATAAACAATTCACCAAAATGCTTCATCTGGCTTTACAAACTTCATAACTCTAATGCAATAAAATAAAGAAAAATACAAGCTCACTTAATCATTTATTATAAAATGTACTTGCAGATCTTTCTAAAATAAAGGAAAATTTTGATTCGGGTTGTTCAACATTAATGAAAATTTAATCCTTTAGTTAAAAGAAATATTACCTTTCAAAAATAAAAAAGGAATAGATGTTCTTTTTTTATGTTTGACTTGATTTTTGTAGATAATATGGAAAAGAAGAATTATACTATAATGTTTGATACGGGAATCAAAATAACCATATCACATTTAAAAATAAAAACTACTCAAATATGTCTTATTGGTTTTCAAGGCAACTTGTTATGATTGTACTTAACAAGGAAGCCAACACTATGAATAATGAATAGGATTTTCAAGTTCAAAAGAGAAAATTAAGTGAAAGTAAAACCATTATATATATTAAAGCTGATTTGGAAAATGCATCATCTCAGTGTTTCAATGTTGTCTTGAAGAAAATAATTAGGGGAAAAGAGACTTCTAATCATTATGTGAAACATGAGTTTGCTTTTAATTTTATGGATGGAAAATAAATAGATGTGTGTAAAATGCATATCAACCAAAGTACAAGAAGGTTAGATGAACTCTTTCAAAGATTAGGGATTTATATGCACTTCATTTACAGTACTAGGATGTTTGATGTATTTTAACCCTATATTATATTTAATGACTCATTTTATACATTTATATGCTGATATTTTTTATATATTTAAATATAGTGTATAGAAAATACATGCATTAATTTTAATTTATACTTTCAAGTATAAAGACCACATAAGAATGAATTTAAATCTATTTTTAATATAAAATTGGTGAATTTGTTTTAAAAAAAGTTAATGTGTAGCATTAATGAAGATAGAATTAATGACCTGTCTTCTTTCCCTATAAATTACAGCTTGGTACACAAAACAACTGCATATTTTTCTTTAACAATTGAAAGAAAGAATTAAAGAAGGGTTCCATTGCTGAACCAAGACCCTATATTATTTTCTCATCCTATACCTAGCTAAAGGCCATGTTAATCCATTGACCAAACTAGGCAAGCTCCTTTATTTCAAAGGCTTTCACATAACCTTTGTCAACATTGAGTTCAACCATAAATGCTTATTTAAAGAAAGGAGTCTCAATGCCCTTGATGGCTTGCCAAACTTTTGCTATGAAACTATCCTTAACGACTTTCCTCTATTGGATATAGATGCCATTTAAGATATCCCTTCTCTTTTTGACTTAATGGGCAAGACCTACTTGAAGCCTTTCTTAACTTTTATGCCAACACTTGTCTCTCTTTCAATATATTTTTAGCTTTTCCTTTGTAAGTTTACTATATTTTTTACATTGTAAGGTGCTGTGTTTCCTTGAAAAAACTATATATTTATATACAAAACTCAATAAAAAATAGAAATACATATTTTCTATAAGTATACACCTAACCAAAATTCAAACAAATTACTTTATTAAACATTTCATTCATTTTCATATGCATGACCATGTCTTGCATATATTTTATTATGAAGTAGCCATACTTTATTTTGCCTATTTGTGTGGGGCATTGTAACAGACTAATTCAAAATATTGTTAATTTCATGTAATGATGATTGATCACAATCTTAGTTACCTAAACATGCATAAGAACATTATTTTTATTTGCACCTACTCTATAGTATTGCTCATCTTACTAGAATTGTCCATCTTGTAATGTATATTCATTACTTTTATAAGTACTAACTTCCAACATAGGCGTAGGTCATGCCCTAATAAGTTAAGCTAGTAGATCATCCTCTCTTTTGAATAGATAAGCCTTAACATCTAGTGGTGCTTATAGCATTATTAATTTCAAAGTAAGATATTTGACAAAAAATATAGCCAAAGATGAATTAAAGCCCAAAATACCATTTGTAGTATGATACCATGTAGAATTATCACTTCTTGTTCACTAACATGGTTATCTGTATGTACTTTCACTAAAACTCCAACATTTTCCTTACCTTCTAAGTTTTTTTTCCTTAATTTAGGAAAATAAAGTAGGAACCTAAGTTCCTATCTTGGATGACAACATGCAAATGCTTATCATTTTTAGAATGTATAAGTAATAAAATTTATAATATCTAATGTGTGCATAAAATTAGGAAAAACTTGAGAGGTAAAGATAAACCCACATGATCCAAGCCTCTACACTGGTAACATTTATCTCCTCCATGCTTAAATGATGTAGGGTGAGATCCTTGGATAGGAGAATATCATAATCGTGTCTATGCATATATATGAATGGAATAAGATCATTATTTGACATCTTCTGTGTAATGGATTGAAGCTCCTTCCAAGATATGCTAACCTTTTTTTTTCTTAACAAAGAGCTACCAAAGTCTTTAATTCTTTGTACTCATCATCCTTATCCTTGTACTTCTTTAATAAATTCTTGCCTTTTTCTTCCTATACAAATAACTAAAATGTATTACAAAAAATATAAGAATCAAATATGTTAGATAGTATTTTATATGATTATAAACAATGAACATGAAGCAATGAAAAACTTCATTTTTATGGAAAATGAAATTAATGCATTTAGCCATGCTCGGTAAGTGCCAACAGCTTGAGCTACCTTAGTTATCTCCTTTATTGGCAATGACACCTTAGCCATGGTATCCTCAATAATATTCACCATAACCTTACATTGGTGCTCTAACAGAATAATGGTGTAAAGCATGCGATTTAGGAAAACTAAATTCTTTGCCATTTGCCTAACAAAAATTCTTGTAATCATAAATATACATTTATACCTACCTTACTGTGACAAATAAATTAGTTAATTAGCGTTGATGTAATTACAACATTATTGAAGAGTTCTTAGCAATAAGTAATAGCATGGTAAAAATTTACCTATAGTAGTTGGCCAAAAGGATTGGGGTTAGCAAGGCAATAACTATCTTGTAGTGCCATAAAAGTTGTCATCTATATTTCTTCCTCTTCCTTTTCTTCTTTCAAGGTGGCTAGTGTCTTACCTTCCTATCAAATGATAATTATCACATCTTGTAGAAGCTCTCTCCTTAACTTATCCCTTAGCTTAGCCTTGAACTCTACCTTTTCTTTGTCAAATAGTCCTCCATTGCAAGGACATTTTAAAGCTCTCTTAAAGTAGGCCTTAAGCCTTACTAATCCTCTAATGCCTTTTACGTGGTTAGGATGCTCCTATGTTTCTAAGGTAAGAATCAAGATGTCCATCTTCCTTCTTAATTGAAACTTTCCTAAGGTGGCTTTTTTACGTGAACTAATTTTGGCATAGCATAATTAAACATGATTAGTTATGCGTTAGCAAATGAATAACACACTTCATATTTAATAAATAAAATAATAACATTATTTATTATTCACTAGATAACTTGTCGACTTTCCTCTATTATGAACTCATTATTCCTATTGACTTTGACTTTTACCATAACTCATCTTGTTATATAAGGGTGACAAAGATAGATGGTTGATAATTAGGCTAATCAATAACTTATTTGGTAACTCTAATCCTTTCCTTGATGAGTTTTTTTCTCGAGCTTCCTATACCCTCATTGAGATAACTTATGCTTATACACATTTTTGGCTTAGTTCTCCCTATTTGATGCACTTAATGCTTATTGAAAAAACAAGTGATAAGAAGATGTTTTTCATTATCAATAGTAAAAGAAAGATAATAGCATTAAGATGGTCACATTTATATGTAACTTCTCTAAATGACATATCTTCACAAACTTCTTTCATTCAATGATATTTTTTCCAAGGGAGGTCTTGGCTTTGTCCTTATGGGATTGACATAATATTTTTATAACTTATGCTTAAAATCCTTCCATCTTATGCTTACTAATAGAAAGATGTGGTCTTTGTATCCTTATAAATATTGAAGACTTGCAAATGAATGATAAACATGATTAGTAATTTAGAACTTGTTGTTATGCACATTTAAAAATTGAAATGAAAATAATTACTAAGGATCCTTAACAATATATTATCCTAAATGGCATCCATGATGTCTTATTACATTTAGTGCCATTACTTAGTAGTGATTAGCACTTTAGTGTGGACTAAGCAATCAAGCTATTTGTTAAATTTAATTCCACTTGGTCCACTTGTAACTCCCTTATCATTGAAGTCTATTTTCTACTTTTCCCCTCTTTCGTATGTTTAAGGATAATGCCTGTTATAAATATAGGACCTCTAATTCCCTTCTTTTTTTTGACTATATTTACTAGAATCAAATAAATCCATGTTACTTTTGTTTAAAGTGTTTTAACAAAATCAATGTAAAAATTTAGCTTATGAAAACATCTAATAAATAATTGAGCACATGCATGTATTAACTTAAATAATCAAGAACGATTGTATATCATTTTATCATATTTGATTTAATCCTAAAACCAAAACTTTACCTATAAAAAATTAATATTTTCAAAAACATTATCCAAGTGACAAAAGGCACACTAGTATAATAAGTTATTTAAAAATGTTACATCCAAGCAATAATAACATTGTTGAAAATATAAGCATATAACTTGACCTATATTTGGATATATTAACTCTTTATACTAAATAATACTTTTAAACCATGTAAACAATCATTAAAAAGTAACTTTAAAGCATAAAAATGAAATATTTTCAACAATAATCGACAATGCTACCTATTGAACTCCAAAAACCACAATCAAAACACAAAATTCTTGAAAAGTATGTGAGAATTACGAAAAATACCACAAATAAATAGGAGTATGTGTATAAAAATAGTAGAATGTTGATGCCACATAATTGCTAAACAAATATAAAAAAAAATTGAGTGAAGTGCATAAAAAATAAAGAGCAAATTATTATACCAAATAAGTTTATTTGTGATTTTAACTACAATTTTAAGAAATAGAGATATAGATATACTAATGGCAAAACTTTTAATGTTGTTTGTCAATAAAAAATTGATTTCCATTTTTTTCTATGTCAGTTGTCACTAAAATTGATTTCTAATATTCATTATAAAATTACAAAAATATGACATTAGGTAAATTTTCAACATTGGTTATATATAGGAATCAATATCTAATGTTTGACACCTCTTCAAATTTAATAGTTCACCTCATTTTCTATGTCGATTATTAAACAACTAATGTAGAATTTTTTTTTCTATTGACCTATTTTTTGAACTAATTTCTAAACTAACTTTTAAGCTCTAATTAGATGTTCATTCATTAATAACCAAAATAAAAAATAAAATTATTTTACAACATTAATTTAAAAGCCAATGTGAGAAGTTGTAAAAATTGTAAAAATGCCACTATGCTATTATATACATTAATTTTTATTTTAATTAATGTCAATATGATAATGTTATAGGGTAAATCTGTAGTATTAGTAGAATAAGTTAAATATGGTTATGCCTTTACAAATTTTGGAATATATGTTTTCCATTGTTCTATATAATTCCATATATATATATATATACACACACACATGGCATAATGGATAAAATATGAATGGAATTAGAAGTGTCATTTCCTTAAATATGATTTTCTGGAAAGCACAAAATTTCATGTTCCATGTATATCTCCATGTTGGATAATTTTATCCAATATGTAAGTATGTGCTGTGTGGAGTGAACATATGCAATTTTATGCAATATACAATAAGTTATATTTTATTTTCTACAACAATAGCATATATATTTTTAATGGTCGAGATGTATGCAATTTTTCATTCTTTTTGTCCCATTCCTATTTTATGCATATCAATTTTTTGCCATATATGTGTACTTTATTCAATATCAAAACTATATGTGATTGATATGCATACAAATCATAACAAAAGGATGCATTACATACTAAAAAACTTGTTGAATTATGCAAATTATGTGTTTCTACAAAATCTAAAGAATTATGCATGTAAAGCAAATTGCAAATTCCAAGTTATATTGTTTGTCTATTTCTTTATTCTCCAATGTGTGTGTATGTATGCACACATATGCACTTGCTTGAGTAAATGTTTTTATATGTGTTCTTATACTGATGACTCAATTGAAAGAGATATGTGAATATTAGATTTTACTTTAAAAAAGAATTTTCAAGCTTTAAATTATCATTTTTGCTTCTTTTAGTTTGTTGTTTAAAGGATAACTTATGTCTTTTTTCAAGTTTAGAAGTGCAATAATTTTCTAAAATTGAAAATTTATGAAGATAGAACCCTAAAATTATAGCAAACAGTTTTTTTTTTTTTAAGAAAACTCAATTTTTTCTATGATCATTATCAAATAAGAATTAAGTTGGTTGAGAAACAAATTTAGCAAAAAATTAGAACCATTTTGAGTAAAAAAAAAAGGATTTTTGTAGAACCATGAACCTATTTTTAAAATTTTTGAAAATTTGGAAATCAAGGTATAATGCATTTTTTGATTAAATTTTAAGTTAGATAGGAAATCAAATTTGGAATGGTTAAGTGAAAATGGAGCAAAAATCTGCATAAAAATGCAAGAAAACAATATAAAAAGGTTACAACTTGCAAGTAGGTCAACTTGACTTGGGTTGTAACTTGATAGGTGAAAAAGATAATAAATAGGATGATGAACATTTTAGATAGTCATGCTAGAGGCACAAGAGCTTCACTCACTTCCATTTGAGCATTAGATGGTATTGTACTTGACTGTTTAAGTACATAATTATGGATTTTTTTTCAAAATTTTCTATAATTAAAGGTAATTTCATTAATTTTTGCTCATTTTATTTAAATATGTATTCAAATTTATTCTAAATTGAAAACTTTACTATACAATTCCAATGTTATAAACTATTGGATGTAATTTTTATCAGAAACTTGAACTTTATTTTAATAATGTAAAGAATTTTGTACTTTATTATGTGTTAATAAAAGAATTACAAAGTGGTTAAATTATGCTATTAAATTTTATGTAATTGTGTAATCACCATAGGACTAGTTGTGTAAAATTTTACTAAAAAGTTATTTTAAATTGTATCAAGAAGAATGCTATGATAATAATATTAAATGCCTTTTTAGTTTTATATTATTAATTTAGTTTGTTAATGATGATTTGAGTATAAAATTATTATATTCCTAGAATTTGTAAACACTTTATAGATGTTAGGTTTTATAAGTGTAATATTTAAGTCTTTATATGGTAAGGTATTAAATATTGTTTTAGTTTTAGGTCTTATAATATAATACAATATTAATTATATAGTTAATTTTATAAGGAAAATGTAAACATGATTAAAGCAATTTCATGCATTTAAGGATCAGTACATTTTTCTTATTTATGTTGCTTACGCAATTAGCAGCACTAAAGATGTTGAATAGGACAAACTATGATAAATAGGCCAAATTCTTAAAGTTATATTTATCGATTGCAAATATAGATATGACAATCATAAAAAAAGAATTCATTATTGATGCAAACTTGAATGCTGAACAAAAGAATAAATATGAAAAATGGGCACAATTAAATCGAGTTTCTTTGATGGTCATGTAATATACAATTGATAGGAATATCAAATAAAGCATTTAATTCTGAGAATGCTAAAATCATTTTTGAATTTTTTTTAAATTCAATAAAGTAGAAAAAGGCTACTATCTTTCATTACTTGAGAAAATGACTTATGACAGAGTTAGTAGAGTAAGGGAGCATATTTTGAAACTAATAAACTATTATAACAAGTTGAAGGGCATGAAGGTTAATCTGAGAGATAATTTTTTAATTTGGGATGTATTAAAGTTATTGCTTCTATAATTTGATGTTTTGAAGACCTCATATGACACCTAAAAATGTAAATGGATTATTATTGAGATGATATCCATTATTAGTTAAGCAAAGGAAGACATGAAAAAGGAAAAAGGTTCAAATTGCCAACCTTATTTCTCATGGTTTAACTTTGAAACATAGAATAATAGAGCATTTCAAGAACAACCATAAGGAATCCACACTTGATTAAAAAAATTCAAACAAAGGATAAGCACTTCAAGCCCAAGAAACCATAGTTCAAGGGAAATTACATATTAAATATTACCACAAGAAGATAGATTGCATCAAGTACAAAAAATAGGTAGAGAAAAAGAAGAAAGATGTTAGGAAACATGAGATAATTGCATGATAGAAAGTTATTGAAGCACATTAGATATAGAGATGATTATTTTGCATTTATGATTTATTTTATACCTAAATAAAATTGTTTCTTTCATCAAAAGAATTTGTTTTCGATTATTATGTTTTATTTTAATGAACATTCAATCATTTTAGTGAATAAAATTTATTTTGATTTATGATAAATGTGTTTATATTGGGCATATTATTTAATGGATTATATTATTTTTTTTACTCAAGTTTTACTAAATCCATTGATTTAAAAGAGAAATTTTAATTCTAAATCTATCTTTGGGCCATTAACTAACAATCTATTAAAGAATGAGTTAAATAGTTAAAATTGTAAGATGTTGTAGAAAGTGAGAATTAGAAAAGAAAATGTAGTGATCTCACTAGCATTAGAACTTGCCTAATCATATTTCATCATCCCATGGTCCAATCCAGTAAAACCAATAACAAAAGATATATAGCCAAAAATTAATGAATCAAACTCCTTTAAGGAGGTCTCATAAAGTTTACTTAAGCTTTCAAAATAGGTCATTGTGATAAAGAATGAATTGATCTTATTGTATAAAATCAAATATGGAATCAAGTTATCTTAGTTGTTGAAAGTAACTCAAAAACAAATGAGGCTTTGAGATTAAAAAGGATGCTAAAACAAAACTAAAGGTTCAAGATCAAGTTGATAGTTAAGGAGTTATCCTAAAAAAGAATGCATGTAAAGAAATTTTCACACAATACTAACTAGAAATGCACTTTGAATTGTTATGACATATGTAGCTCATTTTAGTAGGAGTTACATTTATCGAAGGTTAAAACAAGCTTTCTAAATGATGAGATGTTGGCAATGGTATATATAGAAAGACAAGATAGTTTCTAAGAGAAGGATAAGGAAACCTTGCATACAGAATAAAAATGTTTATATATGGCTTTAAAAAAGTTCTTAGACAACTATATCTCAAGTTTGATAATATTATAATGCTTTAAAGATCTAAGGAAAGCAATGCATATTGGTATATGATGATGAGTATGGACAGTCTTATGATTGTAGTTTTGCATGTTGATGATGTTCTCTTTATCAATGATAATGTAGACATATTGACTGAGATAAATTAGATAAAGTGAAAAACCTAAGGAATGCCTCTTGTTTTTTAGGTATTAAGTTTGTTAAGATAGGTCCTAAGGGAACTTAGCTTGTCTTAATAATTATGCATTAAGAAAAAATGGAAAAGCTTCAACATGTTAATGTGCTTTCATATTTATTCACTAATTCAAAATGATGAGATTTTCTTAAAGGCCTAATATCTTCAAAGTGATAAATAAAGAAAAAAGATAAAAAAAATGTCTCATATGCTTTAGCTATAGGTGGCCTATCATGTGCTTAATTTGTCTAAAGATACTAAACTCTTATTAAAGAATAATGAGGTACTTGTAAGGTATGAAAGCTTACATACTAACCTGCAAGAAATCAAAAGATCTCAAAATTATAAGTTACTTAGCCTCAAATTTTGGTGGTTGTCCAAATAGTCATAAATCCACATTTAGACACATGTTAAGATAGCAAGAAGAATTGTATTGTGAAAAAGTGTTTAAGTAATCATTTACATTAGTATCCATTATAGAGGTAGGTCACATGATACAAATGTGCTCATGATAGAAGTTATTTGGTTATAGGAATTTTTCATTCTTAACCATTATGTTTTTATTGTGACAATATCACAAATATGGTCTTCTTTCTAGGTAATAAAGGTTATGCCTATAGAAAGGATTTCAATATGAAGTACTAATTTAAGTGTGTGAGAGAAGGAAGACATAGAAACATATTACTTACATTGAACACTTTTTTTTTCATAAATTATGTGTTCATGGATCCATTAATTAAAGGCTTTAAAGTTGGAATAAATCATGTTTATGTAAATAATATGAATTTATCTAAACCTTTTGATGTTTCGGGTAGTGGGATTTTTGATAATATTATTATTTGAGCTCATTGTTATCTCAATATATGTTTAAACAAAATATTCATGATAAAATATTTATGGTATTGACATAGATCTTATGCACATTTTAGATTATGAAATGTTATTAGAGATGTCTAGATCATGATTCATTACTTATTAGGAATATTGATTCTTATTGAGTATCTTGAGCGGATGTTAAAATCATTATATGGAGAGTTATATATAATCACATTAAAATTATGTAGTTCTTATTATGTGTGTTTTAAGTTAGTATCCTAATTGGATATTGACTACTTCAATTGGTGAGGTGCAAGCATATGATGTGCTTGATATTAATATTCCTTTTGAATATAATATTCTACATCATTAGATGCTTATTATTTCAGTTTAAACCTAGGTGTAATAGTAAAACCTGATATTGAAATTAATTTTAAAGTAACAACTACTTATAAATTATGTGAATCCAATTAGGAGATTGTTGAAATTTTCTACTTTGGACCATGGCATAATTTATAAATTAATTGATTAATGTCAATATATCTAGGCCCAAAGTTAAGTGACTTTAAGGTTATGAGTGTTTAACATGGTACTTAGATCCAATATCAAATAAGTGAGTGTGAATTTTACGATGAATAGGATCTATGTCCTAGTTATATTATTCAAGGGTCCATACCTCTCTAAACCCTCACAAAGACTGCAATCCTACCATCAGAGTGCAATAAAAGAAGCTATTTCTCAAAGAATATGCATGTGAGGTTTTAAGAAGTCATTAAAGTTATATGATTTTTCATCAGTTATAGTAAACCTCTATCAATTCTTGGAGATCAGTAGCACTCATAATTTTGAAGGGAAGCAATGGATGCATTAAATGATTCAGGTTGGACTTTAAAATTAATTTTTCTCTTCCGTTAATTTTGTTAATTTTCTCTTGATACTGCTTGCAAATTCATGCCATGATGCCCAATGAAGATCCGGGAAAATATTAAATTCAGAAAACTTCCGTCAGCAGATTGTAGTTTCTAAATGAAGGGAAAAGAAAAAATGTTGTGGAATTACATCTTTATGCACATTTTAGGCTAGAAGATCACCGGTCGCTTTTGTTTGTTCTGTCGTGACTTTCATAACCCTTCTTAGTGGATTCCCTCCATTTTGTGGGGCAAATGAAAGTGATATTGCTTAAAGTCATTCTGATTTTGTTCTTTAGATTCCTCCCTGATCAGATAGAACCCCCTCCCCCAAAATAAAATAAAATAAAATAAAGAAAAAGGAAAGAAAGAAGCTATTTGTATTTCATATCATTTACAACATCTGATCTCACACCTGCATATATATATGCAGCAATTTGAGTCAAATTAAACTATTTAAACCCCAAACCCTTCACACTTGTTTAAAACATAAAGGTAAATTGAATCGAATTGTATCATATCTGCATGAATGAACAATAATGTGAGCGATAATAGTGGAAGTTGTGTTAATCTAGTTCATTTAAAGTGACTAAAGCCGCAGAATCAATGATGTGTCGTTCCCCATTTTCATTTAAATTGAGAGTTTCTCTCCTCATTGATTCAGGTATTTGAGAGAGAGAGGGAATAAATGGCCATTATGGTGTTGCCTCATTTGTCATTAGCAGCACAATGACTCCAATTCCGTACATTCTACTGATGACACTGATTCCCGGAATATTAACTTATCTCCTTTGTGGACTTTACAGTGATGGATTTGAAAGGTTTTTGTACTTTTCTTCTGTATTATTTGCCCCGGTGAGGTGGGTTGAAAGCCTTATGTTGGTTGTTTCCAGCATGTTCCCAAATCCCAACATGGGCATCACTATCAGCGGTGAAATTGTGGGAGCCATGATTCTGACAGTTGGACTCTGTAGGTTGCCCAGTGATCCTCCCAACCAAGCCGTTTTGGAATGTACTATGTTTCCTCCCACAAGTATGCCTTTCAAGGATTGTTCAAGAAAGAGTTTGAGGCTTGATACTGGCTAGAGATCGAGGTGGAAGCGTCAAGTTTAGTGGTGAAGAAATACTACCAAAAATATGGCAAATTGAAATGGGTCATTCTAAGTGGATTGATCTTGTTATCATGCTGGGAATGATCATCTTGTCTAGATTTTTGTTGTTGGCCATCAACAAGGGTAAGGAGGAGCTCAAGGCATAGAAATGTATCGTTCTCAGCTGTTTATAAATTCGAAAACTTTAAAGAAATCCAGGAATTGATAATCCAAACTTAGGATGATTGGTGGAGTTTCATCCTTTTGTAGTATATTTTTATAATTATAATTCTGTAAAGTAATTTCTTTTCATAAATCTGTATTTCTACGTTATGATTATGGTTATTTTGCAATAATTACAATAATTCATCTAATGATTAAAATTATTGCCCTTGAATAATTTTCGTCAGCCTGTTCTATGGCAAAGAATGATCAAACGAATGCATTTTCAACTCAGGTTCCGTCTATTTTGGTAAAAAATATATTTTGTAAGAAATTTTCCACATACTTATATTTATAGTTATGAAATAGTAAAATAATATAAAATTCAAATATTCAGTATAGGAATATGATTAAAAAAATAATACCTTCTATTTTAAAAAAGTTATTTTTATATTGTTATGCTGTCATGTATTTTTTTTTAATCATACAATATATGATAATTATATGAAACTTCTTTACTTATAATGAATGAAATTTTTTTATGGAAAAAAAAATCTTCCAATAGAACAAAACGGAACATAAACTGAAAGAAAGAATGCACCGCAACTAAATAAAATGTCGAAGTTGGACATTAACGGGGATTGGAATATTAGGATTTCTCTATGTTTACATAAAACGTAATCGTGTGGCTGATTGGCCAGCCTCCTATGCCGTGGCTACTTGTAGGACCTCACGACTTTTTGTCTCTTGTCTCCTTCAAATGGGTGCAGGGGTAATTCTTTGGTCCTTCAAGATGTAATACTTGTGTCTTTCCTTAAGTGATTACTATGTAATCTAGCGAGGCTCCTGGTTCTCCAAAAAAGGAAAATTCTTTGCCCTCCTAATAAGTAGAGAGAGATACTAAGGATTAATACGCAGTTTCTGATTTCAGAAAATATTTTTCATAAGATTCCATTATAAAAATGCTTTATTGAATCTTTATTTAATATTGTACGTGAGACTATATCATAAATAATATTAATTATTGAATAAAATTGCTTCTACCTGCTCTCCCACTCTCACTTCTCAGTCTACTTTCTATATATAAAAAGAAAATAGTCTTTTATATTTATAAAAGAATAGGATTAGTCATTTACTTTTATTAATAGAGAAAAAATAAGAAAAAAAAGTACAGACAGCATTACTTCTTAAATGATACATAACATGAAAATCTTTGACATATAAATAAATAAATGAAAGGGAAAAAAATTAGGCTAGTATTATTTGTTGCAATTTATTGCAACAAGGTACCTTAAGCCTCTTTTTTTATTTAAATCTATCTGCAAATAGTAAATTACCATAAAGCTCAAAAGATCAAAATGACATACTTATAGTGCATTACGAAAACAAAAGAACTAAATAGTATCTTCATTTTTTTTATTCATTTAATTACATTTTCTTTGGCAACTTTATTATTATTGAGAATTTATTTGTTTGATTATTTTGAATTTTTGATTGATATTATTGTTTGGAAACCAAATAATAACATATTGTTATTTAATAGTTTAGTTATTAATGAGACTTAATTTAACTATTTATTTTAAATTTTTAGTTGATGTTATTGTTTATAAGATATTATTGTTTAGTTTATAAATAGTAATATGTTATTTTTTGATAATTTTGTTATTAATGGAACTTAATTTATTTATTTATTTTAATTTTTTTATTGATGTTACTATTTACATATCAAATAGTAACATGTTACTGATAGTAATGTGTTATTCTTTGATAACTTTGTTATTAATGAGAATTTATTTATCTGATTATTTGAGATTTTTTTGTTAATGTTAAGTTATTGTTTAAAGTCTAAACAATGACATACTATTCTTTAACAATTTAATTGTTAATGAGTCTTTATTAACTTATTACTATTTGAAAATCAAATAGTAACATGCTATTCTTTTTAACAATTCAATTGTTAATGAGACTTGATTTATTTATTTATTTTAGAATTTTCATCTATAAACAATAATGTATTATTCTTTGGCAATTTTGTTGTTAATGAGACTTAATTTATCTATAATGTCACTTTTTCGATACCAAATAAAAATATACAATCCAACATGTTATTTGTGGATTATATCTCATAATGAACTTCAATTATATCCATAATGTTACTTTTTTTATACTAAACATAAACATACAATCCAACACATTATTTGTGGATTATATCTCATAATGAACTTCAATTTTAACTTCATCACTCCATTTTCAATCTAGCCATCATAAAGAGAGTGGTAATAATATGTTATTTTAATCATGTTACTTTAGCCATGTTACTGTTTGTATGACAAAGAGAAACATGGAAGCACACATGTTGAACATGTACATGTTTTGTATTCTTTAGCATCATATTACTATCTGTATACCAAACAGTAATATGTGATCCCTCATGTTATTTTTACATTACATTTGGTAAGGAACTTTAGTTTTAACTCGATCAATATATTTTCCTATGCAAACATCATCATTATAGTACTTGTCTTACTTTACCACAATTTAATCTTACTGTTTTCACTAATATTACTATTTAGTGCAATGGAATTACCCAAATAGTAATAGTAACATGAACAATGATTGTATTTCTCAGGCTATTGCAATGCACTTGTTAACATTGGACATGTTTTGTGTTCTTTGGCAAATAGTAACAACCAATCCCACATGCTATGCTTCAATTTTTTCTTATAAAGAACTTTAGTTTTCACTTGATTAATCCATCTTGAGTCCGAACATTAGTATAATAATCCTCATGTTATTTTTTCACATTTTAATTTAGCTTTTCTGATGATGTTACTATTTGGCATTAGATAGTAACCAAATAATAACACGTAAGCAATTATACAATTTTCAAGCTCATTTCATTACAATAACGAAAGATAATAAAATATCATGTTATGCTTCAAATCGTTATATGTTACTGTTGCGTGCAAAATAGTAATATGTACAATGATTATTTTTATAATCTTATTTCAATGCACATGTAACAATTGATGTTACTTTTCTACCTAAAATTATACTTTCAATAATAATTAAGAAGCTCTCTTTAACTATAAGAGTGTGTTGTATTTTTTGGCATAATGCATTTTTTACTATTGTTACTGTTTTACATGAAACAATAATGTGACACTGTCCAATTTTTAGCTTGATTTATGACGAATCTGATTAAGGCTTTTTTTTATCCCTAAATAGAAAGACAACAAAACAACCAATGTCACATTACTATTTCGTACAAGACAGTAATATTAGTAAAAAAAAGTCCCCATAGAAGCACTATAGGGACACAAACACTGAAATGCAAATGCAATATGAAAAATTAACTTAAACACATCTAATTAACCTATCTAAATATTTTTAAAAATTATGTGGTCACCACAAAAATTTTTCTATAACCATGCAAGACCCAAAAATGCAATAAAACCTTAAAAAATTAAAAAAATGGTCAAAATAATGGAATTTGGCCAAAAAAATACCCCACATCACAATCAAAGCTTGTGTCTTTTGATGAGAAAAATAAAATCAAGCTCCTATAAAAATTTTAGTTCAATTAAAACTAGTGAGACTTAATATAGTTTTAAGAGATAAGTTAAAAAATACTTGAAAACTGGTTTCTTTGGGCTAAAAATCTCTATTTAAATGTTGGATGATATTAATTATGATAAAATATGATGAATTAAGATGGAGAAAGAACTAGAAATCAAAGAATACAAAAGGATGCAGGTATATGCAAAAAACTATAACTACTGTAAAATGTAAGTAAGGCAATAATAGATGCAATTTACTAACTGAAATGCTTGAAAAATTGTATAATATATTGTTAGTAGTATGTAAAAAAAGATAACTTCAAGAGGATCCTTGGCAATGGCATCAAAATAAACATACAAAGCATTAAATTTGGATAGAAAATAATAGAAACTCTTGCATAAAAAGGATAATGAAAAAAAAAAAAGGGTATTTTCAAACTATAATGCTAATAATTTATAAAATCAATACTTATTTAATATAAAAATCAGCACTAGCATTTCTTTGAAAGAAAGTTCAGAAAGTGATACCACAATGCAATTTATCATAAATGAAGCGAAAAAAATTTATTCTAGGAGAAATAAAATCATTGGACAAAAATATCTGGCCAAGATGTTAGAATGAGTCCTTCTTTCCTTGTATAAATTGCAGCTTCAGCAAAACAAATTGAAAGAGGGAGAGAATAAAAGATGGGTTCCACTAGAATCTCTTTGAAAGAAAATTCAAAAAGTGGTATCACAATACAATTTACCATACAAAAACAATTTTTTCTAGGAGAAATAAAATCATTGGACAAAAATATCTGGCCAAGATGTTAGAATGAGTCCTTCTTTCCCTGTATAAATTGCAGCTTCAGCAAAACAAATTGAAAGAGGGAGAGAATGAAAGATGGGTTCCACCGCTGAGCCAAAACCCCGTGTTGCTCTTACCCCAGCTCAAGGCCATGTTACCCCAATGACCAAGCTCGTCAAGCTTCTTCATTTCAAAGGCTTTCATATAACCTTTGTCAACACTAAGTTCAACCACAAACGCTTGCTCAAAGCAAGGGGTCCCAATGTCCTCGACGCCTTGCCGGACTTCCGTTACGAAACCATTCCCGACGGCCTTCCTCCGTCGGACGCCGACGCCACCCAAGATATCCCATCTCTCTGTGACTCAACGGCCAAGACCTGCTTGGAGCCTCTTCTTGGCCTCCTTGCCAGACTCGAAGAGTCGGCTTCTTCCGGTGCTGTTCCGCCAGTGACTCGCATAGTGCCTGATGCAATCATGACTTTCTCCATTAAAGCAGCAGAAATTGTAGGTCTTCCAAGTGTGGCCTTCTGGGCATCCAGTGCATGTGCCTTTGCATGTTTTTCATAGTATCGCAATTTGGTTAATAATGGTTTTACACCACTCAAAGGTATCATTTTTCATCTTTCATATTTTGCTGCCATTATTACCTGTGAAAATATTATTTTCTTAAACAATCTATTTAGGTTATTTTTTCACTGTATCATCCTAACAAGATACAAAATATAGTGTACGGGCTACAGCAGAAATATTACTAGTTTACAGCATTATTCACTCTTAAATTTTTTATAATTAAGAAAATTACTTTCTAAATTTCAATATCACTTAGCTACTACATGAAAAATCCTATTTACTAAAATATAAATAGAAATATCATAATAAGATTAGAAATATTTCCACTAGGCTGATAGAATGTGTTATCGTGTAGAATGAGATGAGATTAAATTTAGTTGTGGGAACACGTTGATAACGTACTCTATTATTTATGTATTTTTACATTTTTAATAAATTTCAAAACAAACTTTTATCAACAAACAAAGAATGAATTTTTTATCAGAATTTTTTATTAAATTATATAATTTTTTAATTAGTTTATATGTTTCTTTTTTGTCTAATCTATCACAAAACAACTAGACATACATCACAACACAATTAAAATTAACATAACTTATTTATTGATTCTATTTGATTTAATTCTAACACAATATTAAATGATATTTTTTGCACAATGAAAAATATAATTAATATTCTTAAATTTTGCATATAGAAATATTCAATATTAGTACATTTGTAACCCAACGCTCATAATTTTATTAGAAAGTTTCAACATTAATTTAATAAAAAATATTCAACATTATTTTGTATAGAATCTTTTATAAAGGAAAGAAAACCTAATATAACCCTCGCAGCACTAATATTAAAAGCTAAATTTTAAAGCAAAACCCTTTAAAATTTTTAAAATCTAAATTATATAATGCTAAATGCTAAAATATCAAGTACTAAGTAAAATTAAAACAACTTAGCATTATACTTTTGAATCTTAATTAAGTTTTAAACCCGTACAGACAAACAATATTTTAAAACACAAGCACCGCCATATTCTAAATCACAAACACTGAACATTAAAACCTTAATTTTGAACATTAAATATTATTCTAAATTTGTTTCATCATGTTGAAATCTTTAATTTTAAATATTGTACTCTAAGTCATTTTCCAAATTAATAAAATTATCATAGTTGATTATTTGTGAAAGTATTATATTTTAGCAAATTAATAAGAAAGAGAGAATACGGGGAACAAAAGTGTGCAAAAAATGTTTAGAAAAGGAACGAGTGGAAAGTCATCACCCATTTGTAGAGTTTTTGTTTTTTTTGTTTTAAAGACGGTTATAAAGATTAAGTTGATAAAATGAACTTCAAAAGTCACGGATTTAAACCTTTTGTGGCTAATTTTAAACTGCCATTGTGAGAATAACAACCGCCCGCTACCTAATATTTATCTGAAACATATATTTTATACACACTTGGATCCTACTTATACAAATTAAATTTGAAAATTTGAGTATAAGTAGTACCGTTTTAAATCAAAATCTGCTAAATATGCAAAGCCAACTTGTGGATCATATACTTTGGAGGCCCCATGTTCAAGTTAATTTTTTCTTTTTAATTTTTCTTTCTGTTATGAATGTGTGCAGATGAAAGTTATATCACAAATGGATATTTGGAGACTGTCACAGATTGGAATCCAGGCATGAAATACATTAATTTGAGAGACATCTCATCCTTTATAAGGACAAGAGATCCAAATGACATAATACTAAAGTGGTTTGTAGGGGAAATCGATCGAGTTTGCAAAGCCTCTCTCATTCTTTTCAACACATTCGATGAATTGGAAGATGAATCCTGGAAGGCTCTCTCCTCCAAGTTCCCTTCTCTTTGTCCTATCAGCCCTTTTCCTATCGGAGGTAGAGGAATATCTAGAGAGGAAACTTAGATTTACTTCATTGAAAATGCTTAGTACAAAAGGAATATATATAGTACTGAAAGGTACTCCTTACGTAACTGTTAATGATTATCTAATAATTAGTCACATGAACTTAAACATACAAGAATTACACATACCTAGATGCACACACATTTCTAAATATATGAATCACATTTATCTCAATACATGTATATTAATATTCAATGCACAAGATCACGCATAATGAATATAACTTAATAGACATATGAACTTAAATATATTGAAATTATAAAATTATTATTTCTAACACTCTCCTTTAATTTTGAATTTTTTTGCATTTCAAGTCTTCATCTCATCTATAATCTTTGAATTTCATAGGTTTTTCCAAAAACTTTGCATCATATTCGCTAATGAACTTGGGCAATGATCTTTACACAATATCCTTATTGTTTTGCATAAGAATTTCTACATCAACACTAGTCTTGCATCTTTTCATATCTCTTTCTTCATATTTTTCCATCTTCAACATCAAAGGCATCATGACTCCTCAAATATTTCCCTAATTCTTTCTCTTCTTTATGATTTTGAACTCTTCATTTATGTTATCCATCCATTGTTTAACTATGATGTGCATCTTGCTTTTCTACTTTTTTGATGTTGTCCACCAATTGATCAAATTCTCCTCTCATCATTGTTAGAATTAACATAATTTTATCTTTGTCTTCCTTCATGTCCTTGATCATGATTTTTTTATCTTTGAAGAGACAAAACACACCATTAACATCAATAGTTTTAGCTACATAGAATTTATTGAAAGTTGACATTTACTTAGGCATTTAATTTGAACTTATTTCAAAAATGGTTGATACTTCATGAGTTAGAGTTAAGAAAAGTGGTGGAGTTTTCTTTTCCATAGGTACTATGATGTTTTGGTCTTTCTTGACTTGAACTTCTTTTTCATCATTGGCTACAACCACAACAAGAGATTAGGCAAATAAAATATTATCTCATCTTTGATTATCTCTTCATCATCTTTTTAAAAAAGATAGCATAAATCACACTATTTCTTCAACATCTTCCTCACCTTTAAAGAAACAAAACAAGTCATAGATTATCTCTTCTTGGATTCCCTAGTTCCATATTGTTTCTTTATCTTTAACATCTTCCATAGATTTAGTAGCTTTTCATTTCCCCTTAATGGTTGAATCTTTTTATGCAAAAGTTAGTGCCTGTTTCTCCTTAACAATATAAGACATATCACATTCTTTTTCTTCTTAAGAGTTACAAGTCAAAGTTAATTTTTTAACCTCAGCATCTCCTTTTAATTTCCTTTTCCACTTTCAACTTTTTCATGACTTCTATTTTGTATTTGTTCAATTTTCTTACCTCCATTCTCTCCTCTTCTTTTGAAAGCCATTTGCAATTTTTTCTAAGCTTGTTTTGCAATGGTTGCATCAATTATAATCATAAATATCAAATCATCTAAACCCTTATGGATAAAGGAGATGACTAATTGGTCCTTTTTCTTTTTCTTAGTCAAAGCATCATTCTTTTTTTGAGACAAATTTACCTCATCAAATAGGGGTGTAACCACTTTCTACACTTTCCCAAACACCTCGCCTTTTAAGAAACAACATCATGCAAAAGCACTAACTATCATAATTTTTTCTTGTAAGAAAAGGAACTATCTTTCTATTTTTTTCCTTGATACTCTTCTATATTTTTTTTTAGAGAGAAAACTTAGATTTTTCTTCACTAATACCACTTTGTTGGATGCAGAGGAATATCTAGAGAAGAGACTTAGATTTACTTCATTAAAAATGCTTAGTACAATGAGAGTATATATAATATTTAAAGGTGACTCCTCATGCAATTATTAATGATTCTCTAATAATTAGTTACATGAATCTGAACATACATTAATTACACACACCTAAATGCACACATATTTTTAAATGCATGAATTACACTTATTTAGATACATGTACATTAATATTCAATGTACATGACCATACACAATGAATATAACTTAACAGACATATGAACTAAGATATATGAAAATTATGAAATTATTATTTCCAACATTTCCTTTGCTTCTTAATCAAATCCTAAATAACAAACTAAGAAACATTGGTTCCAATCTTTGGAAAGAAGACACTGACTGCATCAAATGGCTTGATTCCTAGGAAACCAAAGCAGTTTTCTATATGAACTATGGCAACATCACAATTATAATGGTAGAATAGTTAATGGAGTTTGCTTGGGGTTTAGCCAATAGCAAGAAACTCTTCTTGTGGATCATTAGGTTTGACCTCATTAATGGTGGCTCAGTGACATTGTCATCTGAGTTTATTAATGAGATGAAAGAAAGAGGCAAAAAGCAAGTTCGTGTGATCAAAAGCAAGTTCTGAACTACCCTTCAGTTGGAGGGTTTTTGACACATTGTGGTTGGAATTTGATCCTTGAAAGTATTTTTGTAAGAGTTCCTATAATTTGTTAGCCATTCTTCTTCGACCAACATACTAATTGTAGATCTGCTTGCACTAAACGGGGGATTAGGATGGAGGTTGATCCCGTTGTGAAGAGAGATAAGGTGAGAAGTTGGTGAATGAGTTCTTTGAAGGACAGAAGCGGAAGAAAAATGAGGTAGAAGGTTGTGAAGTGGAAGAAGGCAGTGTAAGTAATCCGTCCTAATGGTTCCTTATACAAGAATCTATATTATGTTATCAATGAGGTCTTGCTCAAATGGAAGAAAATGTTTGATTATTGTTTCTTTCAATAGTTTTAAGAAAGATTACATGATGTTATAGCTAGCTTTTGAAGATGAAGACTTGTATATTGGAAATAAGTGTGTTCTTTGTGTTAAATCAAAGTGATTTTATTTTATCCAATGAACTATGTATTTTACAACCCTCGAATCAAAATTTGCTACTTGAAAATCTTATTATCTATACATCGGTAATACAACATGTTTAAAATTGACTGTGTTAATTTAGAGTATGTGAGTCAATTTTAAATAAATTGTATTATGTTTACTAAATAAAATTTTTTGAAAAAGTAAACTGTAAAAAGCTATAAAATAATGTCAATCAATTTATTCAATTTTATGCAAAGAAATATATATCATATAAAAAGTTTTAAAATAATATATATCATCATAAGAAGAAATACTAAGAAAAATATGGCTAGTTGAAATGAGTCATCCCAAGTGGGTTGATCTTGTTTTCTTGCTAGGAATAATTTTCTTCTACAGATTTTAGGTCTTAGCCATCACCAAGGGTGAGGAGAAGCACAAGGCATAAAAGCCTCTTGTGTTTAATTAGCTATTAATTCCAAAACTTCAAATGAGTTCAAGAGTTAATGACCCAAACATTAGTTAGGATGTTAGGTCGAGATTAATTTGTAACATATATTTTAAAATTAGTGAAACAATTTGTTTGGTTGATTTGTATCACGGTTCTAGATTTTGATTATGGTTATGTTGCAATAATTATAATTATTCAATTAATGACAACATTAATATTGCCCTTGCATAATTTTTCATTAGGATCGGGCAATGAATGATCACATGAATGCATTCTAACTAAATTGAAAGTAGGAAAAATACGTTATGATTAAAGAAAATGATGAGATCATTCCTCTGGAGACACTTCCTTTTATATGAAATGGATGTTAATAAAATGCAGAACTTGTGAGAAGGTGTTGCAAGTGTCTTCTAGAAAGTATTTGTAGCATCACTTGCAACTAAATACAAAGGAGGAATAGCATAAGGAAATTAAAGACCAATCGAAACAATAATCTCCAGAATTCCCATCTCCAAGGGATCTGGGATTTATAAAATGTCGAAGATGGACATAAGAATAATTTATGCATGGAACCACGGAAAGGCTAAGACGCGGTTCCAATTTTTCAATACAATTATAATCAGAAATGCCTAGATTTTCTTGCTTGAACCTCTTGTGAACTTGTCTAATACTGACATATCTCATCAAAACAATAACTATAATCTTTCATCAACAAATAAACTATTGAAGTTCTTGTATTTTTTTTTTCATTTATTTACAATGGGACAAAACATCCGACTATCTGAGAGTGCCAGTGTAAATTATTAAAAGAATTCTTGATACTATGCTTTTGTAGGTTTTTTCCCTTCCTTGCCTACTTTCTTTATATTGCCTCGACACCCTACTATCGTTTCTTCAACTTGAAAACTTTAACGCCAGGACTTCTTGCCCGGATGCAACTGGGCAATCAAAACCCAGACAGGTGGCCAATTAATGAACTTTGCTGCTGGATGAATTTCCTAAGCCAAGTGTAGAGAATCGTTTCCCTCTAATTAAATCACAGCTTGAATTAAGTGTTTCAACTCCTACTTTCATAGTTAAAAGTTAATTTTTTCTAAATTTGAATATTAAAAAAATTGCATCAATCTAACTTGAGAAGAAGCTACCACGAAGAATTTAAATAAAAGATTAGTATTTATTTATTTACATCTAATAGAATTAACTCAATTAATTTAACAATGTGAACACTATATTTTTTATTTGCTATGATTTTTACATAAATAAATACCTAATTGATTTCTCAATGAAATAGTGGTGTCATAGTCAAATCTGACTGTGAAAATAGTCATTTCGGTCTCATTTGGTATAGAGATAAATAATTAATTATTAATTCACTATTACAAAAATATCTTTTAAAATTAGTTGCTCTAAAATTTTGATATCAATTTTTCCTAATATATACACAAGTATCGTTGTATTTTAAATAATTTCACATCAATTTTCTAATTGACATAGAAAAATAAAATAACATTAGTTTTCATAAGTACAAAATTGTTATCATTTCTTCGTATAAATACTAAATGAAGAATTTTTATTACAAAATAATATCAATTTTTATAAGCAATTGACGTTGCATATCATTCCACTTACCCCCTACCCCAAGCCCTGATGAACCCTAACCCACTATTGTCCTCTTGTCCTCCTTATTTCCTATGTTTCCCACATCCTAACTAGACTAACATTTCCACTCTAATTTCAACAATTTTAAATAACAAAAATTGAAAACAACGAGAGTTTATCTTTGTCTATTTTAAAATATATATTCTTTATTATTATTAGTACTCTCATATTCACTCTATTAAGTTAACAATATAAAAAACAAACATGATCATCTTTGTCTATTTTGAAATGATAATTAAACACAAATTATGATGGATAGAGAATGATAACTCAGGAGTAATAACTTATATTTTAGTATTTAATGATCAAGTAGCACCAATCATATATTGTCTTTTATCTCATCTACATAAAAAAGAAAGGAAACAAAAAGGAAGCTATGGGTGAAAACTTAAATGAAAATTGGAATGAAAGAGAAAGAAAACTATGGAGGTGATTTATAGATAATACAAAATATTCTATATCAGTTAGTGACATTTAACTAACATCTTAATTTCATTCATAAGCCTTTTAGATGTAAATTAAAAAAATTGACATTCTATTCTTCATCTCATGAATGTCATAGCATATTTTAAATGAGTAAACTAGTGAAGTATAAATAATTTTTACAATTTTCAATAATTTTGAAAATACAAACATTAATTAGATCGATTTTCAAGTGGAATCGACATATAAAATGTCAATGTTCTTTATAGTTTCAAATAAAATTATAAATATAAACATTAATTGATTGTTGATATTCCTTTAAGCATAATTTTAATATACAACTATTATTTTAAATATCCCACTCCATCTTTCATTAAAAAATACTTATTATTATAATTGGAATGATAAGTTATATCTATTTTAAAAAATGTTACCATGGCATTATAAATGTCAATTTTTTACTTTGACCAATATAAATGGGGTGGTGTAAAAAGATAAATTTGTAGTGGTGATTATAATGAATTGGAATGTGTGACTTAATTTTATGCATGATACAATTTTTAGACTTCGTTTATTTCAACGGAAAATATTTTTTATAAAATATAATTAGAAAATAGTAAATTGAAGGAGAATATTTTATTTATTTAATATTAAATAAGAAGAGTTTTGAAAAAAATAAAATTTTCTTTCTCAAAGAGAATTTTTCTGTTTTTTATTACTGTAATTCTAAATTTCATTTTTTTAATTATAAATATAAGTGGCATATCACTTCATTATTAGTATATATAAATGCAAATGGCACTTTTTTTAAAAAAAAAAATACATCTTGATGAAAGAAACAAAGCCTAGTTAATTTTCTTAAAAAAGAATTGATGAGAAGGATTTTTAAAACTTGTTTAGTATAATAATGAGAATATAATTTATTATTGAAATAATTTGTTATAATAATTACTTTGTCTTATATTTAGTAATATCAATTAATAATTGGCTATTTACAATTTGTTCTTGTTTGGATAACACACAATATAATCAGTTTGTAGTGTTAAATTACTGTAAAAAAGACAATAACATACACTACTGTATCAAACTCCCAAGTTTTCTAATCTTTTATATTATTTTTTAAAAGAGTATATATAATATCATTTAATTCATGAATTTACTTATTATAATTTATTTTTTATAAATAAGGAAGTTCAATTTTTATAATTAAAATAGGATTTATGTTTATTCATTTTAATATCCACTAATTTTTAAAAAGTTCATAAAATTAAATTATAAATCTTAAAATTGATTCTTGATTTAAAATAAAAAAAATGATGTTTGTATGGTATAAAATTTAAAATTTTTACTATTAGAAGAAGAGTACTAAAGGTAAAAATAAAAAATAAAAAAAAGTAAGGTTTGTATAAGTATAAATTTAAAATTCCTCTTTCTATAGTCCCAATTAGAAACTAAACTAATCAAATTAGCTTATTTTCTAATCAAAATTATTATTTATAATTGATTATTGGAACTTTCAAAAGTAAAACTAAACATTTTTAAAATGGTAATAATATATTATTTAACTTATAATCACTAATTGTAATTTTTAATCACTGCTACACAAGCAACTGGGGAAAAGAATTCGCCGTTAAAAAATAAATTATTTTTTAATCACGTGCAGCGAACAAACCCGTTATATTCGTTAAACTAAAATTGTATGTTGAAGCTACTGCTTCAACGTTTAACTGAAAATTAGTATGCTAAACTTGAATTTTATTTGTTTGATTTATTTAGATTAAAATTCAAATTAAATAAAAAATTATTTAATTTATTCAACAACAATTGCTGAATTGAACATGTACAGTAACCACTCACACCTTAAGATTTTGTTGGAAAAATAAATTCAATATTATCTCTATTTTTTGAGATAATAATTATTTATATAATATATATATTATATTATTTAAAAATTTAGTGCATAATTTTTTTATAAAAGAAAGAAAGTAAGAAGAACCAGCATTGACCATCCTCTTAAGCATTACTATAGAAATATTCTTTCACTATAGAATACTTAATTTAGGCTATAATTATTTCTCAAAAAACGATCCCAAACCTACCAATATACTATTGATCTTAAAAAATTTTCATCCTTTTATTAGTCATAAACTCATGTTCTCTTACATCAAATTTATGACTTTTAGGATGAAATAATAAATTAGTATCATTAGGTTAACTACCTTAATAATTAGTGCATAAAATTTTGTTAGTCATTATAAAAAATAATTTTAAATTTATATTTATGAAAAAAATTAGAATTCTATGATAAAATTTTTAAATTACTAATTAAATTCAATAGTTTAGGTAAGAGTTTATTAAAATGCTAATAGTTTGAAAATTAATTTTAATTATCTTTATTTAAATAAAAAATAATTGAATTGAAATTTAAAAAAATTATTAAATCCTTAATCATTATTCAAATACAAAATAAGCACAAATTAAGCCCACCAATGAAAGCAGAATTTAAAACACTTAAGCCGAGGTCTGATTTGATTAAAGAAAAATGATTCGTTACCCATTGCGTATGATGTTTATCTCACAACGAAGGCTGTTAAGTGGTCATCGGTTTGGGCTTTCCTTTCTCCAGGTCTATCTGGGGATGGAAATCCAGGCCAAGCTTCAATATCATAAGTAGTTTAATTTACAAAACAAATAAATTCATGTAGAAGATCAAATTTTATAAGAAATAAATTTCCACGTAAACTTTTTAAGGAAATATTTAAGGTTATTTAGTTAATTATGAGCAAAATTTTTACAAATAACTTTTCTCTCTTGATAGAGGTAGATTCACTTAATGGGAAGTAAAATTTTTTGAAAAATTTTAATATATTTATTTTATTAATTAATCGTAATTAAATAATTTATTTATTATTTATTTTTTAAGAAATTAGTGTTCTTATTTTTAAAATAAAAAATAAATTTATAATGTCAATGTGTATTGGTCGAGAGAGATCATGGTCGGCCACATTTAAAAGCCTGACATTATTTTTTGGGGTGGGCCAGTGTAAATTTGTCAATTACTGTTTTCCAGCACAATTCAAATCACAGACGTGTTGCGTTTTAGAGCTTCTATCAATATCCGATTCTTGTGGTTCTAACATCAAAGGAAGCTCTCAAAGCCATCAACCTTGTGGGTTTTCTACTACGTCGCACACTAGTTTCTTTACAATTGTAGCGTTTGAACGGGTTAAGGTTTGCAGAATATTCAAACTTCTGACTCTCATCAGAGCCTCGATGTATACTTTCCAAGAGGTTTGAAACCTGATAAGGATTCCAAGAGATGCAAGTAGGGGGAAAAGCCAGAAACCTGATGGAGACACAGAGAAATATCAGCAGAGAGTTAGGATTTAAAATAGGATTTAAAAAACGATCCGCAACAGTAATATTATCCGCAATATTGCGTTTTCAGGACAAACTGCGTCCGAAATTTTTCGTAATTTTAAACTGTTATAATTGCATTTTTTCGCATTCACCCGCATCGCGACGCAACTGTGATCGCAACCGCAACTGCAATTTAAATCCCTGGCAAAGAGTCAAATTTTTAGAATTGGAATAATTTTTGGGGTTACACCTTAAAATGACTATGCTATCCCTTTTATTTGATTAACTTAATTGAAATTAGAAAAATAAGTTGGTCATTTTAGTTTTAGTCTTGGCGAAAGGGTGAAGGTGCTAACTTTCTTTTGTAGACGTAGAATTTAGCAAATTTTATAATAGTTATAATTATGATTTAAATATATTCCGGAAATAAAAATGCTGCATAATTGATCGATACTGACATTTTTGGAATAAATCTTTTTGCTTATACATCAAATTCAAACAATTGGGCAAAGAATAAAGTTATTCAATTTTGATATTTTAATAATTACATATTTGTATTATCTTATATTACAAATACTTTTATATAGATGACAAAAACTTTTAACATATTATTTAAATTTTTAACTGTTAAATCATATTTAATGACCCTTTTTTTATACATTTATGTGCGGTCATATTTTATATATTTAAACGTTGTGTATAGAAAATAGGTCCATCTAACTTTGTATATACTTAAGGAGAATCTAGGCTACATTTATTTTAATAAATTTTTTTATAAAATATTAAAATGAAGGAATATATTTTATTTATTTAATGTTAAATATGAAGAATTAAAAAAAAAAGTTAATCTTTCAATTTCATAAGAGAATGTGATTTTTCTACTATTATAATTTTACGTATTTTTTTATAAATAAATATTATTTTTTAAACATAAATATAATAATATATTATTCTTTTATTAATATGAATATAAATAATATTTTTTTATAAAAAATATTTTTCAGCTAAACAAACGATATCTTAATTCATTTCTAACGTAAAATTAGTGAATTTTTTTTTAGCAAAACAAGTTATGTGTGGCACCCGTGAAGACAGAATGACCTCTTCTTTCCCTATAAACTGCAGCTTCATACACATCAACTGCTTTGCTTCCTCGAGCAACAGAAAGAGAACAAGAGATGGATTCCGTTGCTCAACAAAAACCCCATGTTATTCTAATCCCATACCCAGCTCAAGGCCATGTTAATCCGATGACCAAACTGGCCAAGCTCCTTCATTTCAGAGGCTTTCACATAACCTTTGTCAACACTGAGTTCAACCACAAACGATTGCTCAGATCAAGAGGGCCCAATTCTCTCGACGGCTTGCCGGACTTCCGCTATGAAACCATTCCCGACGGCCTTCCTCCGTCGGACGCGGACGCCACCCAGGATATCCCATCTCTTTGTGACTCAACGGCCAATACCTGCTTGGAGCCTTTTCTTGGTCTTCTTGCCAGACTCAAAGAGTCGGCTTCCTCTGGTGCGGTTCCGCCAGTAACTTGCATAGTCTCTGATGGTGTCATGAGTTTCTCTGTTAAAGCAGCAGAAATGGTGGGTCTACCTAATGTGGTCCTTTGGACAGCAAGTGCCTGTGGGTTTGTATGTCATTCACAGTATCTCGACTTGGTTGATAAGGGTTTTACACCTCTCAAAGGTATCGATTTTTTTTTTTTTCTTCACATTTCTTCCGGTTGAAAATATTATTTGCAGGTACGGTGAAGAACAGGGTAACAAAAAAAAAAGAAATAATATAGTATTGAATCTTGACCTTTTATATATTTTGACGGATTCCAAAAAAAAATTGTGGTGAAATGTTGGAAAAAATGGAATATTTAAGAGAGAATTCAAATTTACTTTATTAAAAATGTTAAATAAAAAAATATTTATATGTACAAAAAGATAGATCATGAGACATACCTATTTAATAAATCATATAGGAAGCCTCTTAGCCTTCACAACTAATTAATTATTAATAGTGACTCCTAAATTTTATTACTAATAAATTATTAATAGTGATTCTTAGAATCTACTTAGAAATTCAAAGATACACATAAAAATATAAAATTTTTATTTTCAACACTTTCCCTTAATTTTGAAATTTCTTCACTTATAAATTTCATCTCATCAATAATCTTTGAACTTTAAAGGTGCTTCCAAAAATTTTACATTATACTCTCTAGCAACGAGGTCAACAATCTTCCAAGAATTAGTTTCATCATTTTGCATCACACTTTTAGCATCAATACTAGTTTCACACCTATTAACATTTCTTTTTTCTTCCTTTTTCATCTTGAACATTACTTTTACTTCATTAGTATGGTGACCCTATTGATACTTTCATATTTTTCTCATCTTTTTAACTTTGACCTCTTTATCTATTATTTGTCTCTACAAACTTCCTCTCACTTTTTCTCTTAAGTTTAATTGCATATTCTCCTCGCAAAACTAGACAAATCAATATTATCAATAACTTCAATTGAATACAATCATGAAAAATTGTTATCTATTTAGGCCATTCACTTGAACTTTTGTTAAAGATTGTTGATGCCTCATGCATTGGAGTTAAGAAAAGTAGTAAAATTATCTTTTCTATAGATGATATGATATTTTAATCTTCCTTGACTTGAAGTTCTTTTATTTAGCCTTTTTTGGTTCATTTTGGCAATAACCATAGACTCTTCAATTTTAAAGAGCTTAGATAGATTATATGTTGCCTCATATTGAATTCTTTCTCCATCATCTTCTCCAAAAAGCCAATACAAATCATGGATTATTTCCTCTACATCAGCTATAACATTATCTTTTTTGTCTTTAAAAAGGAAAGACAAATTATAGATTTTCTCTTCTTGGATCTATCGAATTGGCCTTACATTCGCGACATCTTTCATAGATGGTGTGATCTTCTCTTCCTTTTTTAATGATAGAAGACAAATTTTGAGCCATCTCTTTCACGGATTTTATAGTTTGTTATTGCTCTTTAGCATTTGGATCTTTTTCTACAAAAGTTGGGGCCTTGTTTTTCCTTAATTTCAAAAGCACAAGACAAATTATTCTCTTTTACTTTTTCGATTTCACAAATTTTTCAATTTCAACAACTCTTTTTAATTTTCTTTCTTCCATTCTTTCTACTTTTCCACTTTCAAATTTTTCATGGTCTTATTTTGTATTCCTTTTCTTTTTCCTTCATTGTCTCCAAGACTTTTTGCAATTTCTCCTAGACTTTTTTTGTGGTGGTTGTATCCATTATGATTATAACTTATAAGCATCAAATCATCCAAACCCTAATAGATAAAGATGAGGGCTAATTAACCTTTTTGTTTTGCCTTTACTAAAGCATCCTTCTCCTTTTGAGACAACACAAGCCTATCATATAGTGCAAAATGGCCTCTTTTTACATTCTCCCAAATATATTGTGCTTTGAATAATACTTTCACATAAATGTACCATGAATCATAATTTTTCCTTGTAAGAAAAGAAATTGGAACATAACACAATTCATCATAATCCATCTTTCTACTTTTTTTTCTTTCAACACTTTTCTCTTAAAATCAAGGAACTAAGTCCTTTGTTAGTTGATCGGTATGACTTGGCCTAAGGGCTTAACCTAGTCTTGGATGGAACCAGCCAAAATCGATTGGTTGTCCCACATTCACGGGGTATAGCCTGGGATAGTTTGTTTTATTGATTGAAATATCATTTTCTGCATCTTAACAAGTGAAAAGGGTTGTATTGGGATGCTACTTCATTAGAAAAGAAGAATATTTAAAAGAGAACTCAAATTTTCTTTATTAAAAATGCTAAATATAAAGGGTATTTATATGTACAAGAAGACATATATAATTCAAGAGACATATCTATTGAATAAACCATACAAAGAAATATTTTCTAGAATGACTCTTAGCCTTTGTAACTAATGAATTATCAATAGTAACTCTTAGACTTCATAACTAATAAATTATTAATAGCCACTCTTAAAATTGGAAATTCAAAAAGATACATAGAAATTACAAAATTACTATTTTTTACATGAAACCCACCAAAATGAAAGGTCAATATTTAGTAATATGCATATCATCATTTTGTTGTCGTTACAAAAGTCTTCACCTTATATATACAATCTTAGATCCTATTTTAAATTATATTAACATTTCTTAAGATTTAATTTAATTATACTTATATTTTCTTTTTTAATAAAAAAAGACACTCATGCACCTCCTTTATATTTTCAGAATTACATGTATGTTTAAAATAGAGGGAAAGAGAGATGCATGCATATAAGAATAGATGTTATCGTATATTTTTTAAAATAAAAAGAGTGTTAGTGTAATTGCATTAAACCTCAATGAGAGAGATAAATATAACATAAAATTTGAAAAATTAAGCCAACATATAGGGAAGTACCATTTTAAATCATGATCTGCTAAATATGGATTAAGCCAAGTCGTGGATATTATACTTTGGAAGCTTCATATTCAAGTTAATTATTTTTTTCCTCTTTCTGTGATGAATGTGTGTAGATGAAAGTTATCTCACAAATGGGTATCTGGAGACTGTCGTAGATTGGATTCCAGGCATGAAAAACATCAGACTAAGAGACCTCCCATCCTTTGTAAGGACAACAGATCCAAATGATATAATGCTAAACTGGTTTATGGGAGAAATAGACGGAAATCGCAAAGCCTCTATCATTCTTATCAACACATTTGATGAATTGGAAGTTGAATCCTTGAAAGCTCTCTCATCCATGTTCCCTCCTCTTTATCCCATTGGCCCTCTTCCTTTGCTTCTTAATCAATTCCTAAATAACGAACTAACAAACATCGGTTCAAATCTTTGGAAGGAAGACACGGAGTGCGTGAAATGGCTTGATTCCCAAAAACCCAAATCAGTTTTCTATGTGAACTATGGCAGCATCACAACAATGACTATAGAAAGCCTAACAGAGTTTGCTTGGGGTTTAGCTAATAGCAAGAAACCCTTTTTATGGATTATTAGGTCTGATCTCATTAATGGTGGCTCTGTGATATTGTCATCTGAGTTTATCAAAGAGATTAAAGAAAGAGGAAAAATAGTTAGCTGGTGTGACCAGGAGCAAGTTCTGAACCACCCTTCAATTGGAGGGTTTCTGACTCATTGTGGTTGGAATTCAATCCTTGAGAGCATTTCTGCAGGAGTTCCTATAATTTGTTGGCCATTTTTCTCTGAACAACTAACTAATTGTAGATTTGCTTGTACTGAATGGGAGATTGGAATGGAGGTTGATCCTATTGTGAAGAGAGATGAGGTGACGAAGTTAGTAAATGAGTTATTTGAGGGAGAGAAGGGAAAGGAAATGAGGGAGAAGATTGAGGAATGGAAGAGGAAGGCGGTGGAAGCAACTAGTTTTAATGGTTCTTCATATAAGACTTTCGACTATGTTATCAATGAGATTATGCTGAAATGGAAGAAAACTTGCTAGTGTGTGGCTTATCTATATTCGATTGTTGTTTCTTTTAACACTTTAAGAAAGATTAGAGGATACTGCATATTTTATATAGGTTCTGAAAATGAAACCTCTTATATTGGAAATAAGTGTATTCCTTGTGTTAAATCAATATACGTAATGTTATTATTAAATTGAATTATATATTTACTAAGAATTTGTGTAAAACATATTTGTGTGTATGCATGTGTGAAAGAAATGTTTTTATGTGAAAGTGAGATGAGTGAATCATGGCTATCAAATTGAAAAGTTAGGATTAAAATAAAAAGTTATGTAATTTTTTAAGTGATTATTATATGATAATTTTTTCCAATTTGGTTTGAAATTAATTTATAGAATAATCTAAATTAAAAAATATATCATTGAATATGCATTAATATTAATGTCATATATATATATATATATATATATATATATATATATATATATATATATATATATAATTCCAATGATTTTTTTCCAATTTCTTTCCTTTACACTCTCATTCATTTTTTTTTTAAAAAAAATTTCCAACCCTCTTGTCCAATTACAAAATGTGAAAAGCTTACAACCTAATTTTGAAGATTGCCATATGCAAGCCAAGGGATTCCACTACTAATCCTAGGCAAGATGAATGTTACAACTAGAAATATATTAGGCCATTTATGAGTGATTTACGATTTATTTAGTTAAAGGCTTAACCTAACTTATTTAATTAATTATATAAACCAGATTTAGGTTAAAATATTAGCCTATTATTACACACTCTTAAAATTTAAAATATTATGGTTGAAAAATAATTAATTATAATATAATATGAAAAACTTTTGTGTGATATAATTGACAAAAGAGAAAATTGAAATGCTAAAGTCTAAATATGACAAAAGGTGAGTATTTAAGTGTAAAAGAAATTTTGGGCACCTTTTTTTTTTAATTTTTACACTAACACAATTTCTCCTTATTTCCCCCATTTTTACCCATAAGCCTTTGTTCCTCCACAAAGAGCACCAAAACATCATACTTTTCAATCCAAGATAAGGTCTTCTAAACTTTAATATTTGTCAAGTTTTTGGTTTATTTTCTTTTGAGTTTAAATAAATTAAGGGATTTTAGTTTAAAAAGGAATTTTAAAGCCCTAACATCAAACTTTTGATTTTGAATTATTAGTAGTTAGTGAAATGTAAATTTCTTCACCTATTGTCTCCTCCATAAAAGTTGAATAAGCATTAACTAGACTTGGATGATTTTAGGATGAAATTGATTGGTTAGTGTTAGGTTTCTTTGGTTCCATAAAACTTGAGGAAATATAGTGATTGTATGATTTTTTGCTTGAATTTCTTGTTGGATCTAGTTCGTATAATGCTATGATTGTAGTATAAGGTGGAATGTTTGAGTGATTTGGCCTAGGAAATAAGTTAGGGGTGATTTCCCCTTGTATGAACAGTGTTTTCATAAAAAAATTTGCAAAAAGTATGCTATAAGTATGCTATAATCGATTATGTCCTATGAATTTGCCTTTTGGATTGACATAATTGACTATATCTAAAATTTGCTTTTTGGAACTTTATATTTAATCACTTAATTGATTATTTTTGAAAGCTTTACTCTTTAGATAAACATAATCGACTATAAATTCAATCATATTCTAAAGTTTTATCATTAGAATTAGATAATCATTATGCCTATGCCAAATTGCTCTTTGGACTTGCATAATTGATTATATAATCAATTATATCCTATGTATTTTTAGATATTACTTACCTTAAGAGTCCCAAACACACAAATTGTTGTTTTATAATGATAAAAAGAGTTTGTATAAATTAGTAGACACGAAATGAGTACTTTGAGGTTATGGAAAGAGGCATAGTATTATTGTGAGACATAAAATCATGCCATGAATCGATGATGAAATGAATAATCTTGATTGATTCCATTGTATATGAGAATTGAGGTGGGGGTAATGTGATACACTTGTGACTTAAACACTAAATCTAGTAATTGATTGCAAGGAATAAGAATGGATAAGAGTTGTAAAAAGATTTATTTACTTTAATTTCTTTTAAATTTATTAAGTGATATGTAAATGCTATACTTGAACTTGAAAAATTGTGGAGATGAATGTGTATGCTTATGTAAATGTTATTGTGACAATAATGAACTTATGTTGTTAAATGTATGAAATGTTTATTAGGATTAAAGAGGGGTAAATTCAATTAGAAAGTTCATAATTGTTGTAATTCATTTGTTTTAGAATATTTATTCACTAAATCCTAGACTTACATCTCCAAACTTTTACTTTACAAATTTGCAAGTTGAAACTTCACCATTACTGTAATAAGCATAGATGCTCTAAGACTCTTATTTTCTTATGCTTGGATAAGGGGTAAATAGATATTTTGTTTACAAATAGATGTAATTTCTTTAAGCTCTTCCTTAAAAGGTCTTAAGTTGTAATAAATAATTGATTAGTAGGTGCTATAAATGATATGGGTATCACTACAAGGGTATTAGTTAGACTAACTTATTTTAGAAAGTGTTAGAAATTATAAACAGACTTAACTCTTTTTATCTGATGAAAATTATGTTAAACTTTAGCATTTTGAAAATTAAATCATTAAAATTGATTAATAACCTAAACTAATGTTAGATGTGTTTGGTGTACTTTACGACTAGGATAAAGTTGGTGGAAACTGATAAATCGAACTCCACCCCACTTGTGCCTTAGGAAGGGTCATGACACCAATTTATTAAACAGACCTAACTTATTTAACCTTAGTCTTGACTTATTGGTATATTAGGCTAGCCTATTTAAACCAATATGTTACCTTATTCTAATACTTTTAAATTAATTAATTAGTTCTATTATAACTTATTACTCTTTTTTCATTATGCCTTCTTTTATATCTTTAACTTAATTATTAATCTTCTTAAAGTTTTAAAATTTATAAGTGATAATTTTATATTGTGATTTATTTTTTTTTCAATTTTAAATAAATGAATATAGTTTGTTGTGTTAAATTATTAAGAATTCTATCAATGTAGAGATAAAATTTTGTTTAATGTTTTATTTATTTAATAAAATTATTAATCTTTTTTTATTAATGGGCCCATTTATGATATATATACTTAAATTTTTAAGTCCATCAATGACTTATTTAGATTTCAATAATTAAGCTTAAATAGGCTAACAAGTCAAGTTAGACTCCTGAAATTTTATAAACAAGGTAGGTTAGGTCAAAATTTTAGCTTACACATAAATCATAAGATAGGATCAAGTCAAAAAAATTTGGAAAAGGCTTGGCCTATTTATATTAGAGCCTGACTTGATTTAGCTTGTTTCCATCTTGAATGAATGTCCTTTAAGCTATAGCCCAAATATTACTTAACGTCACACACATACACATGCATGTTCATAAAAAATTTAAATCTAATATCTCTAACATGCTACCTAAATCTTTATCATTTTTCCACCATCTAATGGCACTCAATGTCATATATATCACATGAAGAATAAGAGTGTACTTATTTTCTTAAAATATTATAGATAGTTCATAAAATTGAATTAAATATTTACAATTGGTGCTACTTATTTCCCCATTTATCACAATTTGTTGATCTTACATAAAATTTTAGGTAGGTTTAGAATCTATCATAAGAAGAAAGTTCAAAAAGTCAATAAAATAAACTGAAAGGAAAATAAAGAAATAAAATGTATAATTGGGAATGAGATCAATTTCATAAGTACTATTAATGGCAAAATCAAAACAAAACAAATCAATAATGGAATTTCTGATGAATTAACTTATTGATTAATTACTTTTAATATGGGTACACTATTATTGATTTAACCTTTAACATCACCTTATTTACATTAGTTAAAGTGAAAACCAACATATATAATGACGTAATGACATTTTTGTAAATAAATGCAACTTACCATATTAGTTATATTAACAAGATGATGCTATAAAACCTTATTTTTCCTATGGAAGATGAAGGGTTTGATATAGACAAACTTAAGATGATAGTTATGCATTAAATCCATGTTGAATATGCATGCATGTTAGTTCTTAATTAACCATCATCTAAAGGAATACCATATGAAATATTAAACATCAATCGTACATTAAATTGACATTTAAATGAATGCCAACATGCAATTAATTTGTATTTATAATTTTATTGGAAACTGTATAGTTTTAGACGTTTATTTTCTTGGAAACTAATATGTAAATGTCCAATTAATGTTCATATTTATGGTGTTATTGGAAATAGCAAAGCTTATTTATATTTCAATGATTAGCTCATTTAAAATACATTAAGGTATTCATGAGATGAATACTTACAATGTCAATTGTTAAAATAATCGATGTATAAACATATGTCTAAAGACTCAACTTAAAAAAATTTAGTTTTAACATATCGGTCATATGTTAATAGCCAATGTATAATCTCTTGTATTGCCTATAAAATGCACTTCAGTATTTATTTGAAATATCTCCATGATGCTCTAGTCTCCGTTATATAATTATAGAGTTTATATCTTATTCAAAGATAGCTCCTCTTCTATCTCTTAAAGCCCGATCGAAAAAGGTCATTTGACATCTCAGGTCTCACAACGTGTGTCTTTTGATAAAATTTGTAGCCTTTTCCAAATGAACTTCTTAAGATAGAAGGGAAGACTATCTTTGAATTCATTTCAAATACTAGTATTAGTAATAGAGACAAATGTATTATTAAGATCTTGAATATTTGCATTTGTTATTGCTGAGATAGAAGCCTCCCTCCACCCCAACTTCTCTATGAGGGTGGTGGAATGCTCCTTTCTTAGTATTGCTAAGTTGTATTATATTATTAACCCTTAGACTTAAACATGAAAAATATTCAACAAAAAAGAATTGATAGTGAGAAACATGTTGAAGATAATTAATATATTTGTTATTGCTAAAATGAAAGCCTTTCTCCACTTGAATTTCTTATCAATATTACCAAGTTATACAAAATTGGTTGTTTGCTATATTTGTTGATGACCTAATGAAAATTCAATTATTTATTATATTTTATTAGTGCAACGATATGAAGAAATTTATAGAAATGATTAAAATTGCAATTTCTCCTCTCATATATTACTTATCTTATGTTCATAATTTTCTATATTTAGATGGCTTTCTATTTTTAAACATATGTTAATTTTAATACATAATGGGTTAAAAATGTTATTCTTTTTCTTTAAAATAATTTAAAATAAGTTTCAAAGGTTTCAATATATTGATTTATTCTATGTATTAATATGTGAAGATTAGAACATTTTACTAAACAAAATATTTTGTTATGATGTGAAAAAACAAACAAACCTGGAGGTTTCTTTCTAAAAATAAATGAATTAAATTATATTTCATATATTCAAAGAATTGTTTTCTAATAGAAAACTAAAACTACATCTAACGTTTATGTTGAACTAACATGGAAAGTATTATATATGGTAGTGGTTGTTTATTAACCAAGATGTTATATTCATCATTAAAATTTTTACATGAAATTTTGGATATTATATGTCAATTTTAGTATACAACTGATGTAGAATATCCAATAACATTGTTTTTCTTTTCAAATAATTTACTAAAATAAAGGCAGGAGTTAAAATAAATGATAATCTTTAACTCAGCATCAAAAAGCATAGTGTAGAGTTTTTCAATCTATATACACACATACATACATACATACATACATACATACATACATACATACATACATACATACATACATACATACATACATACATATATATATATATATATATATATATATATATATATATATATCTAGGTAGGATTATAAATAATTGATTGAGGTTTTAAATAAAATTATCTTTATGAGAATAAGTCTTTTATCTTTTTATATATAAATCAATGGCTAGATTAGTTTTAATTTGAAATGGATGGTTAGAATTGAATTGAATAGAGATTAATGGTTGAGATTAAAATAGATTAGAGGTTTATGGTGTATAGTGAAGCATAGGATAAAAGCTCATATTTTTTTTTATTTTTTCTCTCCTTTCTTTTTTCCTATTCGACTCCCTCCTTTTCTTCCCACATAGGGCTGTAAAATGGCTCGCCCACATGGATATGGGTCGGTCTGCGATGGGCTGAATTCGTGATAGGTCAGTTTGCATTACCTACATTCAATAATGAGTTCAATTTTAAAGGTCCAAATCCGCTAAAATCTATAATTGGTACGAACCGATCTGTGAGCTTTAACTAAAAGCCCATAGACTCTATGGATACAGGCCAGTTTGTCTGAACTAGGCTCGTGATAGATTGGTCAATATTACTTGCGTTAAAAAATGGGTATAATTTTTATAACCCATATTCATAAAAATAGGTTGTAAATTATAAGGGTTGGGCTGCGAGTTGTAACTTATTTTACAACCCTATTCCCATACTTTACCGCTTCTCTCTCTTTTTCTTGTTCTTTCTTTTTTTTTTCTTTTTCCTAGCTATACCCTTTCTCTCTTCCATTCTTCTTTCTCCTCCTTTTTCCTACTTCTAACAATGCTCTCTTTTTCTCTTCAACCACGTTGTGCTGCTGTTGGTCCCGTCCGTTCATAGCCAACTACCACTATGGATGGCACCTTTTTTTCTCCTTTAAGTAACACCATGCATGATCATTTAGGAAGCAGCTACTGCTACTGCTCCTTCCTTTTTCATCACTACCATTACTAATGGCAAGACTTGCTGTAGATCGCAACATTGTTTTACCGATGAGAAACTGCTATAATACTCTAATGGATATCAAGAGGCTATATTGGTGTAGTGAGAAAGTGATTTTTTATAGATTGCAATAATGTTTTGGCATTATTTAGCTTTAGGAAAGATTAGCTCCTATGCATGAAAAAAATTTTCCACCAATTTTATTAATTTAGCTTTATTTAGGTTAATTTCCCTTTTCTAAAATGAACTTTATGCAAAATTTCTACATTGGGTTTTTTGCCTCTTTCATGAAAAAGATGTTTAGTAGCTTTTCTATTTTCTGCAATATGTGGTTTATATACTTATCTTTTATCTTTTTTTTAAGGTTATTGTTAGTAAATTTTTTATTTTCTGCAATATGTGGTTTTTGTACTTGTCCTTTATCTTTTCTAAGGTTATTATTAGCAGATTGTCACTTTGGTTATTTGGTAAGCTATTTTCTATTGTGCATTTTTCTTTTCCAAAAAGACAATTTACCCTTTTTTCAAAGTTTTTTTTTAATACTAATTTTTGTTCTGCATGTCTGTTCTATATCATCGAAGCAATTGCAAGCCGTCAAGAATAGGGAGATGAGGTTTCTAGATTTTATTTTTCATAAGTTGTGCTTTTCATTTCTTTCATTTGCAGGTGGTAACATCTACGTATTTCCATCTTCTCTTTAATTATCATTATGAATTTCTTTGTTTCCTGTTTATCTTTTTTATTTGTTCTTACTTATACCGTGTTGTTGAATAGGTTTTTCATTGAGAAGGACCTAAGGTAAGCCATTATATTCTAATATTTCTCTTTCAACAACTATTTCACTCTTTAATTCTTGCCTCATTTCTTGCATAATTTTTCAAAAATGATTTCTTATTTCTTTATGCTTTAAGTCAGATTGTTCTATAATTTAAGTTAAATTTTTTTACATATTAAGAAATTAAAGCAAAACCCATTATCAGTATTTTTGAATTCATAACTATTAGTAAGTTTTAACTTGATCTTTCCATTGTTTATATTATGTTTTGATTCTAACATTGTTTAGTAAATTATCATTTTTCCATGACTTTTTTTTTGTTTTTTTGGGCTAAAATTGTGAAATTTGATTGTTAGGTACGTTTTCTTGTCTTACATTCAAATTTTTATAATGATCTAAGTGTTACTGTGTATGGCTTAAACTTTTAAATTGTTCCATTGTTTACTTTTACTGTTCTACCATTGAAGTAGTTTCTTCCTTTATAATGATATAAGTGCAATATTATAGAAAAGAAATTCATTATGCAAAATTCTGGGAAAGAATTATTGTGAATTATTTTTCTGAAATACAATACAGTTTACTTATCTAAACTTTATGCCAAAATTTCATCTTAAATGTAAATGAATGATTGTTAAGCAAGCTTTCTAGAATATAAATTTTCTTTAATTGCTCAAATACTGGAGTTAATTTTATGCAATCAAAGGTTTATTTCACTGCTTCATATTTTTTTATCAGCTTTTCATCACTTGTTATTAATCCTTTTTCCAAATCTGTTATTCACATTGGTAAGCTTTATTTCATTTCAATCATAGTTTCTCACCTAATACTTCTTTCAATTCATTAAAACCATTTCTTGTCTTATAAAAAGATGATGTTCTTCATATGTTTATAATAGGTATCATCATTCTATTATAGTTTGAATTAATTTTTATTTAAAGCTTGAATTGTAATTCTTGAACCTTAAATGATTAGTTTGCAGAACCATTACATATTGTTGCTATATATTTAAATAAATAAGCTTTTTTGCTTTATCTTTTTAGTTTTGAATATGGCTCTGAGCTGGCAATGCTTAGAGGTAAAAGTTAATCGGTTTAAGATAAATGCTTTCGAGCCTTTCTACATCTATGGAGAATCAAGATCGCCTTATTGAAAGATTTTGATAGTTAAATTAGGATTAACATTAAAGATAGAGATTTGTTAATTTAGCATTAGATGCATTGAATTGTTTATTTATGTATAAGTTTAAAATTGTATTATATTATGTGCATGTTTATTGCTGTCGTATATATTATATATACAAATTTTGTATTTTAGGGCGTGCAACCATAAGGAAGTATTTAAAAATAGTGAAGATTTTATCCATTTTTCTATAAAAATTTAAAGTACAATTTGAGACATCATAAAAATAGGAAGACTTTCATTGGATAGATAAGAGTGAATAGTATTAAAACTTGTGGAAACTAATATTAAGATCTAAGCCGGTCCAAGTTTTATATGTCATAAACTTATCTAATCATAAATGTTGTATAGCTTTATCAAATAAATTATTAATGACAAGGATAAAGAAGACTTAGGAGTAGGAATGATATTAAGGGAATTCCTTTTTTCTCCATAAGAACACTTTCAATGGATGATGAAGGTGATATGAAGGAGTTCCATATGAGATATGATCATGCTAAAAGGATATTAGTTAAGAATCCTTGTAGATATGTTACAAAACATTAAAAGTAACTATTTTCATATTTCTTTATACCTTAGACAAGTGATGAACAAGTTCTTAATGTTGTCAATGTAATCTCAAGACCTATAACATAAATTTGATCAATGTTGAGCAATGAATTTTCTAAAGATTCTTTTAGACTTAAATCATATGTTACTAGAACCATTGATTTCTTTAATAATATTTCTTTAATAATTATATTATTAATGATGGTCAGTTCTTATTAAAATTAATATTATATTATTTTTAATAGTCAATGAGTGTTGCAAAAATCATTACTTATGAGGAAAGACTTAGTTTCCTAATATGTATATTTTGATGGTTACGACCATTAATAATTAATTATTATCGATGGTTATTGATTGTCATTAATGCAATAGTAATTGATTATCGATCATTGATCATTGCTAATATAATTTGTGATGCTTTTTATTGTAATAGTCATCAACAGCCAGTTTTATGTCACTAAAAGAATTATTGACAATTATATTTAGTTTTATTGATGACTATGACCATTGATAGTTGTATAATTTTTTGTAGTGCCATCACCAAGGGTAAAGAAAAGCACAAGGAATAAAAGCCTATTGTGTTTAGCTATTAATTCCAAAACTTTGAAGGAGTTCAAGAGTTAATAACCTAAACATTAGTTAGGATGTTTGTGTTACATATTATGTTGTATTTTAAAAAACCAAGTCTTATATTGAGCAAGTTAAGTCTTAAAAGAAAGTTTATATATTAGATCTTTATTTTATATAAAGTGACAAGGAAAGAAAATGATGGGTTCGAATGCATGAAGTGGACCAAAACTAGTGTAAAATAGTGGATTTACTCCCTTGCACATGAATATAATGTAAGGCTTAACCTAAGTTCGTTTTTGCAAAATAAAATTAAAATAATTTTTATTTACAAAATCTAATGTTTATTAGTGAAATTAAATTTTAAATCTAGTAAAAATGTTCAACAGATTTATTTTCAACATTTATTTTTAATAGATTTATTCCCTACATTTTTTTCTAACGGCCATATTTCTAATGACTATATTTCTAATGAATTTCTTTGTAGTCTATAAATAGTGCACTATTTCTCTTATTTTTACACAACACACCCTAATAGTTCTATTTAAAAAATACTCTTCTCCTCTTTATTATGTTATATTTCTTTCTACTTGCATCCTATTTTAATCATGTAATTTTAGGATAGATGAGTCTATTGAATCCTAGGGAATTGCCAGTTCAAGATCTACACGAGAGGCTCGAATGATTCCTTAAGGACAATGACCTATATCATGCCTTAAACTACTTAGTTATGTTTTTATTAACAATCTCAAGGAATTATTATGGTTGCTACTATTGATTCTTTTGCTTCAAACAATGGTCAACCTCAATTGGCAAAACTCATCACTAACATTATCATTGAAGATACCAACCATAAAAAAAATGCAAGCTACTAATGTAAAGGCATTAAAAATGAAAGCTAATCTAGTGCGGGATAATTCATACTAAAAAAATTAACATCAAAGGAGCTCACACCAATTCATGTATATTCATAAACCTTCTTTTGATTATTCTGAGAAAGTTTATAAACTTAAAACTACTAATTTTAATTTTAAGAAAAAGAAATAAAATTATTATGTTTGTGGCAAGTTTGGACATCATGCACCCCAATGTAGAAAAAGGGTGAGAAATGACAATCCTCTAAAATCTAAAACAAATTTGGTTGGAAATGATAAAGATGATATAGTTGTGATGGTCATTTCTTAAGCAAAGATTGTTGCTAATATGAAAGATTGGCTTGTAGACTCAAGTGCTACGAGGCACATTTGTGTTAATAGAGAAGCCTTCACATCTTACTTACCGATAATTGATAAAAAAGATCTAGTTTACCTTCAAGATTTAAAAATTACAAAGCTTATTGGAAAAGGTGAAATACTTTTGAAACTTAAATCTAACAAGATCCTAGCACTAAATGATGTTCTGCATGTGCCTAATATTAGAGAAAATTTAATCTTTGTATCTTTATAATGAAAAGTTAGGATTAAGGTATTTTTTTCAATTTGACAAGATAATCATGATAAAAAATAATATTTTAGTGGGAAAGGGATATTGCAATTAAGGTTTATTTGTACTAAATGCCTTTGATGTTGTGCATGAAACTACATCCACTTCTGCTTACTTTGTTGATTCATTTAATTTATAGCATCTTAGACTAGGTCATGTAAATTTTGTCTATTTTTTAAAAATGAGAAATCTAGGATTAATACCTGAGGTTATTTCTAATAATATAAATAAATGCCAAGTTTGTACAAAACCTAAGTTAACTAAAAAAACATGTGCATTCATAAATAAAAAAGAATCAAACTTAATAGATTTAATTCATACAAACCTTAATGATTTGAAACAAACTATAACAAGAGGTGGTAAAAGGTATTATGTTATTTTTATAAATGATTACTCTAGATACACCAAAGTATATTAATAAGGAATAAAGATGAAGTTTTTTTATGTTCTCACAATATAAACCTAAGGTTGAAAATTAATTAAGTAGGAAAATTAAAAAGTTTAGATCAGATAAAGGAGAATAATATATTTTATTTAATAATTTTTATGAAAAAAAAGGAATGATATGTGAGTTAACACCATTTAAATAAGGTAGTAGAAAGTAAAAATAAGACCCTTAAAGAAATGATGAATGCTTTGTTATTAAACTCATATGTGCTTGATAATTTGTGAAAGGAAAACAATTTTATCTACATGTCACTTACAAAATAAGATACCGTATAACAAAATAGGTAAAACATCTTATGAGTTATGGAAAGGCTATGCACCTAATTTATAATATTTAAAAATGTAAAGATATTTAGCTAAAGTCTTATTACCTAGACTTAAAAAAAGCAAGTCAGGATCAAAAACCTCTAATTATATGTCTGTGGGATATGCTAATAATAGTGTAGCATATAGATTTATTATTTTGAAAAGTGAAGTACTTGATAGCAATACAATTATAGAGATAAAAAATGCTAAATTTTTCAAATACATTTATCTATTGCGTGATAAAATTTCTCATACAACAAAGGCTTTAAATGCACCTTTGATTGATTTAGAATTGACTAATGAAGTTTTAAGAAGAAGTGAAAAATAAAGAAATTTTAGAAATGACTTTTACGCCTTTCTTGTTAATGATAATCTTTAATCTTATTTTCAAGCAGTTTCTTCTTTTGAGGTAAAATTTCGAAAACAAGCAAATGAAAATAGAACTTTAATCCATTTCCAAAAATCAAACTTAAGAACTAGAAGATTTACCACTCGGTGCATAGCCAATAGGTTGTAAATAGATCTTTAAAAAAAATATTTTCTTGATATATCAATTAAAAATTTTAAAGCTCGTTTAGTCACAAAAAGTTTTTCAAAAAATAAAATATTGACTATTTTGATACCTTTGCTTTAATAACACAAATTTCTTTAATTCGTATCTTGTTTGCATTAGCTTTTATTTATAAATTATTTGCTTATCAAATGGATGTTAAAATTATTTTCTTAAATGGTGACTTAGAAGACAAAATTTATATGGTATAACTTGAGGGTTGTGAGGTCCTAGAATAGGAACAAAAAGTTTGCAAACTGAGAAAGACTTTGTATGGTCTAAAACAAGCCCTTACATAGTAGCATGGAAAATTTGATCAAAGTTTTTTACATAATAGTTTTTCTTATGATGAAGTGGATAAATGTGTGTGTATCTGTGTGTATATATATAAAAAATGTAAAAACAATCAATATGTGATCATTAACTTATATGTGGATAACATTCTTATTTTTGGCACTAGTCTTCTTATTATGCATGAAACTAAATCCTTCTTGACTTCAAACTTTGATGTGAAAAACATAAGTAAAGCTAGTATTATTTTGGGTATTAAAATCATAAGGAAAGATAGTGGCATTATATTGACTCAATAACATTAAATATAAAAACTACTTAAAAGATTTGGATGTCCATAGAAAAAGCCTATTAGTACCCTATATGATACTAATACTCAATTAAAGAAAAATTTAGGGAATTCAATAAATCAATGTGAGTATACTTAAATTATTAGGAGTCTGATGCATTTAATGAATATTTTTTAAGCTTGACCTAGCATATGCTATGTGTAAATTGAATAGGTATACCTATAATCCTAACTAAGATCACTGGAATGCACTAGTAAGAATAATGAAATATATAAAAGGTGCCACAAATGATGATATTCTATATAGTGGATTTTCCCTTGTATTAAAAAGATATAATGAGGTAATTGATTTAAATGAGATCAAATCTACTAGTGGTTTTTTATTCACCCTTAGTGGTGGTGCAGTGGCTTGGAAATCATTCAAGCAAATAATTATAGCTATATCCATCATAGAGTTAGAATTTGTAACTCTAGAGATAGTTGGAAGTGAAGTTGAGTACATAAGAAATTTTTTATTTAATATACCACGGGGTATAAATTTGAAACCTTTAGTATTTCTGCATTGTGATTGCCAATTAGCAATAGCCATTACTAAAAATAAAGTGTTCAATGAGAAAAGTCAACATTTATGATTAAGACATAATATTGTAAAACAATTGCTTAAAGATGGAATAATTTTCATAGATTACATGAAGTCAGAAAGGAATCTAGTTGATTCTTTAATAAAGCCCTTGGGTAGAAAATAAATAATTAATATATGGAGAGAAATGGGATTAAAGCCATTTTAAGAAATTAATATTAATGGTAACATAACTTATATAATTTATAATCTCATGAAGTAGGTTCATACAAGTAATAACAAATTAATGTTAGTTCTAAAAGTACTAGAATTAATTTATCCCTTCTATAGTATATGTGATTAGTGCTATAAAATTACAAAATATATGTGAGAAAGAGCTTGACTCTTATGAATTCTATAACCCTCATAGGTGGTATATTTAATTGTAATGTATACCTGATAGATTCACCTATATAAGTGTAGAGTGGTGCTACTCCTATAAGAGATTGGCAAGAGCTTTAGAGCACTCATGAACCACCAAGCATGCGTATGGCCTATTAGTGCAAAATTATGTTGCATAAGAAAATCTTTTGCAAATGTGAATTGATTGGTAAGACCTCTATTTTACAACAAGAGGTTATCCATTCATAAAAACTAAATATTTTAATGGTAGCTTTGTAAATTATGTCTTTCTCTCTTTTTAGGTTTGGTTCATAGTTTATAAGATACCAAATCAATAATTTACATTCATTTGAGTACCTAACAAAGATTCTTTATCAATTTCTTAGTTTTCTTTTATAAGTTTTTTAAAATATGTGAAGGATTATCGCATATTGTATTATATTTCAAAAGATCAAATCCCACATCAAGCAAATTAGGCTTTAAGAGAAGGTTTAGATATAAAACTTTTCTTTTGTACAAAGTGACAAGGAAAGAAAATGGCAGGCTTGAGTGCATGAGGTGGGCTAAAGCTAGTGTAAAATTGTGGATTTGCCCCCTTGCGATGAATATTATATGAGGCCTGGCCTAAGTCAATTTTTATGAAATAAAATTAAAATAATTTTTATTTTACAAAATTTGATGCTTATTTATGAAACTAAATTTTAGCTCTAGTAAAATTTAAAATGCTTAACAGATTTATTTTTAACATTTATTTCCATCAAATTTATTTCTAACGATTATATTTCTACATCAAATTTATTTCTAACGTCTATATTTCTAATGGCCATATTTATAGCCTATAAATGGTGCACCATTTCTTATTTTTACATAACATACCTCCAATAACTTTCTCTAGAAACGCTTCTCTTCCTTGTTGGGTTAGATTTCTTATTGCCTATATCCTATTCTAGTCATGCAATTTTAGGATAGATGAATCTGTTGAATCTTGGGAATTGCCAGTTCAAGCTCTATATGAGAGGTTCAGATAATTCCTTGAGGACAGCAACCTGTATCACGTCTTAGACTACTCAGCCATTTTTTTATTAACAATTTGGTCAAGATTAATTTGTAATATATATTTTTAAAATTAAGTCAAAACAAATTGTTTGGTAGATTTGTATCCTAATTCTAGATTATGATTATAGTTATGTTGCAATAATTATAATTATTCAATTAATAATAACATTAATGTTGCCCTTGCATAATTTTTCATCAGGATATAGCAATGAATGATCACATAAATGCATTCTAACTAAATTGAACGTAGGAAAAATATAGTATCATTAAAAGAAAAAAAATAAGATCACTCCCTTAGAAATACTTCCTTTTATATGAAATGGATGTTAATAAAATGTAGAACTCGTTTTATATGAGAGGGTTTTGAAAGTGTCTTTTAGAAAGTATTTGTAGATCACTTGCAACCAAATACAAAGGAGGAATAGCATAAGGAAATTAAAGCAATTGAAACAATAATAGATAGACCTAGTTGTTACTTTTTTTATTTAAACAATAATTAAAAAATTAATGATTTTTTATTAAATTTTAATGTAATTATTTTTATTTAAACTAAGATAGTTAAAAGTTAATATTTTTTAAATTTCAATATTTAAAAAATTGCATCAATCTAACCTAAAAGGAAGCTACCACAAAGAATTTAAATAAAAGATTAGTATTTGTTTATTTACATCTACTAGAATTAACTTAATTAATTTAACAATGTGAGCACAATATTTTTATTTACTATGATTTTTTACATAAATAAATGCCTAATTAATTTCTTGATGAAATAGTAAAAGTGATGTCATAATCAAATACGATTGTGAAAATAGTCATTTTGGTCTTATTTGGTATAGAGGTAAATAATTAATTATTGATTAACTATTATATAAAATATCTTTTAAAGTTAGTTGTTTTAAATTTTTGACATTGGTTTTTCCCCAATATATATACATGCATTGTTGTATATTAGATAATGTCACATTAATTTTTTAACTGACATAGAAAAATAAAATATTGTTGATTTTCATAAATATAAAACCATCATTGTTTTTTTCATAGGAATATTATACAAAGAACTTTTATTACAAAATAATATCAATTTCTATAAACAATTGACATTGTATGTCATTCCGCTTACTCTTACCTTAAATCTTAATGAACCCTAACCCATTATTGTCCTTCCATCCTTTCTATTTCTTATATTTCCCACACTCTAACTAGACTAACATTTCTACCTTAATTTCAACAACTTTAAGTAAAGAAAATGAAAATAGTAAAAGGCTATCTTAGTCAGAGATGGGTACTTCATTGTAATTACCTATTGCTCAATATATGATGTTACCATTCAATGTAACGAGCAAAATTTATTAAAACTTCATGGATTATATTACACTAAATGACAAAGAAAACCAATAGAATCAAGTTTCTTACCTGCATAAACTTCAAAAAGTTACACAAAAGTGAAAGGCGACAAAATATGATAAATTATAAAGCCAAAAACTAAATTAAAAGAACAAAACATAAAATATAAAATAAATCCTTATATTTATATTCTATATTTTTTAGTGAGTGCTAAATTTTACATATTTAATTATAGGCTAATAGCGGTCCAATTCTATAAAATTAATTAGTGAGCAAAAATATAAAATTGAAGAACGTTATCTTAAAGTTAGAAGAAAGGCGTACTTCATTAGAAAGATAATTATTTTAGGATTGGAAAAACTTCGTAATGAAATTTACAAATAGCACCATAATTTTACTCTTTTTATTTTCATCTGGCACCCTTGTTTTCACAATGTTTTCAATTTATGCATTAGTTAGAAAGGAAAAATTGATATGTATAATAACACAATGTCAATGCTTAACTATAAAATTTTAAACATCAATTATTAAGTAAAAACTAATGTCATAAATCAAAAAATTTTATTTTTTTCCATTATATTTCAATAAACAAATAGTTTTGGTTAAGGTTAATTTTACAAATAAGAAACTATAATTTATAAAAAGTTTTAGTTAAGGTCAATAAAAATTAATAAATAATAAGAAACTATAAATTATGAATTTTCACTTAAAAAATTATTGCATAAAAAGGTGTAAAGTGGGATACATCTTGCCATAATTCCTTTATATTACTTAAAGGCTTCTAAGTTAGAGGATATACATGAAACTAAACTAATAATAAAAAGAAACAATATAATCTATTTTATAATGAACTTAAAAGACCAAACCTTCTAGTACAAGAATAGTCATATCATTTCCTCCCACTACAATTTCTTATTAGTTTTCTTATCTTTATATTTTCTCCCTAATTGTGCTTCTTGAAATGAAACATGAACAACAAAGATAACTTTGGAGGGTATGATGATTTCCAACTAATAATAAATTATAATAAGAAAAAGTAATATAACTAATCTTATAATGAACTTAAAAGGTTAAACTTTCTAGTGCAAGAATAGCCATACTACTTCTTCTACTATAATTTTTCATTAGTTTGCACATCATTAATAATGTATTGCCTAAATGTTTCAAATAGAGAGTGAGAATAAAATTTATAAGCATCATGTAGAAATTGAGACATCAGTTGTTAATCGAAATTGGCATATTATGTATGTTTTACTTCATAAAACTTAACTAATTAATATACCTTAAAACGTCATAATCTTTTATGATTTTTCGATACATAACACTGGTAAATGCTTAGTATTTATAACTATATTTTCATCTCTTAATGTAATGCACCTTATAAGTGTCATTATGAGTGTATTGGTAAATATTTATTATAAGTTGGTAAATACTTATTACAAGTTAGTTGCCCATTTGTTTACCTTTAGACGTCAATTATAATGAAAAATTGATGTGGTATTTATTCTAATTTTGCAAACCACATTAGTTTTAATAAATTACCTATATTATTTAGCTATTTAAAAAAAGTACAACTTTTACATCCTAACATTTTTCTAACAAAAAATAATATAAGATTATCAACACTTCCATATATGATTCTACGCATTTTTATCTTGAAGAATAAGTATTTTGTTATTGATACTTATAAGATATAATGTTTATAATCATAACCACTTTAAATACTTATTGAAAAAAATTATGATCGAGATTGTTCACTAATAGATTAAGTCATGAGAATCAAGAGACAAAATGACATTAACTTGATAATATTCACTGGTATTACTCTCCTGATCCTTATAACTTGATTTATCAATAAACAAATTCAATCATTACTTTTCTTCAATAAGTATTGGTTGTGGTCATAAATACTATGTCTTCTTAAGTATTAATGACAAAATGATTATCCTTTAGAGAAGAATGTGCAACATCATATCTAGGAAATTTTCTCCCCAAAAAATGATGGTAATTGTCTTCACAATAGAGGACAGAAACATAGTTCCTCACTTTTATATCCTTTACAATTAGTTTTATCCTTATGGATATTATTAGTGAACTCTTTTAGAAGTATATATTCTTAATTGCTACCAATATTCTCATATTTATTCCATTAAGTTAGTAATACATAAAAGAAATAGGGTTGTCTTTATCTATTTTAAAATGATAACTTAATATAGATTATGGTTGATAGAGAATGACAACCTAGGAGTAATAACTTGCATCTTAGCAATTAATGGTCAAGTAGCATTGATTATATATTGTCTCTTATGCCATCTAAATAAAAGAAGAAATGCAAGAGAAATGAAATTATAAAGTAAGAACCTAAATGAAATTTAGAGTGAAAGACAACGAAAACTATAAAGGCAATTTATAGATAATATAGAACATTCTACATTAGTTATTAACATTTAATTGACATCTAAATTCCATATATATATATATATATATATATATATATATATATATATACAACTTTTACATTTCAATTATTTGAAAAATCAATGTTGTATTCTTCACATCATGAATGTCATGGTACATTTTAAATGAGCAAACTAATGAAGTACAAATAATCTTTATAATTTTCAATAATACCAAAAGTACAAACATTAATTAGATATAAATAACCTTTAAACTCTGATTTTCAAATGGAACCAACACTTAAAACATCAATATTCTTTCCAAGTTTCCAATAAAATTATAAATATAAACATTAATTGATTATTGATATTCCTTTAAATGTTAGTTTAATGTACAATTGTCATCTTAAAGTTCCTTATATCAAACACTACATCTTCCATTGAAAAATAAAGACTTATAATGTTGATTTATTATTATAACAGACATGGTAAGTTATATTTATTTTCAAAAATGTCACCCCAACATTATAGACGTTAGTTTTTACTTTAATCAATATAAATGAAGTGATGTAAAAAGATAATTCTATAGTAGTGATTATTAATGAATTGAAATGTGTAATTTAATTTTATACTTGATACAATTTTTAGACTCCATTTATTTTGATGATTTTTTTTCATAAAATGTAATTATAAAATAGTAAATTGAAAGAGAGTATTTAAATTTTTTAATATTAAATATGAAGGATATTGAAAAAATAAATTATTTTTTTTCAAAGAGAAATTTTATTTTTTTATTATTATTGTAATTCTAGGTATTATTTTTTTAACCATAAATACAAGTAGCATGTCACTTTATGATCAATATATATATGTGCAAATGACACTTATTTTATGAAAAATACTTTTTAATAAAATAAACAAAGGCTAATAATAATTAATTTATTTAAAAAATAATTAATGATAAATATTTTTAGAGCTTGTTTGGTATTATGATGAAAATATAATTTATTATTGAAATAATTGGTTATAATAATTAATTATATGTAATTTGTCTAATGTTATATCGGTGATTATTTTCTGGCGGTTCATACAACCACCGCTATAATTGGGGATTCATCGCACAGCGCACTGGCATGTCCAATCACCAATTTTTGGGAAACTAAAGTAAAAAGGAAAACTCACGCAGAACATTGTGCGCTTCTAAAATAAGAAGATACTCCAGAAGAGTCCCAGCTCGAAATCACGATGCGAAACATCTGAACCTCTAAATCTCCCTTTTTCCTCCAAGTTGAAACAAAGCTCCAAATCTCTAAAGCAGAGTCCAAGCTCTGAATCGAAAACGCTGCTTGATTAATCCTCTCAAGCTCCCATCAACTGAATCTGTGTGTTGAGGTTAGGGCTTCTCCTTTGATTTTTGTTTTGCTTCTCTAATTTTCATGAAATTAGATGTTTTGGTTCTCTGATTTTTGTCTGGCTTCTCCGATGGTAGTTCAATTTAGGGATTAGCTTTGGGCTTTATTTAGTTTGTGTCCATTGCATCTCACAACAGAAATCAAAACCTTGATACCTTAGGGCTTTGCTTAGTTTAATTCCATGATTCTGTGGCTATTGTGGGCAATGTTCATCCAATTGTGCAACTTTAGTGATATTTGCTTGCTATTGTTCTTTACTCATTCGACTTTTTGTGTTTTTTCAAATTCTGGGCTATTTGTTAGTACTTACGTGTTTTTTAATTGTTTGTTACCCACTTGATAGTTAGCTGTTATGTTATGAATGTAATGGAATTAGGTCCAGTTTTCATGCCATCTATATATTTGTTTCTCTGTTGTATTAGTTAATTGATTTCCTCGTATCAGTTAACTAGGACCTAATTGGTTTCCTTGTATCAACTAATGGATTCTTTAAACTAAACGCAGTGCATTTAGATTCATATTAAGCCTTGATCTTTGTTTATTGGATTGGATTCTTTGAAGTTTAAACCAAACACCAAGATTTTCAAATTTCAGAAAAGCTGGTTTAAACTCAAATTCTTAACTCTGTCCATGTTATTTTTAATGTAAGGATAATACTACTAATTTTTTAAAATAATTTTTTATAACATTCTTAAAAAAAGTTATACCTTTCTATCCCTCTAAGATTTTTTGATTGTGAAAATTTGTCAAATTTCATTGTAGTAGTATAGTTTTTCCCTTGTTCTAAAAATTAATTAAACAAAGCAGGTCAGCCTATTCTAATCCATCTATTGTTCTTAAAACAGAAACATTACTGATGGGCATAATTTGATATGTTTATCTGCTATTATCATTTGTGGAAACTGGAAACTATTGGCATTAGGTGGAAAGTGAAGAATAAATAGACATATGCTAAGTATACTATTGAAACTTATTTCTCATGATTTCTGGCAATTGCTATTAAACAATAAGTGTAACACATCAATAACTATTGCAATTTATCTTGCTGAATAAAACGGAAATTGGCATGTATTAGTTATGATATATTAATTCTTTCTTTTACCAATTTTTATGTCTTTCCTGCATTGTGGCTTTTATGTCTTCATTTTTATAGACTCTGCAATGTTATGTAGTATCTTAGCTTTTGATTATATAGGAGGGAGGATAGGAGATGGTTGTTTACTAGTGTTTATTTTTAGTAGTACTATCTATAGAACAAAATTTTTGGAAACAATATCTTAAATTTATATAGATGAAGAAGGAAGGAAAATGGCTGTATTCTCTCATAATTCTGTCCATTGATGTTGATTAAGCTTAGCCAGGGAATTTTAAAATGGGTAGTTGATTAGATTAAGTAATTTAGCATAAATGGTGAATATTCATTTCAAAAGTGAATATTAATTTATGGGTGTTGGTGAAGCTATGGTTGGTCGAGTGTATGATAAAAGGACTGAATGTATGATGAAATAAGGGACAATAGAGTAAATTAAGTAAACACTTAGCAAATGAAAATGTGGTCATGCTATATGATATTTTGGATGAAGGATGTGAAGATTAGTGAAGCAGATTCCAGGATTCGAATGGTTCTGTTTCTAGATCTTCCAAGGTTGAATCCTCCACTTGGCATGTTGTTCAAGTCTTATTGGAATAGTAAGTTTGGTATAGACTAAATTCACTTATATATCACCTGTGTTTCAAATCTTAAGGTTTGGTATGGACTGATATCACTTATATGTTAATGTTTGATCCATTTGCCATGTTTCATGTCAAGGATTTGGCTTTGGCCTTCTCTGTTTGGTTGCTGAGGTTACTTAACAAAATTTTCTTTCATATGTTTGTGCAGGTGTGTCCAAACATCAATCTTCTATTGGTTAAATGGATCCTCTACAACTTCACTCCAGATGAGTTCTATTCTGATGCTGTTCCAGGAGCTATGTTGGAGGCACTAAATGCTGAGGTATGATCCATGTCTTCTTCATGTTTAAGCCACATTTTGACATATAAAAGACCACATTGTGCTTGTTATCATTGAGAACTGTAATACAGAAATGATTAGACATTGTGCGAGAATTTGTTAGGAATTGAATGGTCAGCGTCCTTTTAAGATGGCCATGATTTTAACACATTCTGTGCCTAGGGAATGAGGTTATTGTTCTTATGATCACGTCCTGATACATCTTTTCGTGGCAAGAACAGAATTTTTTTTTAACTAATATATTCAAGAAAGTTTTTTAAACTTCTATATTCCCTTGTGGAGCATAGAGAAGCAGTAGGTAGCAGCAACAAAGCCATCTCATTAGCAGCAAAGGAGCCATCTCAGCACCACCCAAGCAGGTTTTTTTATTTTATATATCACTTATTTTTAAGTCACTTATGAGGTTGATTGTTTGCTGCTGGTTGAAGTTATTATTGCTTATAGAATAATATACTTTGGGTTGTACCATATATCATAATTGATTCTATTTTTTCTATTAGAATAAAATATAAATAAAATTTAATCCATTTTAATTGTAATTTTTATCTAGGATGAAAATGTATAGGTTATTTGAAGCAAAGTGATTGCTTGTAGCTATGGTTAGTTAGTCATAGTTTTTAGTTGTTTGTCCTTGCTTAACTTGTTGCTGCTACTTAGCGAAGGACAAATTTTTGGATGACATTTGTATTAAGAACTGGAGTGACCTTAGGAAATGAATTGCTATTAGTTTTAAATAGGAATTTAGTGTCTATTCAAATTATTTTGGATGCTTCATTTATTATTCAGATTATCTTATTATTCACAAATATTAACATGTAAAAAAAATAATAATTATACAATCATAATAAAAATTGATAAAAAAATAAAAATAAAAGTAATAAAAATAAAAAATATTGTTAATTAATATTAATAAAATGATAACGAAAATAATAAAATAATAAAAATAACAATTATTGCATGTTTATATTTATAAATATTAACATGTAATAAACATAATAATTATTATATAATAGCAAAAAATAATAAAGGTGATAATGAAAATAATGAAAATAAAAAATATTAATAATTAATATTATTAATATTAATTACAATAAATAAAAATATATAATAAGAAAATTAATAAGGGAAATATTAATAAAAATTATTAAATAATATTAAATAATTATAAAACCAATAATATTATAAAATAAAATAAATAATAATAAATATATGAATTTTTTGTAATACTAATATTAGTGAAATAAAAATAATAAATAATAATAATAAACAAAAAATAATAATTACAGTAATAGGAAAATAATAGTTAAAACAATTATTTTAATAGGAAAAATAAAAGTAAATTATTTTTTAGTATAATAATTGTTACCAAAGTAAATTAAGAAAATCTGATTCTCTTTCTCATTTGAACAAAACATAACGGGTAATCATATGGTGTTCATTTCTCTTTTCCTTCATTTCTCTTTCTTGATTCCTTTTCTTTTCCTCTAGTTAAATCAAATGGCCACTAGTTGCTAGCACTATAAATTATGTCTAACTTTTTGTTTTGTTGCTCTAACTAATTAGTTGTGAACAAGTCCTAGATTGGATAGGAAAAAAATACAACTAAGTACAAGGATTGAATAGATTTCTTGATTTTACATTTAAGCGACAATATGTTGAAAGTAGAATTATTTGTTCTTGTCATCATTATAAGTATAAAAAGTGGTTAACTCAAGATGAAGCTTATGACCATTTGACACATAAGCAATTTTTGTTTGAATACATCAAGTGGATTCGGCATGGGGAAGATAACATACCAGCAGCATCCTTTAATGTGATATATATCATTGAAACTTCACAACCATAGAAATACCTATAAACCTTACAATAAATATGATAAATGATGCATTTAGGTTCAATAGTGTCCAAGATGATTGACAAGCTAACATATCTTATGAAAATATCGCCAATGATGCTGATGTACCTAATTAGAGGATGGATGTATATGCTGTTGAGTTTTTTGAATTGCTTAATGATGGAAATGAAGAACTTTATGATAGGCGCACAAAGTTTTCTAATTTGTCTTTTTTTGATCAATTTGTATTACATCAAATGCTTATGCCACATGATGGATAAAGCCATGGTAATGCTTTTGGAATTACTGAAAGATGCTTTCACGCAAGCTAAGCTTTCTAATTCTTTCGATGATGCTAAAAAAATAATCCACAAATTCGAGCTTGATTACACCAAAATACATAATTGTTTAAATGATTGCATGCTATATTGGGGTGATAATGAAAATAGGAAGACATGTAAGAGATGTTAGGAATCTAGATGGAAGAAAAAAATGTATTGGTAAGAAAAGGAAATAACCAACAAAAGTTTTACGTTACTTCCTACTAAAGCTAAGGTTGTAGAGGTTATTTATGTCTACAAAGATAGCAGATCTGATGAGGTGGCATATAAATGGGAATAGTTCAGATGGCTTATGAAGCATCCAAGAGATTTTAATGCGTGGAAGAAATTTGATGCAACACACCCAGAATTTGCCTTAGATGCTTGCAATGTTCGCCTCGGTCTTGCAAGCGATGGTTTCAACCCTTTTGGAAACATGGGTATTAATCATAATACTTGGCCTATAATTCTAATACCATATAACTTCCCTTCTTGGGTATGTATGAAGCTTATTACATTTATTCTTTTAATGATTATTCCAAGTAAGAAACAACCAAGAAATGATGTAGATATGTACTTGCAATCTTTTATCAAAAAGTTATAGGAGGATGGCATGGACACATATGATATTTAGATGCGTGAAACATTCAAAATGTGAGTAGCTTTATTGTGGACAATTAGTTATTTTTTCGAGCTTAATACCCTATCTAGGTGAATACACATATTGAGTTAGCTTGTAAACATTGCAACTTTGATGCAACTTCCTTGCATTTGCCTCATAACAAAAAATGGTGTTTTAGGGGTATCGTCGGTTTCTTGAACCACACCATAGATTTCAATTGATGTGACTTTACTTTAATAAGTGCTAAGAGTTTAAGAATCCTCCAATAACATTGTCAGGTACAGAAAGCAAGGCATAAGTAGAAAATATTAATGTTATATTTGGAAAGCTACTAGAAAATGATGCTAAAGGGAAGCAAGTTCGTGGGAATAATGCTGAAGATAAAACCCAACAATGGAAAAAGAAATTCATTTTCTTCTAGCTTTTGTATTGGAAGAGTAATGTGATAGGTCATAATCTTGATGTCATGTATATCAAAAAAAATATATACGATAATCTCGTTTACACTATTTTGAATGATAGTGTGAGGATGAAAGACTATCTCAATGCAAGGAAAGATGTTCAGGCAATGGAAATAAGGGAAGATCTTTGACCTAATGCTAATGGAAAAATCTCACTGTGTTTGTTCATAATGACAAACCAAATGAAAGATACATTCTTTAAATGCTTGAAGAATGTTAAGATGCTTGATGGTTACTCTAGCAACATTTCAAAATGTATTAACTTAAATCAATGTAAGTTATTTAGGTTGAAAAATCATGATTGCCATGTACTTTTGGAGAATTTAATGCCTATTACAGTCTGTAATATGCTATTGGACAAAGTAACTGTAGTAGTGGTTAAATTGAGCTCTTTTTTTTAAACAAATATGTAGTAAAGTTGTGGATCGACTAGAACTAGACAAATTAAAAAGTCGAATTATTCTTATACTTTGTCATTTGGAGATGTTGTTCCCTCCATCATTCTTCACTTTCATGATTCATTTATGTGCTCATCTTGTTAATGAACTTAATTTAGAAGGCCCACTACAATATTGATGGATGCATCCTATTGGGAGGTACGTATTATTTTCAAATCTTCAAACCAATGTAGTCGGAATTGTTTGATTCACATCTTGAATCACATGGTTCTATTCGATGCAAACATAAAACAATGTTAATCTATCATAGAATCGCTGATGCCTCTGTATTGTTATGATTTAGTTGCGAATCGTGTACGAATTGCAAAAATTGCATTTTGAATCAAAGTGGAGATGTGAATCAGCTGAGTCTCTATTTTGTGTTTTCTGCTAAAAGGAGAATGACTAAGCAAAGGAGTTGCAGCAAACAGGTCGCAAATAGAACCCAACCCAGGTTTTCCACGACCCAATTCATGAAGCAACTTAGATTGCTTTTTTTCAACTTTTTTTTTTTAAAATAACTTAACTGAATCACGTGAAGCCCATAACTTGGAGTCATCAGTCAACATATTATAAAAACCTTTTTCAATTTTTAATGAATCAATTTCATTAACAGTGTCGTATATAACCTTATTACGATAACCTTTTTATATTCTATTTTACAACAAGATCACACCTTCAATAGCCCTGACCCAGCACTTTACCTCCTATATTATTTTAAATATATTGGCCCCAAATTCTCAATTCTTTTTTCAAAAAGAGACAAAAGTTGCAGAAAACAAAATTTTTTTTGAAGATGATGTGTCTTTATCTTTGAAGTGGAATTTCTTCAAAGGTAAAAAATAAAGGCTTTTCAAGTTTAAATATATATAGCTTTTATTACAGTAGAAAAAGTAATATTTTGATTTGGTTAGTTCTTGGAATTTGAAAAATATAAGAATGAGTTTTGAAAGGCATGTGAAAAAAGATGTGACATAGGATCATTATATAAAAGTGGAAGGGACAAATAGAATCAAAATAAAATACAAATATTGTGAGAAAGAATTTTAGGGAATAGTATTTAGGATTAAGCATCATCTTGTAGGTTCAAGCAAAGATGTTACTCCATATGTAAATGTTCCACATGATGTAAGAGTAATCTTTGTTAAAATTTTGGAAGATTTAGAAAAAAATTTATTGAAAAAAAAGAACATTAGTGGTGAAGAAATCTTTGAAGATGTAATAGTGGGCATGCAAGATAGTGATGTTGCAAAAAAAGGGGAAATGGATTTGTTTGTTACTAAGGAAAAAGGAGTATCTTCTAATTCTAAACAAAAAGCAATGAATGAAATGTTAAAAGATAAGGAGGTAGTGATTGGAGATATCTGTAGATGCATATATAGTAATGCTTTGCCATTTAATTTGGTAAAGAGTCCATTATTTAAGAAGATGTAAAAATTTATTGGTGATTATGGCAAAGGCTTAGACCCCCTACTTATTATGAAGTAAGGGAGTCGTACTTGAAGAAAGAATTTGAAAATGTGAAAGTAAGTTTAGAAAAATACAAAATTGAATGGAAAAAAATGGTTGCACTTTAATGTGTGATGGATGGACTGATGAAAAAGGAAGGTCTCTTACTAACTTTCTCGTCAATAGTTCAAGTGGAACCATTTTCTTAAAGTCCATTGACATTAGTGATGTAATCAAGGATGTTACAAAAATGTTCGAGTTACTAGATGATGTTGTGGAAGAGATTGGAGAAGAAAATGTGGTGCAAGTGGTGACAGATAATAGCTCGGCTTTTGTGCCAGTCACAAGTTAGAAGAAAAAAGAACAAAATTATTTTGGTCTCCATATGCAGCTCATTGCATTGATTTAATTCTTGAAGATATTGGTAAGCTTATAGTTTTTCATAATACTATTTCTAAAGCCAAGCAAATCAATATTTTCATTTTAGGCATGTTTGGGTGCTTAATTTGTATAGAAAGTATTCTAAGGGTAAGGAGTTGGCTAGACCAGTAGTTGCAAAATTTGCAATGGCCTACCTTACTTTGAAATGCATTATGGATAGAAAATGTGATCTTAAATTTATGTTTGCATCAAGATCATGGGCTACTAGTTCATATGCAACGAGATAAGAAGGCAAAAATATAGTAGAGATTGTCTTGAGAGACAAGAGGTTTTGGAATTCTATCCAATATTGCTTGAAGTGTGTTACTCCATTTGTTAATTTGTTGAGACTTGTAGATGGTGACTCAAAACTAACTATACCATATATTTATGAAACAATGGATAGAGTTGAGGAACAAATAGCTGTAAATCTTGACAATAAGGAGGAAATGTATAAAAAAGTGTGGAAGATTATTAATACTCGTTGGAACTTACAACTTCATAGACCTCTTCATGTAGCAGCTTATTTTCTTAATCCTAAGTAAGTTACATTAAAGGTTTAGATTTAATATCCTTTGATTTTTTTTTTTAGAAATTTTTATTTAACTTGTTTCTTAACTTGTTAGGTATCATTATAATCCTAATTTTAATGCGGATAGTGAAGTAAGGTTAGGTTTATACACTATACTTGAGAGGATGTTTCCTGACATAAGAGAAAAACTTTTAATTGATGAATAAATTCTAAAATTCATAAGAGCCTAAGGACTTTTTGGAATGAGTACAATAATCGCAACTCGAGATAGGAAGTAATAAGGTAATGGATTTTAATTACAATCAAAGTTAATTTTTAGTTTATGATTTGTCATTTATGTATATTCTAATTGACATACAATTTATTTTTAACTTTTTCATAACTCTTTGGTGGAGAATGCAAGGAATTACAAAATTTTAGCTATAGAAGTCTTGAGTTTTACTTGTAGTGTTACGAGATGTGAACGAAATTGGAACAAATTTGATCAAGTGCATTTGAAGAAAAGAAATTGTTTAGCACAACAAAAATTGAAGCACTTGTGTATGTCAAATATAATTTTCAACTTGAAATGAGACGAAAGATAAGAGAGGAAAAGGGAGACATTTATGATTCTATTTGCTTATTGGATATGGAATCAAATGATTAGTGGATTGTTGAAAAAGAGAATCCTTGTTTGTTGGAGGACAATTCTTGGATGGATGTTCATGAAAGTTTCAACCTTGATGAAAGAGCTCCTCGTAATAGAAAAAGAAGAGGTAGTGTTTTGTCTAACTACTTTTATTTTAATTAGTTAATATGTAAGTAAGAATCAGTGGATTAATGGAAGATCTTATAGGACCAAAAAACTTAAATACTATTGCCAATAAGAAAGTAAAGGAAAAATTTATTGTTCAAGTTAAAGAGGAGGAAGAGGATGCTTGTTATGTTGAAGTAGTGGAAAAGGAAATTGAGAAAGAGAGTATGAGATTGGATGATAATGATGAAGATAACATAAGACATAGATGATGATATTGATAACAATGAAATTGAAGAGGAAGGAGATGAAAAAGAAGAAGAAGAAGAAGATTGAAGCTTTATTATTATGTTATTTGTTAATATATTAAGTTTGTTTTAAATTTATATAACTCAACTCTTTTTAAACTTCATATATATAATTTTGAGCTTATAATATTAGATAAATATTATGTTTTTTGACTTTAATTTATGATTTCTCATTATTAATGCTTATATTTTGTTATATATAGGATAATATATACTACTTTTATATGTTTTGTGAATCTTACCGATTTACGATTTAAAATTTTGACTAATCGATTCGTGATACAATTCATAATTCAATAACAATGCCTCAGACCACAGTCAATTTTGAATTCTTTTTTAATAATATATTCTTTTGTACAGATAGTTAGATCATATGAAGTCTTACGTATGCAATAAGGCTTAGCTTGAGGCTTCTATTGCTAAAGGATATTTGTCAGAAGAGTGCCTTGTTGGTGTGTGTCCTATGAGTCAATCATAAAATAATTGTAATAATGCACAATGTATTATGTTTTATTTTATGCTATACAATTATTATATTTTATTTTATTTTATTTTTGCCCGTTTAATAACTTAAATATAATAATTATTCGTGAAATAGTTTTGAAATTCCTAAAATGTCTATAGTCGTATATTATTGCAAAAAGGATAATAATACATTAAGATTATCATGTATGGTAATTAATGATTATGAATCATGGATATATAATATCAACTCAATACATTGGTATATTGTTAGTGAATAGATGTATTGGACTGATCCATTGTGAGAATACCATATAAATAGACATGTGTCATTAGTTATTCTTACGTGATTACAATGCATGTAGTCCTTGGACTTGAAGTTACTACGGTTCCCTACATGAAGGGTTACTTTGATATCGTCTTATGTCACCTTTAATCGGGATGACGTGTAGGTTGTTGATTGGGTGTGTCACGAATTATGCAGAGGAATTAGGGGTTATAAATGAGATTTTGTTACTCCTATATAAATAAGAGATATCCTTGGGCCCTTTAATTGAGTAAGATTTAGAAATGCATGACCATGTTCAATTAGATCAATATGTGATATTGATAATTTGTTTTAGTTTATCCAATCAAGAAATATAAATTGAATATTGACGAGGATAACATATTCTATGTCTCTAGTTCGATTTAGATATCATTACAAGAGGGACTGTGATTCAAAATATTGATCACATATTAGATAGATGTCGAATCACATTCTTACTACTTGAGTAATAGTGATGTATTACTAGATACCACTCATTATTTATGGTCCAGTGATGAGTCATTATCAACGTAGTAGGAACTTACAGAATTATACAAAAGGAATAAGAATGAAACAATAATTAATTAGTTTTTAGTTAGACTAAAAACTTATTAATTAAGCTTGTTATTATATATATTATCAAAGTAATAATGTATATATATATATATATATATATATATATATATATATATATATATATTATTTACATAATATACATTTAATATTATATTATGTGATATTATCTGATATTAAAGTAATATCAAATTATTATACAATTTGATATTAGATAAATATAGTATAAGATAATATTATTTAATTATATTAGATAATTATATTATGAGATAATATTATTATTTAATAATATTTAATTATTAATATTAAAGTAATATTAAATAACTAATGGATAAGTTCTATCTCTCATCACTCTCACCATGTTAGAGATAATGTATTAATAATTGATTAAGATTAAGATTGAGATTAATTGCGGTTATCCTAGTAGGATTAGGAATATATATTATTTACATAATATACATTTAATATTATATTATGTGATATTATCTGATATTAAAGTAATATCAAATTATTATACAATTTGATATTAGATAAATATAGTATGAGATAATATTATTTAATTATATTAGATAATTATATTATGAGATAATATTATTATTTAATAATATTTAATTATTAATATTAAAGTAATATTAAATAACTAATGGATAAGTTCTATCTCTCATCACTCTCACCATGTTAGAGATAAGGTATTAATAATTGATTAAGATTAAGATTGAGATTAATTGCGGTTATCCTAGTAGGATTAGGAAAGATGCATGTCTTTAGTTTTATAAAAAGGGCATAAAGGCATCATTGTTCATGCATGAAAACAAAAAAATTCGACCAATGACAGTTGGTCTAAATGGTAGGAGCTTGGTCCCCTTAAGCAAGGTCTCGGGTTCGAGTCTTGTGAATGGAACAAACTGTCGCTGGTAGAGCTTTACCCCCATATTGGGTCCTCCTGGCTCGAATTCGAATTAGTCAGAGGTCCAATGTGGTCTACCGAATACCGGATGGTCCATACAAAAAAAAAAGAAGAAAATTTGCCATCAGCAAAATCATACAAAACACCCTACAAAACCGCACTAAACTCTTCCTTCTTTGCGTGAGAAACGAATCTTAGCAGATTCGTGGAAGTTGAGAAGTCACCATTTGCTCCGTATAGATATTACAGAGATATCATCACCTGATTGTGTTTGTGATTCAAATCTGTGCTCCAAGAAGTAATTTTTTATTCTTGATTTATGTCCCTATGTATTGATCCGTGGAGAGGTTTCATATTACATGATTTTGAAAAATTTGCTTTCCACTACATTACATAATATATGTGAAACCCAACATGCCTTATGTTTTATTCGAGATATTTAAATAGGATAGAAACAAAGTTTAATCATTTACTATGCATATATAATAGACTAAGTGACATTAATAGTGAAAAGGTTTCAACTTTATATCCCAAGATAGTAAGATCAACAAGTAGAAATTCAAAATTCAAGCTAATGCTTATAGAAAAGTTACAAGCACTCCGATATATTCTATTCAATTACAAGAAGGTCGATCCATATATAGAGTAAGTAAAAATGATGTTATGTTATTGTATATAAACATTAACAATTCATTCAATTTTTTTAATGCCTATTGCAATGAATTTAGACATTATGTTAAGAAAAAAAATAAATGAATTTAGACATTATGTTAAGAAAAAAAATAAAAATAGGATACAATCCTTCGTTGACTTACACAAGATCGTTAAAAAAGAATTTGTTGATTTATTTTCTAGATAGGTAAGTATATTAAAATAGTTGGAACTTGTTTTCACAATAAGCATATGAACAATTTAATTTCTATATTGTAGGTTTTCTAGAATGATGTGATAGAGGTAGTCTTAGATGAGTTGAAATGATTAGCCCAAGGACCTCTTGATTATGCTAGGAGGTTTTCAACATTTAACATTAATGGATATAAGTTCTGCATAGTAGATAAAGAACATGAAATGAAAACCTAGAATTCAAGAGTCCTTATGACATCTAGAATTCAACGTGTCTTAGGCCACCTAGATGTAAATGGGGAAGATGGTGAGATTCTTTATTATGAGAAGTTAATTGATATTGTTGAACTTATTTACTATAGAAAGTTTGTAACCCTCTTCCAATGTATGTGGGTTGACATGATTAATCATGGAGGGTTTGCAAAGATATATAAGGTTTTCAGGCTGTTAATTTTAATAGATTGATTCACATGGGTGATTAGGAAGAGCATGAACTTTTCATTTTTGCATTTCAAGCTCAATTAGTATATTATGTAAATGACCTAGTATATCCAGAATGGAGTATTATTGTTCACTTGAAGCCAAAAGACTTCTATAACATAGATGATGATATGGATAGAGAAATGTATGAGCATAAGTTATTCGTCTCACAAGAGCTAAGTCAATTTTTTGAAGGCGATGGTGAAAGTATTCAATTGGCAAAAGAAGATAAGGAAGATAATCATCATGCCCCAAATAGTGTTCATATGAATGTTAAGAAACATGCAAATATGTGAGATTAAAGAGAAGGGAAAGAGTGATTTCGTTGTCATTTGCAACGATAATTTTTTAACAACTACTTTTTTAATATAATTAATTTGTCTAGTTATGTATTTCATGATATTTTAAAATATGATTTATGTTGTTTTCAACATATGATTAATGATGCTTTTACTATATTTAATGCTTTATGAATATGATTTTTTATTATATTTTTGTATAGTTTGTTTTTATACAATTGTAGTCTATAACTTGCAAAGATGCCTAAGGAAAAACATCCTAAAGTGTGACAAGCCTTAACTTCCTAATCTAATTCTAATTTTCATCATTCTACACATTCTACCTCTCATGCACAGACGATGCAAAATACGTATTCATTACTGACTCATCTTCCTCCCCATACTGGCCTTACTGGTCCTTCCACACCTCTACCACCTAACAAACTCATCATGTCGTCTTTGCCTCCACAGCACATTAAACTTAGTAAGTCTCCTTCGACTCAATTGCCTACTAAACCTATCATGCATCACCTGCCTTTATTGTCTATAGAACCTATTAGACATCCTCATCCCTATATTAAATCTATTAGGCTTACTCGACCTTGCTTATCTCCCCCACCTACTAGCCCTATCGAGTCGACTTTTGAGGATGACCATTCTCATTTTGATAATGTAGAAGGTGAAGATCTATACTTGAACTAGACACATGAGGCTTCTCAATTAACATCCTCAAATGCTAGTAATTCCAAAAATTAATATGGTTGAATGTGCACTTTGATATATAGACTTGGTTTTCTCCTTGTTTCATTAAATGCGATTGGTGATATGAAGAAGTTAAAAGCCACTCATATGTGGGCTTTAGAGGATGAAAATGTATTGGTGGATTTAAATAGTAATTATGTTCTTGTTAGCTTATTTTTTGGTTGTAAAGGCCAATTGGCATGGACTAAACTTCTTGTAGATTATAAAAGATGGCTTGACATTCTTGAAGGGGGAATACAACATAAGCATGTTGATAAGTAATAAAACTAATTAAAAAGCAAAATGGACAAAAGGAATATTCATGCAAACATTGTCGTAACATGTACATATTTATACATATTTTATAATATGCTATTAAAGTGTATAATTCTATTTTTTTTTGTGATAATTATTGTTTTGTTTGCTATATAGTGTTTTTCTCTTTATACCCATATTTTCTTTTTGCACATGATGAATTAGGAAGAAAGTATTCTAAAGCTGTCATTAGGAGAATATGGAGGGATCATAAAAGGAATTTGCACAACAAACACTACAATCTTTTCAAGAGCAAGGAACAAAACATAGAACAAAATTATCCAAATAAGGTATCCAAGGAGCAATGGAAAGGATTAGCTGAAATTCATAATAAGCACAAATTTAAGGTAATGTGTTATTTTTAAAATAATTATTCATTGATATATGTTTGTGTAAATGTCTAAATGGACACTTTAAGTTGATGTATATAGGAAATGAGTAGGAGGAATGCAATTAATAGAAATAAGCAAACAATTTTACATAGTATAGGGTTAATGTCATTTACTAGAAAGAAGTATCAGGTGGTAGAATTTAAATTGGGTATATCTTAATTTATATTTACTTAGATGGAATATATTGATTATGCATCTTACTTGTAATAATAGGAAAAAGAACTTGGGCGATCACTTAGTAGAGCAAAGTAATGGGATAAAACTCATCAACATGCAGATGGCACTTGCATAAATGATGAAGTAAAGGCTTTAGTGGTGATGGTGATATTTATTGAAGTTTTTAATGCTTTATATCTAATGTATAACTAATAATCCAATTTTTTGTGTTTGCTTAGGATAAAATAAATGCAATCATTAACTAGCAAGACTCATCTAAATGTGTAATAATTGCTCTTAATGATGCTTTGGGAAAGGAGCATCTATGCCATGTTAGGGGGCTTAGGATAAGTGTTTGCCCAACCAACATTTTTGAGACTAGTGTACAATGAGCTAATGGAAGCAGTTCATTTGGTGCCATTATTATGACACAAGAAAAGGGGAAAAAGCTAAAAATGAAGCTTGAACAAACAATGGAAAAACTCAATTAATTAAAGGGTCAATTAATAGAAGCTAAGGACCAATTAGCACAAATAGAGGGTAGATTGGCATAGAATGAGAAAACTATGTGTAATGCATCATGAACTACATCAAGGCCATAAGAGTATTCCTTCTAACTCATCTAGCAAACAATGCAAGTCAATAGGTAAATTTCCATATGTTGTTAAATAAGAATTAAGTTTGATTTTTGAAAGCTTGCTGAATGGTGTGTTTGTTTGAGGGTTTTGGAAATGTTTTTTTAAATTAGTAAGAATATTGAAAAGAAAAACATAGACAAAATAAGGCACAAGTAGATTTTCATAATGATTGAACTTGGTAATTTATTTGTATATCTCAAGTAGTAACCAATCATGTCTTATCTCAAGTAGTAAGCTAGAGATTTGAAAAGTAGATGTTAACCTTACTCAAGTTTATATAAGCTTTCATATTTACATTAATTTATTTAGAGTTAATTTTTGCATTGAGTTTAGAAATGTATATATAACTTTTTTTTAGGTATATTGATTAATGTCCAATTTGATTTGTATAAGAGAATGGTCTAGAAGATGTACATGCACATATGATTGTACAAAAATCTTCAGGAAAGAGCAATGCTCGAGGAAATAATGCTGGTCATCTAAGCAAGTCCTTATAAATAGCACTTTCTTCAAGGATTTTTATAAGGCACATCCTATAAGCAACTTTAGTATATTACTTTTGATATATTTTGAAATTATGAGGATTTGGATTTTTATATACATTTAAAATTAAATTTTAATGAAATACACTTTAATCTTTTTACTTCCTTATAGCCCATAATTCCATTACGTGTCGCCCTATCAATTTTTTCCCTTTCTTTATTCCCACTTCCTCCTTTTTCCGAGTTGTACTTCGTTCTTCCATTATTTTATTATGTTTTATCTATTTACTTGTCCTCTAATAGTGATACGTACATGTCACGGTCATGTGACTTGCATTTTGTTTGTTTCTTTACCTGTTTTGGTTTTCTTTTCATTATTTTATTTATTATTTTATTGTTTTATCATTTATCATTTACTTCCTTAGCCCGTAACTTTGCTACGTGCCAAGATAGCATGCTTTTAACTTTTTTTTTATATATTTACTGAGTTGTTTAACACTGTCTATTTGACTTCCGTTTGAATAGTGAGCTCTTTGAATTTAAATTAAGCTTCCGCAGATAGCTGGTCTTTTCCTTCCTTTCTTCCCCAAAACGCTCTCACCTACAGCACTAGTGCTTCTTCAATAAGTTCATGTCGCTAGCTCTACACCTTAACTCAGGTTGCTATCTCTTCCCTCCTGCCACTGTCTCTCCCTTCCACTTCCGATTTTTGATTTTACTTCTTCCTCTTTCATCAGTTTTGTTCCAACACCACTTATCTGCTTCATTTCTGGTAATGACTTCTCCAAGTTGCCCCTGCCACCGTGTTTGCCTACTTCATCATCCGTACCTATTGTTATTTATTTCAAATCCTTCTGTTTCTCAGGTTTGATTTTACCTTTTAAGTTCTTTTCTTCTAATTTTTGGTTCTAAATTTCTAATATTTCAATCTCAACAAAATTTTGGAACATTTATGAAAATATTAAACTATTCTCAGTATTTGTTCCTATTTCCTCTTTTTTTTCTTTTTAGATCTAATAATATTTTTGTGTTTGCTTGATCTTGTCTAAGTACTACCAATTAGGATTTGTATTTATGTGTTTGATCGATCTTTTATTTTTCTTTGATATAATCAATATAATTTTTGTCCTGAGTCTTGATCTTTGCTGATTTTAACTTTCTTTATTGGTTTTTCTAATTTTGTAGATTGTAATTTAGTGTTGCCTCTTAACTGTTTGTTATAAAGTCTTATAGAAATAAAAATGCTATTGTTCATTTTCCATATTTTTGTTTTTCATAAAATACTTCACTGTTATTAGATTTCTTATTTTCCCTTTTCCACATGAAAAATAATGCTTTTTTGAAATATTATGTGTTGCAAACCGTAAGTATCCATCTCATACTTAAACAAGCTTGAATTAATATTTGTCCATGGATTTAGAGGAATCATTGTTGTCTCACAAATATCTTAATTATTATTATGTTGTTACAGTCTGTTGATATCTAAGACCTGAAGATCAGAAATGCAAATGACATATAGTTCATTTTGCTAAACAAAATAGCTTTGTCTATATTGTTGTTGTCTCTGTAAAGTATACTAGAGAAACATAATTCAAACCAAATTGACATAAGCGCGTAGAAGATAGGATACGTTATGCAGCTAAGGTAGGTAAAAATTAAGTGTGGGGGTGCAATTTTAATTATAGATGGATAAGATATTAATGCATGTTTTTAAAATGATTATATTAGATATAACAAGTTCTAGATTGAAAAAACTTACACAATTGAAATAACTCTAATTTTATTGGATTTGGTTACAGAAGTTAAGATAGAAATGCAAGTAAGTATTTTGGTATCATTAGAGCAGTTCAGGTAATTTTTCATTGACACTTAAACTATCATACTATATATTTTTTTAATATAATTGCTTAAGGTATTTTACTAAGTTGCTGACCTTCTTTGATTACATTGACTTAATTACTTCAGCAGTTTTCTCTTTCATTTGAAAATTTTTTAATCTTTTGAATGCAGATTTTGTTACTTTCGAGAATTAAAGACCTAGATGCTTTCTTGATCTCTCTTATTGTTTTTGAGTAAGTTATTACTTAAATGCATTATGAAGTTTTATGCTTTTATCATAGTTTTATGCCAAAAAAAAATTGATTGTGTAAGACCTTAATAATGAGTTTTTTTTTTGGGTCTATTTTATTGCTTTTGTCTATTTACTCAAATACTTGTGTGAATTAGATACTTTGCCCAAATTCAATGTAAATTGAATAAATTGATATCATAGTTTTTTATATCTAAAATGCTAGATATATGTGAATAGTAAGTCTAAAGCCATGTACTAGAAGGTTTTTTTACAATGAAAACTCTTCCTCCTATTTAGTTATTTTCATAGGATTTTCAATTATAGATTTTAGAATGAATTCATTGTTGTAGTGGGAAAATGGAAGCTTGCTTTAGTGGTGTCTAAATATGGTTTTAAGAATTTAACTACCAAGATTATTGCCTTATTTTGATGTAAATAAGCAGCCCGATATCATTTATAATGTCTTATTAATTTGTTTTTCAAATTTGTCTTCAGAAATGTTGTTTTGGTTGATGAATATATGTCTTGCTTCGAAAGTACTGATCCACTGGAATCATACAAGAAATGGATAACTTAGTTGTCTGATCATAATACAAAATTAAGGAGACTACCCTAAGAAATATCTGGTCTAAAAGAGTGCAAGCAACATTCATAATTAGTAACCTGTTGATTGGAGCTGGGATCTATACAGGTAATAGAGATCTATACAGTTTAATGCTAATATCATTTAATAATATAGATATATAAAATATTTTTTATTTTTATTATGAAAATATTTTATATAAATGAATTTTAATTTAATTAAATTATCTAATTATGTATTCTAATTTTATTTTTTATATTATTCTAAAACTCATCTACTATTTCACTCTTTTTTTAATTTATTCAATTGTATGTTTTATTTTTTTCTCTAATTTTTGTTTATAAAGTTATTATTTATAACTTAAGCACTAATTTTATTAGGAAGTTTATACTTTATTTTTGTTACATAAATATTTAAAATAAATCAAAATATTTAATTGAATGAAAATAGTTATCCATATATTCTATTTTTTTTACTTTTATATTACTTTACATCTTACTTGTTATTTGATCTATTGCATATTTTTCTCTTTTTCTTCTTCTTCTTCTTCTTTATATTCAGTCCAGTTATTTATAAATTAAATATTATTTTCACAAATAAATATATTTCTAACAAGATATATTTTATTTTTGCATAAAATTATTTTAAATAATTTATAGATGTAATTAACTTCTATTTCTAAATATTATGTTATTTTACAACTTATTTATCTTCTATTTGTTTGCTTTATTCCTTTTTTAAATTTTTTTACGGTTTAGATGTTCATATCACTTAATAGTATAAATAATATATATATATATATATATATATATATATATATATATATATATATTTAGTTTTATTATAAAAATATTTTATATATGTTAGAAAATGAATGTACAAAGTATAAATTGAAATAATTAATTATATATTCTATTTAATGAAAATATTTTAAATTAAAATCAAACTTTTTACTAATTTTATTTTAAATAAGTTGAGAATTCAATTTAATTAAATTAATTAGTTATATATATATATATTCTATTTTTTAATATAATTTTTATATAATTTTACAATTCATCTGTTATTCCTCTTTTTTTATTTATTCCATTGTATACTTATATATATATATATATATATATATATTCCATTGTTTTCTTTTCTTTTATATATTTATTATTGTTGTTTACCACTAGAAATTAATATCATTATATAACATGATATATAATTAATTTTGTTATGAAATTTTTAAAAAGTTAAAAAGTTAATTTAGATACTATTAATAGATGCATATAATTATATATTTTATTTTTAACAAAAATATAAAATTTAAATTCAAATTTATTTAATTAAATTTTTTACTATATTCTTTATATCAATTTTTATGTACTATTTTTAAAATTTTTAGATTCAGAAAAGATCCTTGAGGAATCTTTTTTCCTCCTAGAATGTATATAGATGAAATAATTAACTTACTGATATTAGGAAATTCAAGAGATTTTTTATTGTATCATTTATAACTCTAATAAAATCTATAAGTAGAAAAAGAAGCTTTATCAAAAGTTTTTTAACAAAAGACCATTTTTCAATTGCTAATATCATGTATAACGAGTACTATTACAAATATGCATCAATTGAGATTTTTAATTTTTTTATAGTTTATATACTTTTTCTATTTCTTTTTATTTATTTCATCGCATGTTTTATGTTTTTTTCACTTCATGTATTTATAATTTAAATACTAGTATCATTAAATAATATTAGTATATCATAAAAAATTTTATTACAATTTTTTAATAAATTAAAGATTTAATTAAATTTTTAAATATAATTTTTTCTGTCCAAAACTTCTCTTTTTTCCAATAATGCCTCTTTTATAAATATTTTTTTATTATAATTTTGCTACCTTTTTATAAAATTTTTTGGACTTTGTTTTAAATTTTAATACAAGTTTATATATCTTTATATTTTATTTTTTCTCATTTAAAAAATAATATAGATACCACATGAAATATTTAATTTCATTATAAAATATTTTAAATAATTTAAAATTTTAATATAGGAAGAAATATTTGAAATAATTAATCACATATATTATTTATAAATATAAATATAGAAAGCACTAATTTAAAATTTATAAATATTTTTTATATCAACTTTTAAGTGCTATGTTTTGGATACTTTATTATATATATTCTTTTAAGTTCCATTTCAATTATTTATAATTCAAATGTTAATATTATTAATTAATATAAATATAATCTAATTAATTTTTTATTATAAAATAAAATTTTAAATAATTATTTTAATTGAAATATTTAATTATATATTTTATTGTTAAATCTTATATTACTTAATATAAGAATTATATGCTTTTATTTTTATATGTTTTATTACATATTTTACTTCTTTACTTTTTACATTATCAATCCTATTATCAATAATTTAGATATGGATAGAATATGATATTTTTTATTTTTATTTTAAATAAATTAATATATATATATATATATCACTATTATTTATATCTTAAATCCTACTATTACAAAGTATTATAGATATAAAATGAAAATTTTAATTTTCTATTCAAGATATTTCAAATGAGTTTAAAATTTAATAAAAAAATTTAATTGAAATAATTGATCACATATTCTATTATGTAATAAAATATTTAAAAATTAAAATAAGTTTAAATTTATTAATATATATTATTTTTCTATATTTTAATTTATATAAAATATAATGGAGATTTTATCAAGATCATTTCACAATTTACACACTATTTTATTTTTTATTTTGAAATAAATTAAAATTTTAATTTAATTGAATTATATTACATTTTCTAATAATTGAATTATATTATATTTTCTGATTTTAACTTTTATATTATCATATAATTCACCTATTGTCTTTCTTCCTTATATATATATATATATATATATATATATATATATATATATATATATATATATATATATATATATATTATTTCATTTTTCTTTGTCTATTACTTAGATACTATTATTATAAAGTATTGTAAATATAAATGATAAATAATTGTTTCTGAAATAATTTGTTACATATTCTATTATTCAATAAAATATTTTAAAATTTAAAAATATTAATTATTTAAAATTTATTAATATATATTATTTTGATATTATTTTATTATATTTAAAATTATATAAAATATGTAATTGAAATTTTATCAAGATTTTATAACTTATGCACTATTTCATTTTTTGCTATTATTATTTTTAAATTAGAAACTAACTTTTTAACTATATATTATATTTTTAACTCATACATTATTTAATATTAGAATCACATCATTTTTTTATTTGTTTTATTCCATCTTCTTTTCTTTTTTTAATATCATCATGTTATTTGTAATTCATACATTTATATTATTAAGAAGTATAGATACAAATTAATATATTTTTTTCTGATTTTTTATTTTAAATAATTTGAAATTTGAAATTACTTTACAATTCACACGTTATTTTTCTTTTTTTTATTTGTTACATTGTTTTATTTTCATATCCATTTTTTTATCTACAACTTAAATATTAATAGCACGAAATAGTATGTATATATATGTGTGTGTATGGGTGTAATATTTAATTTTACTATAAAAATATTTTAAAAAACTTAAAGTAGAAATTGAATTATATCGTTAAATATTTTATTTTAATAAATAAATTAAAATAAATTTTATTTATTTAAATTTTATCAATATTTTCTTTCTATCAATTTTCAAATACTATGTTTTAAATTAAATATGATATTTTATTGTCTACATACTATTATTACTCCTCAAATATTCCTAATTACATATTTTATTTTGCATTTTCCTATTCCTTAGTATATTACAATTTAGAGTTGAATATCATTGAATAATGTAAATATAATATAATTTTTTATTATAAAATATTAATTTAAATATTTAATTGAATCAAATGATTTAATTATATATTATAATTTTTAACTCTTATAATATTAATTAAAAATTTATTATTTATAAATTTAAATACATAGTTGTTAATAAATATGATAAATTAAATTTATAAAATTTTATAATTTTATTGTTACATACTTACTACTCTTAATTTTATGTTAAAAAATAATAAATATCCGTGCATGGCACGGGTCCAAAGGCTAGTTTTGTCTTATGATTAGATTTATACGTTTTCACCCTTAAACTTTCATTGTCATGGTAAAAAAATGGGATTATAAAAAATAATTACAAATGACAAATTCAACGTCAGTATATTTAAAAAAAAATTGTTCAAACATAATGATAGTTGAAAAGCATTGTTATGCATTCATTTTTTTTTAGAAATAAATTATAGGTTTTGCGGCAGTTTGAAACCGACCTTGTGGTAAAAGTAGTCATCGGGATAGTACATTTTGTGGCAATTGGTAATCGCTAGTAATGTTCTTTTGAAAATTTTACTCGTAATTTGGGGGCGGTTACAAACCACTGGTAAATTCTCCAAAAATTCAAATTTTAGACCAACAATGATTGCAACCACCACAATATCAACAGCACCAAATTCCAATGTTTGTTCAGACCTCCGCTATTCGGGCGTTAGCAGTTCATTTCTTGAAGGTTGGTCAAATTGCTGCAAAATATACTTAAGCGATTAAAACCACTACTAAACAGTGCATTTTTTTGTATGCTTTGCTTGGGAATAAAAGAAATTAGGAGGAAAAGAAAATAGGGAAGAAAGAAAATTGAGAAGAAAGAAAATAAAGAAGTTATTTTACCTAGTTGTGTTTGGTTGTAGGAAAAAACAGAGGAGAGAGAAAATAAAAGAGAAATTGATTATGTTTGGGTGTGAGAGACAATAAAGGAAAAAATGTAGTAGAAATTTTTTGATATTATTTGAATGTAAATGAAACTGGTAGGAAATATATTAATTTTAATAACAAATCAATATGTTTTGAATAAGATATATTAGGTAATAATATAAAATATAATTATAAAAAATTTCGCATTTATGTATTTTTCATTTTTTTATAACAAATTTAAAGGGTATATTATATCAAAGTTTTCACATATTATTATATTTATTATATTTCAATATCTTTTTTAATGGTTCAACAAAATTGAATTTATAGAAACAATAATATAATTATTAAATAACATCTTCGTAACTCATGTTCTTGGATTTGAAAGTCAAAATAATTTGATGAATATTAATTATATTCAAATTTTTGAGGAATTGATGAACACGAAATAACAACCTATAGTTAGAGGAGAAGCAAGGAAAAATATTAAAATAAAAATTTTACTACCATCAAGCATGTTGGAAAATGTACATTTTTTATGAAATTTTCAATATGAAAATTAAATGCTTCTAATTATTTACAATTTAAAATAATATAATTTTTATTATTTATTTAATACAATTAAAAAAATAAAAAAATGAATTGAGTCGGATACCTGCAGAGCGGGTCAGCATCGAATTCGAGTCGAATCTAGTTGACCCGATCCGCAGGTCGCAGGACCCGCAAACCTAGCAACAGGAGGAAGACTTCCACAACTCCCTTTGTACTAGATTAGAGCCACTGCCTTACAAAAGAGTACATGTTCTACAATAGGAGTTGAATGCTAGCGACAACTCATCCTTCTGCGACGGATCTACTAGGCAAACCAGCGATAGCAACAACCACAACCATTTAGGCTCAGTCAGCAAACAGCTACCAAAGGAGGAAGAAAAGCATGGTTACCTGATTCAACTTGGAAATTTTGCCGGCAAGCAAAAGAAATGGCAGTAACAATAGTGGGTGGAGGAGTGTTTTGTGAAAAGGGGCGAAAAATACACTGTGCAGCATTTCCCCTCTATTTTCTTCCCATTTCTGAGGTGACAAAAAAACGGTAGGTCCCATCGTGCGTTTTCTCATCTTAGTTTTGTTCCGTCCTGTTTTCTGCTAGTAGCCAAGCGGGAGAAAATGACGTTTTTCTTGTACATTCTATCCATTTTTTTTTCTCCCATAATTTCCATGGAACCAAGCAGACCAATAGTGTTAGTAATATTAATTAATTATTGATTATCTATAGTTTGTTCTTGTTTGAATGATGTACAATATAATCAGTTTAGTGTTAAATTACTAAAAATGACAATAACATACATAATTGAATCAAACTCACTAGTTTTCTAATCTTTTTTATATTATTCTTTTAAAAGGTATTATAATATTATTTAATTTATGTGAATACTTATTAAATACATATTCTCATTTATTTAAATTATTTTTTAATAAATAAGAAACTTCAATTTTTTATACTTAAAATAGGATTTATATTTATTCATTTTAGTATTCATTAATTTTTAAAAAGGTCATATAATTAAATTATAAGATTTTAAAAGTCAGCCATGATTCAAAATAAAAAATGATGTTTGTATGGTATAAAATTTAAAATTTTTATCTCTATAATCCTAATTATAAAATAAGCTAATCTAAAAAACTATTTTCTAATCAAAATTATTATTTATAATTGATTATTGAAAATTTCAAAAGTATAACTAAACATTTTTAAAATAGTAATAATTTATTATTTGACTTATAATCACTAATTGTAATTTTTAATCGCTACCACACAAGCACTTGGTTAAAAAAATTCACAATTAAAAAATAAAGTATTTTTTAATCATGTATAGTGAACAAACCTATTATATTCATTAAATTAAAATTGTGTTTGAAAATATCACTATAATAACAAAGTATTGGATTTGGGGCAGCTTTTGAGTCAACAACGACCATTCCAAGATCTCTATAGAAAACCATGCAGTCACGCTCCCCAAAATCAGAAAAAGTTAGAAATTTAGCTCAACAATTTTGAGACAACTTTAATCTCTCCAAATATACTTTGAGGCCGCCCTTGAGGCAGTAATGACTGCCCCAAAATCTCCGCGTGAAACCGCATGGTCACGTTGCTCTAGACTGGGAAATGCTAGAAATTTATCTTATCTATTTCAGGGTGGCTAAAGCCACCTCAAATATTCACCTTAAATCTACTTTTTAAAATTTGACTACTTGCTACCCTAAAGTTCAATTTAAAAAAAAAAAGTTCAAACCTTTTTTTTACTAGTCTTCTCCCATGTTTTTTCTGCTTCTTAACTACCTCATTAATCTAAATTCTTCTATCTGCCATCTAAACAAGTTATGGCTATCTTCAACCTTAAACCATTAACAAATAAAATAAATTCATTTGCTAGCAATAAGTTTATCATATATTCTTTTATCTTATTTATTTATTTATTTTGAATTTGTTGCTTTTTGTTGCAATTTTAAATAATAGATTTTAGTATTAATAGTTAAACTTTCTTTTTATATTCATTGAAAGTAAGAATTTGATGTTGTTATATAATTGTTGTGTTATGATTTTTTTCAATTTAGTTTTATTTTTAACCATTGTTATTGTAAAAATATGTGAATTTTTTTAATATATTCAATTTGTAAATTATAGCCTATTAATGCTTCAATTTGGAAATTATGGTGAATTTTGTGTATTATTTGGTTGATAGGAAATAATTGCAAGCTTACATATATGGATGAATGTAATGAAAAAAAATTATGCAACATATTAAATATATTATATTCTCAATTAGCTAATTAATAGTATTATTGCAATCAACATTCTTTATTGTGAACCTTTCAAAAGCAAAGAAAGAACTAAGTGTCATTCTACAATGTGTTTATGAGATATTAGAATATCAAATTAAAATTAAATAAATTTGATTAAACTTATGTTGATGTTAAAATATTTGACTAATTAATTGAATTCTATAAATTTCAACTGTAAGAAATACAATTTAATTTTTTTCATAATTCTATTGTCCTTCTAATTTATTAATTTGTTATAGATATATATTTTTCTTGTGGTTGAATTTGTGTGGCATTTGTATATTTGAGAAATAGTTAAGGATTACTTATATGAATAGATTTAAAAAAATTACAAATTATACATATGAAATGTAATATTTTGCAAGTAATTAGGTGATGACAATTTATTATATATATACTAGCTACTCAATAATTGATATGGATTTGTGTGATATATCATAAGGTTAATTTATATGATAAATGGAGATTTCAGAGTATCAAAATTAGATGTATAATAGATTAGGTCCACATAAAAGAGGATATACGAATGAATTTATGTTAAGAGTATAGCATTTTATTGCATTTGCTTGTGAAGAAAAAATCTTTGTTAGAAAGGGTGTAATTAGGTGCCCTTATTTAAAGTGTCAGAACAGAAAATATATGAATCTAGATAATGTGAGAATACATCTTTATAAGAAAGGGTTTATCCTTGAATATTAGTGTTAGCATTGTCATAGTGAGGAAATGCCTAGATAATATAAACAACTAAACCCAAAGGGTTTTATGAATAAGAATAACCTTGATGAAGTTAACTAGCTTGAGAGTATGATTTTTTATGCTGTTGAGCCTAGTTTTGAAAATAAATATAATTGTAACATGGGGAAAGCCTTAAACTCAAGTGCTCAAAAGTTTTATGAAATGTTAAATTCTGCTCAGAGTCCATTATGGATAGGTTGAAATAACCACATAAAGTTATCTTGTTGTAGTTAGGATGATGAGCATTAAATATGATTATAATATACCCTAAAATTGTTTTAATGAAATGATGAAGTTATTAAAGGAAATGAGTCCAATTGGAAATCTTGTACCAAAAAACTTCTGTTAAACTAAGAAGGTAGTATCAAATCCTAGTCTTGGACACAAGAAGATAGATTGTTGTGAGGAAGGTTGCATGTTGTGTTATAAAGATAATGAAGAGAAGAGGCATTGTAAATTTTATGGGACATCAAGACATACCAAATTGTGAGTGGGAAAAGGATGATATAAAGAAATGCCTCTAAAGAGTTTATATTTCTTGCCACTTATACTTAGGCTCCAAAGGCTATATACTTATAAGAAATCAGCTGAACATATTAGATGGTATCATAAGAATAAATAAGAGGAAGGTGTGCTTTATCACCCATCTGATGGAGAAGTGTGGAAGCATTTTCATAGAACATAACTTGATTTTACTCTCAAACCTCGAAATGTTTGCCTCAACCTATGTTCTCATGGGTTTATCCCATTCACCTAATTTGTTACACCATATTCATGTTGGCCAGTTATTATTACACCATACAATCTACCACCTGAAATATACATGACTGCACCTTATATGTTCTTAACCTTAATCATCCTTGGGCCATATAATCCAAAAGTAAAATTGATATATATTTTCAACCATTGATTGATAAGTTAAAGATCTTATGGAATAATGGTGTGCTCATAGATATTTTTATAAAGCAAAACTTTATGCTAAGAATAACATTGACATGGATAATAAATGATTTCCTAGCATATAGTATGTTATCTGGATGGTTCATTGCTAGGAAATTAGTATATCCAATTTGAACGGAAGATACTAGAGTATTCACATTAAAAAATGGAGGTAAACAATCCTACTTTGATTATTATAGATGCTTTTTGGATGATAACTACATCTATAAGAGGAATAAGGATACATTTTACAAAAATAAAGTTGAGAAAGGTCAACCCGCTTGTTGGTTGATAGGTAGTGAAATTTAGGAAATGATATAGATAATTTCAAAGGTCATAAAAAGTTAGCCCATCAAGTTGCACAGATAAGAAATACCATAATTAGACAAAGCAGAGTATATATTTAGGAATTGCCATATTGGAAAATGAACTTGATTGGACACAATTTAGATATTATGTACTTTGAGAAAAATGCATTTGATAATCTCTTCAACATTATGATAAATATTAAAAGTAAAAGTAAAGACAATATGTGTTTGAAAGAATATTGTAAGCGAAAAAACTTGGAATAGTAAGGTTCATAAATCAAAAGCAAAATTTACCTTCACTAAGGAATAAAAGAAAACAATATGTGAATGAGTGAAAAGCTTAAAAATGCTAGATAATTATGCTGCTAAGTTAGATAGGCACATTAATATTGAGTCTGGTAGATTTTTAGGCATGAAAAGTCATAATTGTCATGTATTTATGGAACATATTCTTTCCATGGCATTTATTGACTTACTTGATATTTTATGGAGTCAAATTACTAAACTTAATCAGTTTTTTAGAGACTTATGCTCTACAACTTTATGGGAGAGTGAACTTGTCTAAATGGAACATAACATCTCATGAATCTTATACAAATTGAAAAGGATTTTCCCACCCTATTTCTTTAATAGCATGGATTTGCTATTCACTTACCATATGAGGTAAAAGTTGATGGTCCTGAACAGTATAGGTGGATGTATCCCTTTGAAAGGTGACATATTTTCCTAGTAATTATATCACTTTTCTTACACGCATGATATATATCATTATCAAGATGACTAACTTATGCATAATTATAGGTTCCTTAACAAAAAAATAAGGTTGGAAATAAGGCATATATGGAAAGGAGTATATGTGAAGTATATTTGATTGAAGATATAGCACAATTTTATCAATATTATTTTGCATCACATGTCCCAACTATGAGTATTAAGGTTAGTTGAAATGTAGATTGGTATGGAAAACCTAGTGAGCCAACCTTAATTTTCAACTAATCTAACCGACCATCTAAGAAGTGCACTGGTCAATATTTATCAGATATGGAACTTACCACAATAACATTATATGTTTTATTGAATTGCAATGAAGTTTAGCTATATTTAAAGTAAGTGAACAAGCCAAGTAAATTAGTAATTACATCATATTAATTAGTTTATTAACCCTTCCTGTGGCAATTCTTGTAGCATTTTCATTAATTAATTATGAACAAATTATACCAAATATCATAAATTATGATGTTAAGAGGATGATTGACAATAACTTTGCCATTCAGTTTCAAAATTATGTATGTCTTGGACTTCCTCATTTGTTGTCTAAAGTTTTTTTACTAATAATCTAATTAATAGCATGTCACACTTGATAGGTTCATAACTTTAGTGTCACTAAACATAACATTCAGTTGCATGATCTCACTCGAGGCCCATTACAATAGTAAAAATATAACCAATATATTTTGTGAAAAGGTATAAATTCCATATTAAGTCTTGGAGTGAAAGGAAAAAAAATTATCTAGTGTGGAGTCTCTATAAAAGGTATAAGGAATGTGAATAGTAACGAGAATGAATTTTATGGCATCCTTAACAAGATCATGCAATTACAATATCCTAATCAAATTAAAAAGAAGTTAGTTCTTTTTTGTTGTGATTAGTTTAATCTTGTAATAAACTATGGTATGAAGGTGCATCCATTATATAGGATAGTTAAGATAAAGCATATTCGAAGGTATACAAAGTATGATTCCTTTATTTTTGGTCAACAAGTTGTCTAAGTTTATTACATACCATATCCTACATAAGTATGGGATAAATTGGATTGGTGGGTTGCCATTTAAACAAAATTGAGAGGTTTAATTGACCATAACCACCAATTAGAGGCTGCTTACCAAGATGAGGAAATGTGTTATATGAATGAAATTGTTGATGATGATCACATTGGCACATTGTGTGACATTGAAGGAGGCTTCAAGAAAATTGAGTTATATGTTGACCTTACAGGCTAAATAAACTTTAACAAAATAGAGGAAGATAGTTTACAAATGTTAACGATGAAGAGGTCACTAAGGTTAATGAGCATAGTGATGATTAAGAGGAAGAAGATGATCCTTGCGACAATGGGTTCTATGATAGTAAAGAAAATTATACAAGGGATTAATGACATGGTAAATTATAAATACCAATTTTTATAAGGTCATATACAAATTATCATTGTTATGCTATGTTAACATATACAAGTTATATATTAAATTTCATACCATAAAAGTAACAATTGAAATTTGGACTCTTGGTGTGCACAACCCTTGTTATGTGCAAGGTTCCAATCTCAAATCCTGAGTCTATTTTTTTTTTTAATTTTTTCCCTATCTCCATTTTACAAAACATGTCTTTGTATTGGCAGTAATCTATAACCCATTTTCCCCTTTTTTTTACTACAAAACAAGTCTACCCCTTAAAGCATCTTCGATCATCAAATTTATTCGTTTCTTTTCCCTTTTCATTTTGCAAAACAGTTCCACCTGTCAAAGCAGTGATTCTGTCCATTACATTATAGCATTTTAGTAAAATTTTCATTTCAACAAGTCCATCCAGTTTGTTTCAATGCTATTTTCGATAAAGTTTCTCCATGTTTATTTCATTCTTTTCATAAGGATCTGTGCTCTTTCATTTATATGCTCTTCTTTTACATTTTAGATTTAATTTATGAAGAAAACTAAATTGAATGGTTAAATATAATTGCCTTTTCCATATTACTATAAAGCTTAGTGAAAAAATACTCTAGCCAAAGCTCAAGCATATTTATGGGTACAACAATCAGAGACTTGGATCTATTTATGTCTTTATTTTGTTAATTATATTTTTTTAATTTTTTCCAATTCCATTTGTTTTGTATTTATTTTGTCTTATTGTTATTTCTTAAATTTGTTCAAATTGGTACTTTAAAATTTCATATTGACTTTAATCTGTTTGATGAATTGCATTGAATCTAGTTCTTTTTTTATCTGTGTTACTTGCCCTATTATATTTATGTGCTAATCAAATCTAAGTTGCGTGTGTTAATGTATTTCTATCCATTTGTGCATTGAGTCAGTATTTGTCTTCAATTTAATTAGTCATATCAATTATCTAATCCATTTGAGTAAGCCACATTAGTATAATAATCAAAGACTTGGATCCATTTGTGTCTTTGTTTCGTTAATTGTATTTCTTTTAATTTTTGCTAATTCCATTTATTTTGTATCTACTTTGTCTTATTATTATGTCTTAAATTTATTTAAATTAATACTTTAAAATTTCATGTTGACTTCAATCTATTTGATGAATTGCATTTGAATCCGGTCCTTTTTTTATTTGTGTTGTTTATTTTATTTTATTATATTTGTGTGCTATTCAAACCTGAGCCATATGTGTTAATGTGTTTCTCTCCAATCTTGCATTGAGTTAATATTTGTCTTCAATTTAGTTAGTCATATCAATTATCTAATTCGTTTGAGTTAGTTGACTTTAATTTTTTGCTTTTACTTTTGTCCATTTGCACAAATTAAAGTACATCTTATCTTGTTTTCATATTGAGTTATGTTGTTTTTAATTCAAGCTTATATCCATCAATTCCTTGTTCTATTTCTAACTTAATTCAAATTACTTCAACAATGCTTAATTACTGTCCAAATGAGTGCATTTTATCTGCTTTCATTTAACTTCATTTTCATTTTATTGCATTGCATCTTGTTTAATCACGTTAGTGTTATGGTGTGTAATTCATTATGTCTCACGGCGTTTCATTAATTATTGCTTGCTATCCGATCTTGTCCTTAAAGTGAGCATTCCATGTCCTATTCTATTGTGTCTATACAAATAGGTATTGATACGTCTGCCTATGAAGTATTTGATAATTTGTCTCAAACATGTGCTTGAATTCTTGCAATAGTCAAGTACACCAATCAAGTTAGAGAGCATCAAATTTTACAAATACAATATTTGATTACTTGTTGGAAAAATTGAAAAGCTGGTTGCTAATCGAGTATTGAAGCCAAATATTCAAAGGCAGAGGCCACAAAACTAGAGAAAATTCAATTATAGTAAGCTTTTCCCCTGATGCCATTAACACAAAAATGTGATATAAAAGTGGAAAAAAAGTGAAATGAAATGTGATATAGGAGGAAAGACTACCAATTAGGTCCTATATGTTTCAGGTGACAATTTATCAATGTGACTATACTCTATTGGTTTTTTGTTCTATCACTAAACACTTTAATTGCATTTGTGATTTTGATTATAATTTTATTTAATTCATAGAAATGATGGGGAGATATCAAGGTGGTCGCTTGAAATGGAATCCTTCATAGGAACGGGGAAAAATAAAAAATAGTCTTTCACTACCTATGCTTGAAATTGAGCCAAATAACCAACCTTCCATCCTTTTAACTAGGGAACTTGTCATTGCATCAGTTGGCCATCCTTCGATGCCACCACTTAACCACCCCTCCATGTAACCATATGGTCAGCCTTATGTGCCACCACTTGGCCAACCTCCAATGCCACCATCTATTGAGCCTTATGTGTCATAACTAAGCCATTCTTCCATACCACAACCTAAGTAGCCACAGCTTATGGTAGGATATTATCAATACCATGATGGTCAATCCATATTTGTCTCCACATTGTGCTACTATAAAGAATATCAATATCCTATCCCCAATTACTGTCAACCATTCATTCTTCACACATCTTCATTTGCATCAAATATAATGCAATCAACTTCATCACATTGAGTGCAACATCCTCTAGTGAATAAGCAAATAGTCAGTAATGAATTGAACCTCAAGGAGACTTGTAAGTATAACCAAGTTAGATTACAATGATAGTTAATTTTTCCATATTAAGTTAATTGTTATATGAGTTGATTTTTCTCTTATCACTTATTTTGTTCATAGAATCAAGTTTCTAACTCAAGTTATCCATCAAATACGCGTAATAATAGAGAGTAAATTTGAAGGACTATGGCCAAAATGGACAAAGATTCCTTCAAATGGGAAGGAAATGTGGTGGAACATATTTAAGGTGAGTTTTTTGCATAGAGAAATATGTGGTATATTCTTATATAAAAATAAAACTATATTTTACATTCTTTTAGTAAATTGTGATTTCTATACAATGTAACTCTATGTAAATCTCATAATTTATAAAAAAAAAAATGTGGTATTGAAATGAAAATATATATAGGATACACTTCTTTACTCTGATTATTGTTCATGGTAATTTGCCTTGGCAAATTTTATTAACAAGTAATTTTTTCATAAAATCTTATACATGTACTAGTAAAAATGATAAGTTATTTATGAAAAGTATATTTCAATATATAATTGTTGATGATAGTTACTTTGATATTTTTATTTCTCTAACCCACTTTTCTGGGGTGTGAAAGCCATTACTATTGTGTCAGCATTGTTGAGGTGTGAAAGCTCTTTCCCTACTTTCCTTCTTATTATGTAGATAACAACAACAACAACTAGGTTTTTATGTTTCAGTCTTTTTCATAAGGCCATGTACCTTGTTGGATATGTAACAGCTTCACATGTCCTGTCAAAAGTTTACTCTTATTAATATTATATGTATTAAAAATAAAATTTAAAATTAAATTTTAGATATAAATTAAAATTTATTTCTAAAAATAATAATGAAATAAATTTGCAAAATTTAATTTAATTAATATAAAAAATTTAAAATTTAATTTTAGATATATTTTTAATAATTATTTTATTTTTATTTATTTATTTATGTAATAAAAAATTTAATATTTACTAATTTTAAAAATTATGATGGTTAATGCAAGCACATTATTCTGGGTAAAATAAAACATGGTTGGTCCATGATACCCTTATGGCTTTTCCATCAACATCATAATTTGATTAAGTTAATACTAGATGGATTAATTGCAACCACAAATGAGATTTAGTTGCTAGTTGGAAAATCATCAGTAGTTGAATTCAACGATTAAACTAAAGAATTCTAAAGCTGCAATTTTCTTTGTACATATTCTTTTACATATGTATTGTTCCCATGTTTGGTTTATCCAAACTTTGGTTTCATGTTTGTTCATATGGTCAAATTTCAACCTTATTAGATTATATGAATTTGAAAAAAAAAATTAAGACATATAATCAAAGCTTTTAAACTATAATTATTCTTACTACTTGTCAATGTTAGGATCAAAAGCCAAATAATTATAGTAGAATTTAATTGATCCTAACCAAGGATCCATGTGAAATGATTAGATCAAGACAAGGATTTAGTCATTATCTTTTGTAGACAATTCAAATACTTGATCATTGATCACCTTTTCAACTTGTTTTCATTTGAAAACTCTGAGGTATTCACACGAACATGCGAATCACCAATGAGCATCATACAGCCACTGATTGGAATTCTTCTCTTTTACCTCACAGTGCTAGCTATGCCCCCTCTAACATTATAGTCAAAGAGAGTTGCTAGAATTTTTTGTGTTATTTGGGTGCATGAATAATAAATAAAAATCTATTAACACCTAATACACATGTTTAAATAAGTGCAAAAAAAACTCTGACTAATTGAGCTTTGTTACATGTATAATTATGAGCTTATAATTAAGCTTTATAATTATAATATAAAATTTTCATATACTAAGCATAAATAATTTGGTCTATCAATTCTAAATCTACTAGGTTCTAAATGTGTGATCCTATAGGCTCTCATTATATTGACAAAGATCATAAATCGTATTAATGATTAGAAATAATAAATAGTGCCTAACAATACATAATTGTTACCCAAGTAATGAAAAAGTTAGTGATTTAACTGAACCTATATATGTAATTATCATCTATGACCTTTTATCTTAGATATCTAAATTGAGCATGTGACATGAACCGTATCATTTTTGTACAGCCCAATTCAAAGTTTTCTTAATTCCTAAGTAAACTAACTAAAATAGATGTAATTAACATCCCATGTCAATCTATTTGAGCTTGGTCATCCCTTTTTCTTAACTTTACTTAATTAAAGGGCCTACAGATGTCACTCTTGTTATATAAAAGGGACAAATTCCATCTTAATCATACAAATCTCTCTGCATGATATGCTTGATATGTGACACATCTAATAACTATCCTTATATTCACTCAACCATGTGTGATATAAAGCAATATCAAAATGTGAAATTCATATGTAGAAAAATTTAACGATCTCAGGTTAAATGATTATATTAATGATGCTCACTAAAAATTACTCATGACACTTATATAATGATCCATGTAGTATTCTTAGGGTGGGTTAGTCTAGTACATAAGTTTTCTAACTTGTACTTATATATAGACTTAATATATCATATAAGTTATCATATATGCTAGTTTTAACATATCAATGCGACCCAATCCATAATGACACATGACAAGGGATATTTAAAAATATAATTATTCCAGAGTTATTATTATAATTAAATATATTTTGTAGAAAATATATATATAAATATGATAATTGCAATTACCTTTAAAATAACATAATTCAAATTTACAATTATCCATATGATTAGTTCCAGGGCATATACACCAACAGTCAAAAGTTATAAATAGGTGAGATTATTACATCTTTGAATGATAAAATATTAAGTATGGGTTTATAGAAATCAATTCAAAAGTGGTTGGCCTTTGAAAAATATTTTATTCAATAAAACTTCATTTAATTTTGCATGCTCCTAAATTCTTTCAACCTTTCTAATCAAAACATTTTAAGCCACCAATCTTAGTAAGTTACATTAGCATTTGGATGTGACTCTGTAACTCTAACTCTTGCTTGCAATTGCATGTTCTCACCTCCAACTCTTCTTATTGCTCCAATGGTCCCACCTCAAATATTGATCAGTTTTGGTCATATATATGGTTAAAGACCAAAAGTACATGGTTAGAGATAAACAATACTATGTAATTTTAAAGGGAAAATTGTGCTTATTCTATTTGAGATTTATTGTAATTACATTTATTTCTATTCTTATACATATGACAATATGAATTCAAATTTAATCTTAACATCTTAGCCTTTTTTTATTATTGTATTTAGTTTTGTGTGATTCATAGGAAAAGCATAAGTGGGACCCCTGACATGAAACCAAGATGAAGAAATTTTTTTTGCATGAGAAAGCTTATTGGTTTAGAGACATGATGAGACATATGCAAAAATCTCAAAAAAAAAGCTCAATTGGATACCTAAGGCAGCTTGGCAAACACTACCAGAAAACTAAGGTAGTGAAGAGTTTAAAGCAAATTTATGTAGAACAAGGCAAACTCAACCACTGGTAATGGCCAAGCACTTCATACCAAAGGTTCAGTCCTAATAAGTGAGCATAAAAGGAGAGTGCTAACATGATTACCATTTTCAAATTATATTATTAAGTGATGTTATCTGATAATGTCTTTGTGTGTAGAAAAGAGAACTTAAGAAACCTCTTACTCAACTTGAGTTATTTACACACATTCATAAAAAAGTAAATTCTTCTTGGGTTAATGACAAAAGTAAGCAAACTCATGTAAGAGATTTAATTTTACTATCAATATAAGCTTTATTATTTTATTGCTTCTAAAAGTGATTTTTTACTTATATTTTTTCTTGTTTATTGTTGGAATTTTGTTAACTTATTGGAAATGCTCTTTAAATTTGTATAATAAATGCTTTTTTGTGTATGTTTTCTTCATTGAGTAAACTCTTTTATATTTGCCTTAGGATAAAGTGGGCTTCTAGATTTCTATACTTTCTTAGTTTTGAACTATTAAAACTTCTTTTCATTTTTACATTTTCTTGACTATTATAGACCCTTCATTCTGTATATGTAGCTGTTACCATTTAAGGGAAATGGAAAATTTTGAACTTCCTTTTTTTGGCCGAGATAGTTTCTGGATTACAACATTATTTATGCTAGTCTTCAATGCTTATAATGTATTTCATATACTTTTTGTCAGTGGATTTATCATGTGAAGCTTTAGGATGATAGGTGCAATTATAACTAATTGTGTGGAATTTAATTGTTATAGGAGATTTATTAAACCTAAGACTATATAGTAGGGATTATGTTCATTTGTTTTGAAATATTTGCATCATTGGTGAATAATAATGTGGACCCTACTCACTTTTGATATGCAGGAACCATTATTTAAATAAACTTTAACACACAATCATTCATTAAGTAGCTAGTGCAAATTTTATGCATCTGCTTAGGAATTCGGTGTGTTATCTATGTTGTTCTAGTACAATAACTACTTTATAAGAATACATCCTCCATTTCTTATGACACATTAACTTCTACTTAGCTAGCTTTCATCTTTGATTTGTTGCTTTTGCTAATAAGTGAACTCTTTTGTCTTGCTTCCATTTTTCTTTAGTGTCTATTGTTTAGGAAGGTTAGATTTGGCATTTTCTACAAAGCAGGACTATGCTTTTTTCCCTCAATTTTATAATTATAATAATTTTTCTTTTCTTCTCTCATTATTTTCTTTAAAATGTGTAATATTATTATATTATTTTCCATTATTATTGTAGTTATTATATCAAGATAATGTTTGAAATTTCAAATTATTTGATATTGTAGAAGATTTTTCATAAGAAAAAGTTATATTTGTAGGATGTTCAAGTTAACACAACAATAGAATTAATTGAGTGGGTGAAGATAGCTAGGAGAAGCAAAAGAGGTAGGATTTACAATTTGGGGTCACAAGCATGTGATGTTTTGCAAGACAAGTCTCCTAATGGAACATCCTTAACATTTCAACCACCATGGCAGGAAGAAATGGAAAAAAGAATGGTAGCACTTAAACCTCAATATGAGGCAATAATAAAGTTGATTTGTGATCATAACAATTTAAGCTTACCTTCTATTACCTCACTTCCTCCACCACCTTCCCATGGTCCTACTAGTCTTGCACAATAGCATGGTGGTAAGCAACACCATAATGTAAATGTTGTTGACTTGAGACAGGATCATTAGTATTTACATATTTTATGACAAAATTGATATTCAAATTTGACTTTAAGTTAATGTTGTATAAAATCTATTATTTTCTCTTTGAAATATAATGTCATTAAGTTTTATTATTTAAATTTAGATGGATTTTAAATCTTTATAAGAATTGTTTATTAGGTATATAATTTTGGAGGAATCAAATGTTTGCTTTTAGTATTTTGTTAAATTTTTCTTAACCTAAACAATTTCCCACGGATATCATCCGTAGCAAACCAAAGTTACATGCAAAAAGTACTTTCTTTATTTTTATAACTTCAAATATTTCTTGTGGATTTTCCCACGAATATGGCTGCCACAAAGTTTGACTTCATATGGCACAAAAAATAAAAAGTTTTTTTTTTTGTGACAAAGAAAACCGCGAGTAAATCATAACTTAACCATGGGAAATAACCGCATGAAAATCATGGGGAAAATGCCAAGGAAATTGCTGCGGGAACCTCATTTCTTGTGCTTCTATTTACGCCAGAGCCCTCAATTGTGGGAAATTCTAGGGAAAATTAAAAAGCCACTGGAAATAAAAAAAATTCAGGAAAAATTCATGAAAAATGCTGCCCTAAATCCGATACATTCTTGTAATGTACTAGTTCAATGTTTAACTAAACATTAGTATACTAAACTTGAATTTTATTTACTTGATTTATTTGGATTGAAAGTCAAATTAGATGAAAAATTATTTAATCTGTTCAACAACAATTGCTTAATTAAACATGTTCAGTAACTACTCGTACCTTAAGATTTTGTTGGATAAATGAATTTAATATTTTCTCTATTTTTTGAGATAATAATTAGCTGTGTAACATATATATCACAATATTTAAAAATTTAGTGCATAATTTTTTTATAAAAAAGAGAGAACAGGGAACCAATATTAATTATCCTCCCAAGTATTACTATAGAAGTAATCCTTATTATAAAATATTTTATTTGAATCATAATTACTGTCTAAAAGACATGTTCACCCCCACTAATGCACTAGTGATCTTAAAAGCTCTTCATTTCTGTATTAGTTATAAATTGATACTCTCTTATATTAAATTCATGACCTTTAGTATAAAATAATGACTCTATACCATTAGGTTAATCATCTTAATAGTTATTGCATAAAATTTTATAAGTCATAATCAAAGATAATTTTAAATTTATATTTATGGAAAAAATTTAAAATTTTATGGTAAAATTTTTAAATTACTAATTGAATTCAATACTATAGGTAAGAATTTATTCAAATTTTAATTGTTTGAAAATTAATTTTAACTATCTTGATTTCAATAAAGAATAATTACATTGAAATTAAAAAATTATTAAATCCTTAATCATTATTGAAATAAAAAATAAGCACAAATTAAGTCTTTCCATGAAAATAGAAGTTAAAACACTTGAGCCGAGGTCTGATATGGCTAAAGAAAAAAGATTCTTTACACTTTACATACGATGTTCATCGCACATCAAAGGTCGTTAGTTGGTCATCTGTCCAACGTTTCCATTCTTTAGATCTATTTCGGGCTAAAAGTACAGGCCAAACTTTAATATTATAAGTAATTTAATTTACAAAAAAAATAAATTTATGTAGGAAGTCAAATTTTATACAAAATAATTTTTTTTACATGAATATTTTAAGAAAAATCTTAAAGTTATATAGTTAATTATGAGGAAAGTTTTAACAAAAAACTTTTCCCTGTTAATAGAGGTAGATCTCCTTAGTAAAAATTAAAAATTTTTAAAAAATTTTAATTCTTTCATTTTACTAATCAGTAATTAATTAATTAATTAATTATCTATTTTTAAGAAGTTATAGTTTCTACGCAGCTTTTTGCCCACTTCTAATTTGTTCCCTTATTTTTAAAATAAAAGATAAATTTATGTCAATGTTTATTATTCAAGAGAGGTCATGGTCGGCCACGCCCAAAAAGCCTGACATTATTTTGAGGAGGGACCAGCGTAAATTTGTCAATTATCGATTTCCACCGCAATTCAAATCATAGACATGTTGCGTTTAAGAGCTTCTATCAATAGCAAATTCTAGTGGTTCTAAGGAAACTCTTAAAGCTATCAATCTTGTGAGTTTTCTACTACGTCGCACATTTGTTTCTCGACATAACATTTGTAGCGTTTGAACAGGTTAATGTTTGCAGAATATTCAAACTTCTGACTCTCAGCAGAGCCTCGATCCTTTCCAAGAGGTTTGAAACATGATAAGGATTCCAAGAGATGCAAGTAGGGGGAAAAGCCAGAAACCTGATGGAGACACAGAAATATCAGCAGAAAGCCAAATTTTGAGAATGGGAATAATTTTTGGGGTTACACCTTAAAATGACTATGCTATCCCTTTTATTTACTTAACTTAATTTAAATTAGAAAAATGAGTCGGTCATTTTAGTGTTAGTCTTGGGAAAGGGTGAAGGTGCTAACTTCCTTTTGAAGACGTAAAATTTAGCAAATTTTATAATAATTATAATTATGATTTAAATATATTCGGGAAATAAAAATGCTGCATAATTGATCGATACTGACATTTTAGGAACAAATCTTTTTGCTTATACATCAAATTCAAACAATTGGGCAAAGAATAAGGCTATTCAATTTTGAAATTTGATATTTTAATACTTAAAATATTTTATATTTTAATAATTATATATTTATATTATCTTATATTACAAATATTTTTATATAGACGACAAAAAATTTTAATATATTATTTAAAATTGTAACTGTTAAATCATATTTGATGACCCTTTTTTATACATTTATGTGCAGTCATATTTCATATATTTAAATTTTGTGTATAGAAAATAGATCCATCTAATTTTGTATATGCTCAAGGAGAATTTAGGCTCCATTTGTTTTGATAAAAAATATTTTTATAAAATATAAAAAGAAGGGAATATACTTTATTTATTTAAGATTAAATATGAAGAGTTTAAAAAACAAGTAAATCTTTCAATTTTAAAATTTTTTACATTATTATGATTTTAGATATTATTTTTTATGAATAAGTATTATTTTTCTAATAAAAAATATAAATAATATATTATTCTTTTATTAATATATATAAATAATTTTTTTTATAAAAAAATTTTTGCAAATCTTAATTCATTTTTAACGTAAAATTAGTGAATTTTTTTAGCAAAGCAATCATGTGTAGCAGCGGTGAAGATAGAATGACCCCTCTTCTTTCCCGATAAACTGCAGCTTCATACACACAACAACAACAACAACTGGCTTGCTTTCTTGAGCAGCAGAAAGAGAACAAGAGATGGGTTTCGTTGCTGAACCAAAACCCCATGTTGTTCTAATCCCATACCCATCTCAAGGTCATGTTAATCCAATGACCAAACTAGCCAAGCTCCTTCATTTCAAAGGCTTTCACATAACCTTCGTCAACACCGAGTTCAACCACAGACGATTGCTCAGATCAAGGGGGCCCAATTCTCTAGACGGCTTGCCGGACTTCCGCTATGAAACCATTCCCGACGGCCTTCCCCCGTCGGACGCCGACGCCACCCAGGATATCCCATCTCTTTGTGACAAAACGGCCAAGACCTGCTTGGAGCCTTTTCTTGGCCTTCTTGCCAGACTCAAAGAGTCGGCTTCCTCTGGTGCGGTTCCGCCGGTAACTTGCGTAGTCTCTGATGGTGTCATGACTTTCTCTGTTAAAGCAGCAGAAATGGTGGGTCTGCCTAGTGTGGTCCTTTGGACAGCAAGTGCCTGTGGGTTTGTAGGTTATTCACAGTATCGCAATTTGGTTAATAAGGGTTTTACACCTCTCAAAGGTATCGATTTTTTTTTTTTTTTTCATATTTCTTCCGGTTGAAAATATTATTTGCAGATACGGTGAAGAACAGGGTAGCAAAATAATAATAATAATAATATAGTATCACCTTTTGGAGGCTTCATATTCAAGTTAATTAAATATTTTTTCTCTCTCTGTTTCTGTGATGAATATGCGCAGATGAAAGTTATCTCGCAAATGGGTATTTGGAGACTATCATAGATTGGATTCCGAGCATGAAAAACATCAGACTAAGAGACTTGCCATCCTTTGTGAGGACAACGGATCCAAATGACATAATGCTAAACTGGTTTATGGGACAAATAGACGGAAATCGCAAAGCCTCTATCATTCTTATCAACACATTCAATGAATTGGAAGCTGAATCCTTGAAAGCTCTCTCCTCTATGTTCCCTCCACTTTATCCCATCGGTCCTCTTCCTTTGCTTCTTAATCAATTCCCAAACAACGAACTAAAAAACATCGGTTCAAATCTTTGGAAAGAAGACACTGAGTGCATCAAATGGCTTGATTCCCAGGAACCCAAATCAGTTTTCTATGTGAACTATGGTAGTATCGCAACAATGACCGCAGAAAACCTAACAGAGTTTGCTTGGGGTTTAGCCAATAGCAAGAAACCCTTTTTATGGATCATTAGGTCTGACCTCATTAATAGTAGCTCTGTGATATTGTCATCCGAGTTTATCAATGAGATTAAAGAAAGAGGAAAAATAGCAAGCTGGTGTGACCAAGAGCAAGTTCTAAATCACCCTTCAATTGGAGGGTTTCTAACTCATTGTGGTTGGAATTCAACCCTCGAGAGCATTTCTGCAGGAGTTCCTATAATTTGTTGGCCATTCTTCTGTGAGCAACAAACTAATTGTAGATTTGCTTGCACAGAATGGAAGATTGGGATGGAGGTTGATCCTGTTGTCAAGAGAGATGAGCTGATGAAGTTGGTGAATGAGTTGTTTGAGGGAAAGAAGGGAAAGGAAATGAAAGAAAAGGCTGAGGAGTGGAAGAAGAAGGCTGCGGAAGCAACTAGTCCTAATGGTTCTTCATACAAGACTCTGGACTATGTTATTAGTGAGATTATGTTGAAATGGAAGAAAACTTACTAGTTTGTGTAGATCTATGGTTGATTATTGTTTCTTTTAATAATTTAAGAAAGATTAGAAGATATTGTATATTCTATATAGCTTTTGAAAATAAAGCCTTATATTGGAAATAAGTGGATTCCTTATGTTAAATCAATATATGTAATGTTATTATTCAATGGACCTATACATATGTTGAGAATTTGTGTAAAACATGTGTGAGGGTGCATGTGTCCGCGCGTGCATGTGTGAAAGGAATATTTTTATGTGAAAAGAAGATGAGTAAATTATGATTATTAAATTTAATATTGAAATATTAGAATTAAAATATAAAATCATGTAATTTTTTTAAGTAATCATATGACCATTTTAAATTGTCACATAATTTTTTATTAATATTTTTATCCTAACCATCAATACAAGATTTGATAATTACTTCATAACTATTTTAAGGAGTCATATAATCTTTTATGCATATATATATAATTCCAACATTTTTTTTCAATTCAGATTGGTTTACAATTAATTTATAAAAGAATTTGAATTGAAAAAAAATTATCAAAAAATGCATTAATATTAATGACATATATATATATATATATATATATATATATATATATATATATATATATATATATATATATATATATATATATATAATATTCCAACAATTTTTTTTTCTATCTCTCTTACACACTCATTCATATTTTTTTAACAAAAAATAATTTTCATTCTTACCCTATTGTCCAATTACAAAATATCAAAAACTTATGTCCTAATTTTGAAGATTGCCTTATGCAAGCCAAAGGATGTGATTACTAATCCTGGGCAAGATGACTGTTGCAGCTAGAAATATACCAAGCCATTCATGAATAGTCTATGATTTATTTTGTTAAAGGGTTAACTTGATTTATTTATTTAATTATATAACCTAGATTTAGGTTAATATACTAGCCTATTGTTACAACCCCCTTAAAATTCAAAATATTTTGTATGAAAAATAATTAATTATTATAATAAAATATGAAAAAAAATTGTGTCATATAATTGACAAAAGAGCAAATTAAAATGTTAAATTCTAAATATGATTAAAGGTGAGTATTTAAGTGTAAAGGAGATTTAGGACTTTTAATTTTTGCCTCAAGCCTCATTCCTTCTTATTTCCCTTTATTTCAACCAAAAGCCTTCATTCCTCCGAAAGAACAATAAAACATCATCTTTCTCTCTTCTCCTTTTCGTCTAACAAGCAAAAAAGACCATCAATATTCATCTATTTTTCATACTTTTGAATCCAAGTAAGGTAAGGTCTTCTAAAATTCAATAATTATAAAGTTTTTTCTTTATTTTCTTTTAAGTTTGAAGAAATTAAGTGATTTTAGTTCAAAAAGGAATTTTAAAGTCCTAATATCAAACTTTTTATTTTAAATAATTAAGAGTAAGTAAAATATAAATTTCTTCACTTATTGTCACCTCTATAAAAGATAAGTAAGCATTAACTAGACTTGGATGATTTTGGGATGAAATTGATTAGCTAGCGTTAGGTTTCTTTGGTCCTACAAAACTTAAGGAAATATTGTGGTTGTATGATTTTTGGCTTGAATTTCTTGTTGGATCTGGTTTGTTTAACGCTATAATTGCAATATATGGTGGAATGATTAAGTGATTTGGCCTAAGAAATGAGTTAAGAATGACTTCCTCTTGTATGAATAGTGTTTTCATCAAAAAATTTTGTAAAAAGTATGCTGTAATTGATCATGTCCTATGAATTTGCTATTTAGACTAATATAATCGATTATATGCAAAATCTACTTTTTAGAACTTTATAATTAATTACATAATCGATTATATTTGAAAGCCTTACTCTTTGGATAGACATAATTGATTATAGAAACAATTAAGTTCCAAATTTTGGTCCCTAGAACCATATAATTGATTATTCCCATGCCAAATTGCTTTCTAGACTTGCATAATTAATTATATTCTATGTATTTTTAGATATTACTTACCATAAAAGTCACAAACACACATACTATTGTTCTATGATGGTAAAAAGAATTTGTATGCATTAGTAGACATAAAATTAGTGCTTCAAGATTATGCAAAGAGGCATGGTGTTACTATGAGCCATGGAATCATGCTATGAATCAATAATAAAATGAATAATCTTGATTGATTCCATTATACATAAGAATTGAGATGGAGGCAATATGATACTCCTGTGACTAGAACACCAAGTCTAGTAATTGATTGTGAGGGATAAGGATTGATAAGAATTATAAAAATATTTACTTACTTTTCTTTCTTTTGAATTTATTAAGTGACATGAAAATGTTATAATTAAACTTGTGAAATTATGGAGATGAATATACATACTTATGTAAATGTTATTATGATGATGATGAACTTATGTTATCAAATGTATGAAATGTTTATTAAGACTAAAAAAGAGTAAATCTAATCGATAAGATTATAATTGTTGTAACTCATTTGTTTTGGAATGTTTACTTACTAAATTTTAAACTCAACTTTCCACGCTTTTATATTATAGATTCGTAAGTCAATGCTTCACCACTACCACAATAAGCATAGATTTTTTAGGACTCTTATTCTCTCATGCTTGGATAACAGGCAAATAGATATTTTATTTGTAAATAGATGTGGTTTTTTAAGCTTTTCCTTAAAAGGCCTTGAGCTAGAATAAATAATTGATAGGTAGACATTATAAATGATAAATATATCATTATATAGGTGTTAGTTAGACTAACTTATTTTGAAAAAAGTTAGAAATTATAAGCAAGTCTAACTTTCTTTTTATTTGATTAAAATTATATTAAACTTTAGTATTTTGGAAATTAAATTGTTAGTATTGATTTAGCCCAAATTAATATTAGATATGTTATGTATACTTTACAAATAGGATAAGGTTGGTGGAAACCAATAAACCAAACTCCACCTCAATCAAGCCTTAAGGAGGCTAGTGATACTTATTTATTAAACAAACTTAACTTATTTAATTTTAATCTTGGCTTGTTGATTTATTAGGCTAGCCTATTTAAGCTAATATGTTACCATATTTTAATATTCTTAAATTAATTGATTAATTCTATTATAACTTATTACTCTTTTTTTATATTGTGCCTTGTTTTCTTTCTTTAACTTAACTATTAATCTTTCAAAAGTTTCAAAATTTGTAAGCAATAAAATTTAATATTTTAATTTTAAATAAATAATTATAATTTGTTATGTTGAATTATTAAAAATTCTATAAATATAAAGATAAAATTTTGTTTAATACACTTTTATTTAATAAAATTATTACTCTTTTTTTATTAAGAGACCTATTTATCGCATATATACTTAGACTTATAAGTTCATCATTGACTTATTTAGACTTCTAAAATTTTATAAATGAAGCAAGTTAGGTTGAAATTTTAGCTTACAAATAAATCATAAGACAGGCTCAAGCTAGAAAATTTTGAAATAAACTTGGCCTATTGATGTTAAAGCTTGACTTGATTTGATTTGTTTCCATCTTAACAAATGTCCTTTAAGCCATAGACCAAATATTACTTAATGTTACACACACACACACACACATAAACAAATTTTAAATCTAATATTTTTAATATACTACCTAAATTCTTCATCATTGCTCCACCACCGAATTGCACTTAATCTCATATATATCACATAAAGAATAATGGTGTACTTATTGTCTTTAAAAACTATAGATAATTCACAAATTAAATTAAAAACTTACAATTTACTCATCTTGCACAAAACTTCAAGTATGTTCAGCGTCTATCAGAAGAAGAAAGTTTAAAAGTTAATAAAATAAAATGGAAGGAAGATAAAGAAAGGCAATGTATAATTATGAATGGGATCAATTTCATCAATAATATTATTATGGAAAATTCAAAACAAGTCAAATCAATAATGGAATTCTTGATGAATAAGCTTGTTAACTAATTGCTTTTGATGTGGGTACACTACTATTGATTTGGCAACATCACCCTATTTGCATTGATTAAAATGGAAATTGATGTATATAATAGTGCAGTAACATTTTTATAAATAAATCCAACTTATGATATTAGTTTTATTAACAAGTTAATGTTATAAAGTCTTATTTTCTTATAGATGAAGGGTTTGATATAAACAAATTTAAGATGACAATTATACATTAAATCCACATTGAATATGCATACATATCGATTCTTAATTAACCATTATCTAAATAAGTACCATATTGAATACTAAACATTAGTAATATATTAAATTGATGTCTAAATGAATGCCAACCAGCAATTAATTTGTATTTATGATTTTATTGAAAATTATAAAGTTTTAGATGATCATTTTTCTTGGAAATTGATATGCAAATGTTTAATTAATGTTTATATTTATAGTGTTATTAAAACTATAAAGTTTGCTTGTATTTCAATGATCAATTCATTTAAAATGCACTATGATATTCACGAGGTAACACCTACAACTTTGATTGTAAAATAACCAATATCTAAATGTATGTCAACAGACTTAACTTAAAAAAAATTACTTTTAAAATATTAGTCATATGTTAATAACCAATATATAATATCCTGTATTTCTTATAAAATGTGCTCCATTATCTATTTGAAATATCTTTATGATGCCTTAGTCTCTATTATCCAATTCTAAAGTTTGGCTCTGATTTAATGATAACCCCATTTCTATCTCAAAAAACCTAATTGGAGGAGGTTGTAAATCTTGTTAAAAGACTTACCTTTTATTTGACATACCAAGTCAATGTGTGTCTTTTGATAAGATTTGCAACTTTCTCTAAATGAACTTCTTAAGATAGAAGGGAAAATTATCCTTAAATTCATTTCAAACTCTAACATTGGTAATAGGAGTAAATGTATTGTTAAGATCTTGAACATTAGCATTTGTTATTACTGAAATGGAAGCATCCTTCCACCCTAACTTCTCTATGAGGGTGATTAAAAGCTCTTTTCTCAACATTACCAAGCTATATTATATCATTAGCCTTTGGAGTCAAGCATAGAGAATATTTAACAAGAAAGAATTAGCAATGAGAAACATGTTGAAGATAATTAACGCATTTATTGTTGCTAAAATGGGACCTTTCCTCCACCTTGGTTTCTTTTTAGTAATACCAAGTTATAAAAACCAATTATTTATTGTATTAGTTGCTAATATAATGAAAAGTTAACTATCTATTGTATTTTGTCGATATAATGATATGAAGAAGTTTATGAAAATAAATAAAATTACAATTTCTTATATGTATTTCTCCTCTCATATATTTTTTATCTTAAATTCATAATTTTCTACGTTTGGATAGCTTTCTATTTTTAAATATATGTTAATTTTAATGCATAATAGGTTAAAAATATTACTCATTCTCTTTAAAATATTTTAAAATAACTATTTGAAATAGGTTACGAAGATTTTAATATATCAATTTATTCTATATATTAATGTGTAAAGAATAAAATATTTTACTAAGAATAAAATACTTTATTATAATGCAGAAAAGCCATGACAGTTTCTTTTAAAAACCCATGAATTAAATTATATTTCACACATTTAAAAAATTATTTTGCAATAAAAAACTATAAGACCACATTTGGTGTTTATGTTAAACCAATGTGGAGAGTATTATATAAAATAGCAGTTCTTTATTATTCAACATATCATATTCATCATTAAAAAATTTTACATTAAATGTTAAATATTAAATATCAATTTTTGTATACAACTAATGTAGAATATATAATGATATTATTTTACTTTTAAATAATTCACTAAAATAAGAGTAGGAGTTAAAATAGATAGTAATCTTTAACTTGGTGTCGAATAGCAAAGTGTAGAGTTCTTTAATCTTCCTCTCAAAATTCATTCTACCTTAAGGAGATATTCCTACCAAAGTTTAGAAAAAATCACATTCAACTTCCTTGTTGTCCCCCAGCTCACTAAAGTTCTTTTGATTATATTAAGGTGTGTACATAATGCTCATTTTTCTTCTAATCTAAGGAAGAACCCTATAATGTTATGATTGTGTAATTTTTATATCGAAATAGATTCTATGTGTTTATTTTTTTTAGGGTTTTAGATGAACTAGATATTTATATATGTTTAGTAACTTCATTAAAACTCTTATTTTATTCATATATATACGTGTATTCTTTGATATGTGAATTTTTATGTATTTGTTACTTTTCTACTTCAAATTAAGTGATCATGGATTATGGATGGATATCTACTAATTGTCTGGCCTTTAAATATGCCAAAGGGATTAACAAGTTTATTAGATTTGTTATAGGCATAGAAAAAAAGGAGGTGATTGGTAATAAGCTTATATTGTGTTCTTGTAAGGAATGTATCTATGTTAGGATGCTTAATCCAATAGAGATAAGAGTGCATCTATTTTTCAATGACATTAACCAAAGGGTATAAGCAATGGATATAGCACATAAAATATGAGTTATTTAGTTTGTCTTGTACTTCCGAGATATGGGAATGGATAATTAGTTAGAAGATATGGTTTATAATATTGAAAATAATTTCACTAAGTGCTCTCATGTCCTTCATAAGTTATTGAATAATGCATAGAAACTTTTGTATTTGATTTGTACCAAATTTACATAATTATTTATTATGCTAAAATTATTCAACCTAAAAGTAAGGAATAGTTAAGGTGACAATAGCTTCACGGTATTACTATAACTATTAAAAAAATTATTCTCAAAGATAATAAGCTACTAGATCATACTTATAAGGCTAAGAAAGTCATATGCCTAATAGGCATAGAGTATAAAAATATTTATGCTTATCCTAATGATTACATATTGTATCAAAATGAGAATAAAGATTTAAAAAAGTGTTTAAAATATAAAGTACCATATTACAAACTGAAGAAGAATGATGGCATTAATATTAAACAGGCTCCAACTAAGGTGTTGTGTTATATTCCAATAACATCATGGTTTAATTTTTACTAATGGAAAGAATGTTAAGAACTTCACATGGTATACAAATCGAATATTATCTAATGATAAGCTTCAGTATCCAATTTATTCTTCTTAATGACGAATAGCTGATACATTTTTTCTTACATTTGGTAATGAGCCAAGAAAGCTTTAACCTATACTTTGCATCAATGGAATGAACTCTTATAATAACATAAGTAGTAAACACAACACATAGCCTATTATGTTAGTGATCTACAATCTACTTTGTTAGTTGTGTAAAAGCAGAAGTATATCATGTTATCCTTATTAATTTTAAGGCAAAAATAACTAAGAAATGACATAGGTGCCTTTTTGGCACTGCTTAGTAATGACTTAAAAATAATGTAGGAAGAAAATATCTCAATATCTTATGCCTATCATGAGGAGCCATTCATTTTGCATGTCATGCTTTTTTGTATAATCAATTTCCTAATATATAGGAACTTGTCTAGCTATAGCATTAAAAGGCATAAAGTATACCCTATTTATAAAAAATAGTACTTATTTTTCTTAACTAAAACATGATAGAAGATGGTGTATTTCTGTTATTGGAGATTTTTGCACCGTTGCCATTAAAATCACAAGTTAAGAAAAGCTTTCAATAGATCATTGAAAAAAGCAACAGTAACAACTCCAACTCCCTTAATTAGCAATCAAGTATAGATGAATATGTATAATTGAATTTTTAGAAGTAATAATTATTTTGTTACTGATAACTAAATAATGTCTTTAATTTATTAATTATATGTAATTCTGTATTTCATGTTTATGAATGAGTTAAAAATCTCAATGTCATTCCTTGCAAGACCTATAAGCTTGCAAATAAGAATGATCCATAAAAGAAAAGGTTTATATATTTCAATCTTCTATATTGGGAAAATCTTACTTAAGACACGATATCAATATCTTACAAGTGAAGAAAAATTTTTTTAATAGTCTTTTGTTAAACATATTGAGAAAGACCAAAGATAGAGTTAAATCTAGGTTAAACTTCATTGAAATATCCATTCAAAAAGAATTAGCACTAGTAAAAAAAGGTCAACGTACAAATCTTTCACTAACTTGCCACACTCTTTCTATAAATAAGAAAATAAGTCTTGCAAGTGTTTACTTAGTGTTAAAGGGCTACAAGGATATTTTTCAAAAATTAATAGTTCAGTCTCAATGAAAGCCTTAAAGTTAGTCAATTTGAAGTCTCATGATTGCTATGCTTTAATGCAGCAACTGTTACTACTGGTTATTTGATCGATCTTGCCTAAATATGATAGACATGCTATCACTAAACTTTATTTCTTCTTTAGTATAATATGTAGCAAAGTCATTAATCTTGAGAAGTTAGATGACTTGTAAAGACAAGTTATGGTTACATTATGTCAACTGAAGATATACTTCCCATCTTTATTCTTTGATATCATAGTGTATCTAAATTGCCTATTTGGTAAAAGAGATAAACTATTTAGGTCAGTTTACTTGAGGTGGTGTACCCTTTTAAGCAATATATAAAAGTCTTGAATGGATATGTGAAGAATAGACATTAACCAAAATGATGCATTGTCATAAGCTATATTTTTTATAAGATCAAGTTCTATATTGATTACCTATCAAATACAGACATGATCAAACTTATAAAGTCTCATCACAAAAGTAGAATTGCAAGTAAAGACATATTGAGTACTTGAATAATGAGCATAAGCCCTGAAATATGTACATAAGTTCACCTTTATATTTTGTATAATATTGATAAAGTTTAACCTTATATGAATGAATGTATGACCCTTCTAATAGGACAACATCGCATAAGGAATGATCAATGTATCCAGGCTAAACATAATTAATCATTGATTAGTTGGTTTGAAAATTGAGTTCGTTATCAGATAGCACAAGTACCACCATTAGATGGTGGGTGTAAAGCCCATACATGGAGATCATCTCTTATTGTGGGTATGACATCAATAGGTATTCCTTTTATATAAAAGGATAGGATAAGAGAAGCATTATGTAGAATAATAGGGTTACTTTAGTGGTCTAAGATATACAGATGAGTAATTCTAAAGATAGGAACCTTATCTATACCTATATATCATACGAGGTCATTGAAAACATTTAGAATCTTGACTACATTATGTTCAAGGAGCTTGTGTTTTGATATAAATAGATTAAGAATAATAATGACATCAAAGTTGATAAGTTAGAATTCATGCCAGTGAATTTTAACAAAGAAGGCCATAAAAAGAGTTGTTTATAATGGCATCCTAAGCAAAATAAGTTTTATATGTTACAAACTCATCTAATTATAAATGTTGTATAGCTTTACCAAACAAATTGTTGGTAATGAGTTCGAATAAGACTTAGGGATGATAATGAGTAAACTCTTTCTTTCTCCATAGGAATACTTTTGATGGATGACGAAAGTAATATGAAAGAGTTCTACTACAAGATGATTATGCTGAGAGGACATTGGTTTAGTATCCTCTTAGACATGTTATGAAAAATTAAAGGTAATTGTATTCATATTTTTCATGCACATATTGTATGTCTTATAGTTAATATTTCTGAATTATTAATTAGTTTCTAATACATGTTTATAATAGGTGGTATTTCTATATGATAAATAGTATTTTTATAATAATACTGCTTGAATAATAATATGATGACAAAATTTTATAATTAGGTTTAGATACAATTCTTAGTGTAATGGGATATAGGTGAATGTAGATTAAAAAAATTAATAAATAACATCATCAATTATAGAAGATTATCATCTTTATTATGAGAAATGACATTGGTTATTTAAAACAATTGACATTATAGATTATATTTATTTTATGTTTGAATGTCAATTTTCAATGGTGTTTGACAACCAAATGTATTCCACATCAATTAATTATAGTAATTACATTAGTTATGCACTGACATTGTTACTTATATTTCACATGGTTCGAAACTAATATTGAATATATTGTATTTACAATGATGCTTATTTATAAGTTGGGTAGGAACCAATATTAAAGTTCTAAACTACCAATGTTGAAGGGGTATTCTGTAGTAATGGTATTTATAAAATGCATTAGATGTTTGCATTAGCTCAACCATGATCTGTCTGTTATGTGCTTGGTTGTGGATTTAGCTCCTAAACCTCAAACTCTCCTCAATTCAATTTATTCTCTGTGTTATTCTTAAGCTTGTTCTAAGTTAAAAGAATGGGTGACGATGAAGAAATAGAAAACCAAAGCAAAGAAAAGATCAGATTATCAATTCCATTGCTGCTATTCCAAACGCCATCAAAGAAAGCTTTGGGAGGGAAAGAGGGCGATTAAGTTAAGTCATTTAGAGACAAAAATAAATAAAATAAAAGAATTATTTTAGTGAAATGGTGAGCTTAATGACGAATGGCGCAAATTTATTATAAAGAATAAATAGTGGAGATTTTATAAATTATGGGAATGCATCCCAATCCAGGGATTACCCGTCTCCTTATTTATATATTTACAAAATTTTTCAAAATTTCTCAAATTGAAAAAAATACAAAATATTAAATAATTGAAGATGCTAGAGGAGTAAAATAATTAATCATAAGCTTTTAATTTCCTTCCATCTGAATCAAAGCTTAAAAATAAATTTGTATATGGCACTCCATTTTTAAACTCCAATCGCTTTATTTTCCTTGATCTAAAGATAGCATAAAGAAAATTTTCGCGTTATTTATCTATGATATAACTACTCATAATTTTTTGCTTAAAAAATCATCGTCATCGTCTTGAATCTTTTCCATTAGAGCCAAATCATTTTTTTTTTTTTTTAGAGAGATCAAGATGAGTACAACATTATGAACATGATCAGTGGTATTTCAAACCAAAATTATATGTTCTTAAATTTATTATTCATTGGCTTCTACTAGTATGATTTTGTAATTTTAACGGAAGAATAAAAAAAATATGTAGCAAATGTAAGCAGAGTAAATAAAAAAATTCATATATATGCAACAGAATTAATTTAAATACCTCTAGCCATTATTGATCAAGTATTGTTACTTAATAATTGTGAAAATCTTCCAAAATCTTACTGTCTTTTTTTCGATTGCAGGCAATTAACTTATCACAAGCTACATATTTATAGGCTAGGCTAGAAACCATTTTTTCTAAAGTCATATCTTATCAATTTCATATCAAACCATGAAGAAGCAATGTAATTTTAGAGGGATATGATTAGATTTTATTCTTTAGTTTTTATCACGTACATGTACATACGTTTATTAAATTAATTGTACATGTATTATTAACATGTATATACATGTATCCTTAAGTACTTGAATGTGGGAGATACATGTATATAAACGTTATTAAGATATGGGTCACGTTAAGTTAATCACGACGTGCTCCTGCTCGATCTATATGACATAAGACTTTATCAGTGAAAACTATGATTGGATAAAACTATTCAAGTTAGTTCTAGTCTTGAAAAGGGACTGGAAATAAAGAGATTAAACATGAACCATAACGGTTGTACCTCTACGAAGACAAAAGACTTTCTTCCATTAATTGCAATGCAAAATACTCTTCACGGTGAGTACTTTATGAGCTTGTACCGAATGAATAAACTTCTCATAAGTCCTTCAGGACCTACTTCACATATACCCTCATGTGCACAGGAAAAGTATGACTTTTATTTCTAAAATAAAGGTAAGTCCTTATAATGAGGCATGATTACACATAAAAATGAGCCGATAAAATGAACTAACAGGCCTCATTCGATTCACATGGCTCTTTTATTTCTAAGAAAAAGAAAAGTACTTACAATAAGGCATGATTACACGTTAAATGAATTAATACGTCTCATACGATCCACATGACTCTTCTACTAATTAGTCGGCAATCTTTTGGTTCTAGGATCAGCAACCATTAGTTCCGTATGATATGTTGAACATCAGCCTTATACTTTTGAATATGACTTCTTACAGCAAGATACTTTATATTAATGTGCTTGCTACGACTTCTACTCTTGTTATTCTTAGAAAAGAATATTGCAATAAAATTGTTACATTAAATCTTTATAGTCCTTCATTAGAATTGACAACTTGAATCCCGGAGATAAAATTTCTCAACTATAATGCTTGTGATGTGGCATTATAGCATGCTAGTAAAATATATTCATCATAAAGGACTAAGAAAATGAATTTACTCCCACTAATTATAAGGTATACACATTTATCCACAATGTTTCTAATAAACCCAATGGAAATGATAATATCATGAAATTTTGTATACTATTAGTTTCATGTTAATTTGAAATGAATCCTTCACTAATTATAAGGTATACACATTGATCCACAATGTTTCTAGTAAACCCAATGGAAATGATAATATCATGAAATTTTGTATACTATTAGTTTCATGTTAATTTGAAATGAATCCTTCTTTAATACGGGAGAGAATTTTTCATGGTAATCTATGCTTTCCTTTTTAAGAAATTCCTTGACTTTAAGTCTAGTTTTATTGTGTTCAATATTACTGGAGTAATATTTTTTAATCTTAAAGAGCCATTTACAATCAATTAGGGACGGATTCGCATTATCATTGTAAGGCAATTGCTCCACCCCAAAAAAATATTACATACGCATATATATTAATTATAACTATTATCTCCACAATTTATATAATATCACCTCCTATAAATTTGTTTTATTGGTTAAACAAGGAAGATTGTACTTTAAACAAAGATAAAAATATATAAAATCTAACTTGTTATACATATTAATACATACAAATGAAAAAATTATTTACAATATTAATTTTTCTTTCATTCAAAAATAATTTTCTTGTTATAAATGTCGATTTTATTTTTAAAACTGTTCTCTAATGTGTAACTTAAAAATAAGAAAATAAAAATAACTTTTTTGTTATTTTTTGAACTTATTTTCTTGTTATAAATGTCGATTTTATAATTAAATAAAAAAATTATTTACAATATTAATTTTTCTTTCATTCAAAAATAATTTTTAAAAATAATTTTTAAGAATAATTTTTAAAAACACCAAAACAAAAACATATCCAAACACATCCTATGTTTCGATATGTTTTTAAGAATAATTTGTAAATAAGCCACTAAGAATTACTCATCCCTCTTTAGCAAAAATGTAAAAGCCAAACTATCTAACCTTGTTTTGGTGCTATCCTTCTATTTAGTTTTGCAAACCAATAAACCCAATGACAACACATTCTTTTATAGGAAAAATCAAAGTTTATCTCGTTAAGTTACAAACAAACGTAACATCAATGATAATTAGTATGCAAGTAAATGACACATTAGCAAGTAACAACAAAAGAATTAATAATGAATTAGCATGTGTGATCAAATAATCATGAAGGTTGGCACCTTCAAAAAGTAACAAATTAAGATTACTATAAGATAGAATACCAAAAGAAAAATATGAATGATTAATTAATTAGTCAATGATCGGCAACCAAAAAGAAAACAATTATATCAATTTTTGCTACTTTGGAACACTAAAGAGATGCACATACAAACTAAGCAAGTGAAAGGATAGATTTGAATTCTCTCCTTCCCATATCCTCTCACCAATACAAGAGGCTAAGATTTTTGGGCCAAATGAGGCAATGAGAATAACATTGTTGGTAGTAATATAGACTAACAAGAATATGACAACAAAACATTAAAAATAAATGCTAAAAAAAAGTGAGTAAATTTTTTTGAACTTGATAGAGCTATATAATTGACTCAACATTTCCTCCTTAATCTTTTCAACTTAGCAAAGTATCACAAGTTGACCTTGTGCAGCAATTGACCAACCAAGCAAGCTCTATTTAGAAGGAAACTTGGTAAATAATTCAAGCTTAGGATGGAAGTTTCGTAGTTCAAATTTGGGATCATTCTGACTTGTGTACTATTCTTCAAATTTTTCCCTATTTTGGGCTTTTTCTTATGTTTTTTATCAAGATAACTTGTCCAATGTGAATAGCAAAGCAAATGGTTATGATTATTGGATTTTTATCTTTCTATCAGTATATTTTGGTAAGAAAACTCCATTCAAAGTATGATGAAAAGGCCTTGTGACAATTCAAAAAAAGCATATTAACTTTTGTCAAGAGAGCTTTTACTCAAAGTGCTTTTAAAAGTGAAGTGTCTAGTTGCCTTAATGGTCACTTAACACTAGTCTAAGGGTTAGAGTATGCAGCTTGTGCCTCCCTTATACATTTTCAATACTAAAATAAAAGATTATATAAATAATAGAAATAACCCCTCTTTAATTTATGATTTCTTAAATTTTAGCCTATTTTGGTTGTGTTTACCTATATTTGTCCACATTGCATATTTTACACTTATACACTTCATGCTTATCTTTAATATGCTTTTTGTTGTATGTTGTGCTTTCATTGTGTTTACTTATGTGTGTTTTAGTTATCTTGATTGTTTGTCTTTCACTATATTCTTTAATATTTTGTTGCTCGATACAATTGCCTTTTTGGATATTGTGAAATTAATCCTTGATTAGCTTATTTTTAGTTGGTCAATAGTAAGCATTGCACGATCTAGTAAGTAAAGTTGTTAACTCATGACATTTAGTATCAAAGTGAATTTTGACTAGATTTGGAAATAATTTCGAATTTGTTAGGAGATTCAAAAAGTAATAGTAATCATGTCGAGTACTTTATACATAGTTAAACTAGAAAATCGAATAAGATAAATGGATAAGTTATATAAAACTATTGAAGAGATGCAATATCATAATATTCTTAAGCTCGTTACAAGGACTAGGGAATGAGAAGGAGTTTCCATTGGACTTGTAGCTATGAAATTTTATTTAGGCATCAATCAAACGTCCTTAAGTGCCACTCTACTCTTGAAGGCAACTTGGGAGACATTGTTAGAGATCTAGAAGCTGAGTTAGTTTATGTGATGGACTAACTTAAAGTACTTATAAAAGTTTTAGGGAATCAAAGCCTTAACCATGGACTACTAAAATACAGGCATACAAGAGTGCTAAACCTCACTTTTTAAGGGTGTACGAGATGCAAAAGAGTTAGAGAACTTTCTCTTTAACATGGAATAATATTTTTTAAGCTATCAAACCAAATTTAAAGAAAGCTATCGTTGTAATTGCAACTATATACTTAATTAATGATACAAAGCTTTGGTGGTGAATAAAATACAAAGATATTTTGGCAGGTCGATGCACTATCAATATATGGAAAGACTTGAAAAAAGAGCTTAAGCCCTAATTTTTCCCAAAGAATGTAGACTACATAGCTTAACGCCAACTCCTTAATCTTAAATAGATTAATGCCATTCATGAATATATGAAGAAGCTTTCTCACTTGATGTTGGACATTCGTGATATGTCATAAAAAAATAAGATATTTTTCTTTCTTAAAAATTTCAAACCATAAGTAAGCATTAAGCTCCAAAGACAATGAGTATAGGAATTGCCTATTGCTTTGGTTATTGTTACACATTTAATTGATTGCCACATCCAAAACCCTGGTAAGAAGTTCTAAACAAATAGTGGATCTTCTTCTAGTAGAAGCAAAAGATAATTAAACAATTCTAGTAAAGGCAAAAATGGGGGAGGAGATAACAGGAAAGGACTCAATAATACAAGCTTAGCATCATTTTAAAATGCTACTAACATTAGAAGAAAGAGACCTTTAACCTATTTCTATGTAAAGGTTTGTATAAAGTAACTAATTGCCTATAGAAAAACTAGCCTCAACACTATGTAAGTCTTAACAAAAGATTGAGATAATAAAGAAGAAGATTATAATAGCAAAAAGGACGTGGCTTCGAGAATGGGCATATTGCAAATTGTTAACACACTAAAGAAGCAAGTTAAAGAGGGAAAAAATAATCTAAGTCATAGCTTCATGTATATGAATGAAGGCCACCACTAGCATAATAGTGGATATTAGTGCCACTCATAATTTTATCTTTAAAGTGGAAGCCAAAAAGCTTAGTTTGAAGTTAGAAAATTACTCAAGCAGTATAAAAGCAGTTAATTTCAAGGTTTTCACCACAATGAAAATGGCAAGACAAGCAATTGTGAAGTTTAGATCATGGTAAGGAAGAATAAATTTTATGGTTGCTCATATGGATAACTTTAATGTAATGTTGGGGATAAAGTTCCTCCTAACATACTAAGTCATACTAGTTCCTACAACAAATTGCCTTTTATTAATGGGAAATAGCCTATGTATGGTACTAATCCAAATTAAACAACTTGAAAAGATAAAAAAAAATTTCAGTTATGCAATTTAAGAAAAGTTTAAAATAAAAAGACCTATCATTTTTAACAATAAATATTGGGGACAAGGAAAATAGGAAGGGAGAAATAATGCCTAAAGAAATTCAGGGCATGTTAAAAATGTGTGAAGATGTTATGCTCGATAAATTACCTCTGCGCCTTCCTCCTTAATGGAAGATTGATCACCAAATTAAGTTATTATCAAGTGTGAAACCCCTTATAAAGGGACTTTATAAAATGGCTCCTCCTAAATTGGTTGAGCTATGAAAGCAATTGAATAAGCTTCTAGATGTAGGGTTCATTTGACCATCTAAAGCATCACTTGGAACACCATTGTTACTTTAGAAGAAACATTGTCACGATCCAAACCCAATCATGATTGGCATGGATCCAAATACTCGGTATCCACCAATCTTACCACTAGTTCCACTAGTTCTCCCCAATGGAAAGCTACCTATTTCCATGAGAACTCAAATCATACTATAAATTTTTGTTAAAAAATGGATAGAATTTCCTCTATTTTTTGAATATTTCCAAAGACCACTTATCCTAAATCATAAAACTTATATATTCTCATATATGATAACATGTTCACCATACACAATAGTACACACCCTCACTATATATATCCTGAACTTAATCTTATTCCAACTGTCAGAATCTTTCCACCAAACCATCTTTGATTCTCCATGAATATAATATAGCTCAAGCATTCTTATCTGAACTTGAAAACATTAAAAAATAAATAAAATAAGTTACAAGAACTCAGTGAGCATATATCCACCACCACTGCCTCAATTAAGTTATATATTAGAAGTTTAAATGTTCATTAAGTATTTGACATAAGGGCAAATATAATTTATACTCCCTGAGTTTTTAGGACATATAGAATCAAACCTTGGATTGAGTATTCACTTGCACACAAATTAGATTTTATAATTCTCATCACATGTCCTAATATCTTAACCATTCACTAACACGTAGTATCATCATCATATCATGCACACCCATTTCGAGTGATTATCATATTCACAAATAGCCATAATGGCTTAATTACAATTGCATCATCATAATCGCATCAATTAGAGATATTCAATCACAAACAAGTTTTTATGTCACATCACAATGGCATATTAATCATAATAAAAACACATGTATCCATCTTTTATCTCTCGGTTCAACCTTATACCCTCTACAAACTTTTCATCCTTATCCCTTTAAGATCTACCTTATACCCTTCACAAGCTGCCGCCAAGAAATTTTCATTTGGCTTTTACATCATCGCCCCATGACAATTCTTATTTCAAATGCCACTCATGGCATATTTCACATCATAATATGCATACCAGAGTTTAACTCTACAAATTACAAGATTCATTGCAGTATCAATGCAAAGTAATCATTCTATTCTCATCAGGCCAATCAAAATACACGACACGATATATATATTAATACCACTATGTTATTTTGCACAGTTGTAAGAATTAATCCATGTTCAGTCAATATCATACAATTTCATAGTTTGCTATGCTAGTAGAGATTAATGAGTAAGAATGTAAAACTAATTATAATATGAATATCATTTGTCATGACATTCCCATCATATCAATCAACAGTTGATAAGATCATCCATATGCCTTACAAACTTGTCATTCTCTCCAATAGATAATCATTAACTTATCATAAGTATCATTTTTTAATTTCTCATACGTAACCACCTAATTGATTTATCGCACATATTACAATTCACAATTACATTATTTTAAGATTCATTAGTGAGCAAATATATGGTCTTTATCATTTATAATAAGGATCATAAGTGATGACATTTAAATATTTTAATATTTAAAACATTAAAATTAAAGTAAGATATATATTCACTTAGCAACATCCACTCATTTTGAAGATTTTTTAATACCTCGCTTCATCTTCTATTCTTTCTATTCCACAATTTATAATAATACTTCATAAATATAGGGTAACTTCTTATATTCTTTTGAGTATTACCATTCTAACTTTATTTTATAATCATATTTTCATTCAAATTCATCGACTTCTTATATTCCCTAATGGGAACTTATAAAATCAAAACATCACATTTTAAAAATCTACTTAAGTTAACTTTAAGTATTAAGATATTAACTTCTACAACACAAATATACTATGAGCATACTAATTTAATATTTTAGCACCTTAGATCATTACTGTATTAGTATCACATCAATTACTCAAGTAAGATGATAATATAAGATTTTCAAACCAAGTATGAAATAGTTAAAATATTATGGCATTATACCTTAAGCATATCCTAACTATGTTACTTTATAAAACCATACATTCACTTTTCAATATTTCTATATTTACATCAAAAAATTTAAATTTTGTACATTCCAAAGACCCTCCAACACCTAAAAATATATGATGACATATAGTATAACCACTTTAATCATGTTAGTTTAACCTTTTTGATCACATAAAGTCCCACTTTCCCAAGCCATCATCCTTTATTCAAAATCTACATACATGGGATCTTTTGGATCCAACTTGAATCTTTCAAAATATTAAGATATAACACTTCATATTTACTATAATTCTATTATTTCAACAAATTATGCCATGAAACTTTTACTTTTCAAGCAATTATCACATATTCCTGCTATACTTGAAAATGGGTTTCCTATAATCAAGTTGAAATCACTCCAAATGTAAAAGCATAACACTTTGTAATTATTCTAATAATAGCATTTTAGCATCATATAGCATAAATTCCATATTTTAGTAATACACACACACATATAAAGAACCACCATACATTTCAAATATACATTTATAGGTTTTTTTGTTTATTAATCATCAAAATCTCAAAAATCAAAAGGGATCTTGGTTTAAAGCTATTCATCGTCGTCGGGAAGTGTCATCAACAGGGTGTCGTTGTCAGAAAACACAGCAAACCATTGAGATTTTAAGGAACCCAGTAGCATTGTTGACGTCTTCCTCGGCTCCAACAACTACTCCTTGCGATAGCATCCTATCGTGGCTGTAAACAAGGAAGAGGCATATGAGGAAGCCTATGAGAGCTCGCTGGAAATAAGAGCTCATTATCCCTACTGCCATAACTTACAACTCTCCAAGTGACGATACCTAGCCCAATGTTGGCAAAGAGTGGTCCACATCTGTAGCTTTGAAGCTGATAATGAAGCTACTAGAAACAGCACATGACATAGGAAGCGTACAAAGGAGAAGAGAGAGAGAGAGATCAAGTGGGAAGGAAAAGAGATACGAAAAAGGAAATATAAATGATCCTTGGGTTACGATTTGACAGTTCTCGTACCACATAAGCCCACCCTCTCTTTTTTTTTTAAATCTTATCCTTTCATCTAAGTGAAAACTCATCTTTGTCGTCCATTTAATTTAAAACTTACTTTCTTAAGGATCCTTTCAAATCTCATTTAAAGTTCCAAGAATTTAGATAACACCTCCCTTGAATAAAATCATAGTAATGTTTGCTTAATCAAAATTTAAATATTCTTATCTTACCTTAATATAAGTAAATATAATTTAACCAATAAAAATAAATATTCTAGATTATTTAAAATAATAAAATTTAAATATTATTCCTAGGATATTACAAATTGTAAGTGGACTATTAGACCTTGAACAAGATTATAGTGCAGAACAAGTACCTAATCCATTTAGTGTAAGATTTGTTTGACTAGATAAATTGTATTTATTACTTCACTAAGTTAGACCTAAGATTAGGATAATATTAAGTGAGGACAACCAAAAAGATATAGTGAAGACCACTTGCATCACTCATTATAGGACTTTTAAATTTCTAATAATGCCCTTCAGGTTGACTAATATCCTGACTATATTTTGCACTCTTATAAATTAAGTGTTCTAAGACTTTTTGAATAAATTTGTGATAGTTTACTTGGATGACATTGTTATATTTAGTTCCATACTAGAAGACTACATTGCATATATGTGATTAGTGTTTAAAAGATTAACACAACATTAGTTATATGTGAAAAAAGAGAAATAATCCTTTACTTATGAATACATAAAGTTACGAATACATTAAGTTACTTAAGCATATCGTTTAATGGAATCTACATGGATATGGAGAAAGGGAAACCTATCCAAAAATGGAAAGTTCTCATGAAGTTGACTAAGTTAAGATCCTTTTTTAGGCTTACTAAATATTACAGTTAATTTATATAGGGATAATCCAAAAGGATAACTCTATTAACAGACCTTCTCATGAAAGATATAGCTTGAAAGTAGATTGAGAAGTGCTAAGCCATACTCTAAGATTTAAAATGGGCAATGATGATAGACCTTGTGCTTGCTTTACCTAATATATCCAAGCCCTTTAAAGTTTAGATAAATGCTTTAGATTTTGCATTAGGTGGAGTCCTACTTTAAAAGGGCTATCTTGTTGCCTATAAAAGTCACAAGCTATCAAAAGTTAAATGAAGTTATACAACATAGGAGAAGGAAATGCCAGCAATTATTCATTACCTAAGGGTATAGAGAAATTATTGCTTAAGTTGAAATTTATGGTAAAAATGGATAACTTTATAGTTAGCCATTTTTTCACTTAACTAAAGTTAACCCTGAAGTAAGGTCATTGGCAAGAGTTTCTAGTGAAATTTAATTTCAAATTCAAATATAAGGTGAGACAAACCAATTAAGTGATAAATGCCTTCGATCAAAAAATAGTGCTTGTAGCAATGACGTAGATAGCTATGTCATTTTAACTATGTAAAAGCATATAAAAGAAAATCTCACCAAAGATCCAATGGCCTAAGTGATTATGAAACTTGCTAAAGGCAAGACTCATTAATTTTAGGTAGAAGATAATCCATTGTGAATGAAAAGGAGAAGACTTTTTGTTCCCAAAGCTAGCAACTTAAGGAAGGTACTTTTGAAGGAGTGTCATGATACTTTATGAGTAGGTCATCCAAGTTAGTAGAAAATGTACACTTTGCTAAAGTAAGGTTATTATTGGCCACAAATGCAAAATAATCTAGTTAATTACACAAAAACTTATTTCATTTGCTAACAAAATAAAGTCATTCAAGATAAAGCTACAGGACTTCTAGAGCTATTGCATGTGCCTAGCAGACCTTAGGAAAACATGTCACTGAACTTATTTCTAACTTTCCTAAAGTAGGAGAGATATATCTACTATCTGGGTGGTAATAGATAACTTTTTGAAGTATGGGATCTTCATTCCTACTCCAAAGTATTTCTCAATAATGGAGACATCTTGATTGCTCTTTAAATTGATAGTAAAGTATTAAGGAATGCCCCAAAATATTATAAATGACCAAGACAGTTGATTCATAGAGACCTTCTGGTCATAACTTTTCAATATTTTTGAGTTATAACTTAGTTTCTTATCTAACTATCCCCCTCAAAGTGATGGTCAGATTGAGATATTCAATAGCCTACTAAAAAAGTACTTAAGGTATTTTATTAGTGCAAATCAAAACAATTAGTCATAACTTTTAGGTGTTGTATAATTTTATTTCAATTTTTAAAAGAGTTTTGTTATTAACAAAAGTTCATTTAAGATTGTTATAGGTCAATCGCCACTCTTACCCTATATTATGTCTAAGGTGTATAAAGGATTGAATTCTAGTGCACACCATTTCACTAAAAATTGGAAGATGAATATTGAAGCTACTTGAGCTTATTTGGAGAAAGCTTCAAAAATAATAAAAAGTGAGCAAATAAAGGGCATCAAGAATTAGAGTTCAAGATAAAAGATCTTTTCCTCATCAAACTATTACTAAAACAAAAAAGTATAAGGACAAAAAAAAAGTAGTTACTTTGCAAGTGTATAAGTCTAACTTAAATTATTGCAAAGGTTTGAAAGGTAGCATACAAGATTGATTTGCCTAAATGGCCGAAGATTCATCCAATCATTTATTTCAACAATTTAAAGCCATATTATCCAAATACTAAATATCCAACCTACAATTGGCCCACCCGATTAAAATTCAACCTTAGCAAGTAAAAGTTAAAAAGCATGAAGGAGATTCTAGCAAAATATGTAATAATTGTGACGAGACACCCTAGAAAGGAATTTTTGGTGAAATAGAAAGATATAGGATACAAGAAGATCAATTAGGAGAACAAAAAAGATTTGTTAGAGTTCAAGTAGTAGATTTAAGCCTTTCAAGCAGCAAAGTCTTTAGAAACGTCAACTAACTGAGCAGAGGAAAATATCACAAGTTGACCTTGTACACCAATTGACTAGGCAAGCAAGCTTTGTTTAGGAGGAAACTTGGCAAATATATCAAGCTTAGGATAAAGGTCTTGTGCCCAAATTTAATATCATTTCAACTTATGTACTATTTTCCAAATTTTCCTCATTTTAAAGATTTATCTAATGTGAGTAACAAAGCACATAACTATAATCCTTGAATTTTTATCTTTCCCACTCAAAGCATAGCAAAAAGGCTGTATAATAGCTTAGAAAAAAATATATTAGCTCCTATCGGGAAGGCTTTTAATCAAAATGCTCTTTAAGAAAGGAATATCCATAGCTTTAGTAATCACTTAACACTAGTCTAAAGGTTAAAGCATGTGGTTTATGCCTTATTTGCACACTTCTAACACTGTAATAAAAAGATTATGTAAATAATAAAAGTAACACTTCTTCAATTTGTGATGTCTTAAATTTTAGCTAATTTCAGCTACATTTGCTCACATTTATTTGCATTGCATATTTTGTACTTATGCACTTCATTCATATCTTTAATATGCTTTATGTTATGTGTTATGCTTTCATTGTCGCTATTTGTACGTGTTTAATTGCTTTGATTGTTTATCTTTTACTGCGTTATTTACTATCTTGCGACTCCATATAATTGCCTTTTTCAATATTGGGAGATTAATCTTTAGCTAGCTTGCTTTCAAGTGGTTGATAGCAAGTGTCACACAATCTAGCAAGTGAAGTTGTTAACTCGTGACACAAAAGACAACTACCTACTTAAACAATCAATCAAAAAATGTATTAAACATTTAAATAATGCCTAAACTATATGGATTTTTAAATTGGAAAATGTTGAAAATGAAAGCTTATAACAATTTCAACATAGCTATGAGCTTCTTAAAACATTCATTACAAAGTTCTCCTTCAAGATCAGTTAATCTTCAAGTCATTATATTCTTTTATTCTACAACTTATTAATCTATACTGTACATTAAGGAATAAGAATGCTAACAATATTGAAAATGTGATTCCATTATTAATGCATGGTTTAATCATTTCAACATATTAATTTCAACATCCACTATTCTTTAGACATAAACTAGAAATCTAATGGATTTATTTCATAAGCTGCCATCTTTTTACATTCTATCTAGGATAACCTAACTCTAATTCCAAGCATTAGATAGATTTCTATTTTGCAAATAGAACAATGAACTTAGTTATTAAAGATGTAAATGTATAGAATAACCACTACCCATGATTTATTTATTCCATAAATTAAATAAGAAACCAAATTAAGGACCAAAACCAAAGCTTTTTTAAAGGGATAATTACAATAAATTACATTTCCTATGCAAAAAAATAAAAATAAAAATTAGATGTCAAAAATAGGAAATAAGAAAGATTGCTTACTTTGATTGTTAATAAGGATGCATTATTGAATTGCATAAACAAAGTGGCCATGAATCCATCGCTTGAGAAAGCTGAAGTATATAAACTGGCTACTAAACATCATCTATAAAAACCTTAAAGAGAATCATAAGATTGATGTAAAAGAAAATGAGCATAAAAATAATAAAATACACACTGTTCTTAACTTTTCATTGCTAGATATTGATTGGCTTTCAACAAAGAGTAGCAATGGACAATTGTTTTGACATCTTAATAATAGTGGTGGAAGAATGGAGTGATGATGATTATAAATGTTGATGGAAGGTAGGTTAGAAACAAATGAGGGTTAGATGTTGGAGAAGAAATTAAGGCTTCTGAGATAAGATTAGGATTATGAAACAAGGAGTTCCCTATGTTTTTAAGCTAGGACTAAACTTCAAAATAAATTAAAGTGGCAAATTAACTGCAACTTGAGCCTCCTCAAATGCTTTCTCAAATCTGATACATTCCTATAGTATTTTAAATTTAAATCCATACTACAAAAAATGTTGATTTACATTGATTGATAAACATCAATTTATATTAATATTGATATTTATTAATTTATATTAATATTGACATTTATTTTAACATCATATTATTTTTAAAATTATATAAAAATTTAAGATAATGAATAAGAATATTCCTATGTTGGGTATAAATAACTAATGTCTAAACCTTGTGTAGAAACTTAGAATGTCAATTTTTTACTTTTATCATTTAAAAGATATTTGAAAATTTTCTCTAGGATAGCAAAATATAGTTTCAATGAACAAGATGTTAACTTTATTTAATAACTATCATCTACATGGTATTTCAAAAGTCACATTAAAAATTACAAATACATAGGACATTGATTTTAATTAATAACCATCATTTAAAAGGTATTTCAAAAAATTCATTGGAAACCATAAATGCATAAGACATCAAATTTATTTAATAACCAACATCTATTATTTTCTTATAAATTTTCATTTAAACTCTCTCTTTTCATATCAAGTATTTTTGACATCTCACTCTGTAATATTCTCTCAATAACTATCAACCAATCAATTATTTTCATCATTAAGGTATCCAATAAAATCTCATGATTAAAGTGGAGAAAATTAAGCAATAAATTAGACTTTGCATCAAGTATGATGATTTTAGTATATGATATTTCTACTATTCTCTTACTCTACATTCATTGAGAAAGTGTACAGTGAAAGAATCTTAACTTTCAATTCTCCCATTATATACTTTCTTCAATTTAATGATTAATATTATTGCCATTACATAATGTTTCATCAACTGTGGCAAAGTATAGTCAAATGAATGCATTGCAACTAAATTAAAATTGGGTAATTCTACCATACATTAAGTAAGACTCAATGTATGCATGAATTAATTTTATTAGTGAATTATGAACCATTAGATTTAATATCTTTTTTCTCAAAAAAATGTAAAAATTAATATGAACTATTAGATATTTGATATATGCATGAATTTAATGCATGGAAGAACTTATCTTAAAATTACAATGAATATGTTGTAACAAAGGAAAATGATTCTATTGGAGACATTCCTTTTTACATCAAGTTGATCCTAACAAAATGTACACTCACTTCTTGTTATGGTAGAAAATATTTTTAGTAAAAATATAATTATACATATTTAAAATAATAAAAAATGTTTAATATATTTCATGTTAAAAGTAGAAAAGTTGGTGGAGTTCAACTACCTCTTTTTCAAAAAAGAAGTTAAAATTTTTTATTACTATGATTCTAGGTATTATTTTCTTTTAGTAATAAAATATGGAGACAATATACCACGCATTCATCCATACAAGAACATTTGATATTTTCATATGAAAAATATTTTTCAAAAAATAAATGAATCTTAAGTGTCTTTTAAAAATGTTTCCAATATCACTTTGTAAATAAATACAAAGTAGGATGAGTACGAAAAGGAAATTTAAACAAATCGTAACAGTGATCTCCAGAATTCCCATTTCCAATGGATCTGAGATTTAAAAAATCTGGAAGATCGACCGCGGGAATAATTTATGCATAGAATCACATGTAGGCCAGGATGCAGCTCCAATTTTTCAATACAAATATAATCAGAAATGCTTAGTTTCTCTTGCATGAACCTCGTGTAAACTTGTTTAATACTGACGCATCTTATCAAACAAGTATCAACAAATAAATCCTTGAAGCTCTTGTGATCCTTTAGTTATTTATTTATTTATTTTCAATGGGACAATACATCCGAGAGAGCTGGATAAATTACTAAAAGAACATTCTTGATACTATGCTTTTGTTGTGGTTTTTTTTTTTTTTCTGTTTGAATTTTTTTATATTTATAAACTATTTTTAAAATTTTTAAAAACATTGTAGAAAATTTTTTAAGAAAAAAATATTTTATTTAATTATAAAAAAATATTAAAATTAAAAGAATAATTTAAGAAAATGTTTAAAAATTATTTTTATTTTTTTAATCTTCAAATTACATATTTAAAATTACAATTTTTAAAAACAAATTATAAAGATAATTATCAATTAAAAACTTCTATTTTTAAAAAATATAAAAATAAAAATTATTTTTAAAAATAATAAATAAACAAACATTTTATTTCTTCCTTACCCACTTCCTCCGTACTCCCTTAATCCCCTGCTCTCAATTTTTTCAACTTGAAAACTTTAATATTAAAAGTTGTTTGGATCATACCAAAATAAAGAAGATTATGTTAGAAATCAAACTTCTTAAAATACATATTTTTATGAGCTTTTAGAAAGTACTATTTAAAGCTATTTAATTAATTATAAAAGATCCTCATTGAATATTTTTTTTAACCTAAGGGAGTGTTGGGAAATATATCCATTTTTTAAACATATTAAACAATTAAAATAATCAAAATAGCATAATAATGTATGAGCGATTTTAACTTGAAAAAATTTTGAATTCTAAGTAAAAAAATTATGGCAAAAGATCTATTATATAGTCATATATTATAGAATAATATATGTAAAAAAATTTAAGAATAATTCCATAATTTTTTAATTTCTATTTTTACATCTTTTTCAAACTTCTATTAAAAATTTTTTATAACCACGCTCATGTGGTATATCTGTCACACTTTAAATTTTTAATTAGTATAAATATTTATAATTTAAAAATATTTATTTGATAAAAAATTTTATTTTTACTATAACATAAAATTCTAAATTAAATTAAAAAAATCATAATAAGGAATAACCACAAATTTAGACTAAACTCGAAAGGGCGGTAGATCCACCTAGCCTAATTAATGGGAAGCACAACTTCACGGCCGGAAAATCTCAATTCCTCTGTTCTGCTTCTCATGAGGTTACGTTTCTCGTATAACCTTAACCTTCTGTTAATTTGCAAATTTAAACCCCTCTCTCTCTCTCTCACACACACACGCGCGCGCGCAGCAAAGTCCGATTCTCTCCAAGAGGCTTGAGACGTGAGGGATTCAATAAGAGGAAGATTGAAAGAAAAAACCAGAGAGACGTGGTGGAGATTCCAGGAGAGGCGAGTAGGGGGAAAAACCCAGATCGAAACGTTGATGGAGACAGAAAGAAATATTAGCGTCGAGAAATAAAGTTGGTCTTTTCCTCTAGAGAAAAAAAAAAATTTCCAATAGATAGAAAGGTTGAGAATGCTAAGTTGCTAACTTAGTAACTTTCGTGCGAAGATATGAAGGTTAACAATTTTCTAACCAAATTAATTGACAACCACAATTTAAAATAATGTATTCAAAGATAGAAATGCCACATGCATATACAGATACTGACAATTGCGTATAGATCTTTGTGTTTATGCATAAATGTCAAACAATGGAGCAAGGGGTCCTCTCCTGACTCGTCATACACAGAGCAGTGGAGCCAGGATATTTACTGAAGGCACTCATTACTATAGGCCGATCTTTCGATTCAAATATTAAAAAAAATAAGACTACTCAACTTTGATATTTGATATTTTAATAATTAAATATTTATACAATTTTATATTATCTTTAAATACTACCACCCAAATATATATATGTTCATTTTATTAAGTAATTAATTAAATATAAATAATAAATTAATAATTATTTATTATTAATTATAATTAAAGAAAAATTAAATTAATTCATAATTAATTATCAAATAAAATAAATCTATACATTATTATTTCACGGTATTTGAGTGATAATATATAAAGGTGATATAGGATAGACTGTGCTTTAAGTAAATATTTCTCAAAGCTTGAATCTAAAATTGTGGACCTGCTATTTAAGTTTCTCATTATTATATCATATTTACCCCCTTTACCCCCCTTAAATGTAAGGTTGTCTCCATTTTCTTATTTCCTATCCTTATATTTTTAAGAAAACTATAAATAATTTAAAATAATTTACCAGTGATTTTGCCACTATAAACAATTTAAAATTTTTTATTTCAATTTATGCTTTTATTTGTTACTCAAATACTTGGAAGGAGTTGCAGAGTTCAACACTTGCAATAATCTCTTAATTTTGTCACTATTTTTTGTGTGTTTTTTTTATCATATTTAGAGAGTTGGTCTTTGAATTTTTCAATGGATTCCATTCTAGATTATATCATATAAAGGTATGATTTTGTTGCTTTTATTTGTTGTGTTTTTATTGATTTGATCACAATTTGCTAAAAAGAATGAACTTGTTACAATTTTAGTTAGCCTTCCATCTAATTTGTGTATTATTTTTTAGTGATTCTATCACATTTCAATTTATTTTTTGTTGTTGGCTCCCTATCTTTCCTTGTAGAAAAAGTGAATACTGAGATTCAAAAATCAAAGCCTTTTCCTTGAAAGTTGAAAGCTATGTTTGGTATATTTTAAAATTAGAATTTATTTTATTTTAAAATGAATTCTACTAAAAAATTATATTTGAATTTAAATTTTTTATATTTTATTTTATTTTAAAATATTATTTTATTCACAATATTGCCATTTTAAAATATCATGAAATTTGATAAAAATTTATTTCATTTCAAATGTAATATTTTTAATAAATAATTTTATTTTTAATTTTTCAAGTTATTAACAGTTATTTCTCTCTCTTTCTCTTTGAATTTTCTCTTTCTCACTCTTTTTAAGAATAATATTGTAAATATAAATATTTGAAATAAATTTTATAAGTTTTAATAAAGTTTCAAATAAAAGAATTCATTTTAAAGTGAAATAAAATTATATTTTATATAATTTATTTTAAACTAAAGAGTTCATTTAGAAATGAAATGAATATTTTTAAATAAAATAAAATTAATTCTATTTTTTAGTATACCAAGAGGGGAGATATTTTGGTCTAAGAGAAGCTTTATTGTCATTGGAATAAAGGAAAAGGGTACAATCTTAAAGGAGAAGAAGGAGGAGTACAACGGGTGGGGGAGGTTCTCAAAGAGCAAAATTTCCTTTGAGAAAGTTAAATAATTTTTTCTATAATTTTTTCACTTCTACTTTATTATTTGTTTCAATGTTTTGGTAGTTTTTGTAATTATATTTTCTTTATTTCTTGTTTGTAATTTTTCTTCGGTGTTTTATTGGTGTTTCTATGATGACTATTATGTTACTTTGAATAAATGTTGAAATAAAATACCCTTATAGAATTATTAGATTTATAGTTCAATTTTTTAGTTTTAGTAATCAATTGATTTGTTATTAGTTTTGACATTCTTATTCTAGTATCCGATGAATTGGTGAATTTATGTTATTATCTTGATGATTTCATTTTCGGGGAAAATACAACAAATTGGTAATTTGATTTTGTTATATATTTATATTTTATGGATTTTAACACTTTTATTTTTTATGAATTATCCTTATAAAATCTATAATAATTACTAGCTAGATAAAATAAATTAACTAAATATTAATAAATATATAAAATATCACACTCTTTAAATTATGATTATTTTTATAATAAATAAATGATGGCAGAGTAATAAAAAAAAAGACATGATATAACGTAGCAAAATTTTTTTAATGATTTCTTGTAATGATAAGTATTAAATTAAAATAGCTATTATCTAAAAGATTTAAATATCAAGTTCTGTTAAAGATAATTATGATATTAAAATACTAGAATATTGGCTTTTGCTAAAATACTTGAAGATCTGCTTTGCAAAATTGCCATTAAATTGTGAAGACACACATTTGGTCAATGTGCACTGTCACTTCCGTTACTGATGTGGACGGAAAATCACCGTTAAGGGAGGGCAGTGTTTGAAAAATGAAACCCAAAGGGAGGGTCAAAGCCAAAAAATGAAAATCGAGGTATTTAAATCATAAGGGAAGTTAATGTAATTTGCCCATAAATAAATAAACAAAGTCGGCAGGGTAACTTGACTAAAGAAATCATAACGGCAGTGTGGGGTCTCTTAAGAGTTAAGACGATGAGACAATATAATGGAAATAGACTTGTCCGAGTTTCGAGGAGACCGGTGGCCGTGATCAACAAATTGGTACTTCAATCATGACACATTATTATACAGGAAGATCTTTCGTGTTGATCACTCCCATTTTTCTCATTAGGCCATCCGTTCCACTTACGGTTTCTTAATGCTTATTTTACCTGAACAAGTAGTCACAATCTTTTGATTCAAATCTTTATTTTTATTCAATAAAAAAATAATTATAAAAACAGTTTTAAATCTCTTGTTCATATATTATTTTTGCATTCATATATATATATATATATATATATATATATATATATATATATATATATATGAGAATTATATTCATATCCGTACTTTAATTATAATATATATTTTTATTCTTATTTATATACTAAAAATTATAATTATTTTTTGAATGAAAATAAAGATGTGCAATATCATTAAAGTATACAGTTACAAATTTAATTTTGAATTATTGTTAAAGTAAAATATTTTATATTATTAATAAATAAAAAATATTATTATAAAAATATTTAATGATAATAAAAAATAATTTTATTAATTTTATTAATTTTATTAATGGAATAAAATATAGTTAAATAATAATATAAAACTAATTTGCTAGAAAAAGAAATTAAAATTAAATGTTACGATTATATCTTCAGAATCAGATCGTCAAATCTTCTTCCTAGATACGACCAAAAAAACACACAAAAAGAAGCTCGAGATCTTTTTGATGGGGTCAAGATAAATTAAACTTATACATATGGAGAGAGAGGGGGGGGGGACAAATACTAATAATAATAAGTATATATTTTTAATTTGGGCTGTTCAAAATTTTAAGAACCGTCCAAATCGTCCGATCTAAAGTTAAAATAATTGATTTATATTAATTATTAATTGATTAATTTTCAATTTAAAACGGTTAATGATTTAAGGTGATTTATTTAACAACATTGTCATCCACAGAAATCGATCATTGTCTGGCGAGAATGAAAATATTAAAATTTCTACGTTAATTTGATACCATCGTTTTGTATAAAGTAATAAAGAAAAGAAAATTCTCCATCATGCAGTACATTAGCCGTCTTAGCTCTTAAATAACCATTAGCTTTTCTTACTTTTGACTGCTTAAATAGGAGATAGATATTATTTTAACATCATAAATCCATCTCCGAAAATAAATGGTGTAGAGAATAGGTTCATGGCAGACAGGGGCAATGAGAAATGAGAAATGAAGTTGCAAAAAATAAATGTAGACATCTAGAGAAGTAGCCACCTTCTTTTGTTCTTAACTTTTGATTTTTTTTCTTTTCTCCTATATTTTTTTTCTTCATTTTTCTCCTAAATGTGATCACCATCAGCGAGCCCTTTTATAGTTCCATATTTCTTTTCTTTACCTCCACTTCTAGCCGCTTGGCCACCAATTTATAATTTCTATGTATTACTTTTATTTAAAATTTCATTTTTTTATTGAATTTGATATAAGAATCTTATTTTCGAGTAAGGACTTTAAGGAAGACGTATTACCAAGATATACATATTTAGGAATTTATTTTTTTATTTTCAAGTTCGTTTAATTGTTGCACATCAAAGATATATTTTCTAATATAAATAGTTTACATTTTTTTGTTATGTTTATTTCTAAATTCAGTAGCCTCAAAAAAATATTTCAAACCAAGTGTACTCACTCGATAACATTCAATATCAAAAAATTCTGATTAAATTGGATAAAAATTATTACGTAATTTTATTTTTTATTTTTAATAATATAATAAATAATAATATATTTTATAATAGAATCATATTTAATATTTCATTTTTAATTTTAATAAATTACTTAATTTATTATTTATTTATTATATTACTAAAAATAAAAATAAAATATTTATTTTTGTTAATTATGAATATATATTTAATATTTAACAATAGCCACAAAGATTAAAATCGTTACTTTTGCATCCACTTGCAACATTTTCGTGTACTTTAATTTTTTATTGTAATATAATAATTTATTTATTACACACATAAATTATTAAATTTAAAATTAAAATATATTAAAATATAAAAATTTTATAATAATATTAAATATTATTATATGATTAAAATATAAATATATATTTTATAATTTATATAACAGTGGGTTTTAAAAAATAAATGGCATATGGGAAGATGCGACAATGTCATGTGTACACGAGTAGTGCAGCCACGGGGTCAATAATTTAACATGCGTGGAAATTTGAGTCGGCCCTGGCCCTACCATGTGCTTCTCCCCCGCCTTTGCTTTTTGGATCATGTTATCGTTCCATCATTCGTGGATGGGGGGATAGTATATAATATATTATTAATATAATAATATATAGATATATTATTAAGTTTAATTATTGGTATATTATAATATATTATATTAAATTTAATTAAAAATTAAATTTAACACATAACCAGATTTATTGATATATTAATATATTATTTTATTAATGATATATTATAAATTTTTTAAATAAATATATGGAGTCAGATTATGCACGCACTTAAGAACAAGAAATCGTTTCAAACTGGAGAACCTATATTTGCCTCTTCTGATAAAGATGTCGTGTTTTTTTCTTTCAAGCGGCAGATGCCTCCTTTTAAGATTTCGTTGACCCCACCCATCTTACCTCCCAAAATGGAAATCTACCAAGGGCCGAGGCGGCTTCGGTATGCTAAAGAACAGAACAAGTTCAATTCTTACACATGTTAACGCACAATATAAAGAATAGAATTATATATCTCTTCTTTCATCGATTTAAGGAGACAATCAACTGTTATTTTCATAATATTTTGTGAGTTATTATACTATTTAGAGATGAATATCTTATGTAACCTTCAAGATCAGAAATTCCTTCACAAATACTCAATAATAATATATTTTATTCTTATTTCAAGGTAATACAATTAATTATATATGTTTAAAAACTTAATTCACATATATAGCTTAAATCATAAGTTCTTTATATAATCTAATTTTAAAAAAATAAAAAATACAAGATTATATTACAGCTCTAAATGGAACTCGTATACGAGTCAAACTATCAAAAGAATATGCTCATCACTTTCGAGGAAAAAAAGATTTGACACAAAATGTGTTAATAATATGTTCTCTTGATATAAAATTCACATATGTTTTATCTGCATAGGAAGGAACAGCATCTAACTATGGAGTTCTTAAACATGCATTGAATACGAGAAGAGATTAACTAAAAATTCCTAAAGATAAGATAAACTGTCATACGTCATTCACTAAAAAAATAAAATAACAGTCACTCTTATAAAGTTCTTCTAATAATGACAATAACGTTGTAACGTATATTTGTATAATTGTTATATATCCTAGGCAAATTTTACTTAGAAGATGCAGGTTATCGTTTAAAAGGTGCACTTCTAACATCTAAAAGGTACACCTCTAACACCATATAGAGATATCTATTATTACCTAAAGGAGTACACAACACGTAATCTATAAAATACAAAAGAAATATTTAACTATCGACATACTTCACTAAGAAATGTAATTGAAAAGGCATTTAAGGTCCTTAAAAAAGAGATTTTTCATTATAGCTAGTGGAATAAAATCATATTATTCTTTTATGACCATGAAAAATATTATCACTGCATGTTATGTACTGCATAACTTTCTAATAGATATTGATCTTTATCCACAGTTGATAAATAAAATGGATTGTACGCTGCTATATAGTAATATAGAAGATATTGGAGATCGTGAAACATGAAATACTAAGGAAGACTACAAGAAAAGGCTCCTTCTGAGGAAAAGCAAAGTGGCCCATATGTGGAATGATTATGAACAGAGCTTGTCATAAATAAAGTTTTCCTTTTTTAAGTACCTTTTATACCTTGTAATGTGATAAATATGATCCTTGTGCCATAAATGAAATTGTAAACTGTCTTTTATATTTTTTATGCAACAGTTGTATCATTTGTGAACATGGCATTTCATTAGTTCTTGTATAAGACCAGGAACTAATAGAATATCTCAGTTACACCAAAAGTGAATGTCATGCTTATGTCTGTAAATTATTTATGAACTAAAATTTACCATCATGCATGTGTTATACATTTGCAGATAGATGGAGTTTTTATTTTTTAATTAACTTGTGTACCTTATAAGGTGATAGATATAATCATTGTGCCATAAATGAGATTGTAAGTTGTATTTTATATTTGTCATGCAAGGGCTGTATAATTTATGAATTAAGATTTACTACCATGCATTTGTTACACATTTATAGGTTGTTTGTATTAATTCATATTACTTGATTGTATGATAATTTACGGATAGAGAATGCTAAAGAACAAGAAGTCTGACAGTAAGGGAGAGACATCATCAAGGGACATATTACAATGGATGCAGTGTTACTGGATGTATTGTTGGAGGAGGTGCATAAAGGAAACCAACATAATGGGACTTTCACTTTCATGGCATATGCCATCATAATGGCAAAGCTCAAGTAAGCAATTAATTCATTCTTCTAAAAGCATCACATAAAATAATAAGATAAAAACATTGAAGGAGAACTTCAATAAGTGCTATGATTTATTTCATAGGTAAAATAGAGTTGCATGGAATCCAATAACAAGAATATTTGAAGTTGAACAAGAAGTGTGGAAGGAGATTTGTGCAATAATAAATCTAAAATCTTATGCATTATGTGTGATCCCCATTAATAGTTGTGTAATTGCAAATTGGAATTAGATTCATCATTAGCTTAGATGATATACGTAGATGATGATGTACTCTTCCACTTTCATATATGTGATTTTATACATATATTTTTTCATTAAAATTTTATATTATGACACAAAACTTCTAATGGTTATCTATTTTATACAGTGTTGCAGAGAAAATCACACAGTATGACATACCATACAAACATATGTAAAGGTGTATGCCATTCTGCATATTTGCATGTGAACATAGGAGTAGGTATTTGCATTACAATTAGTGGTATTGTTTCATTTAGTATTTATTGTAGAAGGGCATTGCATCTTATGGTTGATATTTAATATTTATCTAATGGAACGTGTATTTTCAAGAGAAGTTGGAGGCCCAGAAATGGAAACATGCTCCTATCCATAATTATGATTAATTGTTAGAACTCTTTAGTAAAAATAAGGCTACAGGTGCATAACAGCAACTAAGGGGAAGAAAGGCAGTGGGAGAAAAAAGGTGTTGGAAATCGTGAGAAAAAATAACAAGAAAACCATAAAAAAGCCAAAATTGATAAAAGGGTCGCATTGACCTTTGTAATAAAATGAGAATACAAAAATATCCTTAAAAATAAAAGGATAATGGGCAAGTGTGGCAAAGAGGGAATATCTAAAGAAAAAGGAATTGTTGTTATGCTGTGTATGAAAGGAAAGGGGAGGAGAGAAAAAAAACAACTAGAAAAATAAATAAATAAAGGAAGAGAGAGAAAATACAAAAAAATAAATTATGAGAAATGATTCTATATATTGTAATACTATAAACTCACTTTTATCATTTAAAATCTCAACCCTTCAACTTTATTTAGAATTAATACTGGCCTTTTATTTAAATCAAAACTTAATTTTTATATAAAAAAATTATTTTATTTAGAATTTTAACTTTAGTATTTCCAATTTTTCTTCAAAGTATCACAACTTATAAAATTTTAGATTCTAACTTGAAATATTACAAGTTCTCTCCCTTTCAAGAAAATTTGTCCTTAAATTTTTAAGAAAGCAAGCATGACTATATAGGATTGTCAACAGCCTGTGTAATTAAGTTTGAAGGAAATTGGGACAAATATCTACCATTAATGGAGTTTGCTTATAACAATAGTTATCATACTAGCATACAGATGTCTCCATTTAAAGTATTATATGGTAGGCAATGCAGGTCATCCATTGGATGGTTTGAACAGAGAGAAGTAAAGATAATTGGTCCTAATCTTGTCAAAGATGTTATCACTAAAGTGTAAATAATTAGAGAATGGTTATGAATAGCTTAAAGTCGCCACAAATCATACATAGATAATAGATATAGAGCATTAGAATTTCAAGAGATTGATTAGGTATTTTTCAAAGTTATACCTATAAAAGAAGTAATACGATTCGGTAAAAAAGAGAAATTATCACCAACATATGTGGGTCCTCATAAAATTAACAAACAAGTCAAAGGAGTTGCATACCAACTTGAGTTACTAAAAAGCATGAAAATGGTATGCCCAATATTTCATGTGTCTATGTTAAGAAAATATATTCCAAATTAATCTTACACGCTAAAGGAGAAACTAGTAGAATTAGACTAGAAATTGATATACAAAGAACAATCCATTTGAGTTATTAATCGACAAAGATAAAAATTGCAATCTAAAGAAATCCTCACGATCAAAGTAATATAGGAAAAACATAGAACCCAAGAGGTAACTTGGAAATTAGAGAAAGATATGAGAGAGAAATATCAAAACTTATTTGGTAAATTTTTTCTCTATAACTATTCCATAATTAATCATAGATTCAGATATTGTTATAATATTTTGAAAATTCAAAGATGAATTTTTTTTGAATGAGAAGAACTTGTAATATCCCAAAATAGGACAATAAATATTGAGTAAGAAATTTTTTCTAGAAACCCTCACTTAGAAAAATCGGTAGGAAAATTTAAGCGAAATTTGGAGAAATCATAAAAATAATTTAAGAGTAAGCCCAATTAGAATAATTTTAAAATTTTTAACAGGCATTATAATAGATAAAAAATTAAATTAAAAACTCAATAATAAGTTTAGGGAATTGCACTTACAAATTTATTGGATTTTCGAAACTTGATAAATCGAAAAAGTGATAAAAAGAGTTGAAAATGTAGCAATTTATTTTTTAAACATTTATAGGTTAGCCTAATTTAATTTTTAGGGTCCAAAAATGAAGGTCCAAAAATAGTTAAAGGTTTATGAACAAAAATGCAAAAAAAATGAAAATTTTGGGCCAATTTATAATAAACCTTTTTTATCTTTTGAATGGTTTAATTTTTATTTATATTGGGTTAGATTGACCCAATTTTTAGAGACCCGAATTTAAATTTTTAAGCTAAAAAATGTGGGCCCATGATTAGATAAGGCTACAGTTGCATATGTCAAGACTCCAAAGGACAAAGCTTAAAGATCGGAGAAAGAAGGCTTGGACTTGAATGATATCTTTGAACTGATGTCTAAGTCTGATGTGCAATGAGGAAATGAGGCCTCTAATTTCACATAACATGTTTATATATTCAATTCTAAAGGTGCTCATTCTAATCAATCTCAAAAGTATACTCCTTCAAATTAATCACAAGCAACTTTATCTTCAAAGGGTTTTAAGCAAAAGGTACCTATGGTTGATGTAATTAAAAGGGAGTATTAAAGACTAAACATAGGAATTAACAAGTTGATAGATGTGATGAGAAAAGTGGCCAAAAAGCATGTCTAGATAGTTGAAAGAAGTCTATTTATGCTTGAGAATAGTAGACCTCATTATTACAACGAGGCATATGCATGGCAAGAGTTGGAGAATATAGGAGTACTCCAAGAATTTCAGCTAAAGCGTTATAGCCTCTTGTGTGAAAATGAGAAGGCCAAGAAATAATTTTTTAGTGTTCCACTGCATGTATGACTACAAATATTATACGAACTTATGGCGAATGCAAGAGTTGGTTAAACCACTGATGATGAAACTAAATGACACCTTCTTGGTGAAATGTTAGTTGGTAATGTGATCAAATATTATTGTGTTATGAGCTTATCAGTTATTGAACAATTTGTATGGATTATGTCTTCATACTTGCTTTGACATTGCATATATTAGTCTTTATTTATTGTTATTATAATGCTTGATTTTGCAAAATTAGTAAAATAATGAGTTATAATAACATTTTCTATGAATTGTAAATATTTTTGCTCTGCCACTATATGAAAGTGTGATTGCTTTGGATCGATCCTTACATTGGATTGTGTATTGTTCATGGTATGACTGGAGTGAAATGTTTGGTCATACCTTTTCATATCCTTATTATTGACAATAGCATAAGAATGGACAATCGATATAATGTTATATTTTGTGTTTGTGTATAATTTATAAAAATTGGAACTCAACATGAAATGAGGTTTTACATATTATACCAAGTTATGTTTTTGTGCCAAGTGTATTTCGTAATATGTCATATTGTCTTTATGTGCCTTAGAGAACATTCATAAGAAGCCAATATGTATGGTAGTTTTTTTTTTTTTTTAAAAAAAAGAACATTACTAGAATTTTAACTTACAAAAACTGCAAATTGCCTAATATTTCATATTACATTTAGCGGATTTTACAAGTTGAAATATGACAAGCAAAAGTGCTCCATTAAAATGGCAATATCTGAAAAATTTTGAACCTGCATAATATTTAATAAAAATATTTGAGGAAAATATGTAATAAAAATTTAGTATTATTAATTCCAATTATTTAATAAAAATCTATCACTAATTAATTGTATAATATTTTATTAATATATCATTAATTTTTAATTAAATTTGATGAATTAATATTATAAATTTTTTATATAATATACTATAAAAATATTGTAGTCATTTAACTTAATTCCATTTTCTTTATAAATGAATTGAAATAATATTATTATAATATTGTATAGCTAATATTTATAAAATAATTTATTTATAAATAAATTAAAATTATTTCTGTTAAAATAAAATGAAATGAATTCTGAAAAAATATATATGCCAAATGAACCCTTAATTTAAGCCAGCCGAATTAACAAAAATTCACAAACCCATTTTTATTTGTTATACATTCATTAAATATCGGTCAAAAGATAAATTATTACTTTAAGCTATGTACTTGGAAAATTAAATGGAGGCTCCCTCAAATGGGGACCAATCCAACACCGAATATTACCAACTTCTGTAATGGATCAAAATTAAGTTTAGCCGGCGTCACACGTCAATGAAACTATTGATGTCATTTCATTGAAACTTAAAAGCATATAATATTCTAGTTGTGATATTGAGAACGGTCACGTGTGAACAAAGACACGAAGCCAAGAAATTGATGTTTCTAAGGGGGAAGAAAACGGCGTCACGGTAACGGGAAACGCGAGTCGTTTTCCTTTACAGGCCTATTCTTTAACCGGACTCACAATTCACCAAGTTGCCCTAATTAACAACCTTGTTTTTAGTGCCGTTTCGGCTTCCCAAAGCTAGCTTGCGTTACAAATTAAGTGGCTCCAATTTTAATGTTTGACGAAAGAAACGACGTCAATTTTGAAAAGTCCCATTCGCACAAGCAAGAGTCTTTGGATTCAGTGCTGGCTGCTAGTAATTGCCTGAGTTCCCATCCGTCCAAAGAATACTCTGAGATGCCAATTATTGTATAATTCATAAATTGTTTAATAACATCATTTTAACACTTTGTTCTAAAATATTTAAAATGTTCAACACTAAGCCTTGTTTGGTTATGGGAGAAATTAGGAAAGAAAGAAAATACAGGAGAAAGAAAAGTGAGGAAAATTGAAATTTTTCTAGATGTGCTTGGATGCAGAAGAAATTAGAGGGAAGAAAGAACAGAGGAGAAAATATTTTATTTGGTGGTGAGAGAGAATGAATTTATAAAATATAAGGGGATTAAATTTTTTTCACTTCTTTTAATTGTAAAATTAAGAAAATAATGTATAATAGTTTGAATTAAGGTTTACAAGATAAATTTATATTAATATTTTCTAATATAAAATATTGTGTTTAATTTTCTCCCAAAAAAATGTAATCTCAAGTAAATAATAAACTATTTTTATGAACCCACTAGTCAAGAAAATGTAAATTTTTTTCATATTGTCAACATTTGAAACTTTTGTAGAATTAATATATACCCACATATGAAGTAAATAAATTAATATAAATATCATTTAACACAAATTAATGCTATATCAATAGGAACTTCATGGTCATGTTTAGTAGTCATCCTGATTATGAAGAACACAATAAATCAAATTCAAATTAATACACAAGTCATGTATTAGATAACAGTAGTCCTTGGAAAGATGTTGCCAATGTTGGCAATCAATTTTACATGTTTTTTTCCATCAAGTCGACAAATCAACTTCAAATCTCCATCTTTTTAAAATAACACAACCTACTTATTATATAAGGTTAATAATTAATTGTCACATTTTAGATACACACAAGAAGGATAAAGAACAATACACAATTTGGTCTAGTACATAATTCAAAATCCAAAAGTAACATAATGCTCAAGTGGTAATATAGTAAGAATACCAAGGTTACAATTATCCAATCTACAGGTGCCTTCATACTTCATGCAACACATTATGACAAACTAAGTGTTTAGAATGAATCCACAACCTTTGCAGCTAACTTGCCCCTCACAACATTTCCCCGCAACTTGTTTGATGCATTTACCTATCAATCAACAAAACATTCCAATTAGGCAGACGCAACAAAAGTTATGAATGCAAAATGAGGAAAAGTTGTGGACATATTGAAGGTGCTTGGTTCTTTTACCATGTTACTGTACAAACTCTTGAGTAATCATTACACATTAAATTCAAATATCACAACAACAAGTAAACATAAGTTATCTTCAAACACATTTGCCCTGTGAGCTAACACAAGCTTAATATACAATAAGAAACATTAGAGACAAGCATACCTCAAAACTTGGCTATGAAATGTCTAAGTACTTCAAAATAAACCTGCCTCCTTCATAATTTTGTAGAGAATATTTCAACGCATCTCCTCTGGCATGCCAAAAAATTGTTGCTTGGCATCCTCATTTGAGCATAGGAAACGACAACATCGGGTTCATAGTTCTGGCACCACTCCTATGTTCTCCAATTCACTCCAGACATCTGCAGGGGTATAATATTGAGATTTGCTCTTCCGCATAATGGTAAGACCTTCCCTGACTATTTGTACTTGTTTTTTGGCCAATTCAACTTCTTCTCGCATCACCTGAGTTAAGTTGTTTATGCCTAAGCACATTTTCTCGTATCCACCCTCAATCACATCAACCATTGCAGCTTTTCTTTTGGTACCTTTGGAAGATGATGTTCTATGTGATTGATTTCCTTGTGATAGAGTTGGACCACCACCTACAGGACTATAAGTGTCCATGTTCCCTGTAAAACTTGGACCTTTAGTTCCCTAACGTAGGTCAAAATCTGCCATGCCATCAAAAGAATCATTTAGATCAAAATTTTCCCTCTCCCATCGTTGCACTTTATCCCTTGCAATTTCAACTTGTGCACCAATCGCTCTGTCTTTGCTAAAAAGCTCCATCAGTTTATCATAGTTATGTATTGGAGTTCTTCGCCATTTTTGTGCTTCAAGTTTGTCTTATATGTTGCAATCATAATTAGTCAAGCATTTAAAAAGAATTTGGAAATAATATCAGACTATTTGCCTATCACAAATAAACATAGTAAATGCAGTATTTCATTCTTCATCTTCTTTCCTTTTAATTGTATAATCACCTTTATGATCTCTTCCTACACCTCTGGTTCTGCTTCAAACAATCTAGACGTGGGATTCCACCCCACTTCACTCCACATATGAAATAAGTTATAACATTCGTTGAAAGTTGCTTTCAACATTTTCATTATGTTATTGATATGTTGTCTTTGCATAAATGGTCCTATAGTAGCTTTTAGTGTGTTCAACACCGTCACATATGCATAAGAGGTGAAGGTCCTATCCGGCTTATTTCCTTTATGAACTTCTTCAAGTAATGCATCTAACAATATAAAATTCATATCTAGTGTCCATCGTAGGTTATCTTTAGAAAAATTCCCTCCTTTCTCTCCATTCCTGTTCTTGGACATGATTTAATCTGCAAATTGCCAAATATCAGAACATTAGTAAATTTCATACCAATGGGAAAGTGAAAAACAAGATCAATGGCATGTTATCTAGATATGTAGTCCATGACAAAAGAAAAAAACAACAAGTAATTAACAAATATAAGCAATACAAGCTTCAAGTTTTGTAACCTTGGAACACACATCAACAGTTAGGACCATGGATTTATGTATTATTCATAATCTTATAACATACTACCAAACACATGGGTAATGCGAACAAAAATAGAATTCTACTAATATAATGATAAAGTCACAACTCCAAGATCCTTATAGATACAAAAGATTACATAACATTAGATAAGTATATAATTTAAAATTCATGACAAATTCTTTTCGTAATCATTTCACATTTGATTTGCTATACTTTCTCTTAAGATAAGTCCTTGTCTATAATCCTCCTCCGAGCTCCGTGCGTCATGGTCTCCATGGTCATCTATAACATTATGGAGAAATTCACAGTCCACTTCATCAATGAGACGCTAATCAGGATCAACATCCATGAGGAAATTGTGTAATATGCAACAAGCAATAGTTATATTAGTCATGGTCTCCAATGAGTAATGTAGTTCAGTGCCACTGGCTATAATCGGGAATCTTTTCTTTGTAACTCCAAATGTGCTTTCAATAAAATTTCTCAATGAAGCATGTCAGAGGTTGAAAAGTTCTTTTGCATTTCCGAGGCTACGTGTGGAATACTCTTTCAGGTGGTAACAATACCTTTATACGATGTGAGCACACTACTTTTCAATGGATATCATGCATCTCCTAGGTAATATTTGCCTAGTCAAAGTTGAATTTTATGATCAAATGTAGTATACCATAAACTTCTCTAAATATTTTTCAATATATACATTTTAGGGCCTATACTTCTATCCTTAATCAATTTATGAAGTGAACTTACCTAAAGGAATCCTAAATTTTTCTCCTCTTTTACTTGAGGCATGCTTCAAAATTCTGGAGTCAGAGGTAGTGCCTTCCCAACCAGCCAGTACATAACTAAATCTCATATCAAACATGCAAGCTACGAAGACATTTTGAGTCGGGTAGTCTTTCCTTTCTCGAAAGCGAAGGAAATCTCTATTTGTTACTTTTACCCGTACATGAGCCCCATCTATAGCTCCAACATAATCCTGTATTTTTTAGGGCACAACGAAAATCATGATGTGAAATCCAAATACATTCTAAAGGTACTAACATACATTCAAATTTTTTTCTATTTTGCATTGTCATCTTACCCTGAAATACGGAAAGAACCTTCTACTGTTACATATTTCATGAGGAATTTATTATCCTAAAGGTTGCATAAGGTACTATCCCTCTAGTGATACAATGGCTCGTAAAACATTATGAAAATGATGACTAGTTGTTTCCCTCGAACGATGGAAAAAAAGAAAAACACAATTCTATGCTTGACATTATGAGCTAAAATATGTAAAAACTTAACCACTTGCTCCTCTACTGTGGCGTGTATGGAATCCCTCACTCACCCGATTCCTCTTAATTTTTGACACAATTGAAGGAATGCATGAGGACTCATACGAATCACATCATAGCATTGATCAATACTTAATAAATTTTGCATTAGTTATTATCACATTTCATCTCTTTCACTTTCCCACACTTCACTAAGAACATAAATAAGAGTAGCTTGCATGGTTAGCAAATGCATAGCATGCACAATGATGCACATTAATTGGACAATACACATTTGCCATCGTATTCGCCATTGCTCTAATGCATCTATATTAATCAACTACTATAATTCATATTGCTTATCATATATATTATCATTTTTATCCTCCATTATTAATCCTGTAAGCAATGGAGAAGAGCCAAGTTTTGAAGTAAATTCCAACAGGTAATCGAGGTAAATTATAAAAATATCATATGACCATGTACAACTAATAACTAGAAAGGAAATAACTTCCACTCTCCTATGCTCCAATCATGTAGCAGATAGGACAATATCCAAAGAAAATATCATGTAGTATATCAATATGATAAAGTGAAATAGCTTACAAGAATTTGATAAAGTGTGTGTAATTGTTGACCTCGCTCGAGATGGGAATGCTATTCCTCCTTCCAATAAGTCAAGTTGCAATAACAAAATAACATAGCTATCAGAGTAAGGCGAATAACATGTAGTAAACTTTATTTACTGACTTAATACCAAAAATGAGATAGTAAAATCATAACAATAAGAAGTAACATAAAGAATACAATTCTATAATCTTATTAATGCATGTTTATGATTGTGTAGGATTCAACTCCATTGGAGTTCTTTGAAAACTTCTTAATATATGATTTGCTATTTTATTATCTTACTTCAATTGATTGGCTTGTGAAGTATGATTCGATGATATTCTCACAAGAATTATGTTTTACTTGGAGATTAAAACTCCAAATAATCAATTAATATGAAAATTAATATAAATCAAGTATTGTAATGAGTTGCCAAATTTGATTTTAGCTTACTTACGTAAATAAAAATAAAAATCTATGTTTATAACACTGTTCATTGTATAATTATGTGAAATTTTAAAATACTTATTTAACTAAAAAATGCAGAAATTAATATAAAGCAAATCGCCCTATTTTGGCTCATATAGAACTTGATTCACTATAACTAATTGCCATTCAACAATTAATTAATTATTTATAACGGCAATTTACAATAGAAAAAAAGGAAGGAACAAAAAAAAATAACTTAACACACCATATTCTGTTCCACTTCTCATTATATATTTTTACAAACAGAAGAATTTACACACTTTGTATATACAAATTTACAACCATCAATCATCCTAATTCACATAGAGGAATTTACACACTTTGTATAAACAAATTCCTGTTTTTACAAATGATGAATAATATTTTTTCCTTTTATTTGTCTAAAAAAAAAGTCATGCTGGACTGGGTCAAATATGCTTCCAAACCGGGTCAGGTTCGAATCCCCTGACCCGACTTGGAGCAGATCCCCTAGCCTGATTCCCCTGAAACGCAGCAGAGCCACAGCACCAATTCAACAACAGCAAGATCAACCAATGAGATTCGAGATCTTTTACCTGGTGCAATCGGAGAAGCCACCGCCGAGTTCGTCAGATCAAACAACAACGGAGGAGGCGACGCAGATGAGGACCCATGCCCAGCCAATCAAAGTGAGAGGGAGACTAGTCCATCGCGAAGGACACCGAGTAGCAAGCAAGCGTCACACTCTCCACCAGCAGTGCCGGGAACGGGCAAGACACGACGCAGGAGCGGCGCGGTGAGGAGCGGAGCAACTGGAGAGGGAGGAGCTGCAGGAAGAAGTTCTTTTGTTCAACAACAGCAAGATCAACCAATGAGATTTGAGATCTTTTACCTGGTGCAATCGGAGAAGCCACTGCCGAGTTCGTCGGATCAAACAACAACGGAGGAGGTGATGCAGATGAGGACCCACGCCCAGCCAATCGAAGTGAGAGGGAGACTAGTCCATCGCGAAGGACACCGAGTAGCAAGCAAGCATCACACTCTCCACCAGCAGTGCCAGGAACGAGCAAGACACGACGCAGGAGTGGCGTGGCGAGGAGTGGAGCAACTGGAGAGGGAGGAGCTGCAGGAAGAAGTTCTTTTGTTGCACTGTGCAGCTTGTCACCCGATTTTCACCACTTATCTGAGGTGAAAAATATGTCATGGGACCCATCGTACAATTTTTTCCTTTTTTTCACTTCTCTTCTATTTTCCCCACTAATCCAAGCAGGTGAAATTGCCTTTTTTTCAGCACTTTTCTACCCTCTTTTTCACTTCTCCTCCATTTTCACCGGTACCAAGCGAGGCATAAATGTTCGACGTCATATGGCATTTGGTTTCTAACCTTTTTTTTCTTAAAGCAAAATATTTAAAATATTATTAAAATATTTATAAAAATGGAATCAATTCATTCCATTTTCTAACTAAATATTAGTTAGTTCAATTCATTGCTTGAGTATTATTATAATATACTAATTTTTGTTAATTCCGCATAATATTTAAGGAAGATTGAAAGAAAAAACCAGAGAGACATGGGGGAGATTCCCGGAGAGGCAAGTCGGGGGAAAAACCCAGATCGAAACGTTGATGGAGACAGAAAGAAATATTAGCGTTGAGAAATAGAGTTGGTCTTCTCCTCTAGATATAAAAGGTTGAGAATGCTAACTCGGCAACTTTCGTGTGAAGATAAGAAGGATAACAATTTTCTAACCAAATTAATTGACAACCACAATTTAAATATATTCAAAATAGAAATGCCACATGCATATATAGATACTGACAATTGCGTATAGATCTGTTTGTTTATGCAAAAATGTCAACAATAGAGCAAGGCTGGCTCTTCTAACTCGTCACATACAGAGCAGTGGAGCCAGTGTACTTACTGAAGACGCTCATTACTGTATTCAGATTTTTGGATTCAAATACTTAAAAAATAAGACTAATCAACTTTGATATTTGATATTTTGATAATTACATATTTATACAATTTTATATTATAAATTCTTTTGTATTAACGACTATAAAGGTTGGAAGAAATACTTGTGTAAGCACTATCTTAAATATTACCACTCAAATGTATGTATTTATTTTATTTAATAATTAATTAAATATGAATAATAAATTAATAATTAATTATTATTGATGATGATAAAAATTAAATTAATTCATAATTAATTATCAGATAAAATAAATTTACACATTATTAATTAATAATATTTCAGTGATTGTATATAAAGATGGTATGATAGACTGTGCTTATGTAAATATTTCTCAAAGTTTGAATCTAAAATCGTGGACCTGCCGTTTAAGTTTCTTATTATTATATCATATTTATTTAGTGACTTGTTTTATACATTTATCTGCCGTTATATATTTAAATCCAGTGTATAAAAAATACTTTTTGATTTTTTTAGCGAAGACATCCATGTATAGAAAATACATGCATTTTAATTTTAGTGAATTTGTTTAGCAAAAAAGTTATGTATAGTAGCACCAGTGAAGATAGAATGACTCCCCATCCCATAAATTGCAGCCTCATACACACAACAACTACCCTTCTTCCTTCATCAACAGAGAAAGGGAGAGAATAAGAGATGGGTTCCATTGCTGAACCAAAACCCCATGCTGTTCTCATCCCATACCCAGCTCAAGGCCATGTTAATCCAATGACCAAACTAGCCAAGCTCCTTCATTTCAAAGGCTTTCACATAACCTTTGTCAACACTGAGTTCAACCACAGACGATTGCTCAGATCAAGGGGTCCCAATGCTCTCGACGGCTTGCCGGACTTCCGCTATGAAACCATTCCCGACGGTCTTCCTCCGTCGGACGCCGACGCCACCCAAGATGTCCCATCTCTTTGTGACTCAACGGCCAAGACCTGCTTGGAGCCTTTTCTTGGACTTCTTGCCAGACTCAAAGAGTCGGCTTCCTCTGGCGCGGTTCCGCCCGTGACTTGCATAGTCTCTGATGGTGTCATGACTTTCTCCGTTAAAGCAGCTGAAAAGGTGGGCCTGCCTAGTGTGGTCCTTTGGACAGCAAGTGCCTGCGGAATGTTAGCTTATTCACAGTACCGCAATCTGGTTAACAAGGGTTTTACACCGCTCAAAGGTATCAAATTTTTTTTTAGGGATATATTCTTCTCATCCTTATGTCATTTTTTAATTATTTTTTAAAGATAAAAGTATAATTTTTATTTCGAAATTCATTTTCTTCTATAATTTTTTTTAAAGATAAAGGAACAATTTTTATTTTGCAATTTACAATTTTTTATATTAATTAGAATTTATAATTTTAAAGAAAAAATTCTATATTTATATTTTTCTGAAGTTGCTCTCATTTTTTCCTTAGAAAAAGGAGAGGATTTCCATTCGTCTTCTTTTGTCTTTTTATTTGTACATTTCTTGCAGTGAAAATATTTATATTTGCATATATAATCTTTTCACTACTCATAACATTTTAGGATCAAATGATTTATGCAAAAGAAATTCAAATTTTCTTCAACTAATTACTTATAATATTAATATATGATTTTAAAATTTGAAAGTTAGGTCCTTTAATGCTTTGTTTAGATGAAGGTGAAAAGAGAGTGGGGAGGAAATGACGGGAAAAGTAATTTTACTTAGATTGTTTGGAATAACCGAAAATAGGAGGGGTGAAAATAAGGATAAAATTAATTTTTATTGTCTAGAATAGGTAAAATTTGAGGGGAGAAAAATTACCATAATAACCTTATTTAGTAAAAATATAAATAATTGATTATAATAATTTATTTTGAGAGAATTGACTATATATAATTTATTTTATATTTGATGATATTAATTAGTAATTAATTTTATATAATTTATTTCTATTTTGATGATGAATGAAATAAATTTATTTAATATAAAAAATTTAATAAAAATATATAGTTAAAAAAAAATTATTATTTTTTTTAATCTTATTAATTTGATTGTCTTGATTAATTAAGAAATAATTTGAATTTTAAAATAAGGTATTGATTTGTAATGTAATAATTTCTTTTATTATTTACTAATTTAGGAATTTAATTGATTTAAGAGTTCAAAAATAATTAGTTTGATTATTTTTAATTAAGGAATAAAAAATAAAAAAATAAAAAAAAAGTAAAAAAATCAAAAAAAGAAGGAAAAAAAACGGAACTGCCACTGGCAGTTCATAGGTAGCAATTTCACCGCCCAAACCCCCTATTTTGGAGGGGTAAATAATCCTGTAGACCCCACTGATTTTTCCACCTTTCATTTGCACCCCCTCAATCAACCAAAGAGGTGAAATTCAATTTCACCCCCACCCCACTCCCCCTGTTCCAAACAGACAGTATGTTCCTTCTAAGTTCTATCACTTCTCTTGCGCTTTGTTTGATTGGAAGGGAAATTAGAAAAAGAAAGAAATTTGAAAAAAAAAAAGAAAGATATTTGGGAAAAAAAAAAGGTAGTTTCTTTTATTATGTTTAGTTGGAAAGACAATAGAAAAAAAAAGAAAATATGAAAGAAATAATTTTCTTTTGTTTGATTGATTAGAAAAAGGAGGAGCAAGCGGTATTAGAAGATTAAAATGATAATAATGTTCTCGTTACAAATTCAATGTCAAATTTGTTACTCAATGTATTTTAATATCAATCATTGAGAATTTTCAATCCTATAAAATATATTTTAACATAATATTATCATTATAATTGAAATTAATAAAAAAATGATGAATAAATTAAAAAAAACCTTTATTACTGTGAAAGTCAGATCAATAAAATAACTTAGGTAAAATTAATAAAATTTTCCTATAAAAAATATCATTCAAAAGATAAATAAAGCCTTAAGTTCAATTTCTTTGTTAGAAAGTATATTTTTAGGGAAATGTTATATATATATATATATATATATATATATATATATATATATATATATATATATATATTAATAAAGAAGTAATATATTACTTATATTAATAATTAAAAAAAGGATACTTAAAGGTATAGTAGTTAAAAAAAAATATTTTATTTTAAAAAATAAAATTATTTTTTAAATTTTTTTATATTTAATATTAAATAAATAAAATATTCTTATTTTAATATTTTATTATATTTTTTAAAAATATTTTTGTATAAAAAAATTGAATCCTAATCTCAAAAGTACAAATTAAAAAAATATGCAAAAAAATGTGTCTTAAAGTATGCACGAAGCTTACATATATTTTTTCCTATCTAACATGTTCTTTTTTTAATGTAAAGTTCATTATCTAACAAATGTATATGGCTGATTAATGACATTTGATGAGTAAAGTGAGAGGGCAGAAGGGGAAGTAAAAATTTTTCAAGATTTTTTAATGCTCTCTCACCTGTTTTCTCTTGCCATGGGAAGAGATGAAAATTTTCCTGGAACCCCCCTCCACTTTCTCCTACAAATCCTATCTCTTCTATTTTTTTTTTTTTTTAGTATCCAAATAGTAGATGAAATTTTTTCTCTTTCAATTTTCTCTCTAAAATTTCCCTCCCCCTTTTTCTTCGCTACCAAATAAGCCATTCAGGTTATTTTTTATGGGTACATATCAGAAGATCAAGATCCAATTTTTTTTCTTATTTGATTTATATTATATCAAGATCAGAAATAATATATATGTATATATTACATTTCTATACTTTTCATTATATCATGCTAACAACATGATGATATATATATTTTCTACTATATATATATCTATATATACACACACACAAATATATATGCGCTGGGAAAAAGTTTGTCAAAGAAAATTAGTTTAATTTTTTGTGGAAATATACTTTTGGAGGCTTCATGTTCTAGTTAATTATGTTTTCTTTCCCTTTGTGTTGAATATGTGCGCAGACGAAAGTTATCTCACAAATGGATATTTGGAGACGGTCATAGATTGGATGCCGGGAATGAAAAACATCAGACTAAGGGACATTCCATCCTTTATAAGGACAACAGATCCGAATGACATAATGCTAAACTGGTTTATAGGGGAAATCGACGGAGATCGCAAAGCCTCTATCATTCTTTTCAACACTTTTGATGAATTGGAAGCTGAGTCTTTGAAAACTCTCTCCTCCATGTTCCCTCCTCTTTATCCCATCGGCCCACTTCCTATGCTTGTCGATCAGATCCCAAAAAACAAACAAGTAAACATCGGTTCCAATCTTTGGAAAGAAGACACTGAGTGCATTAAATGGCTTGATTCCCAAGAACCCAAATCAGTTTTCTACGTGAACTACGGCAGCATCACAACTGTGACTGCACAACAACTAACAGAGTTTGCTTGGGGTTTAGCCAACAGCAAGAAACCCTTTCTATGGATCATTAGGCCCGATATCGTTAGCAACGGCTCAGTAATATTGTCGTCTGAGTTCATTAACGAGACTAAAGAAAGAGGCAAAATGGCAAGCTGGTGTGACCAAGAGCAAGTTCTGAACCACCCTTCAGTTGGAGGGTTTCTGACTCATTGTGGTTGGAATTCAACCCTTGAGAGCATTTCTGCAGGAGTTCCTGTAATTTGTTGGCCATTTTTCGCCGAGCAACAAACTAATTGTAGATTTGCTTGCACTGAATGGGAGATTGGAATGGAGGTTGATCCTGTTGTGAAGAGAGATGAGGTGACGAAGTTGGTGAATGAGTTGTTTGAGGGGGAGAAGGGGAAGGAAATGAGTGAGAATGCTGAGGAATGGAAGAGGAAGGCAGTGGAAGCAACTAGTCTTAATGGTTCTTCACATAAGACTTTCGACTATGTTGTCAATGAGATTATGCTGAAATGGAAGAAAACTTGCTAGTGTGGGGCATCCTTGTTTAGTTGTGATTTCTTTTAGTTTTCTGAAAAATGAAGCCTTCTACACTGGAGATATGTGTATTCCTCTTGTTAAATATCAATGTAATGTTATTATCAGTGATTATCCAGTGAACTATATATGTTGTTGAATTCGTGCATTTTACAAATTTCCAATAAAAGGTTCCTACTTGGAAATCTTTTTTCATGTGTCATTCCTCAATTTTCTTTTAGAATAAGGAGTGCCAATATAAACTCCACAATTTTTTTTATTAAATGTCATAATTTCTTAATAAAATTTACAATTTTTTCAGAGCTTTTAAAATCATTATATCGATCACTAGTATCATTATTTATATTGCTAAACTTATAAAAAATTATAAAATTTATAAAAAAATTTAAAAAATTTATGTAAAAAATAGCACACCATAATTTATATCATTTATAAAAAAAAATCATAAAATACATAAGTTGTATGCGTACAACTCCAAATTGAGGTAATATCGAAAAAATATTCTTTTAATATATATATATAATATTATAAAATTGATTATAATAATTTAAAATATGAGGGTCAATTTTAAATAAATTGTGTTTTCGATGTCAAAAATCAGGTTGTGTTATATTTATGATATAAATAATTTTCAAAAAGTAAAATGCGATATGCTTGCATGGTTCGTAGAAAAAGGTATGAAAATAATATTAATCAATTTATTCAATTGTATTTCTCCCAAAAACTAATGCCACAAGCAAAATCTCAGGCCTCAGGGGCCACGACCGTCCCAAACTTGGGGAAGTTGTAATTATATATTTTGGCATTCGGCGGAAGGTTGTTTGTACGTAGATGACATATACACCATCTCCAAAGAGTGTTCAACAAATAATTTATTGAATCATCATTTTAAGTATTTGATAATGATAAATAACTTATTGGATTAATTGATACAAATCAATTAATTTAAAAAGATATATAAAATAATACAATTTTTTAAATTATATAATTATATATTTATTATGTTACTTAAAATGCTAAAAAGAAGGACTAAACCCCAAATATTAAGATAAACAAGCAAGAGCTTAGTCATTAACCTATTAACTATTTTTAATTATATACATACCGATTGAATATATAAATTAAAATGTAACAATTGTCAGCAAATAATAAATAATTATTTAATTTTCTATTAATTAAATTTAAATAATAAAATCAATACACATTAAAAAATAATTATTTAAATATAATGAAAATTATGTTATATGATTATTTAATAAATTTAAATTCTTTTTCCCAATAGAAGTAAAAATTAATAAAATTAACTTATATATATATATATATATATATATATATATATATATATATATATATATATATATATATATAATATAGACATTCACTATAATTTTTTCTATTTATTGTTTAATCCTATATTTAAAATATTACTTGAATAAAAAAGGATCATTTACGATATAAAATATTATTAAAATTTATTTTTTTATAAATTGTTGACATAAAAATGCAAAAGTGGAGATGAACACCTAAACATACTTATTTCTTAAAGATTTAATAATTATAATAAATTATAATTATTTATTTCCCAAGGAAAATATTTTTAAGGAGTATAATAAATTATAATAATTTATTTTTGTTGAATAATTTAATAAATAATGAATTACAATCATATATTTTTAGGAGAAATTTTAATTTAACAAACAATATATAAATTTTAAAAATATAATTAAAATAATATAATATATCTAAAATAAATTATAAAATATATATCCTTATATATTATTTTATATATAAATAATTATTTTATCAAATAATTTATATCTAAACAAATTAGCATAAGCTATAACTTTTTTAACCTTATCATATTCTTGTCCAATTTAAATTATAATTTTATTTCATTAAAGGTTGCTATCAATAAATTATATTATAGTTAATATTTTTGTCTAAAATATACAGCATAAGCTATACTTTTTTAACCTTATCATATTCTTGTCCAATTTAAATTATAATTTTATTTTCATTAAAGGTTGCTATCAATAAATTTTATATTATATAGTTATATTTTTGTCTAAATAACTCATTATTCTATGAACCAATTATATTAAAAACATCACTAATGTTATATATATATATATTGAAAATAAAATTTAAAACTAAATTTTAAATATAAATTAAAAATGATTAAGTAAATATGAAATAATAAAATAAATTTATAAAATTTAATTAAATAAAAATAAAAAATTTAATTTAATTTTAAATTTCAATTTTAAATCTACGAGAAAATATAATATTTTATCAATATATCATTAATTTTTAGTTGAGTTTAATGAATTAATATTACAACTATTTTTATATAATATACTATAAAGGTATTATAGTCATTTAACTTAATCTCATTTTCTTCCTTCCTAATTTTCAGTCATTCCAAATAAAAGAAAATTATTTCATTCTTATTTTCTTCCTCTCCTATTTTCATCTATTCCAAACACACCAAAGTAAAATCCTTTCACCTCCAATTACTTTCCCCTCCATTTCCTTTCACCTCTAATTGTTAGAACTTTATGATTTATAAAATATTATAACATCCATATAACCATAAATACATAAAGAAGAATACAAGAATTGCACAAATAAAATAAAAAATTTTAGATTACCTGACTCTCCTACTACATCATGAGATCAGATTAAGAAATTTATGAAAGATGAAGGATGATATCAATTGACTGGATCACTGTCTACACGTCTTCAAGTGAGTCTTAGAGAGAATTGTGAGAATAAAAAAAATTATAATTTGATGGGAAATAGTAGCTCACTTTATAAAGAGGTGGGTAGGGATCTAAAGTCTAATTATAACCTAATTAGGATTAACTAACCCATCACAATTAACCTAAAATTAAGGTATATACACATACTTTATCATTATAATATAATATACATATAATCTATGTATTATTATTTTATTAATGATATTGAATTATTATTTAATTCAACTATATATTAAAATGTGTTTGTCCACTAAATTATTTTACAATCTCTCACTTAGATAATTATATTTTAATACATAATTTTGAATTACAATATATGACCATATTTAAACAATGTCATTAATACAATTTATACAATTACAACTATAAGTCAAAATAAGATTTCATTAAATGCATACCTGATTATCTGATAGGGTTGAAAAGATATACATATATGAAATATCTATTCCAAATGAACAAACAAACTAAAATGTGTGTATAGTCAAAATATACAAAATGATCCATGCATCCACCTAAGATGCTTTGCAATATTTTGAGACAGGGTCTTAATGTTTCTTTATATTATCATAATACAACAAGTGCATAATATGATAAAATGGCAATATTGTAATATCATAAAATCTTGAGATCAATATAATTTCAGTTTCAAAATACACAAGTACTCCTACTAACTCAAAACATCAAAAGATTCAATAAGGCCCATACTCAATATATGTCTTTTAAAAATTCCTACAGCTAGGCCTTTGGTTAATAGGTCTGCAAGCATATAGTCTATTAAAATATGTTCAATATGAGTAAGATGCTCGCGTGTCTTCTCTCTCACAAACTGATATTTAACATCAAAATGCTCTGTGCGAGCAGAATTTTTATTATTTTGAGAGAAGCTAACAACAATAGTATTGTCGTAATAAATGGTTAAAAGTTTTGAAATGCTTTCAACTAAGCAAAATTCAGAGATAAAATTCCTTAACCATACAGCCTCTTGAGTGACTTCATAGTATGCGACATACTCTACTTTCATAGTAAAGGTTGCTATAAAGATTGTTTAATACTCTTTCACGATACAACTCTTCATGTAAACATAAAAATATATCTAAATGTTGATTTCTTATCATTTAGACAACCTGCAAAGTCAAAGTCTGAATAGTCTGTACAAATCATATCACTGGACCTTTTATAAGTCAATATATAATTCTTTATACCCTGCAGGTATCTCATGACTTTCTTGACTGCTATCCAGTGTCTTTAACTAGGATTACTTAGGTACCTTCTAAGCACACTAATTGCAAAAGCAATATCTAGGCGTGTATATACCTAGGCATACATTAGGCTACCAATAGTAGAAACATATGGGACTATATTCATTCTAGATTTCTCATCATCATTTTGAGGACATTAGGCTTTAAAAAACACTTCAACTTTTTTAATAGGCGTAGCACTATATGAGAATGAAACCATGTTAAATCTTTTAAGCACTTTATCTTTATATGACTTTTGAGACAAACTAAGCAAACTCGGAGACCTATCATGATAGATCTCTGTGCCAAGCACAAAAGATGTATTTCCAAGATCAAAATGAGCTATTAAAGCTATTATAACTTGAAATGGATCTTTGGTTAAGACTGGTGAAAAAGTCTCGTTATAATCAATTCTTTCCTTTTGCGTGTAACCTTTAGCTACTAATCTGGCCTTGTATCTTTCAATCTCACCTTTAGCAGTTCGTTTGATCTTAAAAATTCATTTGCACTCAATTTGTTTACATCCTATAGGAAATTTCATCAAATCCTATACATTATTCTTATACATTGAATTTATTTCATCCTTCATGGCATGAATTCATTCTAAAGAATTAGAACTTGAAATAGCTTCTGAGAAGCTAATAGGATCAGAATCATCATTCACATTAAACTCATGTTCTTGCAAATAAACCACATAACATTTGTAATTGCCTAATGACGAGTTCTCTATGATCTTCTTAGGGGAACTTCCTCAATTATATTGTTTAGTTCATTCACCAGTTGGATTGCTTCAATCACAGGTTGATTTGGATCAATTTGCAACTCTATATGAGATGGTTCAACGAAAGGCACTATTAGAGGTACAACACTTTGTTTGTCAACCGTTTAGGAGACATTACTTTATTATTCTCCTACAGAGATATGAAGTAACTTTTTCCCATAATTCAATTCATCTTTAAAGTAGACAGCACGATCTGACTCAATAATTCTTGATAAATAAGATAGGCAATAAAACCTACTTCCTCTTGAACCAATGCAGTACCTAATGAAATACCCACTAATTGTTCTTACTTCAAGTGTCTTAGTATATGGGTTATAAGATCTAATTTCAGCTTTGCAGCCCCAAATATGAAAATGTTTCAAGCAAGACTTCTTACCATACATTAACTCATATAGAGTCTTTGGCACAGATTTGCTCGGGACTTGATTCAACACATACGCTGCAATTCTTAGAGCATCACCCCATAAAAATTCTAGTAAAGTAGAATGAGTTAACATACATCTTACCATCTCCATAAGTGTTTTGTTCCTTTGCTATGTAATTTCATTCTGTTCTGGTGTGCCAGACATAGTGTAACTAGCTTTTATTCCATATCCTTATAAATATTTTGCAAAAGGACCAAGATTTCTTCTAGTTCATTATATTTGCCATAAAATTTACCACTTCTGTTTGAATATACACATTTGATTTGCTTTTCTAATTTTAGTTCAATTGCAGCCTTGAACCTTTTGAAGGCTTCTAATGCTCCAGAATTTTCAAAAAGAAGCTCCACCTATCCAAATCTCAAATAATCATTAATGAAGGTAATAAAATACTTAAAACCTTCTATTGCATTGGGTAAGATTGGCTCACACACATTAGTATGGATTAATTCTAAAATACTTTCATCCTAGTCTTCTTCCTTTTTCTAGCTTTAGATGTTAGTTTTTCTTTGATACAATCCACACAGTTGTTAAAATTTGAGAAGTCAAGTTTAGGTAAAACTCTTTCTTTTATTAATCATTCCATTCTTTCCTTGGAGATGTGGTTTAATCTTCTATGCCAAAGCATTAAAGATGTTTCATTTAATCGTAGCCTTTTATTTCCAACAACTGTGTTGATGGAATTTTCAAAAGTATTGTCCAAATCAATTTTATATAAACTATTATTCAAAGTACCAGTTCCAACAACACAGGAGTCATAATATAACTTAAAATTATTATTTTTAAATAAACATGAATATCCATCTTGGTCTAAGCAAGTTATAGAAATTAAATTCCTTCTAATAAAAGGTATAAAAATAATATTTTTCAATTCTAAAACATGACCAGTGAACAAATACAAAGAAATAACTTATATGTGTTCAACTTATACTTTGTCTCTATTTCTCAATTTCAAAGTCGTTTCACCCTCACTTGGCCTCCTCAGATTTTTCAGTGCCTTTCTTTTTCCTTTCAAGCTATTTCTTAAATTTGAAGCAGTCTACCCTTTTGTGCGCATACTTTTTGCAGAATTTGTAATTTGCTTTGAACAAGGCTTTCTTAGGCTTATGCTGTTGTTCCTTCATATCATTCTTCTTCCTTTCATGATTAGATTTTCCCTTATTGTCCTTCTGGAAGGGCCTATTTGCTTGTTCAGAACTCGAACCCTAAGAAACAAAATTCACCACTTGCATCTTTGTTTTCTTCAAATCCTCTTTTGCTTGAGTCACTATAGAAATCATTTCATTAATGGTCTATTCTCCTTTCTAAGTACTGTAAGATATTTTTAACACATCAAATTGAGGAGGAAACGACTCCAAAGCTCGCCAAATTAAGTAACTATCTCCTATATCGACATTCATACTCTTGAATCAGCTGTAACAATGTACCAGTTTCATTATATGCTCCCGACCACCACTCATTCCATCATACATAGTCTTCTCTAATAAAGATAAATAATGTCCTTTTTTCAGCTTTATCAAACTTAACATATTTTTCAACCATTGAATCCAGGAATACTTTTGCCTTCTGACTATTAGGAATACTCTGCCTCATAGTCTTATTCATAGTGTACTTTATTACCATTAGATAGATTCTATTGGAATGAGTCCATTTTTCATGTTGTGCTCTTTGAGTAGGAGTTAACTCTTCATTGATTTCCAGTTCCTCTTTACATAAAACTAGATCAAGATTGGAGACCGCTAAATACAGTTTCAAAGATTCCACCCAATCCTCATGATTAGTTTCATTAAAAGTTTTCACAGAGATCAGTTGCATAGGAATAGTAGTTGTTTAAAATTTATGAAATTAATCATAAATTAATAACATGGCATGTTTGAACAATAATCATACTTAATTTTTTTTAATATTATGCAACTATTTACAGTATAATGTTATGATACTTAGTACCGATCGGGTATAAGTATCACAACATAATACAAGAACTATATACTAAATTTCTAAAACCTAACACCGATAGGGTATTTAATAATTTTAGAAAATTAATATATACTTCTAACACTCATGTTATCACCTATTAACTATATTAATAGAACTATACCAATAGAGTATAATTATCATTACTATAATATTTTTCTAATTTTTTATTATTTCAAAATTTAATTACCATAAGAGTAATTAATCAACATAATATATACTTTTAATAAAATATTACAAGAAATTTTATATAATTAACCTATTACATGTGAGTTTAATTATATAAAATTTAAAGGCTTAACATGAGAAATTATAATCTTTGTATAAATTAAATAATCAATTGCATATTAAAATTAAAAATTAAGAAAATATGCATACATTATATAAATCATCTACAAAAATTTTACATAGTACACAATTATATAAAGATTACACAGTAAAAATTTCAGGCTGAAATTCAATTAAATTAATACTAAAAAAATAGAATAAAAATTTATGAAAAATATTTTATTTTTAAAAATTATTAAAAAACTAGGCTTGGAGAGTGGAGCACAACCATATTTTTATTTTTGTAAAATTATTTTTGGAAGGCAGCGCATGTATTGTATGTGTTAGTCATGCGAGTGGGTGTTGCCTAAAACATGGTAGTGCAGGCGTCAGACTCACATACATGGCGCATGCAGTACATGCGCCACACACACTGCACACGCCTCAATCGCAACTAGGCTTTACCCAAACGTGCTATTTCTGCTTCTTCTTCACTCGTTTCAATCTTTCAAGTTTTCGACGAAGTTTCCAAGTATAAGGAAAAATTTGCAATTTAACCCCACCCGATTCTTCAATTTTTAATGTTGAAATTAATGGGTTTTAATCCTAATTTAATTTATAATATTATGCATCAATTAATTCCAAAAAATTATACATATATTATGTATTTAATTTTAGCTTTAAACCATTATGATTTTCTTCTTTATTCAACATTAACACCTATTTAAAGCTTATTATCATACATTAATTTGAGGGTTTTTATTCATTAATGTGTTTCTAATATTTCTATAATCTTAGTTTTCCAGAATTCATGCAAAACATTCAACAATTTTCCAGAATTTTAACAAGTCTTCATATCTTCAAAACAAATTCAAAAATTGTTATCAAAATTAATCCTCAAATCAAATCAACAACATTTTGATAAAAAAAATAAGAGACAATAAATTTATAAATAATATCATCATAATTCTTTCTAATTTATTATGGCTAAAGCATACAAAGAATTTATACTAGGTAAAATAAAATATCAAAATATAATTTATACAATCTGATTCATCAATATGGATTCTATGACTCTAATACCAATTGTTAGAATTTTATGATCTATAAAATATTATAAGATCCATATAACCATAAATCTATAAAGAAGAGTACAAGAATTGTACAAATAAAATAAAAAATTTTGGATTACCTGACCCTCCTACTGTATCCATGAAATCAGATCAAGAAATTTATGGAAAACGAAGGATGATTTCAATTAGTTGGATCACTATCCACACGTCCTCAAATGAGTTTCAGAAAGAATTGTGAGAATAACAAAACTGCAATTTGATAGGAGATTGTAACTCACCTTATAAGGAGGTGGATAAGGATCCAAACCCTAATTATAACTGAATTAGGATTAACTAGCACATCACAATTAACCTAGAATTTAGATATATACACACACTTTATAATTATAATATAATATATATAATCTATGTATTATTATATTAATGACATTAAATTATTATTTAATTCAACTATATATTAAAATATATTTGTTCACTAAATTATTTTACATTAATTTCTTTTCGTTCCATTTTCACCCCTAACTAAACATAACATAAAATCTTGCACCGAAATTGCTCATTGGGTAGCTGCAACATGTGCAAGAGGTGTTTTGCCAAATTTATGTACTTTTTATCATCCTCATCATTTGGACTTTCTGTTGCAGAAACATAAGAGAGCTGTTCAGTGTCTTTGAGTTTTCTTTGACTGTTCTGGAGCTTTGTTTGTGGTGGTGTTAGTTTTGGGTGGGCGGATGGCTTCCGTGGTAGGGCTCCTTGCCCTTTGGTTGTATGTTTTGGGCAATAAATAAATAAAGTTGGCAGGGTAAACTGACTTGAGAAGTCATAACGGCAGTTTGGGGCTCTCTTAAGAGTTAAGACGATGAGACAATATAATGGAAATAGACTTGTCCGAGTTTTGAGGAGACCAGTGATCAACAAATTGGTACTTCTTTTTTTTTTTTTTTTGGTAGAACGAATTGGTACTTCAATCATGACACATTAATACATTGGAAGATCTTTCGTGTTAATCACTTCCATTTTTTTCATTAGGCCATCCGTTCCACTTACGGTTAAAGTTCCTACTCAATCATTTCTTAATGCTTGTTTTACTTGAACAAGTAGCCGCAATCTTATGATTCAAATCTTTATTTTTATTCAATAAAAAAATAATTATAAAAAACAATTATAAATCTGTTGTTCGTATATTGTTTTTGCATTCATATATATATAAGAATTATATTTATATACGTACTTTAATTATAATATATATTTTTATTCTTATATTTATATTAAAAATTATAATTATTTTTTGAATAAAAATAAAGATGTACAATATCATTAAAGTATACATTTATGAATTTAAATTTGAATTATTATTAAAGTCAAATATTTTACATCTATTTGCAGCACCACTTTGCATTCCTCTTCGCAGCACTTCCTTATGTTGGCACCACTCCTCATTCTCCTACTCACAAATCTTCATTCTTTCTTGAATTTATTCACAATATAATTATCTGGTATCATTTTTCAGCATTTCATCCGGCAACATCTCTTTCTCCACATTTCATCCAGAGGCTCTTATCTGTTTGATTTTCCTAATACTTACCAATTAGTATTTTTCTAATTTTTGTACTTATATTATAATTTTTCTTAGTCATTATGAAAATATCTTTTATAGTGATAGAGAAATTTGTTTAGAATATTATGATATAAATAATATGATTACTTTTGTTTTATATTGATTATTATGATTTATGATGTGAAATTATGATTTATGAAAAATTTGTAGAAATTTATATGTACTGTGATAGGTTGTGATGTTAAAAGAAGAACAAACGGGATAAATAAAGGTGTACTAAAATAGGATTTAGGATCGAGGTAAAAATTATATTTAGAGAATTTTTACATGTGAAATTTTAATATATAATAAGAGAAGTAATAAAAATAAAATTTTAAAATATATGGATATAAACAAAAGCTTTAAAAATTAGGATAATATTATTGAAAATATGAATATTTTTCTATTTAAATAGTAAATATTAAAAATGCAAGAATAATAAATGTAGCAAAAAAATTATATTATACATAAGTTTATTCTAAAAGTATTAAAATATATAAAGAGGTACTGTAATATAAATATTAGACGAACTCAGTATATGTAAAAAAGAATTCATGATTCTAATTATAAAAATATACAAACAGTAATGTGTAAATATTTTTTGTTGCTACTTAGCAATAGGTGTCAAGGGAGAAAATTATCATAAAATAATAAATATAGTGTATTGAAACAGTTAATCAATTTAATAAGTATAATTTGTACCCAATAAACAAAAAAATGATAATTGGAGAAGATAAATTAAAATATAAATAAGATTATATAGTCAAACATTATATAGGTTTAAAAAAAATAACATTTATTTGATGAAAAAAATTATTATATTATATGATATGTTTGTTATATATGAAAAATTGTTATGCAATGTTAAATGTATTATATTAAAAAGAGTTAATTAATTTAATAATAATTCTAAAACAAGCAATCTAGACTTGAACATAATATAGTTATCAAACAGAAATAAATTATATTACCATAATTGATAATTTAATCATAATGAAAAAAATACATAAGTAATCATATTTAAAAATTAAACTTTTTTCAATTGTGTTCAAGTAAGTAAAAATTGAAATTATTGTTTCAAATATAAATTTAATATTTTTGTAATAATTTATTTATATTACATTAGAAATTATGTAAAAAAAATATTTAGAATTTAATTATTTATATTACACTTGCAAATGAACATTAAAAATTTATGAAGTATGAAAAACTACGATTGAGTATAAAAATAGCAATATATATGTTGGAAAAAATGTGGACCTGTAAAAGTCAGAATCGGTTTGACCTGTGCGAGCAAATTATTATGTACTATTAAAATATATACCATACAAAAATAGTAATACACATCATTATTTTTTACTTGTAATATTAGATACTAGTTCATTCATTTATAAATACAAAAATTATATATGATAATATATGTGTCAGTTGTGAGGGTGCAGTGAATGTTTTGCAGTTAAAAGTAACAAGATGAAGAAAAGTTTAATTACTTTTCTATATTCAAATGGTACAATGATTGAGGGACCAATGGGGGTAATGTACGATGGACCTCCCCCAAAGGCATTGAAATTGAAAGGATGCAGCACCATGGACGTTTTGCGAGAGAAAATTCATGCCCGATTGAAACTTGCCCAAAATCAAGCTATTAGGAGAATTATTTACAGGTTTCCACAACATCAAACAGAGGCTCAATATATGGCATACGAATTAGACGATGATAAAGACTTGGCATGTGCTATAGTAAGTTACGAACAACATCCAACGATGACAGCAATGGAATTGTACGTGGAGGTGATCACATCCGAACTGCATGTTGCCAACCTTAATTCACAAGAAAGAGTACCAATAATTAAACCACCAATAGATCCAACGGTTCATGTCAGCACTAGTTGTTCAATGGTGCGAGAATGCCCTTTTTGCACAGATGGAATTAAGTTCCACATTTCTGATAGTTATACTCCTGTATTGGACTCATCTGTGACAAGTATTTTTTCGAAAAATGTATCACATACCATGATGTAACTCCCAAGTCTGCACAGAGGGTTAACAGATATGGCCGCCACATTACTAATCCTGGATGTGGGACTGGACATCATTTACATAGACATTAACTTTCTTTTTCATGTTTATTGTATATTTATGCATATTTATCTTATAACTTTATTACCAAACATCAAAATTTAGGATGGTTTTGATTATTACAACATATTTATCTTTTTGCGCGAGTACTTACATCAATTTTAATTACCAAATGTTCTCACAAATACACAATCAATTGAATTCTCATATAACGTATTAAATATATATAATTTTTTTCCAATAGCATCTTTCTATCTAGAATTTTATTCTCTCCTTTCGTATAATTTCGTTACAAAATGAAAAAAATATTGTAACGAAATAATTACATTTCTTTTTATTTTCAACCATCTTCAAATTTGTTATTTCGTATTTATTTTGTTACAAAATAAAAAGAATATTATTTAAATAAATACAAAGTAGAAAGAATATTGTTGAAATAAATACAAAATAAAAGGAAATATATTTATTTCGTTACATTTCTTTTCATTTTCAACCATCTTTAACTTCGTAAATAAAGAATATTATTAAATAATTTATTAAATTTGTTTATGTGTAATAAAGTATTAAATAATTACCTGTATTTTTATCCTAACCCTATAATAATACTTAATATCATTTATAAAATTTTTCTTTTATAAAAATACTATAATAATAATAAAGGTGTGTGTCTAGTATAATGAAATGGAATAAATAAGATAAAAGAAATAAGTAAAAAATTTATTTAGTATGTGTTACAAAATAGAAATATTAATTTTCCTAAAAAAAAATTATTCTATTGAATTATAAAAGTTTTATTTTATAATAAATGCGATAAAGAATTCTTAAATATTCAAATTATAACACATTATCTTCAGATTCACTTAATAAATAAAAGATAATTGTAGACTGTGTTATTCATTTATTATTTTTTCAAGATCCACAAATTAAAATTTTTATTTTTCAGTCTTCAAGATATTAAAAATTGAAAAAACTAACATTAACTTTTTATCCATTGATAAAATTAAGGATAAGTTTTACACTTGATTACACTTGATGCTTCTTATTTTTTTCTAAAAATACACATCCAATCTTAAAACGTTTCTATAATTATGAAATATAATGATATTAAACTTTTAAATTATAATCCATTCTCTATCTTTGTAGCTTATAAGTGGAAAAATATTTTCATATAATTTTATATGCAATTATACTTTTTATTTGAAGAATAAAAATATTTTCTACGTGTTGTAATATTTGTACATAAAAATTTATAAAACTAATCATCTAACCATATAAGGGATGATATTAGAGGAGGTGATGTAGTTAAATCATAACGGTGGAAGTGTATAATTCTGAAAAATGATAAATATTAAGTGTCATTGAATCAAAATTTGAGAGAAGTTAATATAAATTATGTAATTATTCTTTATTGATCCTATCTTTTATTTTAATAATATTAAATTATTTAATAAATATTCATTATTTTTATTACATATATTATTATCATTAACTACTTTTTTATTTGATTTCTATAATATATTAATGTATTAAATATCAAATTGGAATAAAATATTTTTTATGATATCAAACCTAATTATAAAATGAGTAATTTATTTTATTTACATTCTTATTCTAGTTTCGATCTATTACATCATATCGTTCATCTCATTCACTTATACCTAAAAAAGGTACAATTCAATGCTGTAATTCCTTATCATCAACTAATGTTTTGAGATAAGAAATATACTGATCCTAAATCATGTTTCATCGCAGTTACATTAATTATGCAAAAAAAACATAACTACCTCTAGCGTTAGCACAAATATCTAATTAGCTTCATTTGATCATACATTTGATTTTATATTATAAAGCTGAGTTATAATCTAAATAATAATATTTTTCAAGTACTTCTTTAAAATTTATTAAATGCCTCATATGAAATTTTTTAATCAAGAACGACTATGTAAATTTAGAATGACTTGTGCACGGTAATAACATCTAAAAAGGTCAATCAGTTTCTGAATAAAAATAAAGAAAAAAATTGCAGCATGAGCCAAATGAATTTAAAATAATTAGTACAATCATTGATCGTTTGATATTTATTCTGGAATAGTGGATGGTTAGGTTAAAAGGCCAATTTTCAATTATTTAATATTTATGGTCACATCAACAAAATTGACGTTTAAGAACTTAAATGGAAACAAAATAATGAAACATGACAAGGATGAGGACCAATTTATCGTTGTTTGTTAAACAAATTTTCTTTTTCCCATTTTTATAAAATATTTTACTAAAATACGCATGGAAGCGGTGAGGCACTAGAGCGGATGGCGCCTCTGGCATCAAATATTGGCGCCCTCATAGCGCTATTCAAAATGGCTCTTTTGGCGGGCAGTAGGAAATGTACTGTCGTTTAAGATATTGATAGCATGAAATAAAGGCTACAAAAATATTTGATAAGAAGTAGTAAGTCAGATGCAACATTTTATGGCTTTTCCTTTAGCGGAGAACATGTTAATGCTTGTGTTTGTAACAAAAAACTTACAACAAAATTTCAGTCTATTTGAAAAATCACATAGTGATGGTGCCAAAAATGAAAAGGCTCTTCTATGATATGCTCTTAGTAAAATTTGAGCTTTTGCATAAGTTTAACACGAAAGTCAGGTAACTTACACTTAATATTTTTACAATATATTCTGATTTCTTGAATCGTGACCAGCTCAAATTATCTTGGTGGTGATCTGAGCATATAAAAGCGATTACTGATTTATATTGAAACATTTCTATTATTTGAAACATAGAAATCACATTATAATTTATGTAAGACAATTTGTATGCTCTCTAGAAATAGTTATGAAAATTTGAGATCAGATAATTTTCATGCAATTTTTGGAAGTTCAACACAAACCATTGAATTTTCATCAAATTCTTTCTGGGTCATTCTAGTTGTACTAAAATTCATATTTTAAATTACATACTAATTAAGAAAGTACTTATTGCTTTACCAGCAACTTTGGACTATTTAAAATACCTAAAATTAATAAATAGAAATTGAGCAAACACATTTGGAAGTGAAGTCCTATCAATTTTGATAAAAAAACTTTGATCTTTATTTTATATTCATAAGACATGTACATAATTTTCATCTGAACTCGTAAGAACAATAAATTATATATATGCAGAGAGAGTTTTTTTTTATAAAATTGTGTTTTAAAGAATCACAACGGGTCTTCCTTTATTTAATTTTAAATACCATAAAGCATTTAAGGTTTATGAAATCTATTTTTCCTTATGGCCAAAGGCGCCAAAGCATATGGCGCCTTCACTCCAAAGGCGCCGTTCAAAATGGCGCCACTGTGTAGTATCAGAGGCGCCATCCGATCTGGCGCCTCTCCCCTTCCGTGCGTATTTTAGTAAAATATTTCAAAAAAATGGTAAAACAAAAATTTGTTTAGTAAACAGCGGTAGATTGAAACTTTAGCTAATCTTCTTTCCTTTTTATTTTTCTTAATTCTTTTTCAATTTTTACGACTCTTTTTGCAATTCGATCCCTTATATTTCATAAATTTAAATATAACAATTTTTTATTTTTAATTCTAATTAAATTTGATGAACTAAATTCTTCATTTTTTATAAATATATATAAAGTAAAATATAAATATTAATTATTCATTAATACTTGTACTAAATAAATGTGACATATTCAGTTTTATATGCATCAAATTTTAAAAATTTGAAATTTCAAAAATTATATAAAACATCAAATATAATATTTATTGAGCAATATAATATATACATATATAATTACACAAGTTCCCATGAATTTTTTAAATAATTATCACAATATCATTAAATTTTAATTTGTCACTTTATTTTATTTATAATTTTTATAAAGTGACAAATTAACATTCAATCATAATGATACTAATCATTTAAAAAAGTTGTGTAATCAAATATGCATTTAATTAATTGCACAATAAATTTAAAGTTTGATGTTTTATATAATTAGTAAAATTTTAAATTTTTATGTTAATGCACTGGAAATTCAACCTCATGTTTATTACAAGCATATATAAAGGGATAATCAATATTTGTATTGCACTTTATATATATATATATATATATATATATATATATATATATATATATATATAAAATAAAATACAAATATTAATTATCCTTTAATTCTTGTGCTAAATAAATGTGGTTGAGTTTTATGTGCATCAACTTTAAAAATAATTTCTCGTAGAAATTATAAAGTGATGGTAAAATTATTCTTAAATTATATAAAATTATAATTTTATTTTGTATGTATAATTTTGTTCATGTCCTTTTATATAATAATTTAAGGATAAAATTATCTATATAGAGGAATGAAATTGTTTATATAAATTATTATTTAAAAATAAATTTATAATTTTATATAATTCAATAATTATTTTGCCGACACCTTATAATTTCAAGAATGATATTAAAAATTTTATCTTTCACAAATTATATAAAAACTTCATAACTAAAACAAAAAAAAATTGTTATATTTAAAATTTGAATTGGATCATAAAAAAAAATTGTAAAAACAGAAAAAGAATTAAAAAACAATAAAAAAAAGAAAAAGGGTTTAAGGTGGGGAAGGAAAATGTTTGAAATGAAGTACACGGACACGCGGCAACTTAAAAAGAAGGGCTGCAGCCCATGGCTGCTACGAGGGTTGCAGGGAAATTCTGTTCTCTCCGAAAATAAATGGTGTAGAGGATAGGTTCATAGCAGATAGGCGAAAAGAGAAATGAGAAATGAAGTTGCAAGAAAAAAAATGTATACATCTAGAGAAGTAGCCACCTTCTTTTGTTCTTGCCTTTTGATTTTTTTCCTTTCTCCTATGTTTTTTTTTTCTTCATTTTTCTCCTAAAAGTGATCACCATCAGCGAGCCCTTTTATAATTCCATATTTCTTTTCTTTACCTCCACTTCTAGCTGTTTGGCCATCAATTTATAATTTCTATGTGTTACTTTTATTTAAAATTTCATTTTTTTATTGAATTTGATATAAGAGTCTTATTTTCGAGTAAGGACTTTAAGGAAGACGTATTACCAAGATATACATATTTAGAAATTTATTTTGTTATTTTCAATTTCATTTAATTGTTGCACATCAAAGATATATTTTCTAATATAAATAGTTTGCATTTTTTTCGTTGTGTTTATTTCTCAATTTAGTAGCCTCAAAAAATATTTCAAACCAAGTGTACTCACTCGATAACATTCAATATCCAAAAATGCTGATTAAATTGGATAAAAATTATTACATAATTTTATTTTTTATTTTTAATAATAGAATCATATTTAATATTTTATTTCTAATTTTAATAAATTATTTAATTTATTATTTATTTATTATACTACTAAAAATAAAAATAAAATATTTAGTTTTGTTAATTATAAATATAAATTTAATATTTAACAATAACCACAAAGATTAAAATCTTTAACTTTTGCATCTACTTGCAACATTTTTCGGGTACTTTAATTTTTTATTATAATATAATAATTTATTTATTACACACAAAAAATATTAAATTTAAAATTAAAATATAATAAGACATAAATTTTTATAATAATATTAAATATCATTATATTATTAAAATATAAATGTGTACTTTATAATTTATATAACAATGGGTTTTAAAAAATAAATGCCATATGGGAAGATGCGACATTGTCATGTGTACGCGAGTACTGCAGCCACAGGGTCAATAATTTAACGTGCGCGGATTGTGTTATTAATATAATAATATACTGGATGCGGATTATGTTATGTTATACAGGCTCAATAATTTAACGCGAGTATTGCAGCCACAGGGTCAATAAATGGCCCTGCCATGTGCTTCTCCCTGTCCTTGTTTTAGGATTATGTTATCGTTCCATCATTCGTGGATGCGGGGATAGATTATTAATATAATAATATATTGATATATTATTAAATTTAATTAAAAAATTAAATTTATGATATATTAATAATATATTATAAATTTTTTAAGTATATATATGAAATTTGAGTCAGATTATGCACGCACTTCAAGAACAAGAAATCGTTTCAAACTGGAGGACCTGTATTTGCGTCTTCTGATAAAGATGTCGTGTATTTTTCTTTCAAAAAGCAGCAGATGCCTCCTTTTAATATTCCGTTGCAACTCTACCATGTTACCTCCCAAAATCTAATATTTATACTTCTAAAACGCACTTCTTCTTCTCCTTTCTTTTATTTTATTATATTTCTCTGCAACATGTCAAGCTCTCATCATCGAGAGTTTTCAACCTAAAAGCTCCGTTCTTTTATGTCTTGCTGAATAGCTTGCATCCATCAATAAATTGATAATGGGCCACTACTCTTGAATGGCGTGGGCCTATTTCAACCATAGTCCATGCTCTGCAACCTTGGTCAACAGCAATCTCAAGCTTTCAAGCATAGGTTATGGATCGGTGATGCTTATTTAATTTCATTATAAAATATTTTGAATAATTTAAAATTTTAATATAGAAAACACTAAATGAAATAATTAATTTCACATATTATTATTTAATAAAAATATTTAAAAATTAAAATTAAATGTATTTATTTAAAATTTATAATTATTTTATTAATATCAATTTGTAGTGCTATATTCTAAATTAAATATATAATAATTGATATTTTGTCAAAGTTGTAAACTCACAATACTTCAATTTTTTTAAATACTTTATATACATTTTTAAAATTCAATTTCTATTATTTATAATCATGATATTAATACCATTAATTAATATAAATATAATATAATAAATTGGATTATTATAAAATAATTTAAATAAGTTAAAATTTTATTTTAATTTAATTCTTTATTTATATGTTCTATTTTTAAATTTTACATTACTTAATATAAAAATTACATGCTTTTATTTTAATTTTCTCTATTATATATTTTGATTATATATATATTATCAGTCATTATACATACAATATGATATATCTTATTTTAATTTTAAATAAATTAAATTTTAATTGAACTAAATTAAACTATACTTTTTTATTTTAACACTTATATTATTGTACAATTCATTTATTATCTCTCTTCTTTATATATATATATATATATATATATATATATATATATATATATTCTATTGCATATTTTATCTTTTTAAGTCTATTACTATTATTATTGTTTATCACTTAAATTCTAATATTACAAAGTATTATAAATAGAAAATGACAAATTTAAATTTTATATAAAAATATTTTTAAAAAGAATTTAAAATTTAATAAAATATTTTTATTGAAACAATTAATTACATATTCTATTATTTAATAAATTTTAAAAATACAAAAATTATGTATTTAAAATTTATTAATATATATTGTCTTGATATTATTTTGTTATATTTTAAATTATATAAAACATAATTGAGATTTTATCAAAATTTTAAAGCTTATTCACTATTTTACTTTTTGTTATTATCCTTTTCGACTTAGATAAATTAAAATTAAAATTTAATTATATTATATATTTTAATTTTAACTCTTATATTATTATATAATCCACCTATTTTCTTTCTTCTTTATATATGTATACATATATTATTACATATTTTTCCATTTTATATCGATTATTATTGTGTATTGCTAAAATACAAATAATATAAAGTATTATATATAGAAAATGATAAGTTTGAATTTTTTGATGAAGAATTTTTTATAATTTCAAAATTAAATAAAAAATTATTATTTGAAATCATTAATAACATATTATATTATTTAATAAAATATTTAAAAATTAGAATAAATTTATTTATTTAAAATTTATTAATATACATTATCTTGATATTATTTGTCTATATTCTAAATTATATAATATATAAATGAGATTTTAACAAGACTTTACAACTTATGCACTAATTAAAATTTTAATTTAATTGAATTATATTATATTTTCTTATTTCAACTCTTATATTTCTATGTAATTTACCTATTATCTCTCTTCTTTAAATATATTTGTATATGTGTATATGTGTATATATATATATATATATATTATTGCATATTTTACTTTTCTGTGTTTATTAGTATTATTTATCACATAGACACTAATATTATAAAGTATTATAGATATAAAATGATAAATTTTATTTTTTAAAAAAATATTTCAAATAAGTATAAAATTCAATACTAATTTATTAGCTGAAATAATTAATTAAAAATTATATTATTTAATAAAATATTTAAAAATTAAAATATTTTTTTTAAATTATTAATATACATTATCTTGATATTACTTTGCTATATTTTAAAATATAAAAAATATAATTAAAATTTTATCAAGAATTTATAATTTTCACACTATTTCAATTATTATTATTATTTTTTAACTTACAAATTAATGTACTTATTATATTTTTAACTTATACATTAATTAATATTAGAGTCACATCACTTTTTTTTTAATTTATTCCATTGCATCTTCTTTTCTATTTTTAAGACTGTCATGTTATTTGTATTTCATATGTTAATACCATTAAGAAGTATAGGTAAAAAAACATAATATATTTTATTCTTTTATTATTATTATTTTAAATAATTTTAAATTTTAAATTATTTGAATTACTTATTATAATTTTAAATTTTAATTAAAACTTATATTATATATATATGTACTGATATCATAAAATAGTGTATATATATAATTTTGTTATAAATATATTGTAGATGATTTTTATATCCACTATTATTTACAATTTAGATGTTAATGTTATAAAATAGTATAAATATATCATGATATGTTTAGTTTTACTATAAATATATTTTAAATAAGTTAAAATTTTAATATAAAAGATATTAAATGAAATAATTAATTAAATATTATATTATTTAATGAAAGTAACTAAAAATTTAAATCAAATTTACTTTTTAAAAATTTGTCAATATTATGTTTATATTAATTTTTAAATGTCATATTTTAAATTAAATGTACAACAATTAAGATTTTGTTGATGCTTTATAACTTATGCATTATTTCACTTTTTTTTATCTATTCTTTACATGTTTTTTTACACTCACTTTTATAATTTAAAATTTAGGCAATAATATCACTAAATAGTATAAATATAACATATTACTATTATTAAGTAGTATTGATACAATACAACTTATTTTATATTATTACAAAAATATTTTAAATAATTTAAATTTTAATTTAGTTATAATTTTTAGTTATCCTATCTATACATTTAAAATAATATTTCTCTTCTCCATTTTATATTATTATTTCCTGTTATATGTCAAGCTATTAGGTATTACAATTTTTTGTTTCTTGCCTAGATCGTTTGTGATGTTGGTTGCTAGCTTGCTGCCACTGATAATGGGCTTCTTCCTCCCACAAAAAATAAGCTATCTTTTACAAAAACTAATGGCCCAATTTATTGGCCTTATTTTCACATGGACTAAGTTAAAGAGAAAAAAAAAAAGACTAGTTGCGATAGTGTTTCTTCCTCTTAAGATAATTACTTTTTTTCGAGCAATTAAAGTGTTGTAAATAAATATTCAATCTTAGTTTATGGTACCATTAATATATTAAAATTTTCTCACTTAATAGATGTCTAATTTGTTGGCCTTATTTTCACATGGGCTAAGTTAAGCAAAGAAAAAAAAGGCCAACTGTGGTAGTGTTTCTTCCTCTTGAGACAACTGCTTTCTTTCAAGCAATTAAAGTATCATAAATATATGTTCCATTTCAGTTTATGGTGTCATTAATGTATTAAAATTTTCTCACTTAATAGATACCTAAAGACATTTATCCTTTTCCATTGAAGATATCAACTAAAGAGAAAAAGCATGTTTGCTTCACTTTGCTTTTATGATTTGAGTTGCTTTTTCATATGAATGGCATCTTTCATTTTAGTTGTTTTCTTTAGACAATTGTAAGATAGATTTTGTTAATCTATTGCTACTTAAAGCAATAACAAAATGGAAAGGTTTTGTTTCCATTACTTCAGGGTATGAGTTTTGCATCTACAATTGCAAGATGATGAAAGTTTGCATGATTTGTGATTTTTGAGCATTGTTTCTAGCATTTTAATGGATAGCTTTTGTAATTGTATTCAATTTTTTCTTCTCTCTAAATTTATCCATGTTTGCTCAAATCTATTATCTTTCATTTCATGACAAGAACCTCAGAGTATTGATGAATAAGTATGAACAAAATTGAAACAAAATATGGAGTGTCTTTTTAATCAATGAGTTGGGTTGCAACATTGAAGATGATTAGAGGAAGTTTGAATTTTTCGATTAATTTCATTGGTGCTTTATTTTCATTTTTTCTCTTTCTTTTTTTTTATTGATATAATTATATTATATCATATTATTATAAGAAAGTTTTCTCATTATACAAGATGAATTTTCATTTTTATTTGATTTTGATTTTCATTGTTTTAATTAATTCCAAGACTATCCCTTCCATTTCATGTTGTGTGGATGTTTAAATTTAGTCTATGAAATAGAGAAGTTGTGGTTAGTGAAGTGTAGAAGTCCACTTCTATGTGTTGACTGCCAATTATGTCTCTATTTGTCTATTTCTTTTAAACTAATATACTATCCTTTTGACTAAATTTAGGTATTAATATGTATTTGTAGGTATTGTGAGTATATAAAGGTATTGACGTACATATTTTAGAGTGTCTAAGTATATATTAATTTGATGGATATTAATTTACACTCAACTCCCAAAAGCTAATATTAATATATAGTAAACCGATGATATAAGTTTTATTTGTGAGTTTTGTTTTTTAGTACTCTTTGCCTCTTTTAGTTTCAGAACTCTATATTTACCTTGACAAGATTGCTCTAACTCAAGTAATGAACTTTTTGCCTATCAAAATGTGTTGTTTCTTTTTTTATGGTGTATAGTAATAAATTAATGTTTGTTATATATACTTTTCTTATAAATTATAATAGGTATATTCAATTATGATATTGATTAATTTAACAATATCGTGCATTGCATGGACTCAAAACTAGTAAAAATCTATCAAGGGCCGAGGGGGCTTCGGTATGCTGCCAATAGCAATTAGTTTTCTTTAACATAAAAATAGCAATTAATTTTTTCTTCCCATTTTTTTAGACCCATCGATATAATAATGGGTTCATAAAGATTAAGGATCTTGTTACATCGGGATTGTTATCAAAAGAGTGGGCAATGAGTCCAAGAATTAAAATATTAAAATATTAATAAATTTTTATTATTTAAATAGAAAAAATTTTTAAATTTAAAATTTATTTATTCATAGATAAAATTCATCTGAAATTAATATATATTTATTAAATTAACATTTCACTATTATATATCCTATTTTTACTTTTTTATCTATTTTTTAGAACTTTTCTTCCTCATTATTTATTATTTTAAAAAATCAAGAGAATCGTATCATTATTTGAATTTTATCTTTGTTATCAATCTTCAGTCGCTCAATGCGGCTAATTCTTATGGCCACTTTGAACTCAGGTCGAGGGTTGGTATAAATAATCAAAGAAAGAAAAATTTATTTTCGTTATCCTTATAAATACACTACAACTTTATATCACAATTGATTTTTATTAAAAATAAATTAATAAATTACAATTTTATTCTTTTAAAATTGAAATTATATATTATTCTTCTTAATTTTTATTTATTTAGTTTAAACGACAGATAAAAATTATATAAAAATATTTATTATCCTGGGGTTTTAAGTGTCGAATGAATATTCTTTTTTTTCTTTTGGTAGAAGGATGAATATTCAATTATTAGAGAGCTGTTTTCATTAATTAAGGATCAATTATTTGTCGAAAATTCAATGTGAATAGATTATTTTTGTTAAACGGTTGGGTTGTTCATTACATTAACAATGTCGTGTCTTCAGGCTCATTGAATGACCTTACAAGTTGCGATTGCGGGCTGCCTTGCTTTCTTGGCAACGTTGCTCTTACAGGCCTCTACGCTTATTCCAGTGGCTAACTTCCCATTTTTAAGAGGTGGGACACTTTTATGATTATATTATTTTTAAATCTTAAAATTTATTTTGTTAAACATTTAATAAAAATAATTTAATGATCAAAACATTTATCTTCTTCAAACATCGAATTTTCTTTAAAATTGCACCTTCCAAATATAGACTATGTATAATTAGTTATTTATTGAATATTTGACTCACTTTCCTTCCGAAGAAAAATTTTTATATATATTTCAATTATATTATATTATTTTAATTATAAATAATAAATAAAAATAATTATTAATTTTATTATTTATTTATCAATTTTATGGAATTTATATATATTAAAAATATAATTTTTCAATTTTTTAAATTATAAAAATTAATAATTATTTTTTATTTATTATCCATAATTAACAACACCAAATTAGATTATCCATGAATTTTTCAAAACCATGGGATGCTACCCTTGTAGTTTGTTTGTACGAGAGGCAACGTTGAAAAAGTCTTGGTGCAACCTATTTTCCAAAAAATAAATAAATCCTAAGTGTCTTTTAAAAATGTTTCCAATATCACTTTGTAACTAAATACAAAGTGGGATGAGTACGACAAGGAAATTTAGACAAATCGAAACTGTGATCTCCAGCGTTCCCATTTCCAATGGATCTGAGATTTAAAAAATCTGGAAGATCGACCGTGGGAATAATTTATGCATGGAATCACACATAGGCCAAGATGCAGCTCCAATTTTTTCAATACAACTATAATCAGAAATGCTTAGTTTCTCTTGCATGAACCTCCGATCAACTTCTTCAATACTAATGCATCTTACCAAAAAAGTATCAACAAATAAATTATTGAAGTTCTTGTGATTTTTTTTTATTTATTTTCAATGGGACAATACATCCGAGAGGGCTATGTAAATTGCTAAAAGAATATTCTTGATACTATGCTTTTATTGTTTTTTTTGTTTGAATTTTTTTATTTTTATAAACTATTTTTAAAATTTTATTTAATTATAAAACTAATATTATTTAATTTAATAAAAATAATATTATTTAATATTATTTTACCAAACAAGTATCAACAAATACTATGGTTTATGTTTGAAGTAAATAAAAAATATTTTATTTAATTATAAAACTAATATTAAAATTAAAAGAATAATTTAACAAAATATTTAAAAATTATTTTTATTTTTATTTTTTAAATTACATATTTAAAATTATAATTTTTAAAAATAAATTACAAAAATAATTATCAATTAAAAACCTCTATTTTGAAAAATATAAAAATAGAATTTTTTTTTTAGAAATAATAAATAGACAAATATTTTATTTCTTCCTTACCTACTTTATCCGTACTTCCTTAATCCCCTGCTTTCAATTTTTTCAACTAGAAAACTTTAACATTAAAAGTTGTTTGGATCAAACCAAAATAAAGAAATAAGTTTATGGTAAATATCAAACTTCCTAAAAAGTACATATCTTTAGGAACCTTTTAGAAAGTACTATTTAAAGTTATTTAATTAATTATAAAAAAATTCTCACAAAATTAATAATTTTCTTATCTAAGGGAGTTTTGGGAAATATATCAATTCTTCAAACATATAAGTATTAGATAATTAAAATAATCAAAGTATCGTAATAATGTAGAAACAATTTTAACTTGAGGAAAATCTAAATTTTAGGTAAAAAATTATAAATGAAAAAATATTTATTATTTCATCAAATATTATAAAATAATGTATATAAAAATTCTTAACAATAATCTCATAACTTCTCAATTTCTATTTTGACATTTGTTTTAAACGTCTATTAGAGTTTCTATGTAACTATTATCACACTCATATTTTAAATTCTTAACTAATTCAAACATTTATAATTCAAAAATATTTAATTGATAAAAAATCTCATTTCTACTGCAATATAAAATCCTAAATTAAAAAAAATCAAAACAAGGAATAACCACATGTTAACAATTTACATTTAGATTAAATTCAAAAGGAAAGTAGGTCCACCTAATTAATAGAAAGCGCAACTTCATGGCCAGAAAATCTCAATTCCTCAATTCTAGTCCTCATGAGGTTACATTTCTCGTATAACCTTAACCTTCTGTTAATTTGCAAATTTACATACCATTTGGAATGGGTGAAATTAGCGTAGAAAGAAATAAGGAGATGAAATTGGGAGTGAAATTCTAATTTTACCGTGTTTGGCCCGGGAGTGAAAATAAATAAGGAAGTAAATTGAGGTGAAAAAAAACCTATGAAGCCCACCGTAAAAATTCGCCCACAAAAATGAGAAGTTCTTTGAGGTAAAGGAGTGGCATCCCATTTGCTTTCCATTATTACCCTTCAGAAACCCAGTCCTCCTCCTTCTCAGCCTTGCCTTCATCCACCACGTACAGACCATATAAAGACAAAAAAGGACGAACTGCCATCATTGAGGAAGAAGATCACATAGCTATGTGCCTTTCGCGGTTGTAATGTTCCCTTATGAGCTGATATTACTATATGATTTTTTCGCACAGTGGTGTCATGGTTATCTGGTAGAGGAGGCCTGTTCGCGGAGGCATGTTGGCCGCCAGTGGACATCCGCCAAAGGACGCTAGTGTTTCACTGGCTGATCTGCATCGTGGCGGACTAGAAACGGTGATCTGTTACTATGGACAACAAAAAAAGTTTTGGATATTGGCAACTCAACTCGGGTAGTTTGGGTCTAGACTTAAACCGAGCCCAGGTTGGCTAGAAATTCAACTTGACTAAGGAGAAAATTTTTTATATTTTATTTTTTTCCAGTCACATGATTTGTTGTTCCTCTAATCAAATTGCCTACGTATTGGAGCTATTTGTCGAATATTTTTAATATTTAAAATTAATGCTAAATAATAATTTCATTTAATTTATAAATGAATTACATCATTAATCATATTAAATCAACATAGAATGAATCTATACAATTAAAATAATGTATAAACTATTTATGTAGAACAAAATAGTTTTTACTTTTATTTTATCAATCTTAACAACAGTTCACAATCAAACAAATTCACATAAAGAAGAAACCTCCAATACAATTTCTTAAATATTTATCTTGAGTTTCTTCAATGAAATCATAGTATATATTAAAATTTCTATTTAATTACTATCAACAATTACAAGTTAATGATTGCAATAATTATTAATATAGTGAATATTTTTTAAATTTGAACAATTAATATATATAATTCATTAGAATGTCATATAACAATACCTTTATTGAATTTTTTTTCGTATATAACCATGACATATAGTTACATTAAGTACTCAGTTACTTAACATCTAATAGATTTTTTTTTTGTATTTGAATATATTTATTGATGAATGTAATTTAATTTTTTTAATAATTTAAAATCTGAATTAATTTATGATAAAATGCATTTAGCATTTTCTATATCGGTATGATTCAAATATGTGACCGGTGAGTAGGAAGTAAGTATAATATAATAAAAGAAGAGTGTGAATCTATTGAAATTATATAAATAAGTGTAAGATGGGTATTATTGGACAATTATTTTAACTTTATTGTATCAATTTTGTTATCTCTTCTATTTTGGTTAAAAATAGAAGTCACATCTTTTAAGTTCTACCATCTATTTTAATCATGATACTAAAATGATATTAAAATGTTAGTGTTCAAGTAAAATTAAAAAAAATTGGGCATTATTGAGCAGTAATTTTGACATGCAAGGAATTATAGCCTTCCAATTGTATGTCAAAAACCTAAGAAAGGGCATTTCATTTTCTATAATGTCATTTTCATGAATTAATCGGTTTCGTGTTGTATCATCATTCATCTCTAATCTCTGTGAAATAATAATAATAGAGAATCCTTTCTTCATCAAAGATATTTGTACTGTATTCAATTATTAGCACCCAAATATATAGCTATTTATATTTTGTTCTTTCACATAGATCATTGATTCTAAAGGATACTATTATTGTTAATCAATTGTAAAGATCCATATTCAAAGAAAGGAGCTTTGTCCAGACAAATTGGCCACAAATCCAAACTTTTTCCTTTTCCAGATAGAAGGTGTATTTGCATCTATTGCACATATTATCTCCACTTGTATTTCTAGATATGTGTTTGACTATTATTTTTACATCATTTTACTATTTCATATTAGTGTTCAATGAATTTCTATTAAGTACTTAAGCATTACCTTCATTTCCTCAATTTTTACAAATATCATAGAATCTTTGCCTTTGTTGCAGTTCCTCTTCACTTTTATTCCAGATATTTAGCTTGGTTGTCATGATTACCATCACATTTGTTTGTTCAATAGTTATACATTGGAAGTAAGTGCCTATGGAAAACAACATGGATGACATATATAAAGAATGGTTAGAAGTAGACAAATTGATTAATGTTGATATGATAGAAAAGTGGGAAAGATTATGTCAAATGTGTATTGTGCACATGGCTTACTGTACTTTCCATTCAATCCATCTATTAAAATTACAAGCAAATATTGTATACAAACTTATTAATGATGGTACTAGTACAAAAGATCAAATGCATCAACAACTATAGTAGAACTTATTAGAAGTTGATAAATGTCATAATATAGTACGCATGAGTCCTTATGCTTTCTTTAGACTATGTGAAAAGTTAAGAGTAATGAGTAAAGTAAGAGATTCTAATTATATCTTTCTTCTTTCATCGATCTGGTATCGATCTGGGGAGATAACTAGTCGTCATTTTCATAATGTTTTATGAGCTATTACACTACTTAGGGATGAATATCTTGTGTAACCTTTAAGATCAGATTTTCCTCCATAAATACTCAATAGTAATAGTTTTTATTCTTATTTTAAGGTAATATAACTAGTTATATATGTTTAAATACTTAATTCACGTATATAAGTTAAATCATACGTTCTTTATATAATCTAATTTTCAAAAAATAAAAAATACAAGATTGTATTGAAACTCTAAATGGGACTCATATATGAGTCAAAGTACAAAGAGAATATGCTCATCAGTTTCGAGGAGAAAAAGATTTAACATAAAATATGTTAACAGTATGTTCTCTTGATATGAAATTCACATATATTTTTATCTAGATGGGAAGGAACTACATCTAACCCTAGAGTTCTTAAATATGCATTAAATAAAAGAAGGGATAGATTGAAAATTTCAAGAGATAAGATAAATTGTCATATGTCATTCACTAAAAAAATAGGATAACAGTCATTCCTATAAAGTTCTTTTGATAATGACAATAACGTTGTGACATATATTTATATGATTGTTATATATCCTAAGCAAAATTTATCTAGGAGATGCAGGTTATCCTCTAAAAGGTGGACTTTTAACACCATATAGAGGTATGCATTATCACCTAAAGGAGTACACAATATATAGTCCATAAAATACAAAAGAAATATTTAACTATCGACATGCTTTACTGAGAAATGTAATTAAAAAGGCAGTAAAGGTCTTTAAAAAGAGATTTCCTATTATAGTTAGTAGAACAAAATCATATTGTTCTTTTATGACCATGAAAAATATTACCACTACATGTTATGTACTGCATAACTTTCTAATGGATGTTAATCTTTATCAATAGTTAATGGATAAAGTGGATTGTGAGCTGTTACATAGTAACATAGAAAATATTGAAAACTGTGAAATACGAAATACTGAGAAAGACTACAAAAAAGGGCTCCTCTTAAAGGAAAGCAAAGTAGCCTATATTTGGAATGACTATAAACATAGCTTGTCATAAATAAAGTTTTCCATTTTTGGGTACTTTATATACCTTGTAATGTGATAAATATGATCATTGTGCCATAAATGGGATTGTGAACTATATTTTATATTTGTCATGCAAGAATTGTATCATTTGTGAACATGGCATTTCATTGGTTATTGTATAAGACTTAGAACTAATAGAATATCTCAATTATGCTAAAAGTGAATGTCATGCTTATATGTGTAAATTATTTATGAACTAAAATTTACCATCATGCATGTATTATGCATTTGTAGATAAACAGAGTTTTTATTTTTTAATTAACTTGTGTACCTTATAAGGTGATAGATATAATCATTGTGCCATAAATGGGATTATAAGCTGTATTTTATATTTATCATGCAAAAGCTGTATAATTTATGAATTAAAATTTATTACCATGCATTTGTTACACATTTATAGGTTGTTTGCATTAATTCATATTACTTGATTATATGACAATTTACAGATAAAGAATGTCAAAGAATAAAAAGTCTAACAGTAGGGGAGAGGCATCATCGATGGACATATTACAATGGATGCCAGAGATGGATGCAGTGTTGCTGGATGCATTGTTGGAGGAGGTACATAAAGAAACTAACCTAATGGGACTTTCACTTCCATGACATATGTCATCGTAATGGCAAAGCTCAAGTAAGCAATTGGTCTATTCTTCCAAAAGCATCACATAAAAAATAAGATAAGAACATCAAAAGAGAACTTCAATGAATGCTATGATATGATTTATTTCACAGATGGAATGGAGTTGCATGGAATCCAACAACAAGAATATTTGAAGCTGAACAGGAAGTGTGGAAGGAGATTTGTATAATAATAAATCTAATATCTTAAGCATTACGTGTTATCCTCATTAATAGTTATGTAACCGTAAGTTGGAATTAGATTCATCATTAGCTTATATGACATTCGTAGATGACGATGTACTCCTTCACTTTCATATATGTGATTTTATACATATATTTTTTCATGAAATTTTTATACTATGACACAAAACTTCTAATGGTTATCTGTTTTATATAGTGTTGCATAAAAAATCACTCAGTATGATATACCATACAAACATATGTGAAGGTGTATGCCATTCTGCATGTTGGTACATGAATATAGGAGTAGGTATTTTCTTTATAATTAATGGTACTATTTCATTTAGTATTTATTGTAAAAAAGCATTGCATCTTATGGTTAATATTCAATATTTATCTAATAGAAGGTGTATTTTCAGGAGAAGCTGAAGGCTCAGGAATGGAAACATACTTCTATCCACAATTATGATTAGTTGTTAGAACTTTTTGGTAGAGATAAGGCTACAATGCACAATAGTAACTAAAGGGAAGAGAGGTGGCGAGAGAAAGAAGGTGTTGGAAATCGTGAGAAAAAATGGCAAGAAAACCATAAAAAAGCCAAAATTAATAAAAGGGTGGTGCCAACCTTTATAATAAAATGAGAGTACAAAAATATCCTTAAAAAGAAAAAGATAACAAGCAAGTGTGGCGAAGAGCGAATAGTTAAAGAAAAGGAATTGCTGCTATGTTGTGTACGAAAGGAAATGGGAGGAGAGGAAAAAGATAACTAGAAAAATAAATAAAGGAAGAGAGAGAAAATACAGAAAAATAAATTATGGGAAATGATTCTATATATTGCAATACTACAAACTCACTTTTATCATTTAAAATCTCAACCCTCCAACTTTATTTAGAATTAATACTGTCCTTTTATTTAAATCAAAACCTAATTTTTATATAAAAAAATTCATTTTGTTTAGAATCTTAACTTCAATTTTTCCAATTTTCCTTCACAAGTATCACAACTTATAAAATTTTAGATTCTAACTTAGAATATTACAAGTTCTCTCCCCTTGAAGAAAATTTATCCTCAAATTTTCAAGAAAGCAAACATAACTATATAGGATTGTTAACGGCCTGTATAATTAAATTTGAAGAAAATTGGGACAAATATCTACTATTAATAGAGTTTATTTATAATAACAATTATCATACCAGCATACAGATGACTTCATTTGAAGAATTATATGGTAGGAAATGCAAGTTGTCCATTGGATGGTTTGAACAGGGAAAAGCAAAGATGATTGGTCTTGATCTTGTGGAAGATGCTATCATTAAGGTGTAAATAATTATAAAATGGTTATGAATAGCGCAAGGTCGCCACAAATCATACACAAATAAAAGATATAGAGCGTTAGAATTTCAAGAGGTTGATTAGGTATTTTTTAAAGTTACACTTAAAAAAGGAGTAATGCGATTTGGTAAAAAGGAGAAATTATCACTAAGATATAATTAACAAACAAGTTAGAAGAGTTGCATACCAACTTGAGTTACCAAAAAGTATGAAACTAGTACACTCAATATTTTATGCGTCTATGTTGAGAAAATATGCTTCAAATGAATCTTACGAGCTAAAGGAGATACCAATAGAATTAGACTAGAAATTGATGTACGAAGAACAACCTGTTTGAGTTATTAATTAACAAAAACAAAAATTGCAATCTAAATAAATCCTCATGGTCAAAGTAATATAAGAAAAACATGGAACTCAAAAAGCAACTAAGGAATTAGAGAAAGATATGAAAGAGAAATATCCAAACTTATTTGGTAAATTTTTCTCCATAACTATTCCATAATTAATCATAGATTAAGATATTGTTACAATATTTTAAAAATTTAAGGATGAATTTTTTTGAAGGAGGAGAACTTGTAATATCCTAAAATGAGACAATAAATATTGAGTAAGAATTTTTTTCTAGAAAACCTCACTTAGAAAAATTGGTAGGAAAATTTAGGTGAAATTTGGAAAAATCGTAAAAATAATTTAAGAGTAAGCCCAACTAGAATAATTTTAAAATTTTTAACAAGCATCATAATAGATAAAAAATCAAATTAAAAACCCAATAATAAGTTTATAGAATTTCACTTAGAAATTTATTGAATTTTTGAAACTCGATAAATTGAAAAAATGATAAAAAGAGTTGAAAATGTAGCAATTTATTTTTTAAAAATTTATAGGTTAGCCTAAGTTAAATTTTAAGGCTAAAAAATGATTATGAAAGACAAAAAATGATGGTCCAAAAATAGTTAAAGGTTTAGGAACAAAAATACAAAGAAAGTGAAATTTTTTGGGCCAATTTGTAATAAATCATTTTATCTTTTGAATGGTTTAATTTTTATTTGTATTAAGTTAGATTGACTCAAGTTTTAAAAACCCAAATCTAAATTTTTAGGAAAAAAAATGTGGGCCCATGGTTAGTTAAGGCTGCAAGTGCACATGTTAAGACTTCAAAGGACAAAACTTAGAGATAAAAGAAAGAAGGCTTGGACTTAAATGACATTTTTGAACTGATGTCTGAGTCTGATGTGCAATGAGAAAATGAAGCTCTCAATTTCACACAACATGCTAATGTATTTAGTCCTAAGGTTGCTCATTCCAACCAATCTCAAGAGTATGCTTTTTTAAATTAATCACAAGCAACTTCATCTTCAAGGGATTTTAAGCAGAAGACGCCTATGGTTGATGTAATTGGAAAGGGGTATGAAAGACTAGACATAGGAATCATTAAGTTGATAAATGTAATGAAAAAAATGGCCAAAAAGCATATCCAGATAGCTGAAAGAAGTTTGTTGATGCCTGAGAATAGTAGACCTCATTATTACAGTGAGATAAATGTGTGGCATGAGTTGGAGAATATAGGAGTACTCCAAGAATTTTAACTAAAGTGTTATAACTTCTTATGTAAAAATGAGAAGGTCAAAAAATAATTTTTTAGTGTTCTGCTGTATGTACGACTACAAATGTTGTACCAACTTATGGCGAATATAAGAGTTGTTCGAGCCACTGATGATAAAACCAAATGACACCTTTTCAGTGAATTGTTGGTTGGTAAGTAATGTGATCAAATATTATTGTGTTATGGGCTTATCAGTTGTTGAACAATTTATATGGATTGTGTCTTCATACTTATTTTGACATTGCATATATTAGTCCTTATTTATTGTTATTATAATGCTTGATTTTGCAAAATTAGTAAAATAATGGATTTTAATCACATTTTCTATTAATTGTAGATACTTTTGTTTTGCCATTGTATGAAAATGTGGTTGCTCTAAATCGGTTCTTGCATTAGATTGTGTATTGTTGATGGTATGATTAGAGTGAAGTGTTTAGTCATGCCTTTTCATATCTCTGTTACCGACAATAGCATGAAAACGTACAATCAATATAATGTTATGTTTTGTGTTTGTGCATGATCTATAAAAATTGGAACTTAACATGAATGATATTTTACATATTACACTAAGTTATGTTTTTGTGCCAAGTGTATTTTGCAATATGTCATATTATCTTTATGTACCTTGAAGAACATCCATAAAAAGTCAATTTGTACAGTGGCTTTTTCTTTTAAAAAAAAAAGAACATTATAGACAATCGCAAAGTGCCTAACATTTAATATTATATTTATCGAATTTTACAAGTTGAAATGTGACAAGCAAAAGTGCTCCATTAAAATAGCAATATTTGACAATTTTTGAACCCATGCAATATTTAATAAAAATATATAATAAAAAATTAATTTTATTAATTTAAATTATTTAATAAACATCTACCACTAATTAATTATATAACATTTTATTAATATATCATTAATTTTTAATTAAATTTAATAAATTAATATTATAACTATATTATAAAAACATTTTAATCATTTAACTTAATTCCATTTTATTTCTCCTTCAATTTTTTTTTTCCTTCCGATTTCACTCCTAGCCGAACAATAAACTTCTCTCTCTCTCTCACAGCAAAGTCCGATTCTCTCCAAGAGGCTTGAGACGTGAGGGATTCAAGAAGAGGAAGATTGAAAGAAAAAACCAGAGACATGGGGGAGATTCCAGGAAAAGCGAGTAGGGGGATAAACCCAGATCAAAACGTTGATGGAGACAGAAAGAAATATTAGCGTTGAGAAATAGCGTTGGTCTTTTCCTCTAGATATGAAAGGTTGAGAATGCGAACTCGGCAACTTTCGTGTGAAGGTAAGGAGGATAACAATTTTCTAACCAAATTAATTGACAACCACAATTTAAATATATTCAAAATAGAAATGCCACATGCATATAGAGATACCGACTCAACAATCGAGCAAGGCGGCCTCTTCTGACTCGTCATATACAGAGCAGTGGAGCCAGTGTACTTACTGAAGACACTCGTCACTGTATTCAGATTTTTGGATTCAATTACTTAAAAAATAAGACGAATCAACTTTGATATTTCATATTTTGATAATTACATATTTGTACAATGAGATTTTTTATAAAGTAATGACTATAAAGTTTGATAGAAATACTTGCAAAAGCACTGCCTTAAATATTATCACTTATTTATTGTATTTAATAATTAATTAAATATAAATAACAAATTATTATTAATCATGATGAAAATTAAATTAATTTATAATTAATTATCAAATAAAATAAATTTACACATTATTAATTAATAATATTTAAGTGATCGTATATAAAATGTTATGATAGACTGTGCTCAGGTAAATATTTCTAAGAGTTTGAATCTAAAATCGTGGACCTGCCGATTAAGTTTCTCATTATTATGTCATATTTATTTAGTGACTTGTTTTATTCATTTATCTGCCGTCATATATTTAAATTCAGTGTATAAAAAATACTTTTTGTTTTTTTTTTTGGCGAAGACATACTTGTATAGAAAATACATGCATTTTAATTTTGTGCACCGAAGGAGAGGCAGAATAAGAGGATGAATTTAAATATATTTCCAATATAAAATTAGTGAATTTGTTTAGCATAAAAGGTTATGTACATAGTAGCACTAGCGAAGATAGAATGACTCCCCATCCCATAAATTGCAGCTTCATACGCACAACAACTACTCTTCTCCCTTCACCAACAGAGAAAGGAAGAGAATAAGAGATGGGTTCCATTGCTGAACCAAAACCCCATGCTGTACTCATCCCATACCCAGCTCAAGGCCATGTTAATCCAATGACCAAACTAGCCAAGCTCCTTCATTTCAAAGGCTTTCACATAACCTTTGTCAACACTGAGTTCAACCACAGACGATTGCTCAGATCAAGGGGTCCCAATGCTCTCGACGGCTTGCCGGACTTCCGCTATGAAACCATTCCCGACGGCCTTCCTCCGTCGGACGCCGACGCCACCCAAGATATCCCATCTCTTTGTGACTCAACGGCCAAGACCTGCTTGGAGCCTTTTCTTGGACTTCTTGCCAGACTCAAAGAGTCGGCTTCCTCTGGTGCTATTCCGCCAGTAACTTGCATAGTCTCTGACGCTATCATGACTTTCTCCGTTAAAGCAGCTGAAAAGGTCGGTCTCCCTAGCGTGGTCCTTTGGACAGCAAGTGCCTGCGGAATGGTGGCTTATTCACAGTACCGCAATCTGGTTAACAAGGGTTTTACACCGCTCAAAGGTATCAAAAATTTTTTTAGGGATATATTCTTCTCATCCTTATGTCATTTTTTAATTATTTTTTAAAGATAAAAGTATAATTTTTATTTCGAAATTCATTTTCTTCTATAATTTTTTTTAAAGATAAAGGAACAAATTTTATTTTGCAATTTACAATTTTTCATATTAGAATTTATAATTTTAAACAAAAAATTCTATATTTATATTTTTCTGAAGTTGACCTCATTTTTTTCTTAGAAAAAGGAGAGGATATCCATTCATCTTCTTTTGTCTTTTTATTTGCACATTTCTTGCAGCGAAAATACATATATTTGCATACATAATCTTTTCACTACTCATGATGGATGTTGACTTAACATTTTAGGATCAAATGATTTATGTAAAAGAAATTCAAATTTTTTTCAAATAATTACATATAATATTAATATATGATTTTAAAATTTGAAAGTTAGGTCCCGTAAGTCCCTTCTAAGTTCTATCACTTCTCTTGCGATCTGTTTGATTGGAAGGAAAATTAGAAAAGAAAGAAATTAAAAAAAATGATAATTTCTTTTATTATATTTAGTTAGAAAGAAAATAAAAAAAAGAAAATATGAAAGAAATAATTGTCGGGAGGAGCAAGAAGTATTGGAGGATTAAAATGATAATAATGTTTTCGTTACAAATTTAATGTCAAATTTATTACTCAATGCATTTTTAATATCAATCATTGAGAATTTTCAATCCTATAAAATTTTTTTTACATAATATTATCATTATAATTGAAATTAATAAAAAATGATAAATAAAGTTTAAAATATTTTTATAACTGTGAAAGTCAGATGGATAAAATAAGGTGGGCAAAATTAATAAAATTTTTCAATAAAAAATATCATTCAAAAAATAAATAGAGCCTTTGATTCAATTTGTTTGTTAGAAAGTATATTTTTAGGGAAATGTTTTATATATATATATATATATATATATATATATATATATAAAGAAGGGATGTATTACTTATATTAATAATTAAAAAAAGGTAACTAAAGATATAGTCGTGAAAAAAATAAATTTATTTTAAAATAAAATTATTTTTTAAAATTATTTATATTTAATACTAAATAAATAAAATATTTTTATTTTAATATTTTATTATATTTTGTAAAAATATTTTTGTATAAAAAATTGAATCCTAATCTCAAAAATACAAATTAAAAAAATATCAAACAAAATGTGTCTTAAAGTATCCACGAAGCTTCCATGTATTTTTTTTCTATCTAACATGTTCTTTTTTTAATGTAAAGTTCATTATCTAACAAATGTATATGGCCAATTAATCATATTTGATTATGACAAAAAATAATAATGATATTTGATGAGTAAAGTGAGAGGTCAGTAGGGGATGTAAAAATTTTTCAAGATTTTTTAATGCTCTCTCACGTGTTCTCTCTTGCCGTGGGGAGAGATGAAAATTCTCGTGGAACCCACCTCCAATTTCTCATACAAATCCTATCTCTTCTATCTTTTCTTTAGTATCCAAATAGTAAATGAAATTTTTTCTCTTTCAATTTTCTCTCTAAAATTTCTCCCCCCCCCCCCCTTCTTCGCTATCAAATAAGCCATTCAGGTTACTTTTTATAGGTACATATAAGAAGATCAAGACTTAATTTTTTGTATTATTTGATTTAAATTATATCACATAAAAATTAGAAATAATATATTTATTACATTCCTATACTTTTCATTATATCATGCTAAGAACATGATGATATATACACACATATATATATATGTGTTGGGAAAAATTTTGTCAAAGAAAATTAGTTTAATTATTTATGGAAATATACTTTTGGAGGCTTCATGTTCCAGTTAATTAATTTTTCTTTCCCATGTTCTAGTTAATTAATTTTTCTTTCCCTTTGTGTTGAATGTGTGCGCAGACGAAAGTTATCTCACAAATGGATATTTGGAGACTGTCATAGATTGGATGCCGGGAATGAAAAATATCAGACTAAGAGACATTCCATCCTTTATAAGGACAACAGATCCGAATGACATAATGCTAAACTGGTATATGGGGGAAATCGATGGAAATCGCAAAGCCTCTATCATTCTTTTCAACACATTTGATGAATTGGAAGCCGAGTCTTTGAAAACTCTCTCCTCCATGTTCCCTCCTCTTTATCCCATTGGCCCTCTTCCTATGCTTGTCGATCAGATCCCAGACAACAAACTAGTAAACATCGGTTCAAATCTTTGGAAAGAAGACATTGAGTGCATTAAATGGCTTGATTCCCAAGAGCCGAAATCAGTTTTCTATGTGAACTACGGCAGCATCACAACTATGACTGCACAACAACTAACGGAGTTTGCTTGGGGTTTAGCCAACAGCAAGAAACCCTTTTTGTGGATCGTTAGGCCTGATATCGTTAGTGACGGCTCAGTGATATTGTCGTCTGAGTTCATTAACAAGACTAAAGAAAGAGGCAAAATGACAAGCTGGTGTGACCAAGAGCAAGTTCTGAACCACCCTTCAGTTGGAGGGTTTCTGACTCATTGCGGTTGGAATTCAACACTTGAGAGCATTTCTGCAGGAGTTCCTGTAATTTGTTGGCCATTCTTTGCCGAGCAACAAACTAATTGTAGATTTACTTGCACTGAATGGGAGATTGGAATGGAGGTTGATCCTGTTGTGAAGAGAGATGAAGTGACGAATTTGGTAAATGAGTTGTTTGAGGGAGAGAAGGGAAAGGAAATGAGGGAGAAGGCTGAGGAATGGAAGAGGAAGGCAGTGGAGGCAACTAGTCTTAATGGTTCTTCACGTAAGAATTTCGACTATGTTATCAATGAGATTATGCTGAAATGGAAGAAAACTCGCTAGTGTGGGGCATCCTTGTTTAGTTGTGATTTCTTTTAGTTTTCTGAAAAATGAAGCCTTCTACGCTGGAGATATGCGTATTCCTCTTGTTAAATATCAATGTAATGTTATTATCAGTGATTATCCAGTGAAAATATCAATGTAATGTTATTATCAGTGATTATCCAGTGAACTATATATGTTGTTGAATTCGTGTATTTTACAAATTTCCAATAGAAGGTTCCTACTTGGAAATCTTTTTTCATGTGTCATTCCTTAATTTTCTTTCTGAATAAGAGTGCCAATATAAACTCCACATTTTTTTTATTAAATGTCATAATTTCTTTAATAAAATTTACAATTTTTTTAGAGCTTTTAAAGTCTTCATATCACAAGTATCATTATTTATATTGCTAAACTTATAAAAAATTTAAAAATTCTATGTAAAAAATAGCACTCCATAATTTATATCATTTATAAAAAAATTATAAATCTTATATAAAAAAATAGTAAATTTTATGAAAAAAATTCATAAAATACATAAGTTGTATGCGTACAACTTCAAATTGAGGTAATTTTGAAAAAAAATATTCTTTTAATATATATGATATTATGGATTTAAAATTGATTATAATAATTTGAAATGAGGGTCAATTTTAAATAAATTGTGTATTAAAATAATATTAATCAATTTATTCAATTGTATTCCTCCCAAAAACTAATGCCACAAGCAAAATCTCATGCCCCAAGGGCCATGACCCTCCCAAACTTGGGGAAGTTGTAATTATATATTTTGGTATTCGGCCGAAGGTTGTATGTACGTAGATGACATATGCAAAAGAAATTTTAGATTTTCTAAAAAAATTTGTAATCATTCGCTCTTCAATTTTTATTTTTTTAACCCTGCTCTTCAATATTTTCATTCCTCCGTATCTATCACCATCTCCAAGAGTGTTCAACAAAAAATTTATTGAATCATCATTTTAAGTATTTGATAATGATAAATAACTTATTTGATTAATTGATACAAATCAATTAATTTAAAAATATATATATAATGATAAAATTGTTTTTAAATCATATAATTATATATTTATTATGATACTTAAAGTGCTAAAAAGAAGGACTAAACCTCAAATATTAAGATAAACAAGCAAGAGCTTAGTCATTAACCTATTAGCTATTTTTAATTATATGCATACCAATTGAATATATAAATTAAAATGTAACAATTCTCAACAAATAATAAATAATTATTTAATTTTCTATTAATTAAATTTACATAATAAAATTAATACTCATTAAAAATAATTATTATAATATATTTAAAATTATGTTATATGATTATTTAATAAATTTAAATTCTTTTTCCCAATAGAAGTAAAAATTAATAAAATTAACTTATACATATATATATGATATAAAATATTAAATAATTATTTGATCCTATAATTTTATTTTTTGATCCTATATTTAAAATATTTTTTCTATTTATTATTTGATCCTATATTTAAAATATTACTTAAATAAAAAGTGATCATTTACGATATAAAATATTATTAAAATTTATTTTTTTATAAATTGTTGACATGAAAATGCAAAAGTGGAGATGAACACCTAAACATATTTATTTCTTAAATATTTAATAATTATAATTATTTATTTTGCAAAGAAAATATTTTTAATGAGTATAATAAATTATAATAAGTTATTTTTGTTGACCCGTGATCAACTAATTGGCAGAACAAATTGGTGCTTCAATCATGAGATTCATGATACATTAATATATTGGAAGATCTTCCGTGTTAATCACTCCGATTTTTCTCATTAGGCCATCCGTTCCACTTACGGTTAAAGTTCCTACTCAATCATTTCTTAATGCTTGTTTTACTTGAACAAGCAGCCACAATCTTTTGATTCAAATCTTTTTTTTTATTCAATAAAAAAATAATTATAAAAAAACAGTTATAAATCTGTTGTTCCTATATTATTTTTGCATTCATTTATATATAATAATTGTATTTATATACGTATTTTTACTATAATATATATATATATATATATATATATATTTATTCTCATTTTTATATTAAAAATTATAATTATTTTTTGAATAAAAATAAAGATGTACAATATCATTAAAGTATACAATTATGAATTTAAATTTGAATTATTATTAAAGTAAAATAATTTATACTATCAATAAATAAAAAATATTAATATAAAAATATTTAAAAATAATAAAATATTATTTTAATATTTTTTTAATAAAATAAAATATAATTAAATAATAATATAAAACTAATTTGCTATAAAAGCAATTTAAATTTAAATGTTACGATTATATCTTCAGAATCAGATCGTCAAATCTTCTTTCCAGAATTTTAAGGATCGTCCGATCCAAAGTTAAAATAATTGATTTAAATTAATTATTAATTGATTAATTTTCAATTTAAAACGGTTAATGATTTAAGGTGATTTATTTAACAACATTGTTATCCACAGAAATCGGTCATTGTTTGGCAAGAATGAAAATATTAAAATTTCTACATTAATTTGATACCATCGTTTTGTAAAGTAATAAAGAAAAGAAAATTTTCCATCATGTAGTACGTTAGCCGTCTGGCTCTTAAATAATCATTAGCTTTTCTTACTTTTGACTGCTTAAACAGGAGATAGATATTATTTTAACATCATAAACCCATCTCCGAAAATAAATGGTGCAGAGAATAGGTTCATAGAAGATAGGGGAAACGAGAAATGAGAAAGGAAGTTGCAAGAAAAAAATGTAGACGTCTAGAGAAGTAGCCGCCGCCTTTTGTTCTTACCTTTTGATTTTTTTCCTTTCTCCTATTTTTTTTTTCTTCATTTTTCTCCTAAATGCGATCACCATCAGCGAGCCCTTTTATAATTCCACATTTCTTTTCTTTACCATCACTTCTAGCCGTTTGGCCACCAATTTATAATTTCTATGTATTACTTTTATTTAAAATTTCATTTTTTTATTGAATTTGATATAAGAGTCTTATTTTCGAGTAAGGACTTTAAGGAAGACGTATTACCAAGATATACATATTTAAAAATTTATTTTGTTATTTTCAATTTCATTTAATTGTTGCACATCAAAGATATATTTTCTAATATAAATAGTTTACATTTTTTTGTTATGTTTATTTCTCAATTTAGTGGCCTCAAAAAATATTTCAAACCAAGTGTACTCACTCGATAACATTCAATATCCAAAAATTCTGATTAAATTGGATAAAAATTATTACATAATTTTATTTTTTATTTTTAATAATATAATAAATAATAATATATTTAATAATAGAATCACATTTAATATTTTATTTCTAATTTTAATAAGTTATTTAATTATTATATTACTAAAAATAAAATATTTAATTTTATTAATTATACATATATATTTAATATTTAACAATAACCACAAAGATTAAAATCATTAACTTTTGCATCTACTTGCAACATTTTCTTCTACTTTAATTTTTTTATTATAATATAATAATTTATTCATTACACACATAAAATATTAAATTTAAAATCAAAATATAATAAAATATAAATTTTTATAATCATATTAAATATCATTATATTATTAAAATATAAATGTGTATTTTATAATTTATATAACAATGGGTTTTAAAAAATAAATGGCTTCTGGGAAGATGCGACAATGTCATGCGTACGCGAGTATTCCAGCCACAGGGTCAATAATTTAACATGCGCGGAAAATGGAGTCGGCCCTGGCCCTACCATGTGCTTCTCCCTGCCTTTGCTTTAGGATAATGTTATCGTTCCATCATTCGTGGATGGAGGGATAGCATATAATATATTATTAATATAATAATATATAAATATTATTAAGTTTAATTATTGATATATTATAATATATTATATTAAATTTAATTTTTAAATTTAATATATAATCAAATTTATTGATATATTAATATATTATTATATTAATAATATATTATTATTTTTTTAAGTGAATATATCAAATTTGAGTCAGATTATGCACGCACTTCAAGAACAAGAAATCGTTTCAAACTGGAGAACCTATATGCCTCTTCTGATAAAGATGTCGTGTAGTTTTCTTTCAAACGGCAGATGCCTCCTTTTAACATTTCGTTGCAACTCTACCCATGTTACCTCCCAAAATGGAGATCTACCAAGGGCCGAGGGGGCTTCGGTATGCTACCAATAGCAATTAGTTTTCTTTAACATAAAAATAGCAATTAATTTTTATTCCCATTTTTTTAGACACATCGATATAATAATGGGTTCATAAAGATTAAGGATCTTGTAGCATCGTGATTGTTATCAAAAGAGTGGGCAGTGAGTCCAGTAATTAAAATGTTAAAAGATTAATAAATTTTTATTATTTAAATAGAAAATTTTTTGAAATTTAAATTTTATTTATTCATAGATAAAATTCATCTGAAATTAATATATTTTTTATTAAATTAACATTTCACTGTTATATATCCTATTTTTACTTTTTTATCTATTTTTTAGAACTTTTCTTCCTCATTATTTATTATTTTAAAAAATCAAGAGAATCGTATCTTTATTTGAATTTGATCCTTGTTATCAATCTTCAGTCGGTCAATGCGGCTAATTCCTATGGCCACTTTGGACTAGGTCGAGGGTTGGTATAAATAATAAAAAAAAGCAAAATTTATTTTCGTTACCCTTATAAATACACTACAACTTTATATCACAATTGATTTTTATTAAAAATAAATTAATAAATTACAATTTTATTCCTTTAAAATTGAAATTATATATTATTCTTCTCAATTTTTATTTATTTAGTTTAAACGACAGATAAAAATTATATAAAAATATTTATTATGCTGGGACTTTTAAGTGCCGAATGAATTTTTTTTTTTTGGTACAAGGATGAATATTCAATTATTGGGGAGCTGTTTTCATAAATTATGGATAAATTATTTGTCGAAAATTCAATGTGAATAGATTATTTCTGTAAAACAGTTGGGTTGTCCATTACATTAACGATGTCATGTCTTCAGGTTCATTGAATGACCTTACAAGTTGCGATCGTGGGCTGCCTTGCTTTCTTGGCAACGTTGCTCTTACAGGCCCCTACGCTTATCCTTGTAGCTACCTTCCCATTTTTAAGAGGTGGGACACTTTTATGATTAGATTATTTTTAAATCTTAAATTTATATTGTTGTTTAATTTATTTTGTTAAACATTTAATAAAAAATAATTTAATGATCAAAACATTTTTCTTCTTCAAACATCGAATTTTCTTTAAAATTGCACCTTCCAAATATAGACTATGTCAAAGCACATAAAATAATAATCAGTTATTTATTGAATATTTGACTCATTTTCCTTCCGAAGAAAAAAGTTTTTATATATTTCCATTATTTTATATTATTTTAGTTATAAGTAATAAATAAAAAATTATTAATTATACTATTTATTTATCAATTTTTAAAATTTAAATATATTTAAAATATAATTTTTAATTTTTAAACTTATAAAAATTAATAATTATTTTTATTTATAATCCATAATTAAAAGCACCAAATTAGATTATACATGAATTTTTCAAAACCACAGAAGTGGTGAAGTATGTCTAGTTAATATGATGCTACCCTTGTAGTTTGTTTGTACGAGCGGCAACATTGGAAAAGTCTTGGTGCTGGCCGCGTACTTCCTTGGCCCAATAGCACAGACGCCCCAGTGGAAGACAAGAAAAAGTTGATTGGACATGGACGGCCAGATTTGCGAGACAACTGTAACTTTGGGTGCGTTTGATTTAAAAGAAAATGAAATTTTTAGAAAATAATTTTTTAAAATAATTTTTTAAAATAATATATTTTTTAAAAAATATATTAATTTTTCATTAGATGCATAAAAGAAATATTTTATAATATTTAATGAAAAAAATTAATTTTATTTAAAATAAATTAAAATTATTTATTTTAAAAAAATTTAAAGTAAATCAAAATTATTTATTTCAAAATTATTATAATTTTACTACTTTTTTAAAAATAAAATTTCTTATAAATTTTTTATCATTCTTAGTGTCTAGTAGTTCATTGATGATTGATCTCTAATAATGGAATATATATTAAAGGCATTATAAAATTTTATACATAAATTCACACGGTTAGTTTTATTGATTATTGTAAAATATTATATAATATAGCATCTATCACAAAAAAGAAATGGAGAATTTTTTAATGAATATTATATGAAAATATGTACTTCGACTTTAATAAATAAAAATAACTTTTATAAAAATAGAAATAAGGCATTTATCATAAAAATATTTAACAAATAAAAATAATTTTTACTCATAATCACAATTTTATAAAAATTAGATTTGTATATAGATGTACTGAATAATAAAGAAAATAAATCATATTTTTTAAGATGGAAAGTTACTTTCCTAAAAAATAATATAATTTTTTAATTGATTAGAATTTAATTTCTTATTAATTAAAATTTTTGAAAATTCAAATAGCAAAATATTAAAAAATAAATTTTAAAAATTCATTTTCCTCCCAACCAAACAAACCCAAAGTGAATTGCATTATTTTGTTGTAGTTTTGCATCTAAGGACAAAAGGATTCCTATATTTGTAAAATCTACCCACAAATCCCGTTAAGCCATTAATCTTGCGCTACGTTATTTTTTTTATTTGATTTAAAATTTACTTTTGGCTTTATTTGTAATAGGTGGTGTGAAGTTACTTGAATGATTGAAGAAAAATTATGATAAGATATGTATGTATAATGTTACTTGTATTTCAAAAATTAAATTATTAATTTTATTCATAAAATTATGACATATTAATAAATTAATTATTAAATCATATAAAATTATAATTTTATTTTTAAATAATAATTTATACATATAATTTTTCTCATTGTACAAATATATATATATATATATATATATATATATATATATATAAATTCATCCCTAAATAATCCTATCGAGGGATGAAATTATATATATATATACTATTATGTAAAAATAAAATTATAATTTTATATAATTTAAAAATTATTTTATTAATATGTCATAATTTTAAAAAAAATAATTTTATTTTTTTATATTTAATTCACTCTCACTTTCTTTTTTAAATTTTTTTAAAAAATGGATATATAAAAAAATTGAATCAATAAATTTTTATTAATTTAGAAAGCAAAGTGAAAGAGAAATAAACACGTAGAAATGCTACTTCCACAAATAAGTGTAGGAAATTGGAAAAGTTTAATTGAGAAGAACATATTCAAAAACTTGTCAATGTGAATGAAAATAATATTATAAATAAATTTTTATTTATTTAATTGAATTGGAGGTGATACTATACAAATTTATATTTAAATAGAGAAATTAATTCCAAAATAAATAGAAAATATTTTAATAAGATTTGATTTTCTTCATACAATTTATTTCATATTAATTCCTCATCTTATTTTATCTTTCAATTTCAAAATTATTATATTTATTTTACTACATTTTAAGTGCAGCATGATGTTCAAATATGTAAAAAATTATGTATAAGTATGCTTTTATAGATAAATTTTCTTGTATCTCCAAATAAAAAATATTAAGTAAATAGATATTAGTTTAAAAAGGTTGATTAATAACATTGCCATAAATATATAAATTGAAGTTACAATCAAACTTCAAAATTAAATTACAATTATTGCGACCTTCTGAGACGACGAGAGAGTTGACGAGAGATAAAGTAAACCTTTTGGAAGACAGTCTTAAGAATACTAAATCTACAGGAGATAGGGCGCTAAAGGATCGGATGGAAATGAATAACATCACAGGCGATGGGTCGTCGGAGGTTAGGATGGAAATGAACGATAACACAGGGAATGATAAACTGAGCCTAACAAGTAACAATGAGAAAACTAGTGACAGACCATTGATCTCTTATATGGAGAAACCGCTGAACATCAATGGTGCCCACAACTTCGACCAAGAGGAGGAAACTATGATTCTGGATGACGAAAGTGACACTGAGGAAGATGATATGAATTTATCTTTGGATCAAAATGACCCACTGTGCTCGATAATGATAGTGAATGTTGAGGAATGTCGAGATTGGTGCAAACCGTAAAGATCGTCTTTGATCATAAATCTGCTGGGGAAAAATCTAACTTACAGATCTAAAGGCCAGACTTGAGAAACTATGAATGCTTAAGGGCGTAATGCAACTAATAGATATTGGAAATGCTTTCTACGTGGTGAGATTCAATGAAAGAGAAGATTATAATCATGTTTTCATGAATGGCCCATGGATGATATGGATCACTATCTGGTGCTCCAAAGATGGAAGCCAGATTTTAATTCTTTTGATGCTGAACACTAAAAGCTTGCTATATAGATTAAAGTTCCAAGTCTTCCTTTAGAATATTATAACCAAAGATTCTTATGGAGATTAGGTAATAAGGTAGGAAAAACCCTAAAAGTTGACTTACACACATTAAGAGAGCAGGAACAGTGGCCATTAATGGAGAGAGGGAAATTCGCCAAGCTATATGTGGAAGTTAACTTACGGAAATAGCTCGTACCAAAAGTCCGGCTTAGGAGGAGTGTCTTTCCGATACAATACGAAGGTCTCCATCTCATTTGTTTCACTTGTGGGAGATTTGGCCATCGCAAGGAACTCTACCCGTTAATTATTCAAGGTGCCCCACATCTAAGTGAAGGAATTCTTGACAACAATCTAGAGATTATTCTAGCACTCATGGAGAAGACTAAACCGCGTAATATCAAAATAACCTCCAAGATGGTAGCTGGAGACATTGACTTCGGTCGTTGGACGATCCCGAGCAAACTAATAAGGAAAGGACGAACTTTGAGGAAAAAGAAAATGCAATCTACGGTAGATAATAATAAAGGAAAGGCTATGATTGTGGATTCCTGGCCTAGTACCAACAAAGTTAGAAGTCAACCCAAATTTAGTGCTTTAATAGGGTTAGATAATGATCAGATGACTGTAGATGATTTAGAGGTAATTGGAGAGGAAATGACGTTAGTAGTTAATGCAAACACAAGTGCTAACAAGGCAATATGGATTGGTGAAATATCAAGGAAAATAGATAGCAAGGCACAAAATAAGTCAACATTTATGGCTTCAGGTCAACTTAAACAAATTGGCGGGAAAAATCCACCTGAGTTGACCACTCAAAAGAAAGCTAGATCAGATAGTACTATCAGACCAAAGCCCATCATTACACTACATAAAAAAAACAATCTAAACATTTAAGCTTTGTTTGGATGGAGATAAAAATAGAAGGGGATGGAAATGAAGGTGAAAGAAAATAAAAGGAGAAGTAATTAGAGGTGAAAGGCTGTGTTTGGAAAACAACTTTTTGGATGATCGTTAGTTAGTTTGACCAAAATCAGCTGATTGACTTAGCAAACAATTGATTTTGATGTTTGGTAATTAATTGATTGAATCAACTAATTACCCTTAAAAAGTTGAAATTGAAAACGCAGGGGGGCAGCGTTTTCAATCAGCTGATTAGAAAAAATGACGGAAATACCCCCAATAAATTTTCATATTTTTCATTTTATCCTTTTTAAAATTTTTTAAAAAGTTTAGTAATTATAAAAAGTATATTAATTTAATTTTAAAAAATATTTAATATATAATAATATATTATTTATAATATATATAATAAATTATAATAATTTTAAAAATTATTTAATAAACAAATATATAATATTATTTATAAAAACTATTTAATTTTAAAAATATATAATAATTTAATAATAAATAATAATAATTTTAAAAATTATTTAATTTAAAAATATATAATAATTTAATAATAAATTATAATAATATAATATTTATAAGAAAATTTAATATACTAACTAATATATAAAATTTAAAATATTAAAATAAAAAATATTCAAATAATTCATAAAATATACTCATATCCTTATATGTCATTTTACATGCAAACAACTAATTATAAAAATAGCTGATTTTACTAAATACTTTTATTCAAACAGCTAATGCAATCAACTGATTAAATCAACTAACATAATTAACTATCAGTCAACAGCTAATTGAATCAACTAACTGCTACAGCTATCAGCTGATTGCCAAATAAGGTCAAAATTTTTTTATCTAAGTTATTTGGAATGGATGAAAATAGGAGGAGGAGGAAATAAGAGTAAAATTAATTTCTTATATTTGGAATGAATGAAAATTGGAGGGGAAGGAAATGGAATTAAGTCAAATTACCATAATATCCTTATTTAGTAGAAATGTAAATAATTAATGATGATAATTTATTTTAAGAAAATTAATTATACATAATTTATTTTATATTTGATGATATTAGTTGATAATTGATTATACGTAATTCATTTTTATTTTAATGATGAATGAAATAAAAATTTTTAATACAAAAAAATTTAATAAAAATTACATCATTACACAAAAATTACTATTTTTTCTAATCTTGTTAATTTGATTATTTGTAAAAGAAGATATATATTATATTATTTAACTATTTAATACACACATATATATATATTGTTATTTCATATGAATAAAAGGGATAATAATTTATTAAATAATAAACAACAAATTTTAATTTCTCTAATGAGTAATTCCCTTTTAAAGAAAGAAATTGAATACAATTAAAAGCTATTTTATTTTAAGAATTCTAATTAATTACTGAAAATATATTTTTGAAATTATTAAAAGTTAATAAAATAGTTATATTTTCTGATTATTAATTAGAAGTAATATTAATTTCTCTAATGAGTAATTCCATGTATTAGAAATGAAGATTATATTATACAACTTATGTCAAAATTTAATTTTATTTATTATCATATATTATTAAAATTTAAATAATATATCAAACAAAGCCTTAACATGTGCATAGTTTAAATGAAGTTAATATTCTGTAATTAAATAAATAAAATATTTTTAATTTCACTTCTAAATACTTAAGTGCCTGAATAACTAAATTAATAAAGATTAAAATTTAAGCTTATAAAATTCAGTGCTAAATATCATTTGATTAATAAGCTAGTCCAATAACGTAAGGGCGAACACTCTGTTATACAATTACTAATGGATGAAAAATAGAAATTTGAAATCATTACCTTTTTTTTTCCCTTTTGGTAAGAAAAGGGAAAAACCATTGCTTTTAGCAAGTTCATCAATTTTGTGAAACTAAAATCCAGCGAATGGAAAAGTACTCTCCTTTTGCTCAAACCATCAGCTTCAGAAGAGGTGGCGGAGGTTTGACGCCGTCCGAACAGCATCGCTTAGACAATCGGGGGCCTTCCTTAGAGTAGTTAGACTAGATGACGGGACGGTGCAAGTATGGGCGGAGATCGATGCGCGGTGATGGGAAGCACAATGTCCGCTCATGGCTATGGCCGCTTGCTGAAGGGAAGGCACTCCGACACAAAAACAGCGATTGCTTCATGCAGTGTTACTCAGGTGGTCGGATTTCCATCGCAAATGGCTCTCTTCCTCTACACGGCAGCCGACGCCATCCCCTCTTCCAAGTATACAGGAACGACAGAACAGACAACAAATAGCACACAAAGAGGAAAGAGCTTACCTGTTCTGGCATCTTGGAAGAGGTCGCGGTCATGGAGAAGACGTTGTCCTGATGGCTGGAGTTGTAGGCAATTGTATGAATTTCGGCTAAGGAGGAGGAGGGATTTTCAGGGACAGCTTGTGGAAATTCGAAAAAATAACGCCTTTCACCGCAATTTTCTTCACACTTTTGGGGGGAGCAAATAATGCCTGGGCCCACCATTTTTTCTAACTTCATTTACTTCCCCCGTATTTCCCCTCAGCAGCCAAACGGGTGAAATCTATAATTTCACCCTCAATTTCACCTGACGAATTCCTTTCGCCCCTGAAATCACCTATTCCAAATGCAGCATTAAGTATAGCATCTTTGAAAAATAGTTTTGCAACCAATTGAATCAACCAAGCCCAATGCAAGTGGAAAATACAGTTATGGTAGCTTGCAACACCAAAGCTCAAAGGAAACATTACTCAGATCCACAAAACTGACAAGATAATCTCAGTGCAGCCTAACTTATGAAAATGTATGCTGCCTCCATATCAAAAGAAGAACTTACTAGCTTATTGGGCATGACTATTGATTAACACTCTCTGGAGAAATTTGGAGATTGGTGCTTTCTGCATCAACCCTTGATTTTCTCTTTAATGTATCCTATAAACATAGCAAGTTGGAACTGCAGAGGAGCTGGAGCTCTTTCCTAAGTGCAAGAGTTAATTTAGAGGCACCATCTAGAATATTACTAATAGTAGAACCCCGTATAAAGGACTCTAAAGCCTTGACAGTTGTTAGGAAGATTGGATTAAATGGTTACTACCTGATTCATTCCAATGGCTTTATAGGTGGTTTATGGCTATTAACCTGCTCTGATATTACAGTTACTCGTACTCACGAACAATTTATTCATGCTAAATATGTATTAAAAACCATTGATAATGCTAGTGTCATAATAGGGATCTATGGTTCATCAAAAGCATTGCAATGTAAACTTCTATAGGAAAACCTTAAATCATTGGCCACAAACATCCACAAGCCTTGGATATTACTAAGAGATTGGAACGCTTATGAGAAAGTAGCCAAAAAAAGAAAAAAAAGGGAGGAGGAGCACTTAACTATAGTAGTATGAAACAGCTACCCGAATGTATTGATCATTGCCATCTAATGGATATGGGTTTTCAGAGGCTTAAATTTACGTGGGAAAGAAGCAAAGTGAAGGAAAGAATAGACCAATGCTATGCAAATGGAGGGTGGATAATGGCTATTCCAAATGCACCAATATTTCATCTCTTTCCAATGAAATTGGACCATCATTCAGTTTTGGTTCGATTGACTCCAAAAAATAGCCACTACCCATGGTACACGCCTTTTTCGATTCGATGCCACTTGGCTTTCAAATGACACATTTCCAGTAGTTGTAAAAGAAACCTGGAAAGAGAACGAACATTGGCTCAAAGCATCAACTAATTTTAGAGAAACGGTACGAAAATGGAATAAAGAAATGTTTAGAAATATTTTTAAAAGAAAAAAAATCATAATGGCTAAACTTGAAGGGGTTGAACATACGATTGAAAAAAGATATAACACTTTTCTAGGCACTCTAAGGAAGAACATATGACGAGAATATGGCAAAATTCTATCACAAGAAAAAGTCATGTGGTTCCAAAAGTTAAAGTGTCAATGGCTACTTTATGGCAATAAGAATACCAAATATTTCCACACACAAACAACCATCAGAAGGAAAAGAAATAAGATAGAATTGTTACTAAACTGGAATGGTAATTGGCAATCAAATCCCAAATCCCTTAAAGAATTGGCAATCAATTTCTTCTCCTAACTTTATTTTACTGAAGCCCTAAACCACCAGCCTTATTCTTTGTCAAGGCTATTTCCAATCATTGAAGAGGAACAGATGAATTGCCAGCAAAGCCAGATAGAGGATGACGAAATAAAATGGGCAAATTTCTCCATGGGTGCTTTTAAAGCACCAGGAAGCAATAGGTTACTAGCAATTTTCATCTAAAATTAATAACATGTCATTAGCAACTTAGTTTGTGACTTGGCAAAATAAGCTTTTAACCCCCTTAAAAACATTGAGGAAATTAATGAAACTTTTCTAGTCCTAATTCCTAAAATAGATAAACCCTAATCTATTAAGGAATTTCATCCAATTAGCCTTTGCAATGTAGTGTACAAAATTATAACCAAAGTCCTTGCTAACCACCTCAAGCCTGTAATGGAATATATTGTCTCTCCAAATCAAAGCAACTTCATTCTGAAATGTCACAGCTCAGATAATATCATAGTAGCATAGGAAGTAATCCACTTTATGAAGACTAAAAAAAGCAAAAAAAAAAGAAGTTATATGGCTATTAAAGTGGACGTAGGAAAAGTATATGATTGCTTGTATTGGAACTTTCTCAAAGATACTCTCCTTGATGTTAGGTTTAGGAATGAATTTATGGAACTTATTATGAAATTTGTGTTTAGGTGCTCTATGCACATCATTTGGAATGGTGAAGTTACAGATAACTTCAAGCCTTTCCTATATTCCCTTATCTATTTCTTCTCTACATGGAACAATTAGTCAGGGAATACAGATAGTAGTTTAAAATAAAAGTATAAGTCCATAATACTCATTAGACATAGAGTTCCTCTCCTTTATTTATTTCTCGCTAATGATCTCATCCTATTTGTTAAAGCATTATTGGAGCAAGCAGGTATTTAAGCGATGTCTGGATAGTTTTTATCAACACTTAAGCTAGAAATTTAGCAGCACTAAAACAAGAATTTTATTTTCTAAAAATGTAAATCATAATAGATCAAAAGAGATTAATGAAAAATTTAACTTCTGCTACTATGATGACCTTGGTAAATATTTAGGAGTACCTCTCCATCATAGAAAAATGTCACCATATTCCTTTAACTTTATTATTGAGAAAGTTAAGCAAAGATTAAGCAACCAGAAGGCTAAGACTTTATCTTTTGCTGGACAAGTTACTTTAACAAAATTAACCGTCTGCCATCCCCCAATACTATATGCAGACCAATAATCTTCCTACTTCAATTTGCTCTAAGCTGGATCACATTTGTAGAAACTTCGTATGTGGCTCAATCTATTCGAAGAGAAAAACAAACATTATGGCATGGGAGGTCGTTTGCTCACCTAAACCAACTGGTGGACTAGGCATACACCAATGAAGAAAAATAATAATACCTTTCTTATGAAAATCACTTAGGGTCTTATTAAACATAGAGACTTTTTATAGGAAAAAAGTGCTACAACTATGGCTCCCTAGTAATACTAAACATGTCCAAGAAAAGTAATTAGTTCAACCTTTGGTAGGGAATTTGTAAAGTGTGGAAGGACATGTAGAAGGTTATACGATGGATTATAGGTGATGGGCAGGAGGCTAAGTCTGGAAAGATGCATGGATACCTAACTGTCAACCCTATGTGAGATAAGTACAATTAATGTACCACATTGAAAGCTAACTATCTTGTTAATTCCTGCACAAATGAGCATAAAGAATAAGACATGCTTCGAATTAAACAATTCATACCTGATGATATACTTGTACTCATACAGGGAGTTCTCCTACCTAACCAGACACTAAAACCAGATAAAGTAAGCTAAAAATATACAATGGATGAATCGTTCTCAATAAAATCCACTTGTAACCACCTTTTAGAGTATCCTATTGCATCAAAGATTTCTACATGGAAACAAATATGGCGATGGCTAGCACTTGAGAGGATCCATTCCTTCCTTTGGTTGCTATGTAAGGATAGACTACTTACCAACAAATAAAGAAAAACCAAAAACATGACTGATTCATACATTTGCCTGTGCTATCATCAAGTGAGCGAGTCAACACTAAATATGATAAGGGACTACTGCATAGTACAAAATCTATGGCTTTCAATTATTAAGATGTAGCACTAGGAAAAATTCTTTGCTTTACCAATTTCTGAGTGGCTTAACTAGAACTTTTGCTTAAACATTGGACAAGATCACAGCATCTAATGGGCCACAAATTTTAGTTTTATATGTTGGTTAATATGGCTAAACCAAAACATATTAGTTTTTGAACAAGTTACAGAAAATATTCATCACATATAATTCCTGGGAGTGGCGAAAACTAGAGAATTTCTTATTGTGTCTTCTCTATAGAAGAACAGTGCCCACCACAAGAAAACTAAGATGTAGATAAGTTGGAATGCACCAAAGTGTGGGTGGATAAAATGCAATATTGATAGAGTAGTATGCAAAAAAAAAGCTGCGTGTGGAGGAACCTTTCGAGATAATATAGGATACTAGCTACTTGGATTCTCAAGGCTAGTCAGTGTTTCATCTGTGTTAATGGCTGAATTATGACTAGAAAAAAATCCACTTTGAGCTAGACTCAACCCTAACAGTCCGTCTAGTGTAGCATAGGTGTGTGAATTCCTACCCTTGAAAGGTTATCATAAAATCGATTCGTCTACTGATGCAAGAATCATAGCACATTAAAATAAGCCACCGCTACAGAGAGGCAAATCAAGTAGTAGACTACTTAGCAAATATTGTATTCTGATCTTGTTCGTGGCAAGTCCCAGAAGTTCAATTTCATGCTCCTCTTGCAAAGTTTTCTTAGGCGTTTTTCTCAAGTATGATGGGGAACTCATTTTCTAGGCTTCTACCTCCTCAACTCTAGGTGTTAGCCTCTTTTGTAACAAAAAAAAAATTAAATTACAATAAAAAACTTTTAATTGCATAACATAGATAAACTAGAGTTTAAAAAGAAATAATTTTTTGTGCAATCTTTTTATACTCTTGCTATAATAAACAAAATTGACCAATTGTTTATTTAAGGATAAGGATGAGAAATAAGAATAAAAAAATTAGGTGATTAAGGTGGGTGCATATCTTAAGTCATCCAACAAAGAGAATTATGATTAAATAAATCAATTTTCAGTTTAAGATTCATTTGAAAATTTAAAATATTTAGTTAAATATTAATGGTATGTATTGACAAAAATTAAATTATTCAAATAATTTTGGATAGTTATATAAATCAAGATGAAAAATATTATGAAAAAATACAAAGATATTTAAAAAATTAATGGATAACAATAATTATAAATATTCTTAATTTATGTGATTAGGGAGGAAGACAACTTAAATGAGATGTTTTAGGTGATTAGGAAGAAAATTTTGGATAAACCATGTAATATAATTAAAAAAATTATTTAAAAGAAACTTTAATTATAATTTAACCAGAAATTAAAATTACAAAAGAAAATATTTCTAACTTCCTAAGTTAATGAGAATTAAATTTTTTATTCAAATAAAATTTAATTTGTGAAATTAATAATAATAATGGATCAAATAATTATTTAATTATGACACTGTAAAACAATAGTATAAATAATTTAATGAGGTGCATTTGCATCATAAAAGACCAGGCGAAATCTGTTTCAATCACGAAGTTAATGGCACAAAATTAAATTAAGTCATAATAATAGAAACAAAATTATTTTGATTGCATGAAAGTGGTAAAAAAGATGTTACTTACATCTTAATCCATAGACCCAGTTCTAAAATTATATGGGCAAGTAATAAAATAAAACATGGTTGAGGGACTCAACTGCAATTTACAAGAAGAATATTTGCCTTTTACTGGAGCATGTAGTAGGCTATTGAAGGCCAGTGAATATTTAATTTCTTTATTGCTTTATTTTGGAAATTTTTAAGGGTTATTATATATTTAATTTATTATTTTGTTTTTATATTATTTTAATTTATGTATTAAATTTATTATTTTTAATTTTTATTCATAAATTATATTTTAAAAAGCATAAAACAATAAAAATATATTTAATTTTTTTATTTTTGTTATAATATCAAACATTCAAATAAAAAAATCATTATTTAACCACATATTTTTCCCTTTCCTTGATTTTCCCACGGCATCGTTCATTTTCCTCAAACTCCCAAGCACACCTAATCTTCTGCTTGTCAGAAGTAATGTTGCAGCTGTAAGTCGTACCCATTTCCATCAGGTCTTCAACTGGTCTTACTTATTAATGTCTAACTAGCTTAACGTGTACCGAGTAATGGCATTGAACATGCCTGGCGTCACATTACAAAGGGGTAAGGATCAGCATTAATGAGAAAGAATCTCAATAAATTTAATTCTTTTTATCTTTTTATCTCATCCTCACTTATTTTATGCTATGCTATCGGGTACCATTTTATTATTTTTTATTTTATTTTATATATTTTATCTTCTTATTCTATCCTATTTCATTTTATTTTTCAATTTGTACTTTCCTTGCTAATGTTACTTATAAAGTTAAAATATCTATATGCAAATATTATTTCAATTCAGATAATAAAAAGTAACATATTCATTTTCCTACGTATCTTTATTATATTTCTTTATAATATTAGAGCATTGAAAGGTCAATAACAAAAGATCCAACTCCTTTTTCTCATTTCTCCAATTATGGTTGCCCAACCATTCATTACTTTCATACCCTCTAATGACATAACTTTTTGCTATCAACCCTACAGTTTTTCCTCTTCATAATGGTGCACACAAAATAGCTTTCTTTTGATAGGGCATGATTTAATGAAATACATTAATGGTTCTTTACCTCAATTAGTAAAAACTGATTTGAAATATTTCATGTGAACAAGACAAGATTAGTTACATTGTCTTACAATTATGTTTACTCTTGATTTATCTCTTATTACTCAAGTTTCTACGACCATTGCATCAATTGTTGCCTGGAAAGCTTTTGAAACTATGTGCTAACAAATATCAATTGAAGCTTATGATTTTGAAAGAACACATTTTTGGCTAAGCATAAAAGGAACAAAATTTATGTATGAATACTTACATGGTATCAAAGCAATTGTCAATGAACATGTTATTATTGATCAATCAATTTCTAACAAAGACCTCACTTTGCATGTTTTCAATGGTCTTTGTCCTAAGTTTAAAGAATTTTTTTTATCTCTTTTTGTACACAAGATATACCTTTTCCTTTTACAAAATTCTTCAATTGCTTGATTGCTCATGAGAAATATCTTAAACATGAAAAGGTGCATAATGAAGTTTATGTTCTTATTGCATATAATTATATTTATTGAATTAACCAAGCCACCAAGGTTATCTACCTTTGAAGCACTCACAACATAGCTCTAACCAAGGATATGCATCTAATTTTCAAAATTTCTCTAGCTCTAACTTGTCATGACTATCCTTCATCCAAACATCCAAATTATCACATGATAATGGCAATCCTCATATCAAACATAATCATCCACCTCTAAATTGTCACCATTGTGACATATCTGGTCAAATAGTAAAATATTGTTCACAACTCATGATATGGCCCAAATAACCTCAAGCTCAATATGATGCTTTTCTCTTTTCCTCAAACAATAATTGGATTTTGGACTTTGGCATTTCTTATCACATCCCCAATAACATTGGTAATATCCTAGGTAAAGTCATGATTAGTGATGGTTTATGTCTGAAAATTACACCTATTGGTTCTAATCCTCCACACACCTACTTTTTCATTCAAATTATCAAACATATTATGTGTTCTTATTTCTATTTTCCAAATTTTACGAAAATAATAATATTTTCATTGAATTTCATCTTTGTTATTTTCTTGTGAAAGATTGAATCATAAAGGTAACTTTTTATGCAAACTAAGTAATGGCGACATATATCCATTGCCATCCACCATTCCATACTACAAACGATATGCTTTGACAATATCATGCACCACCTTTACCATATGGGATTCAAAGCTTGATCACCCTTGGAATAAAGTCATGCACTTTATGTCTTGACAATTTTATCTTCCAACAACTTCAAACTTCCCTCCTAGTTTTTTATTGTAATGCTCATGCATGTAAAAAAAGTCATAAGTTTCCTTTTAGCATTTCCACTCTTAAAAGTTATAAACCATTAGAATTTATTTTCTTTAATGTATAAGTCTATCTCCACTTTCTTCCATTAGTATTTTTAAATATTATGTTTTTTTTAAACCTCTGTACACATTATCATTGGCTTTATCCATTAAAATTAAAAAGTGATGTTCTATTAACTTTTATTCAATTTCAAAAACAAGTGAAAAATCATTTTAATAAATAAGTCCAATCATTGTATATTGATGGTGGCACTAAATTCACCTATTTCAAAAAACACCTCATTACTAAAGACATTTCTTACTATATATCCCCCAATATACCTCAAAACATATTAGTGTAGTCGAATGTCATCATCTCCATATTGTCAAAATTAGTCTAACCTTACTTCACCATGCCCTTATTCCTCCCAACTTTTGGTCCTAGGCCTTTCATCATGCAATTTATTTGATAAATTGCATGCCTACCCTTACACTTAAAAATCAACCCCTTTTCAATATCTCTTAGGCATTCCCTTTAATTATCATCACTTACATATTTTTGTTGTCTTTGTCACCTATAGTTAAAACCATACTCTTCCCACAAACTTAACATTAAATCCCAACTACATCTATTTTTAAGCTTCTTTTCCTAACATCATGCATATAAATGTCTTGATCTTATTACCAATTGCTTATATCTATTCAAACATGTTAACTTTCATGAAACGTCTAATCATTTTCAAAAACTTGCACATAACTCCCACTCAAGTTCAACTTCCATCGCTCTTTTCTTCTTATTAGTGGTGTAAAACGGGCTTGGAGCCCATAGGCTTCACAGATTACTAGAGGTCACGGACTGATTATAGATAGCTTGTATGCAATCTATTTATCAAGTGGGTTTATGCGGGTTACTTACACAGTCATGGGCTTTCATGGGTAAGCCCACAAATATCTATAGTTGCTTATGGATATCTGTAGGTACCCGTAAACTAAGTTTTTTTTTAATTTTCAAGTATTTTAAAAGCTTTTAATCTAATTCACTCCAATGTTTAATGATCTAATATAATTTTTTTAACTTTACTTAACAAACTCATTATACAAGATAAAAAAAAATCTAATTAATCAATTATGATATAAAAAATTAATTTTTAATCTCTTTAAAGATTTTGTATCATCTATCACATTTAGGATTCGATCTCCAATTTATGTATATGTATGTGTTTAATGTTATAATTACTTTTTATATTTAAAAAAAAACCAAAGAAACAGTCTATACACAGGCTTTTCACTTGTGCTCACAATCTTAACTATTTTTACTCATAAAAAATGCAAGTTCAATAGGTAAAGTTGTATGGGTACAAGCCCATGTAAGCTTAGCTTACTTAACCCACCCCACCTTATCTTACACCCCTACTTCTTATACACTTAGCTTCCTTATCTTTACTTACTAGAACAAGCCTCGTTATCCATTCCAATCACATCTTCAATAATTATTAACCCACTTATTAAGTCATTCATTCCTATACATCACACCATAACTTTACCATTCTTTGCTCTTGGTCCCACAATTTCCATATTATAACCTTTAACTATGTAAATACCTTTATCCTCATCCATGCTAACCTAAACTTGCCTCTATTGGCTAGAAAGTCTCCTCCATAACCGTTTCTAATTCATTCTATATGCACTCATACTATGGACAACATCTTTAAATCTAAGAAAACTTTTCAAGCCACATGTTATCCTTTATCCACCTCACTTGAACTAACATGTCTTACACAAGCTCTACAAAGATCTAATGGTGTCATGCATAAGGAATTTAATGCCTTACAAAAGCAAGGAATATGGGCACTTGTTCCTTTATCTTGTTTAAAAAATGTTATTAATGGAAATTGTGTTTTAGAATAAAAAGAAATTATGATGGTTCTATTTCTAAATACAAAGTTAAGTTAGTAGTAAAGGGATTCCATTAACAACCTAGGGTCAATTTCTCTTATACATTCAGTCCTATGGTGAAAGCTAAAATCATTTAACTTATTCTCACGCTTGTTGTTATATATAATCGGCCTATTTAACAATTGGATGTAAACAATGCTTCTCTTTATGGTACTCTCATTAAATATGTCTATATGACTTAACCACCGAGTTTTGTTGATCCTAATCATCCTTATCATTTTTTCATCTTAAAAAAAATCTATCTATAAGCTCAAGCAAGTTCTTCATGTTTAGTGTACCATACTATAGGTCCTTCATAAAAAACTTAAGTTTAAACACTCTAAATATGACTATTATCTCTTTGTAGACAAGCAAAATGTTATCTTTTTATTTGTTTAAATTTATGTTAATGATATATTAGTCACTAACTCTTTTTCTAATGTTGTTTTTTTCTGTATTAAAGTTATTTCCACTAGATTCTCGATCAAATATATTGATCATTTTAATTATTTTTTAGGTCTTAAAGCTATTCACACTTTTCAAGGAACATTTCTTAGTTAGCATAGCTATATTCGATCTTTATTGAAAGAATAAAAATGGCTAAAGCTAAAAAATATCTTACTCTAATTGCCATGTCCATCCTACTATCGAAGAATGTTAGAACTCCTTCCACTAATGCATCTAATATTGTAGTATTATAGGTTTCTCGTAATACTTTATACTTATAAGATTGAACACCTTTTATACTATCAATCAGCTAGCTCAATCCATGCATCACCCATTGGGTTGCAATAAAAAGGCTACTTTGGTATCTAAAAGGAATTATGTTTCATGGTCTTTTACTATAAAGCTCTTAATGTCATACTCATAGCATTTTTTATGCAAATTGGGGAGGTAATAGAGATAATTTCAAATCAACTACCATTTATGTCATACATCTTAGAACCATGCTTACTTCTTGGAGATCTTCGAAACAATGGGTAGTTGCATGCTCTTTAATGAAGGCTAAATATCATACATTAGCCATAACACCTATTGAATTAGTTTGGATACAATCTCTCCTTCATGAACTTAACATTCTTATTATTAAACTATTTATTATCTATTATGATAATGTTGGGGTAACATATGTAAGTCTTAATCCTATCTTATATAGTAAAATGAAACATATATCAATAAATGTTCATTTTGTTCAAGGTAGAATGCAACAAATCCAACTTCATGTCTCTCGTATCTTTATTCAAGATCAATTTATTGATGCTTTTAGTAAACTATTATTTAAATAATGGTTGATGTTGTTACATTCAATGAATAGTATATCCAATGGCCATATCATCTTGCAATGGTGTGTGAAAGGAATAAAGACTTAATAAATTTAATCTCCTTATCTCGTTATCTTATTTTATCTTATCTTATCATATCATATCTTATGCTTTTATCCTATCTTATTGTGTCATGTCCTATCCTATCTTATACTATCTCATATTATCTTATCTCTTAATTTGTATTATCCTTGCCATTATTACGTGCAAAGTTGAAACATTTTTATATAAATATTATTTCAATTTAAGTAATAAAAAGTAGCTTTTTTCAATTGTCTACATATTTTTATTGTATCTTGTTAATCAAGGAAGGAAAAGGAAAAAGATTTTGCACCCTCCTATTTGGTACCAAACCTTATTTTTAATCATATTATGTCTTGAAACTTTAAAATTGCATCCATTTATATTTTAACATTACACTACAAAAAAAGGAATGGATAACAATAGTTTTAGGTTGCATATAATGATAGTTCCAATTGCCATTATTGCTATTAAAGGCAATTAGCATAATTGCTAAGAAACAAGCTGATAAGTCATGCATTACTAGTGAGTCACTACAATCATATGAGTTACATCCTGTGGCAATTACAAACCACTATTATGTTTATTTAAATTTTTTTAAATGTGTTTTGTAATGGTTTTAAACTACTATGAATTTTTTCAAAATATTTTAAAAAATATAGCAATGTTTTAAAAAATTTTAAAAATATAATGGCGATTTAATATTTTTTTTAAAAAAAAGTTAGGTAGTCTTTTGAGCAACAACCTTATTAGGCTTTGATAGAAGAAAATTAAATTCTAAAAAATCTTTTCAATAGACAAAGAGAAACCTTTTAACATCTCAAGGCATTTTAGCATTAAAATAGGATATAATGTAAGATAGTCAAATGACAAACACTCCCTTAAGGCACTAAACCCTTGTAGCATCTTAAGGTAAGAAGCTAAACTAGTGCTCAATAAGGCAAAATTGATAAAAAAAATAATGAAAAAAAGATAATAAATTCACGCTACAAAAAAGGTCTATATAGATAATATTTGTCATCAATAGAGATCTCTATTTTTATTTGTATATGTATCATAGATGACATTATTATCTGTATTAGATCATCTATCATTCAACCTATATAGATAACTTCTAGTGTCATCCATATAAGTTAGAACTATACAAACGATAAAATTATCTACATTAAGTACAAATATAGTCAACCACATTACACCTATGTAGATGACACTGTCATTTATATAAGTCTAACCTACACAAATGACACTGCCATTTGTGTAGGTTTGACTTATACAATTAGCCTGAATTTACACAAACAATAATATCATTTATATAGGCCAAACTTACACAGACAACAGTATCATCTGTGTAAGTGAAACTTACACAGATGGAAATATCGTCTATAACAAAATTTTATATTTTTTTATATTACAACCCACTAATTAAAATTTTTTATATCCTTAATGATTTTATTTTTTCATTAATTTTTTAACATATTTATTTTTAATTTAAAAAAATTATTTATAAATGATTGATAAAAAAATCAATTTATAGTAAAGTATTTTTTATAACTATCAAGTATTGTTAATGTAAATATCCTAATACCAATTATAAGAATAAATAAAACAAATAATAACTCCCAATAATATATATAATAAAAAATTGCTCCATATCCATGCATAATATTCAAAATAAAATAATAATCATTATCCTCGTCCTCACCATCACCTGAAGGCACATATAAAGGTTAGGATAGAAGTGGGTATGGTTATGGCTTAGGGTAAGGGTGAAGGTTACTATAACTAGAAAGTCAGGGAATGCTCCAAAATGGGGGGTGATTGAAATGCAAATCTAAATGGTACTCTCGGTCGAGGGATATTCATCTAAGAAGGAGGATGAGGCATAACTGATCGAGGTAGGGAGAATCCTATAAATTGCAAAATAGCATGCATCATCTTAAAAGTAATGTGAATCTATTACTACACTTTTTCATGGTAGAGAATCCCCTACTCCACCATTACTAAGGCCTGCTAACCCTCGAAAATGTAGGTCTACACATTTTCCACAAATGCTACATCCTGGTGATATCTCAAAGGAAATGCTGCAGTAGATAAGCTAGTACTGGAGGTGCCATGTGTTATCCTAAGAAGCACATGACCAAATACCTTTCTATACCCTTGATGAATGTCAAGCACCTCATTAACAATAACAAGCTTATCAAGATCTGGCTAACCTACCAACGAGCTGCTAAGGAAGCATTAGATTGGAAAGGTCGATAGATGGCAAAATCCAACATCTTGGTCTTGATTTTTTGACAAAAATAATAAAGTTTGAGTATAAAATTTTTACTATGATAATCAAAATTATTTAATCAGAAATTTGTTACTTACATAAGCAGTCTAAGCATCGGGATATACTTACTCTGTTATATGATATATATGACGCTTTTAAAAATTTTCGTTAACTAGTTGCGGCTCACTTATATGCTTATTTCTTTATGTAAATTTTAAAATATAATATTAACAATCAATAACATTTTTAACAATAGCACCATGTGAGAATGTTAAGTTAAAATACCTTGTAATATCATGCTGCTACAATGGATTTTGTTTTATGACAATCATTGTACATCTTCTTCAACTTGTTATCTAAATTCTTTTTTGGATAACTCTTACATAGTTAAACCAAAACATTTATAATCAAAAGAGAAACTAATTGAAAGTTAGAAATAGAAAGTTACTAATTTTATTTCCATTTTATCCTATGCTTGTCATTATCGAGGTATGTATGTAATCTATCCTAATAATTTATTAGAATATTAGTGGGACAAGCTCACTTTGTGCTATGCAAGCCACAAATATTGTCATGACCTCCATGTTGCAAGAAATGCTAATGGAAAGTAAACTTCATTCTTTGCATCAGTCAACTACCATTTGTTAGATACTAGTAATCATGTATCGTTACTCCTCGGGCTTAACATTCATAAAATCAAAATAGAACTACATTGAAAGACATGTAAAATTTTTACAATTATTATATCCATTTATCTTAATATTAAGAAAATGTCAAAAACATGTTTAACAATACTTACATAAACTCCCTACTTAATATGGTTTCTCTACTTTTTAAGTACTTATCTCCAATTTTTGTGAAAAGGCTCACAATACTGCCTAACCAATACTTTTATATTATATGAAAAATACTTAGAGTTTATATTGATCACTTACCATGTACATGTCTTATTAAAATGGATAGACAGTGGTCTCCCATTATTCTTTTAATTTTCTACTAAAATATTAAAAACCTTGATTAACTATGATACCATCAGCTTAATGCAGCTTTAAATGTAACACATTATTAATTACATATATTTATATGAAAAAAATTCAAAATAAAAGTACTTAAGTCTAATCAAATTTACCTATCTAGCATAGGAAGGGAATATGAGTAAAGCAGTGTGGTGGATCGTGTTTACCATCTCTTCTATGATAGTGTGAGATAATATCAATCATGGCTATCAAGCATCATTATATATGATTGGACATACACAATAGTCATTACAGCAGGACGTAAGTAATACTTATGATAAAATATTACATTCTTCCATCCAAGCTAAATTACATTTATACTTATAAAATGAATTATTTGAAATAGCCAGTACAATAAGAAACAAGTACATACTTACTATAGAATATCAAATTGTTAAGATGCAAGCTTAATACTATTTTAAAAAATTAAAAAGTGTTGACCCTAATTAAACTTATCATTAGTGAATATTGCTAGGTTATCATCCTCTTCATTAGTTTCATCATTATCATTGGACTTTAAAAACTCCTCTTTTATGTAATCCCTAAGATCAATTGTGAGTTTAAAGTTTGCAAAGTTATTATCCATTAAATAAGATATGCCATCGACATTAATATTGTTATTATTCAGGAGATTCCACACATCATAATACACCATATTATTACAATATATTATTTATAACTTTCCAATTTAGTTCATTGAGAAGATCATCAATGTAAACTTGAAATGCTAGCATATACGAATCATTTCTGTGTCACTAACATTGATAAAAATGCTTGTTATATTCTTTTTTGTGATAATTTTCTTTTTTCTATAGTTAGTATCATACCATTTACATTAAAATAAAGTTAGAAAATAATTATGTAAATAACTCAACTCTATAACATCTTTCAAAATACCACAAAATGTATTATCTTTAGTTCCAAGCACAGAAATCCTATTGTTCTACATTTTATGCTTTGCATCTCGAAAAATTATTACAAATTAAACTTCATTAATCACACACACCAAATATGACATAATCATGAGGATTAGTTTGGAAGTTAAAAATAGTAACTCATCATTTACCTTAAAGGATCCACTTTTGTGAAAGTAATATATCTATAAATGTATTTGAAGTGAATAATAACAATATATGTAACCAAAAGATAAAATTATGAAATTAGGTTGTAACAGATATGATAATAAATTACCTTAGAGTAAAACCTTAGAGTAAAACCAAGAAGGAAACTAAGTTCTCTACAAATGATGAATGTTTTTACTATCACATACTTGCAATTATCTTATATGTTCACTATACAATATAAGTTATTTAGTAAGAACTAGTAGAACTTAGATGAAATACTAAAAAAACTGAGGGATTTATTCTAAATATTTTTAGATCTCAAGATAGTTATTTAAGATGTTGTCTTGATCACTCCTATCTAAATGAATAATGTGTTTTTCGCTAATGAATTGACATTAAGATCTAAAAATCAATAGTCATTTATTTATTCTTATATTAACTACATCTTAGTTACGATGAAGTCGATTGATTTTGTTTCCACCCTTTACAAATACATAGAACAAAAAATTAATTCCTCATTTACAACATATCCTTCAGCAATAGAACCTTTAGGTCAAGTACAGTTCCTAATATAGTCCTTAGCTTCTTTATACATTTCCTGTATGGATACATCTATAAAAAATGAATGACACCCCCTAGTAATGCTTCTTTAAGAAAGTGAATTATCAAGTGGACTATTATATCAATGAATGCTGGAAGGTACATCCTTTCAAGTTTGTAAGGAATCTATACAAATTCTTTCTTAACTTGATTAACATCTTGCTTATTTAAAACTTTTACATAAATTTGGTTAAAGTAATTATATAACTTAATAATCAAACAAACTAACTTTTTTGCCAAAAATGTTTGTATTGCTGTGCTAACAATCACTGCATAATAACATGGCAGTCATGGAATTTCAACCCCTTGATCTTGGTATCATTGTCAGTTATGTTCTTCCTCAAATTTTTAGAAAACCCATCAATAATTGGAAAAACTACCATCGATTATCTTAATGAAGTGTATATCTAGAGTCTAGTTTCATACACCTACCTATCTCCTCGTATAGGTACAATTCTAGTCTTATATTTATGTCGATTAGATCACATGTTACATTGTCTTTGTCCTTTAATTTATGTTCAATGTCTAGCAATGGAGCCACAATAATATCACATACATTATTCTCAACATACATTACATTAATGTTGTACTTTAAGATCATTATGAGCTATTATGGAAGTTTTAAAAAGATGTTCTTCATATTTTAATTAAGTTTATTTACACCTTTCTTTCACTTAATTCTATTACATTACATATGTTTTCTAAGAGGTTTCTACTTAATTGATCCATAATAATATCATATACATTATTCTCAACATACATTATATTAATGTTGTACTTTAAGATCATTATGAGCTATTATGAAAGTTTTAAAAAAATGCTCTTCAAACTTCAATTAAGTTCATTTGCACCTTTCCTTCACTTAACTCCATTACATTGCATGTGTTTTCTAAGAGGTTTCTGCTTAATTGATCCATGATTATGTCATTAGTAAGCTACCTTGGAAGGGCTCTCATTTTAATCTTTCCATTAAAATCTTTATTGTTTCACCAAATGTGTCTTCTTAAAAGGAAGTGATGATGACTAACATAAGCATTTTTCCTCTAATACACATTGATGACATATTGTCATTACAAATTGAACATACTTTATACCTTTATCCACTCTACTCATAAAGATTACTTTATGTCGAAAAGTCATTCATAGTCCACTACAATGCTGCTCGCATCTTAAACATGCTATTCGTAGCACTATCCCAGGTTTTAACTCCTATCTCCTATAATTGTTTAAGCTTTTCAACAAGTAGTATTAAGAAGACATCTATATAATTTCCTAGAGATTTCAGTCTAAGGATCAACAACATTAACATAAAAAATGACTCTCTCATACAAAGTTATGGTGGCAAATTGTATATGGTCATTACAATTGGCCACATGCTATATAACAGGCTCATACCACCAAAAGGATTGAATTCACCCACACTTAAACCCAATCGCATATTCCTTGGTCCTAATCAGAAATCAAGATGCCTTCTATCGAAATCCTACTAAACTTCTCCATCAACAGGATATCATATAACCCTATCTTTAATGGATCGTTCTGTATGATATCACATCATTTCTTTTGTCGTGTGCCTTGATTTGCATAATCACTTCAACTTAAGTGTCAACAAAAAATATCGTAACATCTTCTAAGGAACCTTTTTTTTATGTTTTTATCAATCCACCAACCTTCCTTATATATTAGATAGGTATCACTTCCAACATGCTCTTTTTAAAAAAAATGCACAATCACACTTATACATATGAATTGATTCATACCTGAATCCTAACTTATTAAGCTATTTCCTTGCATCATAATGTAATTTAGGTAATTTGTTATCCTTCGATAATGCTTCCTTCAATAACTTTAGTAGAGAGTCAAGCAATTTATTAGTCCACTTATGTATTAATTTCATATGTATGAACTTAAGTAAGAAGTTCAATAAAGAAAAAGTTATGTAAATGAGGTATAATTCTCTTCAACCTTTCCAAATAGGTCATAAGATATGTCCCTCCAAAGTGTCCTCATTTTAATCTCTACCATTATTGTCTACTTGATTAGTGGCATGAAGGCTAATAAAGTTATGTATGATATTAATCATCTTTTCAGTATCATTAAAAATTACCCTATGTATAACATTAGCCCTAGATATATATTCTTTATCATGATGGACTTAATTCTTGTATAATGAATCAAATCCGTTGTTTGTTAGACATACCTCCATGGTCACTAATGTTTAGTACAACACATTTAAATACTTCTTACATGAGTATTTTACTAACTCCTTATCATCAATAAAGTTTCTAGCTTTCTCCACAAATGCAGTAACACTATTTTAGTACTTATCAGATAATTGATCTCACAGATAATTGATCTTACAAGGTTATTCAACTTTTATTAATAGATATGTTGTAACTAACTTATAATGTCATAAGTCATTATATGATTTATTTATGCATGCATGTTTGTTGTATACTCTAAATCCACCTTGTCACTCCAACTCTAACAAGTATGACCTTATCTTATTCGAGATATTCATATAATTATTACCTCAACTTATCCATAATATGTTTCAAACACGTAGAAATTTCAGCAATATCCCTTCATAGTTCTTCAAGTATGTATACTATATACTAATATAGTATATACTCAGAGAACAATTAAGGAAAAAGAAAATTCTATTAACTAAAATGATAAGCAAATAAATTAAGCACAATAATTAAAGGATATATTCTAAATTATTCAAATTTTTAAGATAATTCAAAGATTGGTTCAAGTTAGTATGTCTAGAAAGACTAACCAACCCTTGAACAGGTCTAAGATTAAAGTGCAAATATATTTTAAATTTAACAATTAATGATTTTTTATTATAGTAGTTTTGATAAAATCTTAAACTCATTTGTTTACATATTATATAGATAATTCAATGATATATATTCTAATAGTTAATTCTTCACTAATATTATCTATTTTATTATTATTTTAAATGATTACTTAATAATGTAAACATTTCATATTATTAAACATTGCATAGATTTGATTAATTTAATCCCTAAGATTTATTACAAATTAGTTTCCTCTTAGTATTAAATTAATTACAGCTATACAATGTACATATAATATTAAATTTTTATGCATTTTATTATCTATTACTACTTATATTTCTAGTACTTTAAATTGTTATTTCTTCTATAAAATAATAGTTTAATTACTATTATATGACTTATTTATCATATTAAATTATTATGCATTTTATTATTTATTACTCCTTACCTTTTTAGTACTCTAAGTTATCACTTTCATTCTTCAAATACTATTATGTCACTTACTTATAACATTAAAGTATCATACATTTTATTATTCATTACTCCTTATATTATTAATAGTTTAAATTATTACTTTCATTCTTACATAATATATTGATTTAATTATCATTATGTTGTTTATTAATAATATTAAATTATTATATATTTTATTATCTATTGCTACTTATATTTTTACTACTTTAAATTATTACTTAAATTGTAAAATAGTTCATATTGTAAATAATTTTTTATATTTATTACTGTAATTATATAATAAATTGTTGTAATTTTTTTAATCACTTTCATCTTTTATTAAATTTAAAAATCTAATAAAAATCACATGACTTACTTATAATATTGAATTATTGTGTATTCCATTCTCCATTATTATTTAATGATATAATTTTATTAAGTGTTGAATATTTATTATATTATTCAGTAATTTTTATACAAAGATTTAATTAAGTTATTTTATAAATGGTCAACTTATTTACTTTATTATTATTTTAAATGATTGCTTAATTTATTACATCTTTCATATCATTAGTACTTTTATATTTTTATTCATGTAATTGTCAAAAATTTTGCTCATTATTTCTTTGTATGTTTTTACTTTTAATATTTTAATTAATGTAACAGTCAAAATTATTATAAATTTTATTATACTATTTTCTATCAAACTTACTAGAAGTTTGATATGATAGATATAGCAACTTCTACAAAATATTAATTTTACCAATTAACATAATGAAATATTAAAATAAATTTATACTCAACCATCATATTAATATCATTAGATATTTGAATCAATCACCATACAAAACTATAAGAAATTATTTTTTTCACATAAAGTATCATATTAAAATATGTAAAATACTATTCATAGTTATTATAAATTAACACATTAAATATATATGTTATTGTACAAAAAAACAATTATATCAAACCAAATTATTAAAGTATAAATTTATTTTCATGCATAATATTAAAATATTAAAAAAATTAGTACATGAACCTTTTCAACATACATCAACACTATAATGAACCAATAATCAGTAAGTTAAATCACAAAGGCAAAAGGCAAAATCTCATTATTTAATCTTATAAAATTCAAGAATAAGTAAATAAACATGAAATAATCATAAAAAATAGAAAATTAAAGAACATACTCAGAAATGCAAAAGTGAAAGACAAAGAGTGTTGTTAGCTACACTGCACTGTAATGAAAATTGAAAAAATGAAAGAGGAGGGGGAATGGCAAATTTATAGATAGGGCCTATACAAACAATATTCTATCATCTATATAGGCAAAAAAGTGATCTTAATAGGCTGAACAGAGGGCCACATGCATCATTTTATCCTTCCAACTATTGACACAATACGTGTTATCTGTATTGGTCATGTGTCATCTATATTTCTTAGGGTACATGCATTATTTTAAAATCTTCGCTCTATTAAGACAATAAATGTCATCTGTATATCCTTCATAATCATTTGTAATGCTTGTGAAAATTTAATCGCCAAATTTTTTATGGGCTCGAAAATATTAACCTAAATATAAATGACTTTTTATTATTTGTATAGTTTTTTATATTTTTTTAACCCTATGTAGATGACACAGTCTCATCTATATAAAGTTTCCTTTTCGTTTTCAAAAATATGAAAAATCCTATATAAATGACTTTTATTATCTATATAGGTTTTTTTTTTCATTTTAAAAAAATCCTTAAATCTTTACAGATGATCAAATTTTTATCATTTGTATAAATATCATCAACGTAGACCATATTTGTTGTAGTGTCAATTCCATCAAAGAATTATTTGATAATAGTCTAACAAAAACAAGCATCATAGAAAATAAGAACATTGAAATAGCAAAAAATCAATTTAACATAAGAAGAAATCTCATTACTATACATAATTTTATTATTAAAAAAAAGTCAAAAAGAAAAGGAAAAAAGGATAAACTAAGACATAGGTATGTACCTTGATAAGCAAATGAAAACTTCAATGATGTCTTTCTCTAAAAAGTTACTCATGATAGTGGTGATAGGTTAAAAGAAGGAAAAAAATAAATACTTGAGCACTTTAGGTAAATTTGAAAAGAACTACAAAAATGGTGACTTGATGAAGGGTTTTCTATATATAACCTAATGAATAGCTAAGATTCAAATATAATTATCTACATCTAATAGCTAAGGAACATTGTCACTTGAATCCTTATCTAAATCAAATAGCTTCAAGGCATAATTACTTGGATCAATAATTAATCCAATGGTCAGGATGCATTGTAATTTTTGAATTTTGATTTAATGGCTTTGATCAATAAGAATTATTCACACAAATCCTTAGTAAATCATTATATTTGCAATAATCTAGGTGCATGCTCCATAAATGAATTCATAGTTTACACAACATCACTTTCAGTTATTTCTAGAATAATCTAATCTATAACTAACCTAAATTAATCATTCTAATTAACATCAACTCCAAATAATATACTACAAGAAAATCTATATTTAGCAATAGATTTTAAGATGATTTTTCTATTGATAAAAGGGACACAAGGAATTATCATTCCATTTTACATTTAGCAATTGAATTAGCGATGAATTTTTCATATTACTGCTAGTTTAATTGCAAAATTTATTATTAAAAGTGAAGATCTCTAGAATTTTCTCAGTGAATCCTCATTTGTCACTAATTCCATTTGTAAATTTTATTAATGAATTTAACAACAGACAAAGAAATTAAGGTTTCATATTACTAATAGAATTAGTAATGAAATTTTGCACAAAAATTTGACTTTTTTTTGTAGTGAAAATTTTACTTTTAAAATTAACAAAGGATTTGCCAATGAATATCTCGATAATTCTATTGGTAATCTATGTAAATCATTTCATTAAATAGTTTTAGCAATGAATTTTTCTATTATTAAATCCTTCTTATATGTGCTCACATAGCCAAATCTCTTCATTTTTGTCATGCAATAACCATGCACTCTCTTTCTCTTCTTTTCTATCTTTTACCTTGTCACAAATTAAGTTTAACAATGAAAATTTCCATCACTAATTTAAATTTTAAGGGTAGAGCTTTCATCATTGATTATAAAATTAGTGATAGGAATACTTATTGCTAATTCCAATCCATTACCTATCACTTCCGTCATCACTCCATGATATAACGATAGAAATTAAAGATAGATTCCATTTTTTTATTGCTAATACTTTTATCAACTTATTGTTTATTGATACCATTTATCCATTACTAGTTTCATTGCTAAATACTTTAAAAATGGAATTTCCCTTAATAGCAATGGATCATTTTGCCACTAATTAACATTTTTTGTAATGATGAAGTAAGATCTCTTTAGTCGTTCCATTGCTTGATCAAGCCTCACCACACTATTTTAAGAGGAGATAAATGATAAATATTAACTAATGGACTTGACTTGATTATTACAATAAGCTAACTTGTAGAATAAGCCAATTTGCTAGCTTATGACCTAAAAAGATAAATTGACCCATTTCATTGTAAAGGACTAACTAAAAGTTTAAAATGACTAATGGATTATAACAAGGAATAGTGATAAAACTGGTTATTATTCTAACTTTTTTTTTTTTTGGAAATGATATAGTTTTATATTGTGCAAATATCCACATTTAGTCATAATAATCAAAAAGTTCTATTATGCTAGCTAGAAATGGTTATAACATCTAGAAACATCTACTTTGGTCAAAGGACTTTATTATCGTTTTAAAGATCTTCCGTCACTATAAAATGATTGATCTACCCTTGGTGTAATCTCTCTTATAAATATTTTTTTAAATGAATAAAGTATGCTCTTTAGACCATTTCTACTTTTCACTTTTTGTTGAACGCTAACTTGATTGTCGGAGGACCAAAAGCATATCCATCATTGTTATTTAGCTTTGTTGTAAGCAATGAGTGACTTTTGCTAGCAATCTTTCTAGCTTGTTCAACAAAACACTCCATACTCTAGTAAAGTTTAATTAACAAAATAAAAGTAAAACCACATGTTAATTTTGTGAAAGATAATCATATAATATAATACAAATTTATGGTTTTTACAAAGTAATGACACTTGATATAAATTTTGAAAGATACTTTTTACTTGTAATTTGACTTTGTAAATTTCATATGAAACTTTAAAAAATGACAAAAAAAATTATAAAGATATAAGATTTGATTTAAGATTTAGAATTTAGAATTAGAATGGCTCTTTAGGATAAGTCTTTAATGCAAAAATTAATTTCATTTTTATTCATTTACTGGATGTTGGCTTTCAAATTATGACATGAGAAATACACTAATCAATTATATACAATTGAATAAAGTATAGATGAATATACATGATTCACTTAGGTCCATTATATGTTACCTAATACAATCATTTGTGCCTAGAAATCAACAACTCAAATTACTTGAAATCTTAGAGAAAAGTTATAAGGGATTTCCTTCCTCAATTAGAACTCTCTTGCTCTTTTCTCTCGATCATAGTTTTGAAAGACATACAACATCACTGATGGAACAGATATTGACAAACTAAATTCTAATAAGGTAAAAACCCCTTTATAAATATAGAATCGGGTTATGGATCCTATTTATCATAAGATCCATGCCCATTAATTTGAATAATGTGAACAAGGTTAGTATCTTGTGAACATAAATTAAAAAGTCACATTTATGCCTTTTTGACATGAACACTATTCATTACTAAATTATGTTGATCTAAAATAAAAAATATTAATATTCTCTTACTTAGACCTATATAATTTACTAATGATGAACATTACAATATCAATGTCAAGTGAAGTTGTACTATCTCACCTATAGGTCTAAATTAAGATTACAATTATTTAATAACACAATATTAAATCCAAAAGGATATTAACATTTAACATATTACATACTTAATCTCACAGATCAATACAGACAACAATTTCAATGTGTGCACCATAAGATTTACATAATTTAATTATGATTATATGTAAATCTTTGTATAATAGGTCCTAGCATTTATTCAAGATGCTTACTGAGAATAAAATTCTTAGCGACAACAAGATAAAATCTAGATTTCTCCAATCTCACACCATACCCCAGAATGGCATAATATGCATGACAACAACACAAATATCTCATTATAAGTATTTTATTTAACATATTTTAAGATATTAATGAACTCATATCAATAAAACTTCTACAAATCTAAATTCATATTATTTACATGATCATGCTTAATATTTACCCTAAACCTTTAGTTAGTAGATCCATGAGTATACAATCTATGGAAAACAAGTAATATACTTGTGTATTTTCTTTCTGAAATAGGTATTTCAATTCAAAGTTCTTTACATGAATAAATTTATCATTACTAATAGAGAATCTCATAACATGTCGTTATATAAATCATAAATCTAGTTAAAGTTAAAAAACTTCTTAACCTATCAACTTGATAATGAAAATTATCATATGTGGCATTCTTTACCTTTTAATGGGGTTGCCACAATTGATTATGCAATAGTTTCCATGACATAGCTCCTCTTAACATATGTTCAATCATAAATTTACAATTTTTTGGACAACCGATAAAACAAAGTTAAGTAACCAGTAAATGTAAGATCTCCTAATTTTTTTATAGGTTAGTGCATAATCATGTATACCACCTAAATATAAAATCATTTGAAGTCCAAAAACACTAACTAAAATCAATAATAAGCTATATATGATAAACGTATATGGAATAATCCTAGTCATATAGAAAATATTTGTGCCTAATAAATTTAATCATTCTAGATTAACAAACATGAAAGCATACTAATGTATTAAACTCTTTTAGTACTAAAATAAGATAAGGTAAATATCCCTAGGTCCATGTATTATAGGCCCATCATATAAGTATTTTTAGGGCTACCACTCTTTTGCTCCTAAGCTTTTAACGAAGTTTGATTTAATTGCTTTATCTTAACCAATATATCCATACAATAATTGACTTCAGAAAGTGTCATTATAACACAGATCCAAAATTACTAAAATGCCTAAGTTTATTAAATACTTTACTTTGCTCTCCTAATATTCGAGAGAAATTATAACCTCACCAAAATGAGATACAATTGTATAAATGAACATTTTTAATTCTCTCTTTAGAAAACTATTTGGCTATTTCACATATTGTATGTTATTTCCATTAGGTCACAAGATTATACTTTGCTTCAAGTAATGTAGTTCCTACTAAAACAAGCTACTTTAAACCATGAGTGAGTTTTCAAACATGTCAAAAAAGGAAAGTCATTATAATCTACAAGTTTTGATTAAATGCAGTCATTGACTATTAACCTAACCCAAAACCTACAATTCAATTCAACATGCCTTTTAGTGGTCAAAGATATATATATATATATATATATATATATATATATATATATATATATATATATATATATATATTACACTGGACCAAACCATAGGAAGTAATAAATGAACTCGTTAGTAATGGAATGGACACATATTGTCTTTAACTTCCATTATCTAGGCAATTTGACAACTCCTACTATCCAAAGATATCTTTTAAAATTAATTTGAAATTTAGAGATAATTTCAATACTTTAACAAATTCAAATAATAACTTTCAAATAAAGCTTAAGATAACTGAGTAATGTACTAAGATGAATACTATATTCGAAATGAATTTATTTCCATAAAATTAAATGAAACACTAATCAAACAAAATAAGTTCTTAATGGAAAAACAAAAAAATATTTTTAATACAAGCTTAACTAAAACAACGATCCCTAATTAGTGGGCTTCCAATCAAATTTCTCTAACTTTTTCTTTTTGTTTCTCACCCACTTCTTAAATTTGAAGCAATCCATTTTCTTATTCCAAAATTTCTTGCAAAATTAACACTTCCTTTTAAATTAAGCATTTTTAGATTTAAGATAGTCATTATTTTGCCCTTTCTTCCTATTATTTGAAGATTTTTCACAGTCTTCCTTAAAATGTTCTCTCATTCCTTATTCAGAAGTAGAATTATAAGTCATTAGATTAACTATGTAGGTCCCTCCTTTTCTCATTTCCTCTTTTGCTTGATTAAGAATAGTTATCATGCTATTCACTATCCATTCACCCTTTTGAGCCTAATAAGTAACCTTTTGAACATTAAATTTTAAGAGTAATGATTTCAATACTCTTTAGACAAGATAATCATTATCTAGTTAAAGTCCTAAGGTTTTCAATTTGTTATGATAATTATTAAGCTTTAGAATATACTCTTGGACTCCATTAACCTCATCATAAGATATCTTTTCAAGTAATGAGAAATAATATCCTTTTTGTGCTTTATTGAATTTCTTAAACTTTTCTGCTACAGATTCTAGAAAAATATTTGCATCTATAATCCTATTTATAAAGATGCCTTCTCTAATAGTTAGGTCTTTTGAATATTTCATGATCATTAGACAAATCCTATTTAATTCCTTTCACTTTTCACATTTGCCATTAGATTCGGGTGTGAATTGGGTTCAATTTTGGATTCCAGTTTATTTATCGTCATATCCAATCTAACGATTGTTAGATACAACTTCATGGATTTAACCCATTCTTTATAGTTTTTCCTATGCTGCATCTTTATAAAAGCTAATTATGCGTGTAAAGTAGTTAAGGAAAATGTATTAAACTATTATTAATTCATGTATATACTTAATCATGCTCACATTTTCACTTGAATTATGCAATTTTATATAGCATTATATTATAGAATCTAATACCAAAGAATATTTTAAAACCTTACAACATAATACAAAAGTCAAACATTATACTTCTAAATTTAACATTAAATGGGCGTTTAAAATTGTAGGAATATGACATTTAATCCTACACTTATATTATAACAAACTTATTATATTAATAATATAATACTGAAGAGTATTTAATATTATTAACATAATATTTCCCTTGTACATTTTAAAATAATTTATTTTTTCAAAATTTTGAATAAAATTTTATGTAGCTAGTTCCATAAAGGTAGGCACACAATTACATAAAATTTTTGTAGCATAATATGTGTATATAGTAATTACTATTTAATGTAATAATCCTTTAAAAAATCATTACTTTATGTAAACAATCTCTAAAAATATTACAAAAATTATAGTAAGTAGCCAAAATTATAGGAATTAACTAGAAAAATTTTTAATGAAAAATAATTTTAAATAAATATTCAAATAAATGGGTTAAAATTAGCATAAAAATTTTTATCTCAAAAAAATGCCTAACAGAAAGTACTTTAAGAATGAAGCATAGCGATTTAGCCACTGCTAATAGAATGGCGTGTAATCACTAAGCACCAATTGTATGACTTGACATGGCACATCACATGCATGGCAGTCTTCTTCATCAATCACCAACCTTTTATGCAAATCATCTTGACCTAAATGTAACTTAAAATTCAACCTGGGCATTCCATCACCATTTTTACATGCTTTTGCACATGTTACTACCTAAAATTGTTCTTTAAATGATGCTACAATTATCCCAATCCAAAAAAATCCCCAAAACACAAATGTTTTGTGAGTTTCAAATTTTTCAAAAAAACTTTTATGCGATTTTTGTGGTTTCAATGTTAGGAGACAAGATTTTCTATATTTTTTAGCTCAAAATGATTCCTATCATCATGTTTTTAAAATTCTTGTGTAATTATAGATTATACAAAATTCAAGTTTAAATTTTATGTGATTCCAAAACAACTATTTCTAAGCCTCTCACACTTTTTCAAAAAAAAAAGTGCCCATATCTTCTAAAGATTATGCAATAAACTAACTTAGCAGTTTTCCTTCTTGAGACATTCAAAATTAGTCCTTAAAGTTTCAAAACTCTTTAACGATAAGTCTTTCTTGTTCTAACATTTTTAGCAAGGTTTTAACTCCATATTTTAAGCCTCAAACAAACACTTATACTCTAGGAAACAACTTAAGCTAACTAAAACATGTTTAAATCCTAGTTCCTTAACTGCCCAAAATTTCAAGATACACTTCTAGGCCATTTTTTTCACCAATATTTTGGCTTCAATAACTTATAAATATACTTACAAAACACTCAATCCTAATAATCATGTGTATATCCACATGAAAATATGCTTAAAGATGGCAATACGAGCATGTGATTCTAATTTCAATATATATATATATATATATATATATATTTTAGACACATGATAGTGTGCATACACAAGAATATCAAATAGAGATTGATTAAGGTGAATTTAAGATGCATCAAGCCACCATTACACACATTTATAAAAAATGCAATTTAATTAACACAACATACAATATAAATAACATACCATACAAATACTAATGTGTATATAGCCAAACATGCATTATAACAAATTCTATGATGATAGAAAGAAAGAGACAATAAACTTCACACAATTGCTACAAAGCTATTTGAAATTCTCAACTAAATTTAAAGCTAACCAAGCTTTGATATCAATTGCAAGAATTAATTTCATTTTATTCCTTTGTTGAATCTTGGCTTTCAAATTATAGCATGAGAAATATGTTGATCAATTACATATAATTGAATAAAGTATCGATGGACATACTTGATTCACCTAATCTCTGATGCAATCCTTTATGTTCAGAAATCAACAGCTCAAATCACTTGAAACCTTGGAGAAAAATTATAAGAGATTTCTTTTCTTAGTTAGAACTCTTTTTCTCTTTTCTTTTAGTCATAGTTTTGAGAGACACATAATATCACCAACGAAATAAATACTAACAGACTGAATTCTAATGAGGTAGGAACCCTTTTATTAGCATGGAACCAAGTTATGGATTCTATTCATTATAGGATTCATACCCATTAGTTTGAATAATATGAATGAGCTTAGTACCTTGTGGCCTATTAATTAAAATGTCACACTTAAGCCTTTTTAACATCAATACTATTCACTAATAAATTATATTGGTCCAAAATTAGAGATATTAACATTTAGAATTTAAAATTATAAGCCTAAGACTAGTATTCAAGGTCGGTGTTTAGGATTGGAGTTTAGAGTCAAGGTTTCTAATTCTAATTCTAGGTTTTGGATTACAATTTTTAGGATATGTTCTTCAAGGTAAGGATGCAAACGAGCAAAGCTTTTCATGAGCAACTCGAGATCTATTCACAAAAAATTTGATTCAAGTTTGATTTTAAACAAGTCAAATTAGATTAATGCATGAATTGAGCTTAATTTTTTTTACTACTTAACTCAAACTATTCGCAAGTCTAAATAATCTTAGTTATAAAATATATTTTTAATTTTTATACTATATTTAATTAATATAAATATGATATGTAAATAATATAATATATAAAATTTATATTATTAAGGTATAAATAAATATAAATAATATATACTATATATTAAACAAAAATTCAAACTCATTTGTATTTTAGATTCAAGCTCAAACACATTAAACTCAATTAGAAATTCAGATTAAATAATATGTTACTCATTTAAACTCATTTTTAAACTTGTTTAAGCTCATATTTGATTTGAGTTTAAGATTGTTTATTACAGCTAAGATTAAACTCAAATATACGAATATTCAACTTAACATAACTTAGTTACATCTCTAGTTTAGGGTTTAGAGTCTGAATTTAAGGCTTAAAATTTTATGTTTAAGGTTTAGTATTTAAAATTAGGACATATGATTTAGGATTTAACGTTTCATATCCAAGGTAAGGGTTTTAGACTTAAAGCTTAGTTTTGGTTTTTAGATTAGGGCTAATGGACTATGTTTATGGCCAAGGGTTTAGAATTATAGATTAGGACTTGAGACTTGGAGTTGAGGCTTGAATTTAAGGGTTAGAACTTTGATTTTAAATCTTGACTAAGGGCTTCATGGGGCTTCAGCTTAGGGTTAGGGTTTTAAAATCTGGGCGTAGGGTTTATGGTATTGGTTTTTTAGTACACTAAGAGGTTTGGATTTGGGTTAAAGCATGTTCTACATGTCATTAATATATATTCTCTAAATAAAAATAATAATTTACTTAATATAAGTTACATTAATTAAAGAGAGAAAGCTTTCAAAACATCAATTCGCATTGCATAACTAGGAGTGCTGGGTGTACTTTTTTTTTGTAATAGAGTAATAGATAAATATTAATTTCATTCTTAAAATTGTACAATTCTAGTAAAATATTTTATAAAGCATACAAAGTTACAATTTAGTTCGTACATATAATTTTACCTCAAAATCATTTTATGCAAGAATGGAATTATTTATATAAAATGACAAAATTATACACATTATTTAAAAATAAAATTATAATCTTATATAATTTGAGAATCATCTTACGTTCTCTTTACAGAACAAAATTATTAATTTTATCATAACAATATTTTTCTGCACGGCTCTGAAATGAGATAGGTATGAATATACATGGCAACTTCTTCACCCAACAGAACACACAGATTAATTCCTCGTAAGGAAATGTTAGGACAACACCGGCCCAAAAAGAACAACATTGATCCGTACTATTATTTTGAGACCAAGCACTACCATGCGAGCAGCTTGTGGGCCCAATGAATGCTTGCAGGCCATACAACCATGGGCCATGTGGCGGCCCGGAAAGAATGGCAGAGGAAAGAAAATCGCCAGTAAATCAAATTGTTTAAAGTTTACATGGGAGAAAAAATGTTTTTGAGTTCAAATTTTTCTCCAGAGAAATTTAATGTTGCATTTGGTGTTATTGAATCGAACAAGAATATCTTTAAATTATAGTTCTTCGTTATATTATTTATGAGATAACTTTTCCATAATTTTATTTCCCATATTTTTTATATATTTTTATATAATTTTACATAAATAATAAAATACTATTAATTTTTAATTTATTATTAAAATATCTTGAAAATTATATTTTTAAAAATAAATTTAAAATATGATATTTTTTATTCTTTATATAAATTTATTTGACATAGAAATTTGATAAATTAAATTTTTTATGATTTTATTATAAAAAATTTATATAATAAAACTTATATTTTGAAAATTTTATATTATTGGTCATATCATATAATTTTATTATACTAAATTACTTCATAAGATTTTTATTATTTTATAATAAATATATTATTATTAAATATTCTTTCTTCATTTCATTTCTACGTTATTTTGATCCGCCGGATAAAACAAATTGAGCATTCCATTCCGCATTATACTAAATGCTAGGCAAGTTATCCATTTCAGAATTTTCCTATTTTCGCATTCTATTTCTCAGCTTCACTTTCACATTTCTTTTCGCCAAAAAAGAAAAATGAATTTCATTAGACGCCACGCTCTTTGTTAAATTGTGTGATATTCCAAAAATTGAATATGTTTATTCATATTTTTATTGTTAAAGTATTTATAAAATTTATAAATAAATGAATTATAAAATCATATATATGATCCATTAATAAAAAGGTTAAATTAATTTATAATCAGCATAAAATTTTTTTCATTATTAATAATTTTTTTTGAAATGATATGATATAAATAAATAATAACATAAATTAATTTATATTAATAATAAATTAAATTTAAATATTTGATAAAAATAATAAACTTCTTGATATCTGGACTTTCTATTAAATTATAATTTTTTAGAGATAAGCTTTTCAAAACCTAATAATGATATAGAATTAAAAAATGAAGTAGAGTGAGAGAGAGGATTAAAATGCACCGAACCCATCACGAGTCCCAAGAGGCGCCGGAAGGAAAAGAGCTAGGGATAGCAAGCTGTTATCTGTTAACCAATAAAGCATAATAAATGTAGATCAGTGGTTCAAGATAAGGCTCTCAAATTATTAAATTGTTAACTGGAATCCCCACCCGTGCGCTTTGGATTTTACTTTAATTAATGGTAGTTTTGGTCAGCCCAAATAATTGTGGGATTAAGTTAAGCGGTAATATTATAAAGAGTTTTATTTTTTTAGAGGTTGAATGTATTGTCATTAAAATATTTTTTTAAATATTAAGATAAATAAATTAAAATTAAAAATATAAATTTTAATAAATTAAATATGATATAAATGTTCAATTTTTTAAAAAATGAAGCTCTTCATATTATTGACCTAAATTCAATCATGTCCGTAAATATCATAACAGCCAGCTTAAATTTAATTAATTTATAAATTTAATATAAATTTTAATATATTAAATATAATTTAACGAAATCAATATTTAATTTTTTAATAAATAAAACTTCTCATAACATTTTTGATCATGTCTGTAAGTATCATAGAAGCCGGCTTAAATTTAATCAGCTCTTGGATGTTAATTTATTGTCCAATTCATCTCATCATTTAATAAATAAAGTTAATAAGTGATGGTACTGTGGCCATTGGTTTCACAAAGTCATGGTTCTGCGACGACAATAGGTTGCACAATTTACATTGCCCTTTTATATAATCCAAAGGTTATAATTGGATTAGATTATTCTAAAGTGCAGCATCGACATTTTATGCATTATTGTATAATTGTTCACAATGAGAAGAAATTTTTTAGTTCTTTTTTATTAAATTAAACTACAAATTTGTTATTAAAGCCCCATGGATTCACACAGATCACTCTATTTAATTTTTTTTTTAAAGAGAGAGTATGGTTAATTGGCATCATTTTCCTCCTTGCACATTAATATTGAAGCATTTTTATTATAAAATACTTAATTTAATTCATAGTTATTATTTAAAGGATAAATTTATTACTACAATTTGATAAAAATGCTAACTATCTTAAAAATCATCATTATCTTTATTAGCCCCGAATTAATGTCTTCTACCGGCAAATAAGTGTTGTCTAAGGTAAAATGATGATTTAATACCACCAAGTAAGAATTTAGAATTTATTGTTCATTTGTTACTGCCCTTTATCAAGTGCATCTTGTGTGAAATTACTAGAAGCCAAATATGCTATACACAATCGTTAACAGATTGAACGTAATTATTATTTTCTTCTAAACAAAATAAGTTTGAGTAATTTCACCCTTTTTATTTTTATGAAATTCAATTTCTTTATTATTATTTTTATATAAAATATTTTATATCAATTTTATCCTTATAAAATATTAAATTTTATAATTTTGTAACCAAATTAAATAGATTATTAATCTTCACATGGTCTTCAGGAAATAAATAAAATCGGACAAAAATAATACAAAGTATTTTACCAAGGTAGAAGTAAAAAAAAAAAAAAAATTCACATGAATAAATAAATAAGGAGGTTTACTTAATAAATTTCTTTATGATTCTGTATTATTAATTTTTTTATTGTACAAATTCTATATGATTGTAGATAAATTTATTCATTTGGCAATTGGGTTATGCAAAAATAATTCATTTACATTTAAACTTATAATAAAAACAAGACATTCACATTCATTTAAAATATTACAAAATGAATTTTCGTGAAGTGACACTAAAAACTAACATTCTCGAAAATATGAAAAATCAACTTATGCAATAAAGCAAGAAAAGACCTGTAAAGCTTTAATTTTCAAATTGCAACTAATGCTAATCATTTTGGATTTCAATTAATTATTCCCCCCTTCCAGAGTGACCTGGAAGGAAAAGTCTACGGCTTTTGTAAAGTACTATATAATATAATATAATCCGTTGAATTAAGACGCCAAATTGGAAGTCAAATGGGGTCCCAAATAATTGATTTCATTTATCACGACTAGGCCCTGCATTTGTTGCTTTACGATTTTACCCTTTCGTCATCCTTCAATTTAATTTTAATAATGGTATATATATTGAAAATAAAAATTAAAAATTAAATTCGAGTAAAAATTAAAAATATAGTTAAATAAAAGACAGTTACATAAATTTATAAAATTTAATTTAATAAATATAAAAATTTTGAATTTTATTTTTAATATTCATAATATTTTTAATTTAATTGTTATTCTTTTTTAAGTTCAACCTCATATTTGTTGAAGCTTCCAGGAAAGAGACCAATGCTCAGCCCATAATCTTTCAAAATCCAAGGGTAAGCACCTAAGATATTGTCTGAGAATCTGCAATTCCGCATCAACTTGGGGATATCGGTTTGAATTTAGAACCACCACTTGACATATCCATTAAATCACATAATTAAAAAATTAATTAGTGTTAATGTCTGCTTTGGACATAACAAGACAATTTAATTGGCCATTGGACAGGCTGGAGTGATGTGGCGGTATAACATCGATAGGGACAGTGTCAAAGTTGCTAGCTAATATATAAGTCATGAAGAACAATATTCAATCAATTTGAAAATGAAATAATTATATGGAGAGAGTACGTTAGGAGGAACTACATAGAAATGTGATTAATTAGACTAAGCATTGTCTTGTCAATTGGCCAAACTTGACCAATTACGGGGGCACAGGTTCATGTCAAGGTTTGACGTTCGAACGGCCATCTTACCCTCTGTTTTGATCGCGATGAGAAAGAGTACGGAAAGAAAGTAGATAGAAAGAAAATATTGGGGTATTACTTTTTTTAGTTATTGTTTAATGTATAAAAGATAGGTAGAAAGAAAATTATATAAGTATTACTTCTTTATTTGATTTGATTGATATGTAAAAAAATCAAAATAATAATTTATTAAATGATAAAATTGTTCATATCAAAAATTAATAAAGTTGTGTACGAAATTTTAAAAAAATTACAATTTTGAAATTATAAAATTTTTTTATCCTTTTTCTGCATTACGAGGTTAAAAAAATTATTAATTTTTCAAATGTATTCTTTTTACCTGTTTTTTCTTTCACATTTAATTTTTCATAACATCTCAATCCTAAAACATATTTTCTTTCCATCTTTTCCAGTATGAGACCTTAGCTTTTTTAAAAAATCCTATCATATATGGTAAGTAAACCCCAAAAAAAAGTACTTACTTTACCGGAAAAAGATACATGCATTTTTTAAAAAGTAAAGTATACGTGACACGAATGGCTTTCAAATTAAACTTTCAATTCAAATAAGAGGTTTTTGTTAAACTGGATCATGTAATAAATTTGTAAAATTTAATTCAATAAACATAAAAATTTTAAAATTTTATTTTAAATTTCATTTTTCTTTCTTATAATATTTTTAAATTTCATTTTTCTTTCTTATAATATTTTTAAATTTTAACCTTTATCATTTGTATTATAGAGTCCAGAAATTTAAAACTCCGCTGATTTTGAAAGGTATGCAACAAAGTCATCACATGTGATTCACAAATGGAAGTTTCCAATTTTTTAGATTAAATATTTTAAATTTAAATCTTCTCATCATTGTCTAGATATAAAAAAAAAGTTATCACAATAATAGGACTAAAATATTTCTAGTTGAGTATACATAATATTTAACTGTAGTGATTATTTTATTTCTCAAAATTTTAAATTAACATTATTAATTCTTTATTTTTATTTTTATTTTATTATAATTATTTATCCTTTCTTTCATACATAAAATTAAAATAAATGGTTAAACGAAAGGATAAAACCAGAAGAAGCGCATTTTATTTGACATTTGCAAAGTGAGATTTAACAATTAATTTTATTATTTTTAATTTATTTTAACATTTCAATGAATATAAGGATAAATAAATGTTAAAAAATAAAAAATAGAAATCAATAGTTCTAATCACAAAATTTAATAAATATAATAATTATAATTTTTATAAATAATGAATTAAATATTTTATTTATTCATTTTTAGTTTTATTGTAATACTAAAAATTTTAATATTATTATCCCTTATACATTTATAAGTAAGGAAACTACTTCTTATTATTTCAGTGTTCATATAATTATGATATCAAAACTAACATCCTACTTGACAAAATATTAACGAAAATAATATTGATATCTCAGTAATAGAATAATATTAAAAATATTGCTTAATAATGAATGAGTACGAGTGTATTTTCATGACCAAAATGCCGAAAATATGTTTTTGGTTTGAAAATGTTTTTTTTAAAAAAAAAATTTGGCATCCCATGTTGCAATTTTCCATATTCACGTTCCTTGTCCTCGAAGCATCATAATTGAGTTTTCCTTTTCATCCGCTCTCAATTTTGGAAGATCGATACAACGGGGTCCATAAATTTAGGTAGGCATCGTACAATATTCGCGCTCGTTTATGTGTTTTGACAATCATAATCCTAAGACGAAAATAAGAATCCCGTAGTTGTTTAAAATATTATAGCTTTGGTAAATACATGTAAAAATATGCATTGATTTGAACCTTTTAATTTTAGTAAAAAAACATTTTGCTAAAAATTATATCTTTTATGTAAAATTAAAAAAATTAATTGATGCCAGTCATCACCCTGACAAAATGGAATCAAAGTGGGAACCGGTTCGAGATTTAAAATATGAAAGAATTTTTTTTCTTTTGATAATGATTGTTTTTAAATTTTATACAATTTTTACTGCTCAATCCATACTATTTACTATATATTAACAAAGTGTTGGTTTAATAAAAAAATAGACCAATTTCATGAGAATTTTTTTAATCAAATGATTGAGGAAATTTTATTGATGCCGATTTCGGAAGATAGTACTTCAATTTTTATGTATATATTGTGCACAAAATTATATACATATGTGAAATATGGCAGGTATTATCTGTTATAATGTTTTTGACAATAAATGAGAAAAATAGTTACAATATACATACATTAGACATATATAACTATGAGTTAAAATAAAAGTACACATTTCAACTAATGGTAATGGTTCCAATGGTAAGGAATTTGATGCTTTTTAAATAAATTTTTGAATTTAAATTTTGTGAAAAAAAATAGCATGGAAAAAATTTATCCTCATAATAATTTAATTTAATTCAATTTCGAATTAATCATTGATTCAATAAAACTGCCAATAGGGATGTCAGAAAAAGGAAAAAAGAAAAATACACATTTCATAATATGAGCATAAACAGTTCACAAATCATGTTGGCTTCCGTGCAATCAGCAATAGCCATGTTTACCAGTAGAACAGTGACATCCATTATTTGGAGCAATCGTAGGTGGTTTCTCCCCTTTCAACCGCAAGATGGTATCCGTTGCTTCCATGGATGGATCCCACAAGATAATAGAATTATTAAATATTTATTACAAGGTACTTCAATTAGATCATAATAAATCACTGAAAAATTATGTCAAAATTTTGGAACGGAGTATTTTGCATCGCATTTGATAATGGAAATATTATTATTTTTAAAAAATAAAAAATCAGGATGAAATTTGAGATAAAAATTCTATTCCAAATAAATTTGATTGTAAAAATATTTAATTTTTGAAGTTGGAACGTAATTGTGACAAAATATATATATATATTTTTGAAATATCATGATGGAAAATTTCTTCTCAAAATAATTCAATTTTTAAATCTTTCTCTTAAATTTTGTTAAAGAAATAGGTGAAATTTTTGAATTTTAAAATTGTAATGGAACTTATTATTTTTAATTTTTTTAACATAAAAATATTTGAAACAGAAAAAATTGTTATAAACAAATTTTGAGATGGAATTGTGATGAAAAATTTCGTCCAAAATAACTTAATTAAAATGATGCGTAGGACTTTGCGGCAAAATTTCCTATCCCAATTTCACTGCAAAATCTTATATATGTGGTTTTCCTATAATTTTGTCTTCATCATTCCTCATTTTCCCCCTCTCTTTCATTCGTCTTTTGTCTGTAATCTCTTCTCATATATATTATGATTCAAGGTATTTTATATTGATCTATTGTGATTTCTGAAGCATTTTAGTAAGATTTTTCTCATTTGAACTTCTTTTAAATATTGTTTATATATTGCCATTTTTCTAACAAGTTTCTTCATCTTTGTTGACATTATTAATGAGTGTTTGTTGAATTTTTTATTGCAGATGTTGAAGAACATTTAGACCAACTAGAAGTATGATAATATTTATAATATTATATTTCATTTCCCTTAAGTTTTATTATACATGTTATTTTTAATTTTTAAAAATAATTGTAGTCAAAAATCAAAAATTTATTTGAATAACACCATTATTAGTCAAAAGTAGATAATTACAAATTTAAATTTTTTTTATTTATTATTATTTATAAAATCATAAATTATTAATTTTTTCATCAATGGTTTGGATGATACACTTTACTCTCTAAAGCATATCTTGCACTTTATAGGAGCTTAATCTAACAGTAAATAATTTAATTTTTTTCAGTATCAATGTAAGAAAATAAATAATTATTATATAGGAGTAAATTAAATATTAAAATTTTTACTCATTTGTACTGTTGTACATGGCATTGGGATGTTATTTCAATGAATTTTGTTCTCTCTCCAAAGGACTCTAGGGTCCATCGGATACTCCATCATCAACTTGGCTAGCTTTTGAAGTGCTAGTCTTTAGTTGCAAAATTTGACAGTTGCTTTGGTGTCAAATTTTGATTTACACACTTAATAAATTTTTGTGAGAAGTTAAATTTTTTTAAAATAAATTTCTTTAAAATTTTTAAAAAGTTTAAAAGTTGTTTGATTGACATTGAAAATTATTTCTTACCAATTAATTTTTTGTGTCTTATTTAGTTTACTTTTAAATTTTTTTAAAGTATTATCAAAATGATTAATATATGATTTAAAATTATAATAAAAAATAAAAAATATTAAAAAGATTTAATTTTATTTAATTATTTTTAGTTATATTTCTAATCTCTCTATCCTTCATAATTTTTTTAAATTAATATATTTTTGTTTCTTAATTTATTAAAAAATAAAATTAATTTATATAAAAATTAGGATATGTTTCATATATATATATATATATATATATATATATATATATATATATATATTGAATTATTTTAATATCATTAAAATAAAATATAATTTACACAATTAATTTTATCAAATTTATATAAATAGATAAGAAATACATCATTTTTATTTTTATAACTGAATATTAAAATAAAAATAATTAACATAAAATAATAAATAATATAATAGATATATATAAGCAAAGGACTATGGTACACCACTAATAAAAATGGTACATCAATGCCTAAGAAAATCAATGACTTAGATTTGTTGGAAAAGGGAAACTTGAACCAAAATATTTGGAAAATGACCCCAAAAATTATAAAATTTGAAAGTGTAATTATGACTCATTAGGCACAATGTTCCATCAATCTCCACATTTCATTATCTTCCTTGCAAATTTTAGTCCAAACTGCACTAAAGATGAAATAAAGCATGTTCTTTCTATGTAAAATGTTGTTTTAAGGTTATTATGATATGGTTGATATTGTATATGGATCTGACAATTTATAGGTATATAAGTTTCATTCCAGTAGTTATTTAGTGATATAGTTGATATTGTATATGGATCTTACAATTTCTGGGTATAAAGGAATAACAATATTGTTACAAATAAGTTCTAAACCCTAATAAGCAATCATGAGCTCAATCATGGACCATGATGAAAGTTGGTCCATTACTAATCAAATCCATGCTATGTTGGCAAAATGTAAAATCCTTTGGGTTGTCATTACTTATATATGTGATGAACATAGTATTTATGCTAGCTATGTAGACTCTGCAGCCATACCATCTCAAGAAAGAAATAGGTTGGGGTTTTATTTTTTTGTGCTATGACAATTACCTTAGGCATAGTATTTGTGCTAGTTATATGGACTTTATAGCTATACCATGTCATTGACTGTTGGAGAAGATTGTGAATGAATGAAAAGAAGAAGAAGAAAGAAAGTGTTACATAACTAGTTTTAAGTTCGACTAGGCTACACATAAATCTATCTAAGCTTCTGTACTAAAAGGGTCAATATACAAATATGCAAAATTTGCCAATAGCCTTTCCTCAAAACCAATTAATCTGCTATATGACTTAATCCTAACCTCCTATTCAATAGTACATTACTTTTTTACTAATGCATTGAAACCTCTCACATGTAGATTGATTTTGACACAAAAAATGTAGATATAGATGGAATTTTATCACAAATTTAATTTGATTTGTTAATTTTTGAAAAAGTCAATTTACCCCATAAAACCATGATCATTTTTGTAAAAATTAAACTATGCAATATATGTAAAAAATCATTCATAAGATTATAAAACATAAACAAGTTATGCATGATTCCCTTAAAGCCATGATCTTTATTTCTAAAAACAAAAAATAAAAACCTTAATATTCATATTTTCAAAGAGACTTGCTTGTTGTGGATCTGCATTTGCTTAACTTCCATGTAAAGAGAAGCTTTTGAAGGTTCTTCTACAAACACATTCTTATGATCTTCAAGTAGATTAATAGCTATATTAGTTTCTTCTAGTTTTTTTTTTACTTTTATATCTATTTATATATAATAAATATAATTCTATTTAGAATAAAAAATTATTATAATAATATTTATATTATATTTATGATATAATATTTAATATTTATTTTATTTATTATATAATTAAAAAAATAATTATATTTTATATATTTAATAATTATTTTTAAATAAGTATATTTATATTTTATAATTAATATATTACATTTATCATTAATAAATTATATTTATTATAACTATAATTTTTCTTATAATAATGATAGAAGATTAAAGTAATCATTCATTAAATTAAATAATGGTAATTTTGTATTTCTATCAATAAAAGATGTGGAAAGTTTTCCTTATAAAAAAATTGTATGTAAGCAACTTTTCAGTTATTTATGAGAAATTAAACTTCCTAAAAGGTTTTACTTTCTTCATTTTGGCAATTAATAATCAATCAAACAATTCAAAAACTTTTTGCAAGAACAATTTCTAATTTTAAATGTTAAGCATTAGATTATATAAAATTAATGCAACAAATACCTAGATTAACTAATATTAGATCTTTAATTTGTCTCTTCTTGCATCAATTAAATGCATCAAATATTTGTAAAATATCAATTAAGTGTAATTTTAACACACCTACCAAGAAGGGAATTTCTATGCAGATGAACTGGCTAAGTTAAGCATTTCTATGGAACCAGGAACTCGTATCTTCCGCAATCCTCCATCCAATATCTTAATTATGGTTCTCGCTGATGTTTCTGGAGTCACCATGACTCGCACGGTTTTAATTTATTAGTTTTTCCTTTTTATCTTTGGGTCTATTTAACCCCTTTTGATTACCAAAAAAAAAAAATAGACACGTGATAAATGCATTTTTTCCTTTATTATAACTTCTTTTTTCTCTCTCATTAATGAGAATTATAAAGTTTGTCTACTAATGGGATAATGTAGAGTAGGGCTAATTATTAGAGTTAGAAGACTTCATTAAAACAATTTGATTAGGTCATGAATCTTACCTATTATAGGATTCATACTTAATTAACTCACATCTGACCCATGATATCATACAAAACCCATTAGAAATGGTTACTTTATTTTTAGCTCACATAATTAAAAAATTAATATTAATTATCATTTTATAAATTAAAGTGAGACTCACATTAAAATTCTGAATAAATTTTCAATTAGGCTTACATTAATTTATAAATAATAACCACTTGAAAAGAATTAATGTTAGAATGGTATTATTTCACCCATCGGTCTAATTGAAATTATAAGTACCTAACAACATTAAATATCATATTTAAAGAGATATTAATATTAAACATATTGATTGTCTACACCTTACTAACTAAATAATTAATAAATATAATATGCATGATGGGATTTTTATTACTTTAATTTAACCAAATGTAAATCCTATATAATAGTCCTAACATCTACCCAAGATAACCAATAATGATTAATACTCTCAATATATTAATATGGTAGGGTTTAAATATCCTTATTCATGGTAATAAAATAGGGTTTAAATGTCTTTACTCATACACTATAACCAAATATATACTATATGGTAATATTATAAATATCTCATTATGAGTATTTTGTTTAAATATGTTATAGATTATTAATAAGCTCATATCATGAAAACTCCTACTAACCCAAAACATTAAAAAAGCTTAAGCAAATTGACATTATCCACATGATCATACTTTAGATTTACACTTAAGCCTTTAGTTAATGGATCTATAAGCATACAAATCATGGAAAACAAGTAATATACTTGCATGTTTGCTTTCTTACAAATAGGTACTTTAATTTAAGGTCCTTTACATAGAAAAATCCATCATTATTAAAAAAGAAACCTATGGCAACAATATTGTCATAAAATAAATTTGGTTAAGACTAAAAACTCTTAACCTATTAACTTAATGAGAAAATTTATAATATGTGACATGCCCTGCTCTTCAACAGAAGTTATTGTAATTAATTACACAATAATTTCTACAACATAACTCTTTATAATACATGTCCAATTATAGATTTATAATTATTTGGATAACTAATAAAATAAGTCTAAGTAACCTATACATATAAGATCTCTCGATCTTTTGTAGGTTAATTTGTAATCATTTGTATCATTTAGATATAATACCATTTGCAATTCAAAACTACTAATGTAAAATAATAATAGGCTACTTATGACTGACACATATGAGGTAATTCTTATCACCTAGAAAACAATTAGGCTTACTTAATTTAACCTTTTTGAATTAACAAACATGAGAGGAAATTGACATGTTAGGTTTTCTTGGTATAAAAAATGAAATAAGTTAAATACCCCTAGGAGCTATATTCTATGTTATGGGACTACCACACAATCTTTTTTGGCTCACCACACTTTTACTCCTAGGCCTTAATCTTTAATTGCTCTATCTCAACCACTATGTCTATAATATGATCAACATAGAAAAATGTTATCATTATGCAAAATGCAAAATTACTAAAATGCTCATACACATCAATATACATTGGTTTGCATTATTCTCTTAATACATGAGAGAAATTATAATCTTATTAAAAAAAATACAACTATATAGATGAATATTTCTAATTTTCACTTTCAAAAACTATCTGGCTATTAGGACACCAATCAAGAAAGCTATTTTTTCCTTTAACTAACATAACTCCTATTAAGTGAGTTATTTTAAACTATAAGCAAGTTTTAAAATGTTAAAAGAAGAGTTTTTGACAAATTTTACCTTCCTTTTAAGAGTAATTATTAACTATAAACTAAGTTAATCTTGAACCTATAAATTATCTAAGTATCCTTTTTGAACTCAAAGTCACCAATCAGGAAGGCTACTCTATCCTCTTACTAATATGACTCCTATTAAAATGAGTTATTTTAAACCATAAGTGAGTTTTAAAATGTTAAGAGAAGAGTCTATGATAAACTATACTTTCCTTCTAAGAGTAGTCATTAACTAACAATTAAGCTAATCTTGAACTCATAAATTATCTAAGCATCCTCTTTGAACTTAAAGTCATAATTGTTTTGACACTACTTTTTTCTAGCTACTTGATAACTTCCACTATTCTAGAACATGCTTAAACAAACCAATTCCACCAAGTCCTAGAGATAGTTTTAGGGTTATATTTTAAAATTAGATTTTGCAAAATCGTAATACAACCCTACAAAAAACATCTACCCTAATAAACGCATTAAAAAATAAGTTTTATTTGCCAAAACTTGATAATTAAGAAAAAATGAATTTTTTAGTAAAATACATAAAATATCATTTTTTGGTATAATATAAAGAAAAAGTACCATCTCTAACTCTAATGTACCTTTATAATATCAATAAAATTCTAAAAAATCAGTCTTAATGCATGCCAAGTTAGAAACTATTCCATATGCTAATCATCTAAGCTTTTAGGTTTATTAAATCTAATAAATTTCAAAATGTACTCCCATACTTTAACGACCTCATTGTATGCCATTTTCTTAAATAATGAGAAAAAAGACCTTTCCCACTTTATTGACTTACACAAACTTTCAATATGAGTTATCTCATTCATTACTTTAGGGATACCATGTTTGATGGTCTAGTCTTTAAAATAACCATTAAACCAATTTGATTCAATTATGACCAATTTTTTGTTTCACTTTTGTTCCTACACTTGAATTCATATTAATAATGAATTCCTATCCTAAATTGCTAGGTACAATTTCTAAAGTTAAGAGTTATAAATGACAAATGACAACTTGTCCCATATAGTATCTTAAAATTTTATTACATAAACACTAAATTTAGAAAAATATCAAAACAACTTGATGTATGTCAAAATCTTAATCATATAAATATTTTTTCTTACAAAATTATACTATGCAACCATGTTTAACATCATATTATAAAAGCTAATATAGAAAGGTATTCAAGTTTTTACAACATAATATAAGAACTAAACATTATATACTCATATTATAACTAATTTATTATATTAATAATATAATACCAAAAATAATTTAATATTATCAATATAGCTTTTCTTATATATTTTTAAAATAATTTCTTCCTTTCAAAATTTGAACAAAATTTAAATGTTACTGGCCTCATAAAGGAGGTTATGCATCTACACAAAATTTCATGCCATAATATAAGTTGATAGTAATTTTTATTTAATGTAATAACATTCCAAAAATTATTAAATTATGTACACAATATCAAAAAATGCTACAAAAATTCTAGTAAGTAGTTAAAACTATGGAAATCAACTAAGAAAATTTTGAGCTCGAAATTAATTCAAATAAATAATCAAATAAATTAGAAAAGATTAGCACAAAAATTTTATTTCAAAAAATTCTTTAAAAATATCTAAAAATATATACTCAGAGAATGGAATCATAATAATGTAATTACCGTCCAAAAAAACTACCCTCAAGGCAACGTGTGCACCATATGCACCTCTTATGCGCGTACTTGTTCACATAGCACTGTGCGGGGCACATGCATATGCCTTGTTTATCTTATTGTTCACTTGGTGTATCTGCAACTCGAGTCAGGTTGACCCTATTGCAATCCTTGGGCGTTTTGACCAAAATACTGGCCGTTGAAAATCTTTTTCCTTAAACACTGTACCGAAAAACTGTAATTCTCTTAAGCTGAATTTTTTTTTTTAAATTTGATTGATCATGATCGGAAAAGGGCCGTGATCAATCATTTTTTTCACCACCATGCACGCGTCGCATCTTTGTTAGCTGTCAGGCATTCTCATTGCATGCCGACATATATTAATTAAGCCATCTTGTCAATATAAGCCGGATTGATAAAAGTGAAGTTAATCCAATTCAATCGTATTAATTTAATGGGTAAAGAATGCACAGCGAATTAGTCTTAGGCCGAATTGTTTTTTTCAGCCGGATTGATACAACATTAATCTCAGTTTAAGCCTCAATTTAAAGTTGATTTTTATCAAATGATTTCTGGCGAATTTTACAATTCATTATTATTATTATTTATTTTTAATTTTATATAATTAATTAGTTAAAATTAATTATTATTTCTATTATTATTTAAAAAATTATTATTATTAAATATAAAAATAATAAGAAATAAATCAAAGCACAATATTTTTTAATATGAAAAACCTCTAATTAGAAGAGTAATTAAAAACTATGGCATCTAGACTAAAAAAAATTAATATTAATTAAAATAGATATAAATATTTTGTTAACTAAATTCATAACATATATATGAATATATAATTATTTTATTGTATCAATAATATATAAATTTATTAATTTTAATATTAAATATTTTTTAATTTTAATATAATTATTTATTTTGATAAATTTGTATAATATATATTGATAATATTAAATATATAAATTTATTAATTTTAATATTAAAAATTATTTAATATTATTCATATATATAATTTTAGTATTATATATAAATATATAATAAATTAATCATTTATTATCTATTATTATTACTATGCTAACGAGCTAACTAATTTTTTTATCAAGTTGAGTTAATTAGTCTTCATTTACTTTCTTGTCAAGTTGGATCATTTTTATTATTTTTCATATCATTCCTAATTCTAGATTAGACAAAATTATATCAATCTGAAGCTAATTCATTAAATCTAACTCATTTTAACACATTTATTATGAGATCGATCAATGAAATTAATTTCTCAAGGATGTTAAGGAAATATTGATATTCTAATCATAACATGTATTTTTAATTTTATCTCCTAAATATCAATCATCAATTTTAATATTTGTATATTAATTTTATAAAAATTAATATGTTAAAAAGTATATATTTTAAGTTTTTATGATATTAAAAAGAGTAAATATAATATTTAATCTCTTATGTATAGAAATAATAATTATGATATTTATCAAATTTCATAATTAACATTATTAATTTTTTATTTTTATATTTATTATCATATTATTCATTTATTATCATATTATATTTATCAAATTTCATAATTAACATTATTAATCCAATTCAATTCAATTTTTAGTAATCCTTGAATTATTTGAAAATTTATCTGATCCATCTTGCCACGCTCCTCATCATGGAACCACTGTATCAATTTCTATTTTTTTGAATTTTTTATTTTTAGATTACATCATAAAAACTCCGCCATGTAAATATTGAATGTTTTAATTATTAAATTATATTTAATATATTCAAATTTTAAATTTTATTTCAATTTATTCATTTTAAATTTTTTTAAAAATAAATTAATAATAAAATATTTAATCTGTTAAATAATGATACTTTCCGTAACATTTTCCTTTTTTTGGAATTAGGAGTGAATAAACAATAAAATACAATTATAATTTTAAGAGATGGTTTATTTCACTTTCATAATATAAAACAATTTATTTAAAACATAAATTATTTAATTAATCATTATTTAACAAATTTGATGAAATAATTTTTTAAAAAAAAACTTTACTTCTCAAAAAGTATGCAAAGTTATTTATTTAAAATTCTATTTATAGATATAATAATAAAATTATTTTTATTAAATTTAATTAATAATAACTAAAATTTATTAATTTATATTATATTAATATTAAAAATATAATAAATATTTCATTAATATTTTTAAGATATTTAAAATTAAATCAAATAATACATAAAATATTATTTTTTATATGTTTATTAAATAATTTTAAATATCTTTTTAAAAATTTAATATCCTATAAAATTATTTCCGTACAAACTAAAGCACTCTTAAATACAATGGAAAAATACAGAATTTTAAAGGAATATTGAATATTAATATTTTTAATAAAAAGTGAAAAATATGTTACGTAAAATGAAGCTCATGAGCGGTGGCAAAATTACTAAGGAACTACTTTGGGAAAAACAAATTCCCATATACATACGTCGTTAAAATATATGCTCAAGATGGCTTTTTGACCGAAAGCCTTAATCTAGGAAAACTAATTCCCCATTCCCTACACCGTCAAAACTAATTACTCAAACCCTTAATTTTTTTTAAATATTTTTTGAATCACAGGAGTTGGCAGCCCGTGATTCAATCTTTTTTTCTAAAATTTTTTTCGAATTACGGGCGTTGGCACCCCGTGATTCAATTAAAATTTTACTGAATCACGGGAAGTGGCAACTCCTGATTTAATTTTATTTTTTCAGTTATTTTTTTAATTTGTTATCTAATTTAAACTCAATTTTTTCATTTCAATTTGGATTCATTTTATAATTTTTAATTATTTATAATTTGTGACCTTTAATATTGGCTAATTTGTACTTGGTTTAATTTTTTATGTTTTAGAATTTTTTTTATACTAATTAACTAATGTTCTAAACTATAATAAAAAATTATTAAAAATTTATATTTTACAATGTTATAATTCTTGTTTAAAAATAAAAAAATCACATCATTAGATAAAATAATTAATTAATTATGAAAATTAATGTATGTTAAAGTGATAAAAAGAATTGCATCATTAAATAAAATATTTAATTAATTATGAAAATTAATGTATGTTAAATTTAGATAAAGCATAAGATACAGAAAGAAATGGCCCATATGCTGCGCCAGAAAATCTTTTGGCTAAAGCTGTTAATCAATTTTTTTTTAAGAAAATGATGGTGACGGGGAGGGACTTCTTGTGACATAGTGCACACGTGGCAACCCCCCAGCTGCCAGAAACCGTTAACTGTGTTCCATGAATCTTTTTTTTAAATGATTAAATTTAAAATTTTTTGTTATATTTTTGGAACCAAATTTTTTAAAATATATAATTATTCATGATTTGTTAGCACCTTTTTTTGCATTTAATCTTGAGATAATCTAATAAAGATCTAATTGTTGACATTTTGAATTTTAGTGTGATAGTGTCTATTGAAGATTTTAAATAATAATTAATAATTTAATTTACTCTGTAAATATTGTATAATATACATAACATAATAAAATTAGTAATTACCAAAAAATCAACGGAACAATTAAAATCTCAATAAATATAAATTTTAGCTGATTCTTTCATAATTTTATTTAGAGGAAGATTTAAATTATAAAATTAAATCCTTGAAAAATATTTTATCAATGGGTGATGTATATATCCATTAACAAATTTTTAACAAAATTTGACCGATATACATAACGCAAAAAATCATTTTCCCTACACACTGCGCTGCTAAAACATATTCCGCAAATGCTTAATAATTTTTTATTAAAATATTTTTGTTGGTTACGGAAGGGGGTTCCAAGACCAAAGCAATCTGTGACCATTTTTTATTTTCTTTCTAATTTTTTACCCCGTGACTTTTTTTTCTTCTTTAATTTTTTTTCTAGTTATGTTGTAATATTTTTTTAACATATAAATGGTTTTTATTAACTTCAAAATACTGAAATAGTGTAATTAATATTTAATAATAATATTATGATATTATTAATAAAAGTAAAAATAGTATAATAGTTATTATTTATTTAATATCTAATAATACTATTATTATTTAAATACTAATTAATTGCATAATAATTATTTTAAAAAAATAAGGTTATTACTTCTTTAATAATTAAAAATTAACTATTTTCTAGTTGAAGTATTTATCATTACTCTATGAATGTTTATCTGTTTTAAAGGTTTATTTATAAAATCAGATCAAAAGAATAATCGAGTAAAATATTGTCATGTTATGACATATAATTTTTAGGGTTCATAAAAAGCTCATAAATTGTGATAAAAAAGTTGATTAAAAATTTGAAAATAAATTGTTAAATGATATGGAAAAAAGATAACCATAAAATTTTATAGTTTTATAGGTCATGTTTAAAAATGTGTAAGAAAATTTAATTAACAATATCAAGAATGGACTTAATTATTTAGTATGGTTTGAGTTAATGGATAAGTGTGGAGACAATATTTGGCTTGTGTAGTTTATTTACAAATTTGAACATTATGATAAATGAAAAATTAGATAGAATTAATTCTGTACAGAAGAATGAATGAATGAATTAAATTATCAAATTAGTTATAAAGGTTTTGTATAGTAATGAAAAAATTAATTATCAAAGTAATGACTCCCAGTCCCACATCGAGGGCGTCACCTCGCTCGTCGCGGTCATTGAACAAGGGATTGCTGTTGTTCATCTCCATCGTTACCCTCATCGGAGTCTGTTTGAGTGGGGTTGGCATGACCTGTGGTAAGTGGAGAGTTTAAGTCCGAGCTGGATAAGTAAAATGGTGGAATAGGATTTTATGGGGTAAAAAACCCTTGTTACTGATGCAATGTAGATCCACTAGCATACTCAGATGTAAATGCAAGCAGTTTAGATAAAAATGCCGTCAGAGAACCCAAGACTCGCTAGTGTGGGGGTGATGGCGATGGCATGAAGAACGATGATGGGCCAGCATCTCTTCCTGCCACGAAATATGATGAGGGCATGTATGTAGATGGACCTGCACCTCCTACATCGGGCTGCATCGAGCGGAGGGCGTAGCCTGAGGGGACATCCGCCGGTGGCATCGATCGATGACCATAATGTGCACTGTCATCATCATCATCATCAGGTCCAGGCAAAATGGGATCCCTAAAAGATATAAAGCCATGGGCCCTCCTACCACGCCTAGGCTCAGGGATGGGTGGTCTCGATAATTCATCTACAGGAAGAACTGGCTGAGAAGCTGTCATGTCTAGATGCTCACCCAACGCACACAGGATACGATCACAATCCTAGTCTACTGTCTCCCTAAACTGGTTATACTCGAGAGTTGGAGGATCCTCGACGCTCAGTGTGCGTAGTCTCTCAGCAACATCGGCTTACATGATAAGTAAAAATAAGTACAGTATGTCAATTTATATTATAATATTTTGAAAAAGTTATAAATCATATTATGAAGGATGAATGATTACCACAAATCCTGGACCACCGCTAGCTGGATAAATCCATTATTTCATGTGTGTCCAATACCATGACATGTAGCCCGAACCACGATGAAGAGGATCAGTCTCCATCTCATTTAGTGAAAACGTGGCTCGCCATGCATCCTAAGCACTAATGTAGATCATGTGTTCTTGCCGCCAATCCTTCGATATTTTTCCTCGAAGCTGTAAGGTATGACAAGAACCAAGATTGAATGGCTCTTGTGGGATTGGTTGCTACCTACCAAACTGGCGAAGGACACGATCTACATGGTGCCATTCCACTATGTGGAAGCATACGATTGAGACTTAAACCAACCATATGTCAGGTGAGATCAGGCAATACTCAGGCACAAGCTGCCGGACACTATCCATATCATAAGGCCGCCAAATAATCTGCACTAAATAAATGAAAGATAAATAAGCATGTAACTACATATGAGACGGGCAATTTAGATACAACAAAGTAAGTAATAATTAACCTCTTCAACCTTCATCTGATCAAGCAATATTCTGAATTGCCATAGGGCCTTTGTTGGAGGTCGCTAAAGCAATCCAGTATTCTTCCACCTGCGAGAGTTGTAAAATGTATATTATTTTCTATGCGTAATTTAATACTAATAGGGAAAATACATTAAATAAAAATATAAAAATGGTCCACACCTGAAGCCCAATGGTGGTAGCACAGGATAAATGTCTAGACGGGGTTTTGGATATAGAAGTGTTATCGGTGCTAGAGTGGGAAATCAATCCCACACTCATAGATGTAGAAGATGCAAACATCCACCGATGTTTACCTCGTCAGGGTTGGTGGCCGTGCATAATTCTCTGTACAAGCATACAAGAACCGTTGATCCCCAACTGAACTGTCCAGTGTTAGCGAAGTTTGCTAGTAGAGGTAGATATATCAATAACACTCTATGGCCTGAAGTGTCAGGTATGAGATATTCGCCGATGAGTCTCAAAATATAGGCACGCGTGAAGCGTTGTATTTGTTCGTCATCTGCATCAGCTAACAAGTGTCCAAAATTCGCTGCTAGCCAGGGGATGCTCAGGCGCTGCCCTTGTAAACACTCATTGGGCGGTATAACCCCAAGAAGATCCTTGCACATCCTCCGCCAGTCATATCCAGTGTACCCTGAGACAGGAACGCCCTCGCATGGTAAACCCAGCTGGATGGCGACATCTTGTAGTGTAATTGTGCACTCCCCGCAAGTGGTGTGGAAAGTGTGTGTCTCTAGCCGACATCGCTCAACCAATGTAGAAACGAGCGTTGCATTCAACTCAACATGGCCAAGACGAATGATACCGTAGAATTCAGTCTGCTGAAGATATGGGACAATAGCAACCGATGGATCAAAGAGACGATCCACATGTGCGACACGTTGTAACTTGAGGAGTCAATCCGCTTGGAAATAAAAATATCAAATCATAATGTGGTAAGGGTTTCAAAATCATAAATTGCATAACCATAGATTACTAAACTTACATGGTCTAGCCAAATGGCCTGTGAGATATGTCTAGACTGCAAGTATAAAAGGGACTCGTCATTGGACCCAAGTGTGACAACACGGCGTTGACCAGCCATTATAGTTGAGGGGTATAATATCTGTCACATTGGAATAATTCAGTTAATTGCACAAAAGTATGCATTTAAACACAGCTATTATCTAAAGTAAGTATCCTAATAAGGCACCAGAGAATACTCATGCTAACGTGTTATACTTGCCAATGTGTTCATTAATTTGTTGCTATTTCTGACCACAATCCCAACAACCCATAGGGAGTGCACTCAAAAATTTCTTTGATGGGTTTGACAGGTTGCGCGGTTGTGCCCTGTCTGCCTGCATAACCCACACCTCTGAGGATCGGATGGACCCTCCTGCCAGTCCATTTCGTTCCTTATATGCCTAGATCGTGGTCGACCGCTGGCACGCACCGTCGAGGGATTCAAAATGAGTTCTGGTCCATTGAAGGCTGACCAATGCTCCACACCACCTATTGATCGGAACTCACTACTATATGCACTCAGCATTGTCTCCAATCGGAAAACACGATCGATATACTGTAGGGGATCCAACGAAACTTTCGAACATGCAGCAAATACATGTTGGCAGGGCCAGTGCTCGACTTGAAACTCGCCACAATCACATGTACGATCGGGAAGGCTAACCTTGCAGGACCGACCAAACTGCTTCCACGTCAAGTCATATGGCTCCTCAACCTTAAATAAGAACCTCTGGCGGTCAAAATGGTGCACGTGGCAGGTTGACGCTTTCCGAATGCAATTTAAAAATTTTTTTTGGACGTCCTTGAAAAATACCTCTCCTGCTTGTAACTGTGCTGCAATTATCTTTGATCTATCAACAAAGTATGTATTTAATCGATACATTGTTGCTTTAACCAACCCCATGATAGGAAAAAATCTAACCCCCTTGAGGATGCTGTTGACACACTCTGCCAAGTTAGTTGTCATATGGCCCCATCGTCTGCCTCCCTTGTCATACGCACGACTCCACTGACACTTTGGGATATTCGCAATCCAATCGACAGCTCTTGGGTGCAATGATTGTAGTTTCGCTAACTTTGAATCTACTACATGTCGCTCGTATTGGTAACCTGTATAACCCAACATTGTGACATAATTAACAAAGATAATAAGGTGTCATGACAATTAGAAAAGTTTTCCAGGAGTATTACGTACCAATGCTAATGAATAACTTCTTCAGCCACTTAGTCCTGAAGGTTGAGTTCATATTGCTGGCGATGTGTCGTAGGCAGAACACATAATAACCACAGGGTGGTTGCCACCCTACTTGTGGGTTTGTAACGGCAGCAACTATCCTAAGATATCTATCTGATATTAAGCAAACACCCTGCTTATCCTTGATGACATGCCGTCGAACGTTTATAGGAACCATGCCCATGTCTCGTATGTTTCCCCTTTTACTACAGCAAATGCAAGGGGAACAATCTTTCTATCCCTATCCTGTGAAGTTGCGATCAGCAACACCCCCTTATATTTTTCATATAAAAATGTGCCATCAACTTGGACTCTCGGTTTTAAATGATCGAAGGCATCAATGCATGGCTTAAATGTCCAAAACACCCGACGGAACAGTGCTACTGGCGCACTCTCACCACTGTTTGACGGGCATTCCCTGCTCACAATCTCGAAGTATAACCCAGGATTATAATGTTGTACAGCCGCTAACCACCTCAGTAGTAAAGCATATGATTTTTCCCAATTCTCAAAAGCGAGTGCAAGAGCTCGGTGTTTACCCTTCCACGCTTTCTTATATGAAACTGAATATCCAAATATACCGTGGATACGCTCAATAACCCCTCGAATGGACACGCTGGGGTTTTCAGTCACCAACCCCACAATGTAAGATGAAATAACATCTGTGTCCAATTTTGGATGATCACTCGAAAGAGAAGCAGACACATTTATGAGGTCCAATGTATCTTGTTATTTGCCAGTAGTTCTCTCTCGGCTTATGGTAGGCTCTAACCCTCCAATTGTATTGTCAACCGTAGTGAGGGCACCGATACTCTTTATACTTGGCCGAAGAGTAATGTGAGTAAAATGTGTGATGGGTTCGAATTGAGTATATTTTCATCGCGCGACGGAATGATTTTTGGTCACTATACAGCCAACCCGCATCTGACTCTTGGTCATTAAGCACATTCATGGCACCTCCCATACCGAGAAAATCATTACTGTCAACCGCATCTATATTTATTCTTCCAAAAAAGGCAGCTTCCGATTCCACATACTTGTTCATGGGTGTTGCAAGGATCGCTGGGGTAACATCTTCACCACCATCAGCTTCATCATCATCGCAACCGTCATCGTCCCAATTAAATCCTTCGGGAATGTTGTCATATGCATCATTCTCTTCAAAATCATCCATTATGTTGTCTGATTCCTCCGAGATAGAGGGGGATTGAAGGAGACCATAGCCGAGCTAGGAATAACATGGCTCTGCAGCATAATCAACAATGGGAGATTGAAACTGTTGCCCAAAGTATTTTTGTCCATCCACTAGTTCCAGACTACCATGGTACGGGTTATAATTTGATGGCCCTTCACCAAAGTTAGGAAATAGGTTGGTGGACAGTTGTGTGCATGGCCCACTCTCGTCAACTGGTTGACTGGCAATGTTCAGATTAAATCCTTTACTTGCGATGTATGCATACAATTCTGAGCAAGCTAATTGAGTGGGAAATCTGGCATTCGCTTCCCACATTCGTTGAATGTCATCATCATCCTCTAATAGACAAGCTTTGTATCTCGTCGAGTTTAGTGAAAGGGGATGTCTGTACTTCAACTCAGTTACAGCTTGATTTTTTGCAAGTCTTAACTTTCGCCCAATTGCAATTTTCAATGCATCCAAGATGATATCCAATTTAATTCTCATAACTTTGACCCTTCGACACCTAAATGTATCGTCTTCATCCGTTTCATAAATTTTAATATATATATATATTGAATTATATTAAATGTATTTCTTATCCAAGATGATATCCAATTTAATATATATATATATTGAATTATTTTAATATCATTAAAATAAAATATAATTTACACAATTAATTTTATCAAATTTATATAAATAGATAAGAAATACATCATTTTTATTTTTATAGCTGAATATTAAAATAAAAATAATTAACATAAAATAATAAATAATATAATAGATATATATAAGCAAAGGACTATGTTACACCACTAAAAAAAATGGTACATCAATGGCTAAGAAAATCAATGACTTAGATTTGTTGGAAAAGGGAAACTTTAACCAAAATATTTGGAAAATGACCCCAAAAATTATAAAATTTGAAAGTGTAATTGAGACTCATTAGGTGCAATGTTCCATCAATCTCCACATTTCACTATCTTCCTTGCAAATTTTAGTCCAAATTGCACTAAAGATGAAATAAAGCATGTTCTTTCTATGTAAAATGTTGTTTTAAGGTTATTATGATATGGTTGATATTGTATATGGATCTTACAATTTATAGGTATATAAGTTTCATTCCAGTAGTTATTTAGTGATATAATTGATATTGTATATGAATCTTACAATTTGTGGGTATGAAGGAATAACAATATTGTTACAAATAAATTCTAAACACAATCATGAGCTCAATCATGGACTATGATGAAAGTTGGTCCATTACTAATCAAATCCAAGCTATGTTAGCAAAATGTAAAATCCTTTGGGTTGTCATTACTTATATATGTGATGAACATAGTATTTATGCTAGCTTTGTAGACTCTGCAGCCATACCATCTCAAGAAAGAAATAGGTTGGGGTTTTATTTTTTTGTGCTATGACAATTACCTTAGGCATAGTATTTATGCTAGTTATATGGACTTTATGGCTATACCATGTCAGTGACTGTTGGAGAAGATTGTGAATGAATGAAAAGAAGAAGAAGAAGAAAGAAAGTATTGCATAACTAGTTTTAAGTTCGACTAGGCTACACATAAATCTATCTAAGCTTCTGTACTAAAAGGGTCGATATACAAATATGCAAAATTTGCCAATAGCCTTTCCTCAAAACCAATTAATCTGCTATATGACTTAATCCTAACCTCCCATTCAATAGTGCATTGCTTTTTTACTAATGCATTGAAACCTCTCACATGTAGATTGATTTTGACACAAAAAATGTAGATATGGATGGAATTTTATCACAAATTTAATTTAATTTGTTAATTTTTGAAAAAGTTAATTTATCCCATAAAATCATGATCATTTTTGTAAAAATTAAATTATGCAATATATGTAAAAAATCATTCATAAGATTATAAAACATAAACAAGTTATGCATGATTCCCTTAAAGCCATGATCTTTATTTCTAAAAATAAAAACCTCAATATTCATATTTTCAAAGAGACTTACTTGTTGTGGATATGCATTTGCTTAACTTCCATGTGAAGAGAAGCTTTTGAAGGTTCTTTTACAAACACATTCTTATGATCTTCAAGTGGATTAATAGCTATATTAGTTTCTTCTAGTTTTTTTTTTACTTTTATATCTATTTATATATAATAAATATAATTCTATTTAGAATAAAAATTTTATTATAATAATATTTATATTATATTTATGATATAATATTTAATATTTATTTTATTTATTATATAATTAAAAAAATAATTATATTTTATATATTTAATAATTATATTTAAATAAGTATATTTATATTTTATAATTAATATATTACATTTATCATTAATAAATTATATTTAATATAACTATAATTTTTCTTATAATAATGATAAAAGATTAAAGTAATCATTCATTAAATTAAATAATGGTAATTTTGTATTTCTATCAATAAAAGATGTGGAAATTTTTCCTTATAAAAAAATTGTATGTAAGCAACTTTTCATTATTTATGAGAAATAAAACTTCCTAAAAGGTTTTACTTTCTTCATTTTGGCAATTAATAATCAATCAAACAATTTAAAAACTTTTTGCAAGAACAATTTCTAATTTTAAATGTTAAGCACTAGATTATATAAAATTAATGCAACAAATACCTAGATTAACTAATATTAGATCTTTAATTTGTCTCTTCTTGCATCAATTAAATGCATCAATTATTTGTAAAACATCAATTAAGTGCAATTTTAACACACCTATCAAGAAGGAAATTCCTGTGCAAATGAGCTGGCTAAGTTAAGCATTTCTATGGAACCAGGAACTCGTATCTTCTGCAATCCTCCACCCAATATCTCAATTATGGTTCTTGTTGATGTTTCTGGAGTTACCATGACTCGCACAATTTTAATTTGTCAGTTTTTCCTTTTTATCTTTGGGTCTATTTAACCCCTTTTGATTACCAAAAAAAAAAAATAGACACGTGATAGATGCATTTTTCCTTTATTATAACTTTTTTTTCTCTCTCATCAATGAGAATTATGGAGTTTGTCTACTAATAGGATAATGTAGAGTATGGCTAATTATTAGAGGTAGAAGACTTTATTAAAACAATTTGATTGGGTCATGAATCTTACCTATTACAGGATTCATACCTAATTAACTCACATTTGACCCATGATATCATACAAAACCTATTAGAAATGGTTACTTTATTTTTAGCTCACATAATTAAAAAATTAATATTAATTATCATTTTATAAATTAAAGTGAAACTCACTTTAAAATTCTGAACAATTTTCCAATTAGGCTTACATTAATTTATAAATAATAACCACTTGAAAAAAATTAATGTTAGAATGGTATTATTTCACCCATCGGTCTAATTGAAATTATAAGTACCTAACAACATTAAATATCATATTCAAAGAGATACTAATATTAAACATATTGAATGTCTACACCTCACTAACCAAACAATTAATAAATATAATATGCATAATGGGATTTTTATTACTTTAATTTAACCAAATGTAAATCCTATATAATGGTCCTAACATCTACCCAAGATAACCAATAATGATTAATACTCTTAATATATTAATATGGTAGGGTTTAAATATCTTTATTCACGGTAATAAAATAAGGTTTAAATGTCTTTACTCATATGCTATAACCAAATATATACTATATGGTAATATTATAAATATCTCATTATGAGTATTTTGTTTAAATATGTCATAGATTATTAATAAGCTCATATCATGAAAACTCCTACTAACCCAAAACATTAAAAAGGCTTAAGCAAATTGACATTATCCACATGATCATACTTTAGATTTACACTTAAGCATTTAGTTAATGGATCTACAAGCATACAAATCATGGAAAATAAGTAATATACTTGCATGTTTGCTTTCTCACAAATAGGTACTTTAATTTAAGGTCCTTTGCATAGGAAAATCCATCATTATTAAAAATGAAACCTATGGCAGCAATATTGTCATAAAATAAATTTGGTTAAGACTAAAAACTCTTAACCTATCAACTTAATGAGAAAATTTATAATATGTGGCATGCCCTGCTCTTCAACAAAAGTTATTGTAATTAATTACACAATAATTTCTACAACATAACTCTTTATAACACATGTCCAATTATAGATTTATAATTATTTGGATAACTAATAAAATAAGTCTAAGTAACCTATACATATAAGATCTCTCGATCTTTCATAGGTTAATTTGTAATCATTTGTATCATTCAGATATAATACCATTTGCAATTCAAAACTACTAATGTAAAATAATAATAGGCTACTTATGACTGACATATATGAGTTAATTCTTATCACCTGGAAAACATTTAGGCTTACTTAATTTAACCTTTTTGAATTAACAAACATGAGAGAAAATTGACATGTTAGGTTTTCTTGGTATCAAAAATGAAATAAGTCAAATACCCCTAGGACCTATATTCTATGTTATAGGACTACCACACAATCTTTTTTGGCTCACGACACTTTTACTCCTAGGCCTTAATCTTTAATTGCTTTATCTCAACCACTATGTCCATAATATGACCAACATAGAAAAATGTTATCATTATGCAAAATGCAAAATTACTAAAATGCTCGTACACATCAATATACATTGGTTTGCATTATTCTCTTAATACATGAGAGAAATTATAATCTTATTAAAATAAAATACAACTATATAGATGAATATTTCTAATTTTCACTTTCAAAAACTATCTAGCTATTAGGACACCAATCAAGAAGGCAATTTTTTCCTTTAACTAACATAACTCCTATTAAGTGAGTTATTTTAAACTATAAGCAAGTTTTAAAATGTCAAAAGAAGAGTTTTTGACAAACTATACCTTCCTTTTAAGAGTAATTATTAACTACAAGCTAAGCTAATCTTGAACCCGTAAATTATCTAAGTATCCTCTTTGAACTCAAAGTCACCAATCAGGAAGGCTACTCTATCCTCTAACCAATATGACTCCTATTAGAATGAGTTATTTTAAACCATAAGTGAGTTTTAAAATGTTAAGAGAAGAGTCTATGATAAATTATACTTTCCTTCTAAGAGTAGTCATTAACTACCAATTAAGCTAATCTTGAACTTATAAACTATCTAAGCATCCTCTTTGAACTTAAAGTCACAATTGTTTCGACTTTACTTTTTTCTAGCTACTTGATAATTTCCACTATCCTAGAACATGCTTAAACAAACCAATTCCACTAAGTCCTAGAGATAGTTTTAGGGTTATATTTTAAAATTAGATTTTGCAAAATCGTAATACAACCCTACAAAAAACATCTACCCTAATAAACGCATTAAAAAATAAATTTTATTTGCTAAAACTTGATAATTAATAAAAAAATGAATTTTCTTAGTAAAATACATAAAATATCATTTTTTGGCATAATATAAAGAAAAAAATACCATCTCTAACTCTAATGTACCTTTATAATATCAATAAAATTCCAAAAAAATCAGTCTTAATGCATGCCAAGTTAGAAACTATTCCATATGCTAATCATCTTAGCTTTTAGGTTTATTAAATCTAATAAATTTCAAAATGTACTCCCATACTTTAACGACCTCATTGTATGCCATTTTCTTAAATAATGAGAAAAAAGATCTTTCCCACTTTATTGACTTACACAAACTTTCAATATGGGTTATCTCATTCATTAGTTTAGGGATACCATGTTTGATGGTCTAGTCTTTAAAATAACCATTAGACCAATTTGATTCAATTTTGACCAATTTTTTGTTTCACTTTTGTTCCTACAATTGAATTCATATTAATAATGGATTCCTATCCTAGATTGCCAGGTACAATTTCTAAAGTTAGGAGTTATAAATGACAAATGACAACTTGTCCCATATAGTATCTTAAAATTTTATTACATAAACATTAAATTTAGAAAAATATCAAAACAACTTGATGTATGTCAAAATTTTAATCATATAAATATTTTTTCTTACAAAATTATACTATGCAACCATATTTAACATCATATTATAAAAGCTAATATAGAAAGGTATTTAAGTTTTTACAACATAATATAAGAACTAAACATTATATACTCATATTATAACTAATTTATTATATTAATAATATAATACCGAAAAGAATTTAATATTATCAATATAGCTTTTTCTTTATATATTTTTAAAATAATTTCTTCCTTTCAAAATTTGAACAAAATTTAAATGTTACTGGCCTCATAAAGGTGGTTATGCAACTACACAAAATTTCATACCATAATATAAGTTGATAGTAATTTTTATTTAATGTAATAACATTCCAAAAATTATTAAATTATGTACACAATATCAAAAAATGCTACAAAAATTCTAGTAAGTAGTTAAAACTATGGAAATCAACTAAGAAAATTTTGAGCTCGAAATTATTTCAAATAAATAATCAAATAAATTGGAAAAGATTAGCACAAAAATTTTATTTCAAAAAATTCTTTAAAAATATCTAAAAATATATACTCAGAGAATGGAATCATAATAATGTAATTACCGTCCAAAAAAACTACCCTCAAGGCAATGTGTGCACCATATGCACCTCTTATGCGCGTACTTGTTCACGTAGCACTGTGAGGGGCACATGCATATGCCTTGTTTATCTTATTGTTCACTTGGTGTATCTGCAACTCGAGTCAGGTTGACCCTATTGCAATCCATGGGTTTTGAAAGTAGTTCATGCCATTTTATGAGTTTTCCACTAGATTTTAGCTCAAATTCTCTCCAAATTTAATTTTCAAACTGACTCAATGAAAATTTCATTTAGAACTGCATAAAATTGATGTTTCAAAATTTTCCAAAGATTAAAAAAAATGGCTCATGTACTCCATGATTCCAAGAGTGCTACACCCTTTATTCGTGACCTTGAACAACTCCATTATCCCAAAAATGTTATTCCAAAACAACACAATCCTCTGTTTTATCTAAATTGTGTTGAATTGGTTTTTTTCAAAACTCCACAACTAGTTTTATTAAGCTGTCACTTCATTGGGAATTTTAGGATATATCATCCGAATTTTATAGTATTAAAACCATTCATTTATCATTTTTTGATTTGTTTTAACCATTGAATCCTACAGCAAGCCTATTAGATGTTTTAAGCGAATCAAAATCACCATTATCTGAGTTTTTACATATTTTGGAAAAAAAAATTGCACCCAATTCCAAAGACAACATAGAAAATACATAGCCATGTGGACCCATAGGAAAACATGCATCACTCAATATATTGCATCACACAGAACATGCATATAGCCTAAGAAATCATGCTTACAAGCAATGACAAGGGCATTTCCATAGATAAAATGCGATCTAACAAAATGCACCATGTCATAGCAAACATGCGCTATGAATATCGGATTAACCACTAACGCGAATATATTGGAAAACGCAAAATGGCAGAATAAAACATATAGGCGTTTCATCATATCAAAACACCATTGGTAATGTTGGAATATATTCATGAAGAACCAAACCATACAGTCACAAGTGCTACTGGCTTTATGTTTGCAAAGTCATTCACCGAGAACTTGAGGTGAAGGCTACGGAGTCTTTGCCAAATTTGGGTTTCCAAAACCTGGGGCACGCGGCAAACCCTAACACGGCCACATGGATACATGCAGCAAAACAACAAATATTTTATGAATAAATTCTTATCGGAATAATTGCAAAATAACCTCACTGCATGGTGAGTTAGAACTCGAAGGTGTCGTTAGAAACAACGGTTGGGCACAATAGACCATGCAATTTGATGAAATGAACAGGTTCTTTAAATAAATTATTATATAAAATATAATAATATTTATATATTCGATTAAGATAAAATTCCTCTTTTTCAATTGAAGTAAAAATAAATTGTGGGAGCAATTTTACTTATATTGATGGGGTAATATATTTCATTAGTGCATATTTATGTATAAAAATAATTTTGTTTGAGGGAGAGTAGTATGCTATAAACATATTAAGTTAGCATCACTTAACTAAAGTAGCAATTTTAAAATAATTTATTTTACATATTTTATGAGGTGGACACTTTATTTTATGTTATATCTTCAAAAGTATTGTTCTCGAAAGTAGTATTTGATTCATAAAATTTTATATTTTCAAAAAAAGTGTACATTTCTAAAAATTTAATTAATAGAAATGTGATATTCCTATATTTAGTTCAATATAAATTTCTAGATGTATTTTATTACTATATTTAGTTCATATTTGATATTCTAGAAAATCCTGAAATTATTTTAAAAATACTTTTATCAAATTTTTTATTATAAAATATAATATATAAATCATATTTTTACTTAAAACTACATAAATAATTAAAAAATTTTAATAGCTTAATAAATTAAATTTTAATAATTAACATCTATAAATTTATTGAAATATATAAAAGTATTTTATACCTTATTATATTTTAATATTTAATATATTATATTTTAACAATTAATATATTTTTTATTTAGAATATAATTTGACTACTGTCCTTGATAGTAACAAGATATTATAACCCTATCTAAAAATAAGTCATATATAAGTTAGTTATTTGTTTGTGTTTTTGCACTTCTTGCCTTTACAAGGTATATTTATCATCATCATCATCATTATTATTAAATCAATTTCAAGATGAAGCGAGTGCAATTTATTTAAATTATTATCATAATATTAAGGAGCCATTTGGTTTAATTTAGGAAAAGGGAATTGAATCAGGAAAGGAAATTAGGAAAAAAGGAAAAAAATAATTCCTGATTACTCAATCTGTTTAGTTTAAATAGGAAAAGAAATCAAATATTTTTAATTTAATTTATTAATAATTATCATACTAAAAAATAATTTACTTTTAATTATTATTATTAAAAAATGATTATAATTATTATCTTATTATTTTTATTTTATTTACAAATATTATAATTTTATAATTATTTAATATTAATTATTAATATATTATTAATACTATTTTTATTATTACTCATATTATTTATATTATTATTAATATCTTAATAGTAATTAATATTATCATAATAATATTAATTATTACTTATTTAATTATTATTTATAATATTTATTATTATTTTATTAATATTATTAACTATTAATAACATAAAAATATTACAATATTAATTATAATAATTATTAGAAATATTATAATTAAGAATATTATAAATATTATAAAATTAATATTTATTTAATATTTAAGAATATTATTTATTTATTAAATAAATATTAATAATATTATTAATATATAATAATTTTTATTATTTATTTTTTATTTAAATATTATTAAATTATATTATAATTATTATTAAAAATAAAATAATTATTTATTTATTTAATTATTAATATTTTATTAATAAAATTATTTTTAATATTTATTATTATTTTATTAATATTATTAATTATTAATAAATTAAAAATATTATAATATTAAAAATAATAATTAAAAATATTCTAATATTATTAATATAGTTAAATAATATTATAATATTTATTATTCATTTAATAATTAAGAATATTATTTATTTATAAATAAATATTATTAATATTATTAATATATAATAATTATTATTATTTATTTATTATTTATATATTATTTAATTATATTATAATAATTAGTATAAATAAAATTATTAATATTTTAGTAATATTATTATCTTTTTATATTATTAAATATTTTATTATATTTATTATATTAATTATTATATTGAAGATAGAGAAAGGGAATTGTGATTCCTCCTTAGGGATTTGGGAGGAATTACCATTCCCTTAATTGAGGTAATCCCATTAAGAAAAATTGGAGAAAGAAAATGATTTTTTTCTTAACTAAACAAAAATAAAAAGAATGAAATCCTATAATTTTCTTTCCCTTTCCTAATTATTCCTAACCAAACAACCTCTAAATATATTTAACATTTCTTATTTTACAAAATTATAAAATTTCACAACTAAATTAATTTCACAATTATATTTCATTCTAATATTAAATTTCACATCGTAATTTCTTCTTTAATGAAAAAATATTATTTTTTATATTTTACATATAAATATATCTTATTTTAATGAAATTATAAGCCTATTGTATTATTTTTTAATAAAAAAATTATATATATATATATATATAAATATGTTAATATGATTTTTCAAACATTAAGAACAACAACAAAAGAGGAATTACAATTGACAAATTAATGTTATTGTATTTCTTAATAACAAAAATATTTTAAAAATAAAATGATAATTATTTCTCAATTTAAAATAAAATTTATTTGATAAAATAATAAATAAGAGAGAGAATTAAATATGAGAAAAATTTTATTCTTTTATTTTATTATCAACATTTTTATCCCACAAGAATTTGAGATATCCACATCCTCAATGAAAATATTTTAGTAGAAAGTTTGGTTAAAAATATTCCTAAAAAGTGACATTCCTAAACATTCTTTTGAAAACTTTGAACAGAAACCCATATTTTACATGGCATGACCTTTTTTTTCAGGTTATGTCTAGAAATTTTCATAATTATCATAAATAAAATGAGAGCTAATTATAAAATTTTAAATAAATAATTATAAATATAAATTCATTCACTTTTTCCCCTCACAGTACAAATCCTTTATAAAATATAAATATCTATGAACCAAAATTTCTATTAAATGTAAGTTTAACTTAATCTTAATGCTAAATAATAGAGCAACATGCATTAATATTTTTTGTTGTTAGTGAAATTATATAAACCTTTTTTCTAATTTCAAAACTTATATAGATCTCCTTTTAAAGTACAAAATAATGTTGCACTTAAATCTAAATTTAGCCTTCTTCTTAATAAAATAATGAGAGATAATTATAGATTCAAATAAATTAATATATACTAATATGAAATATTAATTTTAAGTATTTTGTGATAAAAACATATATTTTAATAAAGTTTTGACAACTAAAATGTGATAAGTGAAAAAGTCAAATTTTAATATAAAAGTAATAGATTTTTAGTCATTTGAATTTAACCAAAACATATCTTTAATGATAAAATATTTAAATTATCATATATTATTTGTTTTGAACTTATAGTCATTTTTTCATTATTTTATTAAAGAAAAGTTTAAACTTATTTATTTGTAGTATTAGAAGTCATTTGATTCATATACAATGTATCGTAAAAAGTTAAATTTTGTAGGAAGTAAATTTTTTTATGAACTTCTCATAAAGTTCTTTTTTATAAAGTTTTTAGAAAGTGTTCAAAGTTGTTTGGTTAACAATAAGACACTAACTTCTTATATTTTATTTAATTCAAATTTAAATATTTTAGGAAGTACAATTAAAATAACTAATACACTCTTCAAAACTATAATATTAGGAAAATAAAAATTTTAGTAGATTTTAATTATCTCTAATTATTTTTTTCTTTTAAACTATATTTATAATTCCTCTTGTCCTAAATTTTCTAAATAAGTAATTGCTTATTTTTAATTTACAATAAAAAAGTAAAATAAATTTATATAAAAAATAAAGATGTTTTATATATATCCTAAATTATCTTAATATAACTTAAATGAAGAAAAATATTACTTAAATAATTAGTTTTATTAATTTTTTTAAAAATAGATAAGAAATTTTTTTATAATTACTAGATATTTTTAAATAAAAATTACAACAAATTTTACATTATAATTATTAACATGATCCAATTTGTTACATTTTGTAATTTTAATATACTTTATAATCACCATTTTTTCAAAAAATATTCATTATATTAAATAATTAATTTTTGAATGTGTGTATGTCTATATATATGAGTGTCTAACATAAAAAATATACTATGAGTGTATAACATAAAAAATATACTCTACAGGATAAAATAAATTGAATTCAATCCTAACCGTTCATTTATTTTTAAAATTCCATTTTCATAAAAATTCCTTTCCCCATCTTATTTGAAATCTCAATCCTATATTTCAATTAAACATGGAGAGACCATTTTATCAAATCCTAAATACATACATGCGTGCGAGCACACACATATCTATATATATCATAGTTCATCACGCCCCAACCTTGACAAATATCCTTATAAATTTGCCAATTTATAAAATAAAGCCATCTTCCAAACTAATACATATATTTTCAATTTTTTCTTTCATGTTCTAAATATCCCAATTAAAATTTGGAAAGCATTTCTATTAAAGAAAATCATAATACTGTTGAAAAATCAAAATTTAAAATATTTACATTTCCTCTTGACATGAATAATTATAATTTAACTATCTTCATCAATTTAAAATGAATAATTAAATATAAATCTTGGGGCATTTAAATAATTATAAGAATTTAAATATTACTCTAGGATATTGCATAATTAAAGCACAATAGGCAAAATAAATATTTCTAAATCAATAAAATGTATAATTTAATTTGTGTGATTAAATTAATTAGTTATAATCTTAATTTTATTAGTCATAAATATTAATTAGTGAGAGTATATTATAAAAATACTTTTAATACTAAAAAAATAATCAAAAAAATATACGAAGGAGATGAAGAAACATATACTTTTAATAGAATGCTAAATTATATAAAATTAATGTAACAAATTCTTGGATTAATTGTTGTTAAATCCTCAATTTGTCTCCTACTGAATTAATTGAATGCATCAATTTTCTACAAAATACAGAAACAAACAAACATGTAATAGAAGCCTCTCTCTCTCTATTGTAACTTCCCTTTTCTTTTTCATTAATGAGAAGAATGAAACTTGCATATTGATGGGATAATGCAAAGCAAAATTAGATACTAGAAATAAAAGATCTCATTAAAATAATTGGGTTGGATTATAAATTTTATTTATTACAAAATTTATACTCAATTAACTCATATTTGAATTATAATACCATACAAGACTTATTATAAATAATCACTTTATGTGAACCTACATAATCAAAAAATTAATATTAATTATTATTTATAAATTAAAGTAAGGCATACATTAAAATTTTCAATTAAGAAATTATACTTCTTATACTATTTCCATCAATCAAATGACCTCTCGGTACTTATCCAAATTTTTTTTTTTTTAGTTTTTATAATTGCCCACTTGCAATATTGCGTCCGAATGATGCAACCATGTTAACCATCTTCATAGTCACTGTATGGTTATGGTTGTTAAATGAGAGGAAACTAGGATCAATTTGAGCTTGGTTGCATCGATATAAACAGGAGACTATTGACGAAATTCAATAGCTCACTACTCTCTGTAATTGAAAGACCATCTCCCAATACGTAGTGAAGCAATACATACGATTATAAATATAATTCCATTAAGAACTATGAAATAAATGTTAACAACTATTGGGACAATTAATCATTAATCTTAGTTAATCAAGCTTCAATAAATAAAAAATGAAAAATGTTTATTTTGAGCCATAATATTATTGCTACAACCCTTTAAACATATAATTAAGACTCATAAATCCTAAACTTTAAATTCATAAAAGATAGTTCTTCCATACCTAAATTATAATCATGAGTATCGATACTCTAATTGATAAATTAATGAAATAATGATATATTACTTGTGTGGAAAAAGTTTTCAGGTTAATTATTTTTTATAGGCCTTTTAAATCAGACCTTAAACTTATTTTAATTTTATTTAGCCTCAATTTTTAAAAAAATTAATAGTTAAATGAAAATTAAGGCCAAATATTTTTTTTCTTTCTCTATAAAATTTAAAAATTTCTTACTTCAAATATTTTTTTGCGCTCTCTCTCTCTCTCTCTCTTTTTGCTTCACACACACATAAAAAATTCATATCTTTTCTTAACCTTAAAAGTACATAATAAAATTATTATTTTATTAAATAAAATAACATATTAATTATTGTAAAAAAATTGATCAAAAATTATTGTTCATTATTTAAACATTGCATGAAAAAAAAAATTACTTTGCACTATTTAAAAAAACTCATTTATATTAAAACAAATGTATATAAAAGTTGGTCTTTTGTATTAAATGAATAAAATTGTTATTTATCCAAAAAATTGAAAAAAGCTATATATTGTATAGGTTATTTAAAAATTAATATGTTATTTTGTTTAATACAATAATAATTTTATTTTATACTTTTGAGGTTAAATATAAATATAAATTTTAGAAATATGTGTGTGAAGTAAAAAAAAAGAAAGAGAGAGAGAGAGAGAGAGAGAGAGAGAGAAATATTTAAAGTAAGAAAATTTTAAATTTGTGTATAGAAAGAAAAACATTTAGCCTTATTTTTTTTAACTATTAATTTGTTAAAAAAACTTAAGACTAAAATAAAATTAAAATAAATTTAAGATTTGATTTAAAATATTTATAAAATAAATTAATCTTAAAACTTATTCCACACAACTAATGTGTCATCATTTTATTAACTTGTCAGCTTTGACATTAATACCCATGATTACAGTTTGAAAAATTATCCATAATTTAATTTAATATAAATAGTTCATTTTCAAAATTGATATATTAAATTATTGGTTATATTTTCTTTTTTGATGTTAATCTCTATTTTTTATAATTTTACATATTACAAAGAGAAAAATAATTTATATCATTTTTATCTTCTATTTTATCTTACATAAAAATCATTAACAAAAATAAGTTAAATCAATAAAATAAATAGTTCAGTTGAAAATCATAATATGTAAATTATAAAACTTTGTATTTAATATAATTTGTAAGATAAAAAAATACACATATTATATTTTTATAAATGTATGTATAATACTTTAATTTTTAAATAAAATGTGACTAACATATTATATTTTTATAAATATATGCATAATAATTTAATTTTTAAATAAAAATTACTTAATATATTTTAGATAAGTTTAGAAAATTTAAGTCTGGATGCACATAAAAAATAATACATATAAATACTATTTATTTCAAAAATATCAATGGATATTAAATTTTTTATTAAAAATAATATTATATTTTATTACTAAATTAAGTATTTTAAAAGAATTTATTGTGTATTAATATATAAGAAATAAATGAAAGAGTTTATTTCAAAAAAAGAGAAGAAAAATAAAAAATAGTTTCATAAAGTAAAATTTTAGATTTTTAATTTATTGTCTATTAACTAAATTTTATATTTTTAAAATGATTATATGATAATTTTTTGAAAGCATTTTAACCTCAAAATTTTAAATTACAATGCATTATAAATAAATTTGAGTTAATAATCATTAAATTAGATTTATTATATGGTAAAAAGGTATAAAAATATACATATAAATTAATGTAAATAATTTTCTTAAATTACTTATTTTAAATTATTAGTGAATCTAAAATTAAAAAAATTATGATTTGAATAGAAATATCATGTCATTAATTTTTTACTTATTAAATAAGTCTCCTAATCATAAATATTAACTATTCATTTTTGCATGATTAAAATTTTAGGGTTCTCATTCTGTCAAAAATATTTAAAATTTTAGTTTGGATACATTAGAATTCTCCTTAAACTAATAATGAGATGAAGTGACGGATTAGAATGCGAAACATCTAGTACTCCTATATATAAACCTCTAAATGTAAAGAGATTATGGATAACTAAAAAGGCATCTCAATTTTAATTATTTGGTTCTTTCAAACAAGAAAGTGCAGCAAAGTTTGGTAGGTCACGACCTGAGAGCATTTTGTTGGGTCCTTTGCTTTTCTTTTCTTTTTTCATAAAAAATATTATTTATATATTTATTAATAAAAATCATATATCATTTATATTTATAATTAAAAATATATAAAATTATAATAATCAAAATTTTCTATTTTTAAAAAAATTTATATTTAAAATTAAATAAATAAAATACTTTCCATAATTCTAATATCTTATAACTATATATTTTACCAAGAGGTCTTCTATCCAAACCCTAGTTTATTTGATAGGTTCAAATAGAAATGGTCCCCACAAATTGTATTCATTATATAGCACGAGTAGTCAAATAATGTTTGCCTATCTCCATGAAAATGAACCAAAAGACAATTATGGCAACCACACTCCAATTATTCCATCTATTTTTTTATTATTTATTATAATTAATCAGTTTTATACGTATTAAAAAATAATTTTATTTATTTATTTTTAATAAATTTTTCATAAATATTTTTATATATAAAATTCAAAACATTTGAAAATAGAGAAAAAATATGATGAAATAAATATAAGTGAGTTAAGATATAAAATAATGAAACATTTATTAATTAGAAAAGATAAAATATAAAAAATTTTAAAAATAATTTTTTTTTAAAATGTGGTAAATAATAAAAAATTATGGGAGTAGATATTTAAATGCGTCGAATTCTAAGACAGTTGGCTCTGGAAGCCTCATCTTACACTGCTTTAACTATTTTTATTATATAACGTTGAATTGCAGTTGTGAATATATTGCTATAAATAAAGTTATGATTAGTTAAATTTAAATATAAAAAATGCCATTACAATGTAAAACTATAAAAATTTGTGATTTCAAGTGATTTAGGATAATAATGTTACAGTTATAAACAAACTTTAATTATACATACATCGAGTTAACTTTGTTGTTTCAATATTGTAAATAAAATATTTTTAAGATCGCCCGAATTACATTTGCGTCCTCTAATGTATATATAATCTAATTATAGATGATATGTTTTCTTGTCTTCTAAATTCACTAGCGTCCGTTTAGTTATAAAATAGAGCAAATTACATTCATTTCTTTCAAAATGTAATATAATTATATACATATATATTATTTTCATCGGAGATGTATTTATATAAGAAAATTTTTCTGTAATTAATAATTTGATCAAACTTCAAGAAAGATGAATGAAGTTTATTCTATTAGATTTGAATACTAGATATTAGCATTGTTAAGGATAAAAATAAATTATTTTTAATTTTTATAAAAAAAATTGTAAACTTCATTCCGCGTAAAAGTGTAATTTGAATATCTTGTATAGAATGTGTTGGTGTTTGTTTCAAAAAAATAGTAAATTATTATTTGAAAAAATTGAATCATCAGTTGAGTTTGAAGCAAAAATTTGAGATCTGTACAATTATTAGTACATTTATATCTAGTGAAATAAAAAATTGTGACTTTTCTAGTAAAAGAATGCAACCTTTAAAAATGTAAAGTTATGTTTATAATTTTTATAAATGATACTTTATATCTTTTCAAAATCAATAGCTTATATATCTTGGATGGAAACTTTATAACAAGATATTTTGAGACATATTACTAAAGTTTCTTCTCATCTTTTTTATTTCTATCTTCTCTTAAACATTGCAATTATTATAAAAACTTTATCATAGAGAAATATAGAAAAATTTTCAATTTTGCTTCCTGTAATTTTTCAATTTCTATTGCATCGAAATTATGGGAGATTGATTTCAATATTATTTTTTTAAAAGATTTAAGTGAAGGCAAATATTTCTGTAAAAAATGTTGTAAAGAAATTCTAACTTCTAAATCACAATTTCTTTCAAGAGAATGATTCTAAAAAAAATAAAATAAAAATGCATTACATACCAAAAGCACAAGATTTTCAAAATTATTTTTGATTGGAATGGGATGCCAAGTGAAATCTTGGTGGGGTTTTGGTCAATTAATTGGACAGATTGCGTTCACTCCATGGCAATGATTGAAAAGAAGAACAATAGTGTTTGACGGGAGAGTAAGGAAAATGACAGGCGTACGTAGTTGTTGGTGAGTCTCGTATGGCATGCCAATTGCCAAACTGCAACCAACCAGCCGACGATAATAACGTTGTTGTGAACATTATGAAATTGAATACTAATATCTTCATCAATTATATGTGATGTTACTAGTTAACCCCTTGTTGACATATACATAGCCTACGACCTGTCTTTGATGTATGATTATACAGGTCGTATAAAACAAATAATAATTATATCAAAAAATCGCATGAAAATTATGTTGAGCTTTAGAAGTGATTTGATTCATAGGAAATTACATAAAAAAAAATTTTAACCTCCCGAGAAATAATAAATATATGCATGATTTGATTTATCATAAATTGATGGAATGGAGAAAGTGATGCTTAGTAAAAACTTTGCTTCTTGCAAGATGGAAAACTTGCTTACCTATATTCTCTTAAGTGAGAAAAAAATTTTTGTTGGAATTTTTAATTTTTATTACTTACTAAACAACTTTAAACATTTTTTTATAAGCTCATGAGAGAATTCAAGGTTCGTTTATTTTAATAAAAATATTTTTAATAAAAATATAATTATAAAATAATAAGATTAAAAAACATGTTTACCTATTCAATATTAAATGTGAAAAATATGATGAAAAATAATATTTTTATTTGAAAAATTATTTTTCCCTCGATCACGGTACCATGTATCATAATTCTTTAATTAAGATATGTAATATATTATTCCTTTACTTTATACAAGCAAAAAAAATTAAAAAAAAACTTCTTTCAAAATAAATAAAAATCTTAGGTTTTGTTTATTTACTATTTTTAAAAATGGAAGTTCCTGCTTGAGTAACTATCTTTATAATGGATTTTTAAAAATTGTAACTCCAAGTATGTAACTTAAAAATAAAAAAAAAAGTTTTTAGATATTTTCTTAACTTTTTAATTTGTAATTACATAAAAAAAATTTCTTATGTATTTTACTAAACACTTCATAATCTTTATTTTTCTTGAATTTAAAAATAGATTTAGAAAATAAGTTTTAAGAATAATTTTTAAAAATATCAAAACAAAGTCATACTTAGACACACCTTTAGGGTCTATTATGTACTGATTATAAAAATAATTTTTTATTTCTATAAATAGAAGAATCTATTTAACAATTTATTTTTAGAATTTGTTTTTTAAAAACATAACTTCAAATGTGTAATTTAAAAATAAAAAATAAAAATAACTTTTAATTATTTTAAAAAACTGTTCTCTTGTTCTTTATGACAATTTTATAATTAAATTAAATATTTTCTTATTTATAACATTAACCACTTTTTATTTTTTTATTTTTTAAAATTCAAAAATAATTTTTAAAAATAAAAAATAAATTTTAGGGTATTTTTTAAAAATATAAAAATAAAAATATATTTAAATACATATTTAATTTTTAAAAAATACAACTTTTTTAAAATAGATTGTTTTTTTTTTTTGGAATCAAACCACTCCTTGTTTGTTTGAGATGACTATGGAATATATCAAAAGAAAGGATGAAAATAAATAATAGATAACATACATGAAAAAAATGAACAATAATGAATTAACACATAGGTTTGTTTAAGAAAAAAATTCTTATATTTTCATCTTTTTCATGCTTTATATATAAATGCCTTCACATAATCTTTTTCCTTTTTTTTTTATGCTTCTAATGTTTCTTATTTGTGCTTGGCTAAATATTTTACTATTTTTTCTACCTAAGTCCAAAGGCTATGTTTTCTCTGTCGGAAGTTTTCTGTCACATTTGCCTGTCAAACAAGTCATAATTTTACAGATTAGTCTGTAAGGATTTAAATTCTTAAGAATTTGAGTTTATTTTAAATGTAGATAATATGAACTAAATTATTACGAACCTAATTTATTAAGGATCAATTCATGTCCACTAGATTAATAGACTCAAAATTAAATTTCTCATCTATAACTCTCATGAATTTTTTTTGTATTTAAAATTAATTAATTAATTAATTTTTATTAGAAATATTATTTGAATTAGCATTAATTAATTATTGAAATATTTATTTTTAAGTAATTAATTTTGTATTTTAACATTAAGTATAAAATAGATTGGACCCTAGTTTAATGTATATGATCCATGATAAGATGGATCATGCATAAGCGCATATGAATAGAGGTCCCAATTTACAGCCCTTTAGTGGTCAGTAGTTTTCCATCACAAGTCTGACCTTAAATAGAGAGATCATGGTTATTATTTGTGTGTGATGAAAAATAAGGATTCTCACTCTCCTAAAACTTTTTATCCCTTTTCTCTTTATCTGGATAACCTAAGAGGCGAAGTAAGTTATAATTCTACTCATCATCATTCAGATCAGTCGTGACCTCATTAAATTATACTCCAGGTACGCTCATAATTTTATTATGATCAATTTTATATTTTAAGATTTTAATGAATACTTCTAACAATTGATATCAGAGCATGTTGGTAGTATGAATAATTTAATTATGAGCAATTTTAATTATCTTAATAAATTTATAAAATTCCCGTTTTTGATTTTTCATGTTCGTATATATAAAATTAATGAAATTGAGAATTTCTTTTCTGAAAACCTTTTGAATCTGTTCTTTCTTTCTATTAATTATTGAATCTTAGTCTTATATGTATGAGGAATATTACTCTGTTATTTCATTGCATCAAATTCGTGATTATTGCAGATCAACTTAAATTTTTACTAACAAAATTTATAAACATAAACTGTGTAATTTTGAAGATTTTCCTTCTATTTAATATGTGAATCCATGTTAAAATTATGTTAGATATAATTTTTCTGGGGTTAAAAAGGGTTAGAAATAAAATTTTGGAGCTTAAGAACACATTAATAGCGGAAAATAATAAATAAAATCGAAACAACGTGAAGGAAGACGAAGGGATTACTGCTACGCTCGTGGGGCCCACACACTAGCTCTGCGTGTGAAATACACGTGCCTTGGAAGACCAGAAAATTTTTTATTAGCGCGTGAAACACACGTGCCTTGGAGCGTGTGAAATACACGTGCGTAAATCACTGACCAGTCAACTAAACGTGCATTGACCATGCGCGTGTATGGTGTGTGTATCTCTCGCTTTAGTCAACTATTTCTATCCTTCTGAATCAAGCCCACGCATGACCATAGCGCGTATAGGCGCGTGTTGATCACACGCTGGGCTTTTAGGGTCCAGATTTGGCTCTTTTGTGTAAAATTTTATTTTCTACCTTTATGTATTTTTTCAGAATTTTTTGATGTCAATAAATATTTATTTTGAATTTTAGAAAGTTTATATTATTTAAAAATACATTTTAGTTATATAATTTTTTCCTAAAAAAAAATCATGGACATTCTTTACAATTTTTCTAAGTTTGGTGTGCTATCACTCTTTCTAATTATGAACATAACTATATTAAATAATTTTAAGCCCTTAAGTATGTTATTTTTGTACATATAAAGACACCTAAGCCATTTACTTCACACCAATGATAAATCAGGGATATGATAAGGCTATTTTCCATAAAATACTGTCCTTTTAAGTTTTTTTTTAGGAGTACATTACATTGATGATGGATACACCCTATCGATATAATATTGTTAATATAATTTTAGGGTTTAGACTTCTTAGAATAGGCATACAACAATTATAATGTTTCAATATTTCTTAGACCCTATCAGTATGGCTATATTGATTACATTCTTATGTAGACTCTTGTACAAGTCAAATCGTATGGTATATGTAATTTTGATACAACTATGTTAAATAGTTGTTTGACTGATTTATTTAATTGAAAATCTTGTGTTGTAATTATGTTGTGCATGCATAATTAATAATTTTTCAATCTTGTTATATCAGTCTCGGCCTTTTAATAACTATCTGTGGTGAAGACTCTTAATGGAACAAACTTCGATAAATGGAAAGAATTTTTGAACATGTGCCTGACAACCTCTAAGGAGGATTTGACTCTTAGAAAATTGAAGTCGGCTGATCTTTTATCAGAGTCTAGTGCTGCAGATAAGACTTATTATAAATAATGGTATGAGTCGAACTGGATTTGTTTGGTAGTGATTAAGTCCACAATTGAGAAAGTAATTAGAGAGAGTATCCCAGATAAGGACACTGTTGTGGAATACATGAAAGTTGTTGAAAAGAAATTCAAGAATAAGCATGAGAAAGAAGAAGCAATTCCATTTATTTTCCCTTTTTACCCCTCTAGTTTTAAAGTGTTTTAAATCCAATAATCTTGAAACATCTTCCAAATTTTGGTGGTTGGATTTTAGTGCAACTTTTCATATTACAAATACTTTAAAGGGATTCAAGAACCGACAGATCCCAAATAAGAAAGAGAAAACTATCTTAGAAGAAGCAGGGAGTAAAGTTGAAGTTTAATATATAGGATCAATTTCTTTATGTTTATTCTCTGGACATATTTTAAATCTGAATAATATCGTTTATATGCCTTCTGCTAAAAGGAATTTGATTTCTAATTCTATTTTGGACAGTTGTGGTTATTCCTTTTGGCAAAGGAGTGGAAAGATTGAGATTTATTCTAATTCTGCTATTATTGGTATGCCACCTTACAAAATGATCCATATCATTTGAATTTGAAAGATTATCTTGTTGTATCTTCTGATGTTCCCATCAATGTTGTGATTAGACATAAATGTCCTAGAATAAGTTAGAATTCTTCCATTTTTATGGGATTGATTTTAGGCTATTTTTCTAGAAAGAGATTAGAAAGATTGGTAAAACAAAAGTGTGTTGTTAAACCTTGATTTCTCATATTTTAAAACTTTTAAGTGTGAGATTATAAAATAGATATGAAACTTTATAATCCCTAGTTAAAGAAATTAGACTAGATCAAGAAGTTGCAGATTTTCTTGTCCCACTTATAGTACCAAGATAATCGAGTTTGATTGGACATTTTATTTTAAGGATGACTAGGATAGTGGGAGTTCGATGCTTAGAGCTATCAATTTACATGACAAGGTTACCATTTTGCTTATACCTACTCTGATTCCCTCACCATTAGAGGAAATAATGTTAACAATCTAGTTCAGATAAATAAAGATCCTCATATTGAAGAACCTAATCAGTTAGCCATTAAGTTTAGACAAACTCAAAGGGTTTTAGAGACTTGCAATACCATATGATTATATTGCTTACTTGTAGGAATTTTAATAAATTTATTAGGGTAATTTTATCATCTTAGTACTTTATGTTGATAACATTTTGTTGGCTAGAAACTCAATTAATTTAGATGAGTTAAAACGCATATTATCGTGTCATTTTAATCTTTGGCAAAACATCTTTTATTTTGAAATTTAGACCCATCATGATAGAACTCATAGTATTTTGGGTTTGTACTAAGCTAATTTGATTGAATGGATGCTTGAAAGATTTAAAATGGATACCTGTGCATCTAGTCCAACGCCTACTTAGAAAGATGATATATTATCTCAATTATAGTGCCCTCAAGTTGATATTAAAAGAGCTGAAATAGACAAGATTCTTTATGCTTCTGCTATTAGTAATCTTATAAATGCACAGGTCTACATTTGTTTAGACATAGCTTTTACTATTAATGTGCTCAGAAGATACTCAAGTGACTTTAGGATGGATCATTGGAAAGTACCCAAGAAAGAAATGAAGTATCTTTAAGATACCAAGAATCATATGTTGACTTGTAGATGATCTTATTTACTTGAGAGTATTAATTATTCAGATTCTATTTTACCTAATACATATATGATCATAACTCAACATCTGAATACATCCTTATGATGTTTGGAGGAGCTGTTTTATGGAAAAGTGATTAAATAAACACTTACAGCTACCTCAACTATAGAAGCAGAGTTTATCGCATATTATGAGACCACTTGTTAGGCTATATGGTTGAGGAAGTTGATATCTGACATGTAATTGATTGATTCTATATCATGACCTTTACCAAATTTTATTGCGATAATTCTCCTACTATGTACTTCTCTCAAAACAATAGGAATTCTAGTCATATTGAACATTTTTTATGTTGAACTTCTATTTGTTAAAGAGAGAAGATTGCTGAATCTCGAACTGGCATTGAACATAGCCCTAGTGGAGACATGCTAGGGATTCATTGATTTAAGGCTTGCCTATAGGAGTATTTAAAATCAAGTAACTCATATGGATCTTGTTAAATTTTTTGATGAAGCCTTAGTTTGGTGGGAATCTAAGATATGCTTGTTTTATTTTGTTGATATATGTGACAAGTAATTGCTCATGTTGAAACATTGGTGATATGTTTGATACATATATAAATCATTTGCTTCCCTATCGGATTCAATGATTTTTGAGTTGTTTCTTTTATGAGTTGTGGTCAAAAGATTAACCTTATATCCAATTCCTTTGGGATTATAAGACATTATATTTAAACATCACTTGTCTCCCTATCGAATTCAGTGATTCTATATGGTCTCATTCCACTTATGTAATCATTGCTCAGTTTGGATATTGAAATATTGGTAATATATTTTATACATATATAAATCATTTGTTTCCCTATCGAATTCAATGATTTTGAGTTATTTCTCTTCTAAGTTGTAGTCGAAAGACTAAATTTTATTCTATTCCTTTCAGATTATGAAACATTGTATTACTTGTCTCCCTATCGGATTTAATAATTCTGTGTGATCTCATTCTCTGAATTAAGTTTATAATTTAATGTATAACTAATTGCTTAATTATTGATGTTTCAATTATTCCATATAATTAACTAATGCTATGCAAGTGGGAGATTGTTGTATTTAAAATTAATTAATTAATTTTTATTAGAAATATTATTTGGATTAACATTAATTAATTATTGAAATATTTATTTTTAAGTAATTAATTTTATGTTTTAACATTAAGCATAGAACAGATTGGACCCTAGTTTAATGTATATGACCTATGATAAGTTGGATCATGCACAAGCCCATATAGCTAGAGGTCCCAATTTACAGCCCTTTAATGATTAGTAGTTTCCCATCACAAGTCTGATCTTAAATAGAGATATCAGGGTTATTATTTGTGTGTGATGAAAAATAAAGATTTCCACTTTCCTAAAATTTTCTATCTCTTTTCTCTCTATCTGGATAACCTAAGGGACGAAGTAGGTTGTAATTCTACTCATCATCATTCAGATCAGTCATGACCTCATCAAATTATACTTCAGGTATGCTCATAATTTTATTATGATCAATTTCATATTTTGAGATTTTAATTAATACGTCTAACATCTTTATGAATTTAGATTCCTTAAAATTAAACTCATTTTAAATATAAATAGTACAAACTGGTTCAGTCATGAATCGATGTATATCTACACATATCAGCCCGTTTGAGAGGATTACCTGGTAGTTAAAATGTTATCTAAAGTTTAAAGAATATGTAACGCAAGAGAGAGGATTGCTATTTTCATTTTTTTTATTTTATCCTTTTCATCTAAACCCTTTTTAAAATTCAAATTTTATTTTGAATTTTAAATTTTTTATTAAATTAAAAGGTGTTAAAAACTCACTTTTATATGTTATGTTTGTTTCGGTAGACAATATCTTTCATAAAAATATAATTATAAAATATTAAAATAAAATAAAATAACTTAAGTAGTCAATATTAAACATAAAAAATTTGATAAAAAATATTTTTTAAAAAAAGAAAGTTATTTTTCTTTGTTATGATGACTCCAAATATTATAATTTTTAATCATTACCTATAAAAAAGAAATAATTCTCCTTTATTTATATATAAAAAATAAAATTTTCCTACAAACTATATCTTCCAAACAATAAACGGTCATGTAAGTTTTTAGTAGGTAAAATATCGAGTCTTAGTGCACATATCATTTTAAAAAGCAAAGCAAAGAATATTAATCACTGATAAAAAAAATCTAAGAGAGTGGGTAAATTAATACTTATAATGAACTAGTTTTAAACCTCCATTATAATTTATTAAAATGCAAGCCATTATTTTTTTCTTATTAATACTTGTTATAATTTATTTTACTTTCTAAAATACAAGGTCTAATTAAAGGACTGAAATTCAGCAAATATCATGTCAACCTAGAGTAAAAGAGGATATTAATTAACAAACAGTGGCGGAAATTAACAGGAATGAGGAGCGGTTATCAATCTCTAAAATTTTTAAAATTTTAAATTAATATCATATAATTATGCAAAAAATTTTAAAAGTAATTTATTCATAAATTACTTGACCTTCTCCGAACTTTTTAATCCTCTGAAATTTTAAATCAAAATTTATCACCGTATTAAATATATAAACCAAATATAAAGATATGAACTAACACTAATTGATTTGAATGGTTAGAATTCAATGCTTTTTAAATAAAATTTTGAATTTAAATTTTACGAATGAAGAAAATTAATGTGGAATAACTTGCTTTCATGTTAGATTCAACCTAATTCAACTTTGGAATAACTGAAGTGGGATATCGAACATGTTTAAAAAAAGATTATAGAGACATGAAAAAATGGAAAAAGCAAGTAATAGACTTCTTTGGTTGTGATGTTGATATTTCAAGGAGTGCAAAGTATGGAATTATTTAAATGTATTTTAATAATAATAAAAATAATAATTCACTTAATGCATATATGTAAATTTTTAAATTTAATTTTCAATATATACAAAAATAATTTTTTTAAAATAATATTAGATATCATTAAATCATTAAATATCTGCCAGAATTACTTAAAATTTGAAATTTGATTTAAATGAATTAACGCCATGTATGTGCATCGACGGGATATATGCGTACTCGTTTTTCTATCAAGAATTTATGATTTAGAAAAATGTAATTATCAAATGATTAGGACCACAGCCATCTCATATGCATTCAAATTTCTCCTTTCGCCTAATCGCGCAATTTGCCAAGCTTCATTAATAATCCTATGGGAAACAAATGCTGGGTTAATCCAAAATTAACCAATTGGCCTTTTCTTTTCTTTTGTTCGGATTTTGTGGAAAAAATTTTTTGTTTGATATGATTAAAAAAAAAATATGAGAGAAGAAATTAAAAGTTAAAATTTATAGTTATTATTCTATCTTACATTTAATTTGTATTTATCTTTACGGAAGATATTTTTATACAAAAATTTTATTTGCTTTTATATATAAGTAAATGAGTAACATATTACTTTCATATCTTAATTAAAATTATATTATCTAAAATTATATCAATAAAAAAATTCTATCTTTAATTTAAAAGATATTCTTTTTTACCATATTCTTTATATTTGATATTAAATAAATAAAATATTTTTATTATCTTATTTTTTAGGATTTTCTTTCTTCGTAATTTCACTTAAACTAAATTTTAAAAAAAATTCTGACCTTTTCTTTATGCCAGTTTTTCAACAATCCAAATATAGGGTTGTTGGTATTGGGAAAAATTATAGTTTACCCCTTATAATTTCATCAATTTTCACATAATTCATTTATATTTTTAAATATCAAATTTTTTCTATCTTTATTTCATAATATTAACACTTTGTTTTCTTAATTTTTTTATCTAATTTTTAACAAAATATTCTTAACAAGTGAGTTAAACGAATTCAAAGAAAATTATAAGAAACTAAAATATAATTTTCTTCATATTTATATAAATTAATATTCACAATTCTTAATAGGAAAAAAAATTGGCTTTGTCTCCGATTATTTTAAATCTATAAATTATATATTATAATTTTTTTTTACAAAATTACCAATGAGTAATATACAAATTTTGATATTTACAAATATAAAAATTTAAGTTAATTTTTTCTCATACCATGTATTATAATAATTTTTTTCTTATTTAATGTGTGTTCGTGAAACACGAAAATAAAATTAATATATTTTAATTTCTATTATTAATTCTGAACATTAACTCATAAAAATAAAAAATTATATCTGAGTAATTTTGTATGATTTCATATATAATAAAATTTTTATTAAAAATGAATAAAAATGTTTAAATAAGTAAAATATTAATAATAAAAAAATATAAATAAATAAATTTTAGTACGTATAAATATTAATAAATTGAATAAAAATTTATGAAATTTCATAGAAATAAAATATAATTTTTACTGGTACGATGTCAAAAATAATGATTAGAATAGGAATTGCGAAGTGCGAAAAAGAAAAAAAAATAAAGAAGAAATGTAAAAATGTCGCTGTCTAGCTTTTGTCTTCTTGCATGGCTCAAATCTATCCGCATAGTATCGCTACGAAGTACCTCCGCTTGCGGTCCATCCTTAGACACTACAAAATTTCTGACTTGGGGTGGGGCCCCAAAGACAATCCACCATATTTGAATTTTCCGTGCACTAATAATCGATGTTCCCACCAATTATTATGTTGGTGACTCTTATGCCTTTTTTTTTTCCATTATTATTTTTAAGATAACGATCTTTTGTAGATTTAACAGGTAGTTTTATGATAATGATACACAGGCACAGCGTTTGACACAGCGCAACAAAAGTGAAAAGTAACTCTATTGTAACCACTAATTGGGTGAGTTTATATAATATATAAATGTATCATTAAATTTAATTATATATTATATTAATAAATATTTTAAATATATTATATAATAATATATTAATAATTAAATTTAATATGATATAGTAATGCACTATTATAATAGTGTGCACCATAATTTTTTTTTAAATTGGTATTCCTTAATTCCATGCTTGTTTTTTAAATCTTAAATTTAAAGTTTTATGATAATAGATATTATTTAAAAATTTTAAATTTTTAATTCTAAATTTAAATTTAAAATATTACATTTAAATATTGAATATATTATCATTCTTGTTATTAAAAAGAAAAAGAAGGATGATCATAATTCAACCACATTATAGAACTTATTTCAATAATATTTCTTCAATGCATATATAGTTAAACATCTTTAGAGTAGGATATGTTTGAATATATTTTTATTTTTATATTTTTAAAAATTATTCTTAAAAATTATTTTTTAAAAAAATAATTTTAAAAAGTAAAAAATAATTTTATTTTTAAAATTATTTTTTTAAAAAATAATTTTTAAATAAAAATTGATTGATATTATCAATAAAAATATTTTATCTGATTAAAAAATTAAAATTAAAAAATAAGTTTAAAAAATTAAAAATTATTTTTATTTCTTATTTTTAAATTATATATTAAAAAATAATTTTTAAAAATAAATTGATAAACATATTTTTTATTTAAAAATAAAAATTAAAAAATAAACGGACCCTAAGAATATGGTGTCCACTCTAACTTTGTACGGTGGCTGGCTTTAATTTGAACAGCTTGGACAAAAAGTTCAAAGTTATGTTTCGATGGAGTGAAAAAAACAGAAAGGGATGCAGTGAAAAGTCGATGGAATAAAAATAAAAAGGATAATATTTTTATTCTTAAGAAGAAAATGAGAACAATGAAAATATAAAAACCGTAAATTTTTCCGTTTCATATAACGATAAAGTGAGAGGATTGAAAATATTATATTATAATTACATTTTTACCTTCATATGTACATATAAAATTTGTGTGGTGAAGATCGTCCTGGTAAAAGTACGGTGGCGATTTTGTAAAATAAGCTTCACATTCCTAAATGCATCCCCTTTTCATCGACAAAATGAAAAGTAAAATCTTTTGTGGGATCTACCTATATTTTCGTTCATTTTTTTTCGTCTTGTGTTTTCAATACATGAACCAAACAAATAAAAAAAATTTCTTTATTCAATTTTCATCCTTCTATTTTGTATCCTTCTTACTTTTGGCCAAGGCAGGCTGCCGGGGTAGTCATCGAGATCAGAGTAGATCACTTTGATGTCTAAATCCACAATTTGACTTGTTATAAAGTAAGAATCTGTAGCGAAGTTATTTTTATTTTAATGAAGATGTATATATTTTGCTATCTTTTCAAATTTTACATATTATTATATATAACACCTAAAATATTTCCATTAAATCTTAAGTTCATTGTACTAAAATTTAAATATTAATTATTATATTAAAGCTCAAAATGGATCATAAACCATAAAATTTTCTTATTTTTATTAGATTTAATAATATCTTTTGTTTGTCGCCCTATTTTACTATAATTATTAAAAAATTACTAATTAAAATAATAATTATAATAAATAAATTCAAAATTAATGAGATTTAGTAATTAGTAACTGTTTAAGTTTTTATTCATTCTAAAGAATATTAAGGATGAATGTGAATAATCAATTAGTGACTGCATATATTAATAAATATATATTTAACATGATCAATAATAGACTGTTTATGGAATAATTTTTAAATATGAAATTGTTTCAAATACAGTTGTGAAATGTAACTAAATATTTGTAAAACTAAAATACTTAAATTTAAAATATATTAAAATTTAAATTTATATATTAATTATAACATATGATATATTATTTTATCTTTAATTATATATTTTAGTGTGATGACCGATGTTTGTGTTCTGCCTCTCTTATCGACAAGAGTGCAAATGAACGTTAAAAGGATGTTGTAAGTATACAGGAAGTATTTATAGCGATAAAAATATCATGCAATTAATATAATATAATAATTACGTGATCACGTTGAATTTTGGCATAAATTTTATTTTTATTGAATAGAATAATTATATATTTTTATTAATATTTTATTTAAATTTAAATCTAAAGAGATAAAATTATGATCAAATTAAATAAATTTTATTATTTAATGTTGTGATCAAGTTAAGCATATTTTTTAGTAAGAATTTTAGATTATAAATATTTATGTAATACAAAAAATTTTTTGTAGAGGAGAAAGGTGTGAGAATTTATATTTGTAATTAGAAGTTTTTATATTTGTAATTAGAATTTATATTTGTAATTCCTTAAAATCTCACAATTAGAAGTTTTTTAGAATAAAGAGTATATGTATTATTCGGAAAAAAAATTGTATCACTGGTTCAGTTATGGAATTTGGAATATATTTAAAGTGTAAATTTAAAAATAATTAAAAACCTTATATAATCTTTATAATTTCTTAATGAATTTGTTTCTCTTCTCCTTTGTGAAATAAGTTACTTACTGCTTATTCGATTCTCAATCATGGCAACGCACTTCTATATCATCAGAGCCATTCGAGAATCTTTCCTGGTAGATCAAATGATGTCTTTATCATTTGATTTAAATTAAATGACCCTTCTAACAGAAATACGTCGATCATTTAAGCGTTGCCATACTATTGCCAATCTATTTTTACAAAAGATTCATATTAAGCAGAGCAAAATAACAGTTTTGGCCGTCAGACTTGCAACTGCACGGCCGACTATCATGCATTACTGGAGATGGAAAGGATGGGTGTAGTTCGGAATGGGAAGGGGAGTTGAATGGTCGGGTATTGGGGAAGTGTGCGTCCAAATTGCTTGATTCCTCGAAAGCCACGCAAAAGTCGGAGGCTCCTTCAACCTCACCTTTGTCTTCATCTTTGCCGACGCAACGCCTTTATCCTCTCTCAAACGCACGTGACCCCTTTCCCTTCTGCTTTACTCCCTTGACTCTTCTTTTTATCCACCTTGTGCTGATGTGCATCTTGAATTTAGACTTTCTCCCACTTTTTTATGCAAACTTGGATCTTCCGCTTCCAGTGGGTCATTAGTTATTAATTAATTCAGTAACTATTCAAATTTACATTTAGAAGGGTAAATATTGCTGTATTTATTTATTTTGTATAAAATATATATCAACTATTTCTTGTTAAAGTTCACATCTTTCTTTCAAAAAAGAGGACATTGAGAGAAATAAGAACTATTTACATTTTGCTATTTATAATGTCAATGCATTTGTGGTTTGTACAGTAAATTTGTCGATATCTGATAAGTCTTATGTTAGAGTGTTAAGGAACTACACGTTGATGAACGGACACCTGCGAAGATGGGAAAGGGATTCCAGAAAATTCAGAGGAGTCTCTTATCCCTAAATTAGTGTACAGGTATAGAGAGAGAACTATGAGGGTAAATAGAATAAGTTAGATCGATAGTGCATATCTAAAAATTTTACGAGTAATTTTTGTATATTTTAATTATATTATATATATTTAATCACGATCAATATTACGTATATATAAAAACTTTCTGAGTATTATATATGGATGTATATCAGAGATTGTCTGTACGAGAAGAACACACATGCTCATTAACCACGCGGAGGAAGTTGAACGGTGTGTGATATAATCATTGACTTAATTGGGCGAGAAGTGGGGAAAGACTGTTGCCGATACTGGGTTTAGGTGAAGCGAAACAGGGTGTGACAGCTGGCACTGAAATGGTTAGTGCGATTCAGGACGGAGTCAACGGTGAGGGTGGAAGACGGGGTTGCTGGCAGGGTTTGAGTATTTTTGGTGATATCAACATTTAAATGTATTATATCTATTTATTTGTCACATTAATTATATTTATGATTTTGATTAAATGGATTACGTGGGTTCGCTTGCGTAATTTTCGTTAAGAATGCAGCTGCTGTATTTAGTTTAACGAAAATCTTTCTATTTTAAGAAAAGTAAAGTAAAAATAGTGAATGAACAGCAGAAGTTGGGGAAAGACGAGCAGCGTATTAGATACAGCTTACTTTTGTTGCCTTCTAGATGCAGCTGAATTTGCAATTTCTACGGCTTTGGAGTTTGGACCACCCGCCTGCCCTGTCCACGCCCTAACTCACCAACTTATTCTCTACCATATTACCTGGCCACCGATTTTATCCGAGTCCCCATTTAACCATCCCACAGCAGATAGATTTTTATTTGTATACTAAAATTTTATTCGAAGCTTTGAGGGACAAGGTGCATCACCAAAGGAAAAAAAGAAAAAAAAATATAAATATAATAATAATAATAAATATTTTCCCTATTTTTTATCAATTCAAGCATGAGAAAACTTTTTTTTTCTTTCTCTCCCTCTGAAAGCGGGGATAGAGTCGTCCCATAGGCATAACAGGATCCTCCTGCCTTATTTATTCAACAAGTGTGACGTTTTGTGATGAGCTAACATCCAAAATTTAAACTGCACCAAACACAACTAAAGTCTGGTGGGTCACAGACTCACAGGCATACATTGTATCGAAAACCCGGCCTTTCCGACAATCCAAGTCTTAGGCACTACTCTTCCTCACCCTTATCCTCAATGCCTCCCCAGGTAAACCCAAACCACTGAAACACACTTTGTTCTCCTCGATAAATGTGATTATTACGTCATCCCATGCGGACCCCCGTTTCTCCAATTATCTATGCTTTCTGCTGGTGTTCCCCGTCACAACCAGACCATCCGTCCCTCGTCTCCCCAAGCATCCAAGTCGGCAAATTATTCCTGGTGAGTTTTAAAGGTGCGCGGAAACGCACGATATAACCCTCGGGATTGTCATCACAGACCGAGCCCAAACCAGTGATTTCACTCTCATAAATCTCCCGAAAAAAATCATCGTATATTCAAGTCATGTGCTATAAATTACAGTTAATAAATAAAAAATAATTTTAAATTTATATTCTTCTGTTCTTTTTATTTATCGTATTTTAAAAAAAAATTATTCTTTTATCTATCATTTTAAAATTTTAATGAAATATTAAATATTTTTTTTAAATTTATCCTTCTCTTTCATTAATAAATATTTTATTATTCTACACTATTAATCAACTTGCATTTATTTCTTTATATTTTTCTCTCTATTTTCAACTATTTTAAATTTTATGCATAAAAGGTAATCTTGTAAAACTCATTAAAAATAAACAAATTCAACTACTTTCTTAATATATGTGAAATCGATTAATGACGACAGATAAATAAGAACGGAGAGAGTAATTTTTAATATTTTAAAAACTAAATATTTAATGTGCAAAATTTCATAAAATTAATTAATAAATAAATAATAAAACTAATATCAACTTTTTATTTATTTATTATGATGAAAAACACATAATATAAATAAAATATTAAAAAAATTTCCAATTATATGAACTCCTTTGTCTATTCTAAAATAGTAATGCAAATTTTACTTATTTATATTTATTTTTTATTTATTCTTTCATCATAAATTGTAAAGTTTGCAAATTTTTTAATTTTCTTATTTTATAAGAAATGGATAATTAGCCGGTATTTTTATTGGTTAGTAATATTTAATATTATTTTAAGAAATTTATTTTTTTATATTACAAATTTAAAATTTTCATTATATATATATATTAAATAAATTATGATTCATACAATTAAAAGAATGAATAATTACTCTCTTTGTAAACAATCTAACAAACACTTCTTTCCATGTAAAGGTTGTTTGTCTTAATTTGTAGGAAAATTATATTTTTAATATGAGTAAAGAAATATTATGTATTTTTATATATTGTGATTAAAAATATTTATAAAATTATAATGATTAAAAAATAATTATTTTTTTTTAAATATTTTTTAAAAAAGTTTTATATTTAATATTAAATATATTAATAAATTTTTATATTTTAATAATTTATAATTATATCCTTAAAAAATATTTCTTATTAAAATAAACAAAATCTAGTATGTGTCGCAATCTTAAAAAGAAATATACGTTTAATCACCTAGAAAAAGTTGCAAATTTTTACATTTTTATTTGTTGAATTTAATGAAATATATTATTTAATTACCATTGCAAAATATACTCCTATCATTTAAAATTACTATATTTTAACTAGAAGATTCTAGCTTAACATATTTTCATTCATAATTATTTGTGAAATTGAAATTCCAAAAATTAAAGATATCTATTACGACCTATTTGGAATGGGGGGAAAAGTTCAAGTGAAATGTGGGGTGCAAATCTGATTTTCCCCTATTTGGATAATTGGTGCAATTAGAAGGGGTACAATTGAAAGTAAAAATTCTTGTAGGTCCCAGTGGTAAAAATCCCTCCTAAGAAAATGAGGAGAAAACTGAGTGACTTTTGACATTCTTGTTTCTTCCTTGCAGTGCCCTTTTGCTCCTTTGTTCTCTCTTATTTTTTCCACTGCAACTTGTCTTAGCATTCTCCGAAATCAACCGCTACAGCACCTCCCCCAGGAAGCAGATGATGTTGCCATTGTTGTTTACTTCATCACAGGTATATTTCCTTCATTTTCATCCATTTTTCTGTTGTGCTAGCATTATTGTTAATTGTAGGATGATGGGGGAAATTGGCTGGGAGATGACAAACGAAGCACGATGAAGGACCTTCTTCAGTTCTAGGCGGTGATGTGTGGCTAATCTACTTCCGATCGAACCAGATGCTTGGAGATTGGCGACGGAGCAAAAACCCAAGTCAAGTAGCTTTGTATCTAGGTCGGCTATGTTGGGTCTGGTCATGGATAGTACTCAGATTGCAGAGGAGACCCGACCCAACTTGTGGATAATTTTTTTTTTTTTTGGATTTCACTTTCTTTTTTAATTCCAATTTTTTTTCTTCCTGAATTTTCCATTCCAATTTTCCCCCATATGTTCTTCCATCTCCCTAATATCCAATTTAGATAAGAATTTCTTATGATATTGTGTATATATAGTTAATTAAATTTTATCATTGTTAATTTAAATAAAATTACTACCGCAAGATGTTAATATTTTTCTAATTCAGTGAGTTCAAAAAAAATTTCTAATAGTGTTAGTTGACCTATTATGATATTTATTTAATTTTTTTGATAAGGTTAACAATTACCTATCTCATATTTATCACTAATACAAATTGTAATAAAAATGAATACAGATGTGTTGTGTTAAAATGAAGATAAATTTGTATGAAAAAATATCATAGAATGTGTAACTAATATCAAGATTAATTAGTATGAAAAGAAAGTTTCTATGGCAAATCAATATATCTCAACTTCAATATATTGTCGTTCCAAGAAAAATGCTTTTAAAGATACTTTCTTTCATATAAAATAAAATTTAAAAAATTGTAAGATTCATTTCACAAAAAAATGAGAAACAATAAAGATGGCATACAGTAAATTATAAAATTAACACTCATGAATCGGTGTGAGTAGGAAAATGCAATAAAATGAATGAAAGGCACTACAAGGTAAGCATGCTATCTATGTTCCGTTCTTCGCAATCATCTGCGTAAAGAAATAATTTATTAATATAAAAGGTGATACGATTTGTAAAAATAATATGGAGATTTTTATTTTATCCATATATTATTAAGAATAATTTTAAAATAAATTTGACTTTCTCCTTTACAATAAATTTAAAATATAAAATTATTCTTTATATATAAAATTTACAGTAATTAAAAATAAAAAAATGATGAAATAAATGTAGATGGTTTGAAATTATAAAATAATAAAATATTTATTAATTAAAATAAAAATAAAAAATATTTTTAATATTTTAATAAAAATATAAACTAAAAAATAAAAATTTATTTAAAAATTTATCAGTGTATTATAAATCTTTTAATTGAGATTGTTAAATTAATATTATTATAAAAATTAATAATATATTTTAAAAGTATTATAATAATTTTATTTAATCTCATTTCTTCCACTTAAATTTCATCCAATTTAAATAAAAAATATTAATTTAATTTTTATTTTCATCCTTTTTCATTTTTATTTATTTCAAATAATTTAAATAAAATTACTTTCCCTTTCATTTTCTTTCACTTTCATTTCTTTTCCCTTTTATTTTTATCTAAACCCAAACAAACCATTAATGTCAGATTTTCATTATTGAGAGGGTCTTGATTTATACTTTTTAGTTATTTAATCGGACTTATTGTTCAGAAAATAGTTACGGAGAGGCGCGTGTAATAATATACCTATTTTAAACCTCATCCGTACACCAACGTGGCCGTCGCTATAGACTGTAGACTCCCACGTCATACCCATATTCAAAACTTCACAGCCTGGCAGTTTACAACCCCATCATCACTCTCCAAGTGGAGACCTCTGATGCTGACACATCAGCTGTGTTTTCTCATGCATCTCAGCATATATAAATACCAGACCCAGCAGCATTCGTGTCCATCAAGAGTCCATCTCTGCAACCTTTTTCTCTCTCTAACTCTGGGAATGGCTTCTAATAACAATCTTGCCATCGTCTCCTCTGCTCTAATGGTTCTTTTGCTGTCGGCGTCCACAGTACTGGGCGCTTTAGTACAGCAACAACCGTTAGTTCTCAAGTACCACAACGGTGAGCTCCTTAAGGGCAAGATCACCGTAAATCTCATCTGGTACGGTACCTTCACCCCTATACAACGCTCCATAATCGTCGACTTCATCCAATCGCTGGGCGGCCCGCGGGCCCCACTCCCCTCAGCGGCGTCTTGGTGGAAGACCACCGAGAAATACAAGAGCGGATCCTCTGCCCTTGTTTTAGGCAAGCAAATCCTTCACGAGAAATATTCGCTCGGGAAGATCCTTAATGCCAGGCAGCTGCGGGCGCTGGGCTCGAAGATCAACGACGTCCACTCCATTAACGTTGTTTTGACGGCCAAGGATGTCGCCGTGGACGGGTTCTGCATGAGCGTGTGTGGTACCCATTCATCGACCAGGCCGGTGAACGGCAAACCACGTACGGCTTACATATGGGTAGGTAACTCCGAGATTCAGTGTCCGGGACAATGTGCCTGGCCTTTTCACCAGCCCATCTACGGTCCGCAGACGCCGCCGTTGGTTGCCCCTAATGGAGACGTCGGAGTTGATGGAATGATCATCAACTTGGCAACGTTGTTGGCCGGAACCGTCACTAACCCGTTCAACAACGGCTACTTTCAGGGCGATCCCACGGCTCCGCTCGAAGCAGTATCGGCTTGCACGGGGAATTTCGGGAGTGGGTCTTACCCGGGTTATCCAGGTCGGGTTCTGGTGGACAAGACGAGCGGAGCGAGTTACAACGCCCACGGGGCCAACGGGAGGAAGTATCTGTTGCCGGCGATGTGGGACCCGCAGACTTCGGAATGTAAGACCCTGGTGTGAGGTGACGCGCGGCGGATATGATGCACGGGCTGTAGATATGGGGTGGTAGGGACGGGCGCAAGAGATAGAGATGATGGAGTTGGTGTTGAAGACTGTTTACAGTATATGCTTTTGTCGTTGAGTATGAGGTGTAAAGTCTCTTTGTTAGAAAGGAATGATAAAAATATGTAAAACGAGGAATAAGTAAAAGAATATTATAATATTTAAATGAAGAAAGTTTTTCTTTGTTATTTAATTGAAAATTTGTAATGGGTTTATCTGGGGAGAGTAAAGTGGCAGGGGAGATAGCAACAAGATAAAAGAAAAGGGAGGTAAATCTGCGATGTTAGGGCCAAGGAGACCCTAATTCTACAAGAGTAAAGTGCAGATAATGGCGCGTAGCTCATTTGTGTGAAGTGCTACGTGGATATCAATCTATGGATGGTTTTTAGTGGGGCCTGTCCGAGGTAAAAGCAATGTAAGGTCTGATGGCTTATCCTCTGCTATATATCTTGTCTTTATGGAATTTACATTGAAGGATGAAACTTTCACGGAAAGTGTCTGTACAAGTCGTTTCGGGTAATTGGAAAAATGAAATCATTGACACTGCTTGGTCTCAAGAATATATTCTCTTATTTTCTTTGGTATTGTAATAAACATTAATATTCCCACATTACATTTGATGACAACATTAAATACAGAACTCTAGATGCACACCTTTTGGTCTTTAGAGGTTTTAAATTGTTTATTTTCTAAGGAAAATGTTAAGGGAAGGCCTCAATGTTGGCCTTAGATCGTAAGAGAGGACGGAGGGTGTAGATAACTGAGCCTTATCTTGCGTAGCCTCTCTGCAACATTGAAAGCAAGTTCAAGGGACTGAGAAGCATTAAGTCGGGGGTCACAGTGAGTATGGTAGCGTGAGCTGAGGTCATCGTAAGTAATGGTTCTTGAGCCTCCCACGCATTCTGTCACGTTCTGACCGGTCATTTCCAGATGAACTCCTCCCGGTTCGTGCACGTCAAAGAATGCTCCCAACTCCCCCTGTCACATAAATTTATGACCATGGCCGGTAAAAGTTAAACTCCACCCTTGACTGACCCTGAGAACAGGTAGAACCAAACTTGAATGCTGTAAATGTATGTATCTGTCCTTTCTGCTATGCACTTTCGCGTGGCCTCCAAGCAAACCAATTGTAACAATTCTTACCCTTGTCGGAAGTGAAAATTCTTCAGTGCAAGGTAAGAGACATACATACAACGGGACACAATTTTGAGAATCTCACTTTATGGACCCGATCTTACGTTTAGGAGAAATACTTGGTTGGGTATAATTTCACTATCTTATATTTAAACACACTCAATTAAAATAGAATAAATAATATGTAATGGGATTCACAATATATAAATTATCTAATTCATGAGACCCACAATGCTATAACTTCCATGAATCCAGTAACCCGATTGTATTGTGAGCTTGTGAACTAAGTGATCTATACAGTGTGGGTCACATTTATATTACTTATTGTGTTCTAATTGTCTGTGCTCAAAGTAGAATTATAACCAACCAAGAATTTCTTTATATTTAGTATCTTTTTTTCCCTATTAAAATAAGAAAAATTTCTCGTACAAATAAAAAATTATTGAAGCAAAATTATTCTAGTTGAATAAAATCCTTGAAGCATTAGGATGCAATAACAGTTTTAACCATGGTTTAGGATAAAAGAAATGAAGAATCTTGAAAATTCATGGTTACCAAAAACTTCTACAAGGTATATTTGGTCAGGTTTAAATCTTCTAGGACTACCATATTTTAGAGCACCAGTAAACGAGAATAAAGTATTTTTGCAGAATATGTAGTTATATGTTTTCATGGACTGTTTGCTGTCTAGAATCTTTTCATGGGTTGCAAAGAATTTTTTATCATATATTTCCTAAATTGTAATGCAGTTCCAGTAACAAACATATCATTGATCCTTGATGACATTAGTTTTGGGGTAGTTTAATCGGCGATAATTAGGATAAGAAAAAGAGAATGGCGGAAGGAAATGGTGAATTTTCGTTCCTTTTGTCTCCATTTTTTCTTAATAATATCATCCTAAATAAAACAATGATGATTTTCCTAATTTCTCAAAGAATTTGATGTTTTGAGTTCACTATTTTTAATAAAAATAATAAAAAATTATTATTATAAAATAACAATAAAAAATAATAATAATTATTAAGTAATAATTATAATAACAATAATTAAAAATAATAATATTAATAAATAATAAAAATAGAATCTTAATAATAGTGATAATAATATTAATTAAATAATCATATAATAATTATAATAATATAGATAATAAAATATATAATAAGAAAATATTTAATAATATTAATAAATTAGAATTTATAAATACTAATATAGTAATAAAATATTAATAATTAATAATAATGATAAAACTGCTAATAAAATAATAACTAATAATTATTAAATAAATAAGTAAATAATAGTAAAAGTAATAATTGAAATGCTACTAATAAAATATTAATAATTATTACTAAATAATTATAAACATAATATTAGTAAAAAAAATTAATAATATAAAAATATTTAATAGTATTAATAAAATGATTAAAAATATTAATAATAAAATAAAAATATAATAATCATTAAATAACAATTAAGTAAATAATAATAAAATTAATAATTGAATAAAATATCAATAATTAATATTAAATAATTATAAAAATAATAATATTAATAAATAAAATAACTAATAATGGAGTAATAATTATAACCAACATTTAATAATAATTAAAAGTAAATTAATTTCAATTTAAAAATTATTAGGAGAGTGAATTTATGAGTACTTGATTCCATATTTTATTTGAACTAAACAAAATGAATGACCATAAAATATTCATTATCTCTTCCCTTATTTTCCTTTATTAACTCCTTTTCCTTTTCCCTGTTAAATCAAACAGAGCCCTAGTTGAATGACACACAAAGATCATCAATCAAGTAACTTCCCTGCCCTCCCAACCCAATTGAATTTTGAGAATGAAAAATTTTCCTAGTTATAGATGCATGTGCCAGACAAGTTATAGTAGCAACAGGAATTTGAAACATGTCCATAAGATGAAAAACAAAGACCTAATAGAGATGAAGATGCAACGTTAAAGCCACGAGCAATTTAATCAGTATTCCAAATCGCCAATATAAAATGCCCAACAATTGAATATGGAAGAAAGTATGGTTGAAATTACCCTTATAGCATCAAAAGAACGGGTTTTAAGTCCAGATGGAGCTTTCATGGTGTTTCCATGCATTGGATCACTAACCCAGGTGACAATCTGGCCTGCTCTGCAAACTGCCCTGATCAGATGAGGCAGCTTCACTCGCATATTCTCTGCTCCCATTCTGACTATTATAGTTATTCTTCCGGCCTTGTTCTTTGGGTTCAATATATCTATCAGCCTAACAAGTTCATCTGGAACCATCTTATCACTTACCTGAAAATCAACTAACCCAGTAATGCCTAATCAATTGTCAACCAGAACAAGACCCATAATCTTGGATAATCACGATGAATGCACCAAAAAAGGCATGCGTTGAAGTAGGTAAATTTGAAACTAATCAAACTACATTGGTCAAATGTAAATACGTAGATGCTGAACACAATATAAGCACCTTGATGCCAAGTGGATTAGCAACCCCACTCAAGAATTCAACATGAGCACCATCAAGTTGGCGGGTGCGTTCTCCAACCCACAGCATGTGAGCTGAGCAATCGTAGTAAAGCCCAGTGGTCGAATCCTCCCTTGTAAGCGCTTGCTCATAAGGGAGATGCAAACACTCGTGGGAAGTCCAAAATTCTGTTGTGGTCATAATTGGATGCTCAGCTGTGAGGCCAGCAGCAATCATGAAACCGAGGGCCTCATCTACTCGGCGAGCCAATTCAAGGTACCTGGGGCCAATTCAAAGGGAAAAAATGAAATAAAAGATGAATGCTTCCATAATAAGCCATTTCAAGAATAAAAGGTACCCTTTTTTTCTGGCAAAACACGAAAAAGAGGGTCAATTGCTTAGCAAGCGGCTGGATTAAAGTAGCTATATTACGTTCTTCTCAAAACAGTTTCGATTCTCTCCTCTGTTACTCCACTTTCAGAGAGCAGGAGAGATAAACTACAAGAAAGTATTAATAACTTATAACTACATTTTTATGTCTTTAGCAGAAAACAGAAAAACACAGACATGCTTGGAAAGCAACTGGACTAGATTAGCTAAGTTGTACATAGTCACTGCAAAGAAAAAGGGAGCATTTGTAATTTGAAAATCTTTTGAATGAAAGAAAAAAATAAGGAGATTATGTTATTAAACCAAATACAGATTCTTTTCTCTATAAATCAACTTGGCACAGAAAAAAAATGCTGGAAGAAACATCTAAGTTATAACAACATAAATATGTTCACTCCATTGAGTGGCCAAACCAAAGAAAATCTTCGATCGGTCAATGATAGTTCATTCTGCATCCTCTATATTTTCCCCTTCTCATCTCTCCCAAAGAGTCCATCAGAAGCAATAACATATTCAGGGAAATAACATAAAATGACTCACCTAACTACTTACAGCATAAATAAGTAAGAAGCTTGACACGAATTGTAATAGAGACAACATACCTGTCGCCTTGCTCGCTTTGCTCCATGAAGTCTAGATTCCATTTGTTAACCCTTTGCATGGCAGCATACCCCCCTGTGGCAAATGCCCGCAGGAGGTTCAGAGTAGCCACCGATTGGGAGTAGGCTCTTATCAACCTCTGTGGATCTGGAACTCTTGATGCTGCATCAAAGGCATCGCCATTCACATTGTCACCCCTGTAACTTGGCAGCTTCACTCCATTCCTCTCCTCAAATGGGTCTGATCTCGGCTTGGCAAACTGACTCGCCATTCTCCCCACCTAAGTCACCATATCCAAAAGTTCGTGTTTGCTAATTTCATTAACTAATCATCGTTTATGAAATCATCAGAAGGTAAATCCTCGCCACTAGAACAAAAGAATTCCATTTTCAAGCTCACATCCACTAATGGCCTGAGTTCTCAATCAAAACTCTATAAAAAACACATTCCTGATTCTCCAAATTTACTCACTCATTTAGACACATAAAGAGAAATCCCAATCCCCACATTTGAAGTAATTTATATAAAGAAGGAATTTAACCAACCCCAACTATAAAACTCTCCTTTTATTCTCCATCATGGTTCATTCTATTACTAATCTAAACAGAAACCCAAGTAAAGTTCCAAATAATCCCATACAACTACAATTCTACCATCCATAGAATTGCTCCAAATAAATATAAGGAGAGAAACACACAAATAAAAAAAAAATAAAAAAATCAAACCTTTATAACAGGCATTTGACCACCAAACATTAAAACTACACCCATTTGGAGAATAACACGGAAGGTATCGCGAATGTAATTCGCATTGAATTCCTTGAAGCTCTCGGCGCAATCCCCACCTTGAAGCAGGAAAGCTTCGCTCATGGCAGCCTGACCCAATTTATCCTCGAGGCTTCTGGCCTCTCCGGCGAACACAATGGGAGGAAATGATTCGATGGATTGGAGAACCTGTTGGAGCTCATTTTCATCTGGGTATTCAGGAAGTTGCAAAGCCTTCTTGGTTTTCCAACTATCAAGCGTCCACCTGATGGAAACCGGAGTGGCGGAGGCGGAGATGGGAACCGTCGATTTTGAAGGCTCGGCGGCATTAGCAACGACGATGGATCTCCAAGCGGTGTTAGTAGAGGACGGGAGGAGGCGGCAGCGGCGTCGGGAATGGCGATGGTGAGGGGTGAAGAGTTTGGAGGTAAGAAGAGAGGAAGAGGCGAGAGCCATATATATTTGATACTGAAAGATGGCGAAGGCTAATAGAGAGAGTGCGATTCTATGAACTTTGATCTGACAAAATGAATTGAGAGGTTCTCACAGTGAAGAATTTTTCCTCATCATCTGAGAAAAAAAAATTGGGAGAGTTCTTCTAATCCGTGGGTTTTTATGTTTCCATGCACGTCGGTCGGCAAAATTATCATATTACTATTTTTTCATAAATTTATTTTTGTTTTATCGTTATTTGAAAATATATTATCAAAATACACGTGACGGGCGGAGGCGCTAGATCAGATGGCGTCTTCGGGGAGGAAATGCTAGCCCGGATAGCGCCCTTACGCCCCTGGTGAGGTTTAAGGGCGCAATTCAAAATGGCGCCCTTACTCTGTAATTTTTTTTTAAAAATAATTAATTTTGATGTTATTTCAAAATAAAAATTTTAAAAATAAATAATATGTGATTGTGGTTCAAAATAAATTTTTAAAAATAAATTACTCATTTCATAATTATATTTGATATCATAAAAAAATATTTTATTTCACTTTGATATTTAATACATAAATTTATTATAGGAATTAAATAAGAAAGTAGTTAATGATAATAATATATTTAATAAAAATAATAAATATTTAGTAAATAATTAAATATTATTAAAATAAAATATAAGATCAATAAAGAATAATTACGTAATTTATATTAATGTCTCTGAAAACTTGATCTAATGACACTTAATATTTATCATTTTTTGGTATTATATTATTACAAGTAATTATTTAATATATTATTACACATAAGAAAATTTATTGAATTATTCAATAATATTCTTTATATACGAAGTTGAAGATTGTAAAAAATAAAAAGAAATATACCAAAATAAATATGTTTCTTTTTATTTTGTATTTATTCCAATAATATTCTTGCTACTTTGTATTTATTTCAATAAAATTATTTTTATTTTGTAATAAAATAAATACGAAATGACGAAGCTGAAAATAGTTGAAAATTTAAAAAAATGTGATTATTTCGTTGCAATAATCTTTTCATTTTATAATGAAATTAAAATTATAACATAAATTAATTCTTTTTTATTTCATCACAATGATAAAATATTTTTGGCAATGAGAGGCAAAAGTACCGATTTACTAATTTTTTAGAAACTATTTTTCATTTTACCGTTCCTTCAAAACATTTTATCAAAATACGTACAGCGGCGGAGAGACGCTAAATAACGTGTCGAAGGACGCTAGACGAAATTGCATTGTTGGTGCTCGAGGGAAGGGACGCCAGGCGATATGGCGCCTTTGGCCTACGGTACCCTCACTCCTCATTTCTAAGTTAATTGGCCGGTGACCATGTCTACTGTGGATCTAAAAGACTTGGATTTTGGTATTGTACATGGCCAGCATCCCCATCTACGTTGACAATTGTGCTACGTGTTTTAACCTCAATATTTGGTGGACTCAACTCGGAACGTATTGAATAAACATAACATTTAATGTCATTTACAAGGATGATGGTTATTTATTCTTCAAATATTATAATTAATATTATTAATTTTTTTATATTTATTATAACTATTTATTCCTTTCTTCACCTATAATATTAAAATAAATAATGAGATAAAAATTTAATTAAAAAATAATTATATATTTCATATTATGAAGATAAAATTTATTAATTTATTTTAATATTATTTACTTATTTTAACATGGTAAATAAATAAAAGAATAGATAATTATAACAATTGTGAAAAAAAAATTAATAATGTTAGTTATTAAATTTGGGAGATGTCATTATCATTACTTTTATAAAAAAAATTAAATATTCTAATTATTTTAAAGCTTATTATTTTTTATTATTTATATATTAACTTAAAATTTGGGAGATGTGCCTCGACCGACCTCAGAGGCGCCATTTGGTTTGGTGTTTCTCCGCCGCTGTACGTATTTTGGTAAAATATTTTGAAAGAACGGTAAAACGAAAAATAATTTCTAAAAAAATAGTAAATTGATATTTTTGCCTAATGAGATGTGGAACATGGAATAATCCTTATCATTAGAAAAAAATAAACACATTGTTTTAAAAAAATTATAATTAATTTATGTTTGCTAATAATTTATAATAATTAAAGTTATGAAAATAAAATACCATAGGAGAGAATAAAATTCTAGTTAGAAGGATGTTATTAGAAAAAATTGCATATATTTGATGCGTTATATGAGAATTGAATTGATTGTGTATTTGTGAGAAGAATTGGTAATTAAAATCGATATGAATACCTACGCAAGAAGGAAAAAATGTCGTAATAATCAAAACCATCCTAAATGTTGATGTTTGGCAATAGAGTAGTAAGATAGATGTGCATGAATATACAATAAACATGAAAAAGAACGCTAATGTCTACCTAGGTGATGTCCAGTGCCACATCCATGATTGGTAATGTGGCAGCCATATCTACTAACCCTCTACGCAGACTCGGGAGTCACATCTCCGGTGTCTGTGGCTCTTCTACCTCCAGCTCCCACTCTGCCTCTGTCTCTAGCTCCCGCTCTGCCTCCACCTATACCTCTATCTGCAAGCATTGAGTCATCTATCATCACGCCACCAAGTGCTAATCCCTAATCTTGAGTATGTAGATCAAATGCAGGATGATATGGCTGTGATGGACCAGCATCACCGGAAGGAAAGACATGGAATAAAGATGAAACTCCTAGTATATGTGGAAATGCCTGGAATGAGGATGGAACACCAGAAGTAACTAGTACATTTGGGATGATGACGGACCATATAGTACAGCTGGGAACATGGTGGAGGATGAAGGATCATCAAGTGTAGTAGGGTACATATGAGATGAGGCAGTCATATCAGGCATCATCATCATGGTGTCCTGGGCAGTCGATGGTGAAGTCTGTTGCACTGTCGAAGTGAACGGAACATCAGCCTGTAACGTAGGTCGTGAAGTAGTGCGACGACATCGACGAGAACGAGGCTGATCATGGTCACCCTCTGCAGGGTCTAGGATATGATGGGCATGAGGGGCTGACTCCGCATGTGAGTCAATAATCACATGATCAACCTTCTGAATGGCATGAAGGATGGAGTCCATCGCTGATCTAAGTGCATCAAAGGTGAACCTAAACTACCCCTCAGGTGTAGTGAAGTCCTGTAGTGTGGACACCTCATTTACCTGTACAAATTTTTGACATTAAAGTTAGTTACAATACTAATGCACGAGAAGAAAATTATACACAGAAAACTAGCATGCAGTATTACCACAAGGTTTAGCGCTCCCCCAACGGGTGTAATAAATTGCCTAGTAACCCGTCTGTACCATGCCATGTACTTAGACCATAGGCTTAGGACTAGTCGTGTGGTCGGCTCGGCGATAGCGCACAAGTCCCATTGGATATCCCACAGTGCAATGTACGACTGATGGTGGATGTGCCACTCCTCATCATGTCGACTGGACAAGTGAAGGCAATGGACCTCTGCCACCTACTTTGGTGGCTCAGGAATAGGCTAGCGTAGTTCAAACTGCCGCAAAACCCTATCTGGTTGGTGCCACTCGACAATCTAAAAGTGAATGAGTGGCACCACTGCTATCCACATGTCACTCCCATCAAAACAGTACTGAGGAAGTGATGCAGTGACCACCTCAGTGTACGGGATCCAGGTGATCTAAACTTACATATTTATATTGTCATTTAAATGCGATAATGAAATGGATAAAGGAATGAAATAAAAATATATATTATCCCCTTCATACCTAGTCGAGATGAAGACAGTTCAGCACGTCTCTATAATAGGGTAGGCTATGTGCCGGACTATCCTGAAACGTCTTTTGATAATGCCACCTACCAAGTACAATAACTAAGTTAAACAACTTAAAAGTCAACTTAATTACAAGTGTAAATTGAAAAACTTTGTAATTTGCGAGCTAGGGGGCCAATCCCTGCATCCCCCTCTGGTATGTCTGGAACGGTAATCGCGGAGGCGATAGTGGGAAATCTATCCCATGCCAAAAGCTACAGTAGTAGGCAACACCCTCTATCTCCCTGTAATCTGGAGCAGTGGCCTTATAGAGCTCTCTGTACAAATAGGCCAGGCAGGCAGATCCCCAATTATACGTCCTAGCCTCATGGAAGTCTCCGAGCAAGGGTAAGTGCATGAGGTGGACATATATGCCGGAGTGGTCTGGAAACAACGTCCCACCAATGAGACGCAAAATGTAGGCCCGGGTGAATCTCTGCAATGTCACCTCGTCTGCACCATCTGGAAGATAAGTGAAATGCCTATCCAACCAACTCATCTTCAATCGCCCCCCACTGATGACATTCTCGTCCACCGGTAACTGCAATCCCAGGTACTCCTCTATCAGGGCTCCCTATCCCCACACAGTAGGGCCCGTCACTGCTCGACCATCAATGGGTAGGCCGAGCTGCAAAGCCACATCCTGCAATGTAATAGTGGTCTCCCCCTGCGGCATGTGAAAAGTGTGTGTCTCCGGCCTCCACCGCTCTACAAAAGCACTGATCAATTGATGGTCAATTGGCACAAACTCGTACATCGCCAGGCCGTAAAAACCTACCTCTCATAACAAGGGGACAATCAACTCCGACGGCTGCTGGTGATGGTAGTGATGAGCCCGTCGAATTCTCAGCACACGGTCAGGCTGAAAAAAAAGGATTAATAATTATTGCGTCTGACAATACAGAAAAAGTTCAACCAACTTTAAGATCTAACTATTTTCATACATGGCTTACCCAAATCGACTAGAATATGTGTGAGTCCTGAGCCGTTAGAAGTGTAGGATCCCGTAGTCCAGGATCAACGCGTCGGGAAGTGGATGCCATCTACCAATATAAGAATTGCATTAGGATGAAATTTAGACACACACTAATATAACATACATGTGCAATTTAACCACAAAGATCCACACAAGAATTTATAGCACTTGGACGATCGAAGTAATTTTTTAACATTACTAGTAATGGGGTCACATATATATCCATAATGGCATGCAATTTTACAACAATCAAACAAATCACATCATCCGACCGTTACACTTATGACATTGGTTAACATATTTCGTAACGTATTTGCAAAAGTAAAAATCAAAATCAATGTGAAGAAGGGCCTTCATCTCCATGTAGAAGTGGGCAACGCTTACGATTATGACCTTCCATCTTGCAAAGATCGCATTTTTTCCTGACACCACTCTCTTGAGGCCAATCCATCTCATTTCTGATCTGTGTCGACCTCGGTCGTCCCTTTTCACACAATCTTCCATAATTTGAAACTAGGACAGGAAATGGTGGTAGGTTATTCCATTGCGACCACTCCCCAATCGGCCACCACTCAGATTTATAGCAATTAAGTAGGGTGTCAAATCTGTATACAGGATCGACATATGGTTCCCACGATATGTTGACTGAGGCACAAGCAGCAATAATATGAGCGCAAGGATACCTATATGCTTGGAATTGTCCACATTCACATTGCTCTTTGTCTAATAATACTTGGACAACCTTTCCACATGATCCCCTGGCCATATCAGGGCCCTCCCCCACTTCAAACCTAGTTCCTTGTCTATTATAAGCACGAACATGGTAAGAAGAAGCACATGACTGGATAGTCGCAAGCTCCTGTTTGAATCTGCTTGCGTATATGTGACCTTGTTGTAGTTCAGCATGTGCTTCTTTTGCCTTTTCCACAAAGTACTTGACACATCTATAGTATGTTTGTTGAACAAGGCCTGTGATTGGTAGCTTCCTTAATCCTTTGAAGAGTCCATTAATGCACTCTACTATGTTAGTCATCATATAACTATATCTTCTTCCTTCATCATAAGCAAGCGTCCACTTCTCCATCGGAATAGAGGTTAACTTCTTGTGGATCTCCTCATTGACTTTGCTCAGGTTGTCCAATATCTCCATGACCTTTTCTCGATTTGGCTCATATGCTGAACACAAGGAGACAGATAGGTTAACTGGGTTGAACTTCCAGAAACATAAATTTACAGATGAAAGGTTCAACAAAAAAGTTGTGCTATAAGGCGTACCAATTTTGAGGACAGCTTTCTTGACATTGTCATCCCTGCATTTCTTGCGAATGTTGCTGGCAATATGTCTGATACAGTACCGATGAAAAGCATGAGGAGGCTGCCATCCTAGACCTTCGTTGGCTACAATATCTTTTATAGCTCGGTGCCGATCTGATATCAGGCATATTCCTTGCTGGTTTGTAATATTTACTCGTAATAATGCCAAAAATTAACTCCAGTTTTCATAGTTCTCCTTTTTAACAATGGCGAAGGCAAGAGGTACGGGACATTTGTTATCGTCCTGGGTCGCAGCAATCAGTAGCACACCTCTGTACTTGCCATACAGAAACGTTCCATTAACTTGTATGAATTGCTTGCAGTAAGGAAACGCGGCAATACATGGCTTGAAAGCCCAGAAAACTCGATTAAAAACATATTTTTGTGGATCAACACGGTTGTAAACTGTGACGAATTCTTCTGACTTCAACTTCAACAGAGCTTGGTCACAATAGCCTAAAATGTCCAACCATTTGGGGAGCACTTCATATGATTTATATCAATCTCCGTACACCTTGATAATTGCCTTCTGTTTTGCCTTCCATGCTTTTTTTGTACGAAATCTTATACCCATACATGCCTTTGACCTTCTCTTGTATAAGCGAGATTAGAACATCTCGCTTCACTTTAATCATCTCCAGTATCAAGAACTGATATACTCGGAGTCAAGAGACTTGTGATCCTATGTTAAGCTGGCATTAACACATATGTGAGGCCCTGAAAATCTAGTTATTGTCCAAGTGTTAGAATTCTTTAGATTGGTCGCTCTAAGGCGGAATTTGCATTCGTCCCCATAATTATCACACTTCACACTCAATCTTCTAATATCCGACTCCTCCACATAATAACTATGGTGCCTTCTGATGTGGTAATGCTTGGTTGCAGCAATTAATGCCTCTTTACAATCAAACTCTTGTCCAATCTGTAAGTCCTCCATGCCGTAATCATAGCTTAGTTTCATTATTTCCGAAAATTCATTAGCATTCCTTATGGCATCCCAATCAATGTAAGAGAATACAGCAGCTTGAGGGACACCACATGAAGTCTGTGCAGCATTGTCAGTCCTCACACACCGCCTTGGTACACTGTCTCCATGTGTAGTTGCACGTTCTTCATCATTAGTGTCACGATCATCACTGCTACTGCAAGACACCTCATCATCTTCAAAACCAGACTCAAGGTGGGTATCCATTAATATAGGATCAGTGGATTCTTTCTATACGACCGGTAAAGCACTTGTTGAACCCATCATGGTATGTGATACATTTCTCGAGAAAATACCTACAACAGATGAGTCCAAGGCAGGGGTATAACTATAAAAAATGTGGAACTCAATTCCACCCGTGTAAGGAGGGCCTTCTCGCACCATCGAATAACTAGTACTGACATAAGCTGTTGGATCTACGGGTGGTCTAGCGTGTGGGACTCTTTCTTGTGAACTAAGGTTGGCAACGTGCAATTCGGATGTGATCACTTCCATGTACAATTCCATTGCTGTCATCGTCGGATGTTGTTCGTAACTTACTATGGCACACGTCAAGTCTTCATCGTCGTCCAATTCGTATGCCATATATTGAGCCTCTGTTTGATGCTGTGGAAACCTGTAAATAATTTTTCCCATAACTTGATCTTGATGAAGTTTCAGTCGGACATGAATTCTCTCTCACAAAACATCCATAGTGCTGCATCCCCTCAATTTCAATGTCTTTGGGGGAGGTACATCGTACATTACCTCCATCGATCCCTCAATCATTGTACCATTTAAATATATAAAAGCAATAAAACTTTTCTTCATCTCGTTACTTTTAACTACAAAATATTCACTAAACCCTCACAACTGACACATATTATCATATACAATTTTTGTTCTTACAAACAAATAAACTAGTATTTAATATTACAAGTAAAAATGAATAGAATGTATTATTATTTTTGTAATGTATTTATTTAATAATACGTAATAATTTAACTGCACAAGCTAAACCCATTCCGACCTTTACATGCCGACATTTTTTTTCGATAAATTTTTATGCTATTTTTACACTCATTCGTAATTTTTCATACTTCATAAATTTTTAATGTTCATTTGCAAGTGTGATTTAAATAATTTAATTCTAATTCTTCTTTTTTGTATAAATTCTGATGTAATATAAATAAATTATTACAAATAAAAATAAATTTATAATTGAAACAATGATTTCAATTTTCACTTACATGTACACTATTGAAAAAAGCTTAATTTTTTAATTTTTTTTGCATAACAATTCTTCATATACAACAAACGTATCCTATAATAGGATAATTTTCTCCGGCTAAGTAAATGTTATTTTTTTTAAAATTAATATAATATTTGGCTATATAATCTTATTTATATTTTAATTTATCTTTTTCAATTGTCATTTTTTTTATTTATTCTGCACAAATTATACTAATTAAATTGATTAACTTTTTCAATACACTACATTGGTAGGTTATTTTCACGAGACTTTTCTCCCTTCACACCTATTACTAAATAACAACAAAAATTATTTACACATTATTATTTGTTTATTTTTATGATTACAATCATGAATTCTTTTTTACATACACTGACTTTGTTTAATACTTATATTACAGTATCTCCATATATATTTTAATACTTTCTGAATAAACCTATGTATAGTATAATTTTTTCAACTACGTTTATTATTCTTGCATTTATAATATCTACCATTTAAATAGAAAAATATTCATATTTTTAATAATAATAACCTATTTTTTAAAGCTTCTGGTTACATCCACATATCCTAAAATTTTATTTTTATTACCTCTCTTATAATATATTAAAATTTCACATGAAAATTTTTTCTAAATATAACTTTCACCTAGGCCCTAAAACTTATTTTAGAATAAATTTCTTTATCTCATTTGTTCTTCTTTTAATAGCACAATTTATCACAGTACATATAAATTTATACAAATTTTTCATAAATCATAATTTCACATCGTAAACTATAATAATCAATATAAAATAAAAAAATTCATATTATTTATATCATAATATTCTAAACAAATTTCTCTACCTCTATAAAATATATTTTCATGATGATTAATAAAAATTATAATATAAGCACAAAATTTATAAAATACTAACCAGTAAGTATTAGGAAAAGTAAACAGAAAAAAGCCTCTGCATGAAAAAAAAATTTGTTAGATATTTTAATAACTTTAATCTCTAAGTAAAAATTATTACATATTATTGTATCATTAAAAAAATTATGCAAAAATCACGCTAAATTAAATATATCTTGCAAGACAATATATAAAAGGAATAAAAATAATAACATAGATAAAATTTTATTGATGTATATTTAATTTTAAATATAGTGTTTAAATTTTTTTATCAAGAAAATATTAATAAATTTTAAAAGAGAAATAATTTTTATTCTTAAATACTTTTATTAGAACTGGAATATATAATTAATTATTTCAATTAACGCTTCTCATAACATTAATTTTTTTAAATTATTTTAAGATAAAAATAAAATATATTACATTATGTCAATATTATGTAATTATCTTATTATTTAAATCGTAAATAATATAAGTCAAAATAAAAAAATTATAGCAAAATAAATTAAAAATAGGGGAAGTGCTATGTGAAGGGTAAAGTAATAAGTGTTAAAAATTAAATATATAATCAATTAATTTTATTAAATAATATATTTTATTATCAAAAATAATTTTATGTCAAAAAAATAAATTGTATTATATTTATATTATTCAATATATTGCATTTGAACTTCTAATAGAATAATTAAAAAAAGAAAGGAGAAAAAATTAAACAAAGTAGATGAAATGAAAAAAAAATAATGCACGAATTATAAACCCTTGGAAAAGTCTTAATTGATGTATTTTAAATTTAAAATATAATATTCAAAAATTATTATTAAAAAAATTTGAAAAAATTTATACAAATAAAATTTAATTTAATTACTAAGTATTTTTTTAAAAATATAATATAAAATTAATTATTTTTAATAATAAAATGTATATTAAAGCTTTAATTTATTTAAAATATTATAATAAGCTAAAAAAATATAAATTATTATATTTATGTTAATTAATGATGTTGATGTTTTAAACCATAGACAATACGAGTAGATATAAAAAGAATATAATAAAGTAAATAAGAAATAAACAATACGTACAGTATAAAGTAATAAAAAATTGATTGTATAATAAATTAATTAATTAAATGAATTATATAATTTTTATAAAATACATTTATAATAAAAAAATTGATATATCTTACTGTTAAAAAATATTGGTGTATATGGTTTAAATATCATGAGTTAACAAAAAAGAATAACAAAAATGTATAATAAAAAAGATAAAATAAATAGAAATAATGCATAAAATATCAAGTCTTTACAAAATACCCTCAATTAATTTTTACTTATTTTGACATATATTACTTTAAAATTAATATAAAAATATTGATCAATAGGATAATATATTCTCGTAATAATCAACATATAATAAAAATAATCTTATTTTTATCATATCTTATATCCTAAAAAATTTTATATTTTAAAAATATCTAAATATAACTTTTACCTAAATTATAAATTTTATTTTAAGACACTTTTCTTTATCCCCTTTGTTCTTCTTTTAAAATCAGAAACTATCACAGATCATATAAATTTGTTCAAATTTTTCCTAAATCCTATATCATAATTTCACAGCATAAATCATAATAATCAACATAAAATAAAAATTTTTCCCCCAATGAAAAATATAGTGTTATAATAACTAATAAAAATTATAATATAAATACAATTATAAAAATACTAACCAGTAAAAATCATAAACTATCACAGATCATATAAATTTGTACAAAATTTTCCTAAATCCTAAATCATAATTTCAAATCATAAATCATAATAATAACATAAAATAAAAAATCTTCTTCCACTGTAAAATATATTCTTATAATAACTAATAAAAATTATAATATACATATAGAAATTATAAAAAAACTAACCAGTACAAATCACAAACTATCACAGATCATATAAATTTTTACAAACTTTTCCTAAATCTTAGATCATAATTTTATATCATAAATCATAATAATCAACATAGAATAAAAATAACCCTACCACTATAAATATAAAAATTATAAAAATACTAACCAAGGAAGAGTAAGTAAAGAAGACTAGATCTGCTCCAAAGAAGAAATTGTTGCCAAATGAAATGCACAGAAGTAAGAAAGGATGAAGATTTGTGAATGAAAATATAGAAAATGTTGCGAACAGTTGTGAAGAGAGAAGGGAAGAGTGGCTGCGAACTAGGGTTCTTCTGACTACGGGGAGAGGAAGGAGGGGGGTATATATAGGGAAGGAGGCGCCATTTCATTTGGCGCCTCCCAGAAAATTCAAACGCAATGGCACCATGTTGATTGGCGCCTCCCAGAAAATTCGAACCTAATGGCGCTATGTTGAAAGGCGCCTTTAAGGTGAGTTCCATGCCAAAGAAGCCAGACAGTGTGGCGTCTCCAAGCCTACGTACACCATTCAAAATGGCGTCCTGCGTACTTTAGTAATATGTTTCGAAACTACAATAAAATGAAAATTTTTTTATAAAATAACCATATTTCGGTATTTTAACCCACGTCGATCAGTTTACTTGGAGTTTTGTTGGATTTTAGAGTCTAATTTTTACGGAATTGGACAGATGTTTTATGCTGCAAAACATTCTTATTTTATATTTTATATAACTAAGGTTGTCTTTCCATTTCCCTTTGTTGCATAAGAAATGCTATTAATAGTATACATACATATATATATATATACATACACATATATATATATATATATATATATATATATATATATATATATATATATATATATATATGGGTACATACCTATGCACAAGGGATAAAAATCGAAAAAAAACTAATGCATTCTTAATTCCTTTAGAACACAAATAATAGAAAAAGTAATTCTCGCACATTTTTTTACTATTGCCATAACTATCAATCACTTTTCACTAACGTTGATAGGTCAATTTTCAAATTTGACTATTTACTTTTTTATGAAAATATTTTTATTAATTTAATAATATTTTTAAAAATTATAAATTAATTAAAACATAATCGTATAATATTTGTAGAGACTTCCATAATTGAACCAAATTTGGTAATTTAAGTTATGTAACATTCCTAACAATTACAATATTGAAAAGTTACCTTCCTAAGAATGTCGTGATTCCTAAAATTATATAATTCTAGGTATCAAACGCAACGTAAAAGAAATTCTATTGACCACACATCACTCTTTTTATCATTTTGTTTAACTCTGGATTATAATTTATCATTTTAATAGGAAAATTTTTTAGGGACATGTTATATATTATATGAAATAAATATAAGTAATTAAGTATTTTTATGATGTGTGCGCTGAATTTTTCTTAATAGAAGTTTTATAAGTAATTATTTTTTAACAAATATATATTTAACAGAATTCATCCAAGCATGATTTGAATAAATCTAAAATCGTTCCATTGTAAAACATTGTACATTCAAATTTATAGAGAATGGTAGAGTTGCAAGATTTAAAAAAATTCAAGGGTCCACTTGATTTTTTTGTTGCATTTGGTATAATAAAATGGAATGAAAAAGAAAAAGAGAATAAGAATGAATAGAATAACTATTCCATAATTATGTTTGGTATGATAAGGAATGAGATAGATATTCTATTACAAATTTTATGTTTGGTATAATAAAATAATGTAAAAATGTAATTAATGATAATAATATCTTTATTTGAAAAATAATAAATATATTATTAAATAATTTAATATAATTAAAATATATTATATAATCAATAATAAAAATTATCAGAATTTAAATTTTATAATCAAAATTATAATTAACAAAGGAATTTTTATAATAAAAGCATAAAAATTCTAATTTACTAAATTTTTATATTAAATATTTTTTTGGAAAGAATGTAAAAATATCATATTCTAAATTTTATTATTAAAAATATAATCATTAAAATATTTTAATATAAAAATATTCAAAAAATAATATTTTTATTATATATTAACAAAGAAAAATTTTGAAATATAAAAAAAATGAGGATGTGTGTATAAAAAAATCATTACATGAATGATAAAATGACCTACTCCATTAATTTTGTTATGGAATTACCATTTTCTAAGAAGTATATTCTCATTTCATAAAGTACACTAAACTAATTTTTTGATTATTTATTTATTTTATTTTATTTCATCCCATTTAATCATGAATAGACTCTCTTGAATGGAATACGATGTTACATAGGATTATTATTGTTTCGCTCATTTAGATCCGTTTAAAGCTCATTTAAATAGATACAAAATTACTTATAAACTTGGAAATAGAACTACCCTCTTTATATGTTATTAAGTGATATTGAGAGTATTTAATTGTGTAAAAATAACATTTTCCTGTTTCATCGTATTTAGTTATTAACTCAAAAATGAACTCTCCAATTCGCATCTGAATAAGTGAAATTCAGGAAAGTAAATTGGGGGAAAAAAACATTTTCCTCTTTCATCATATTTAATTTTTCAGCATAACATCGCGTGTAATCAAATTCAAAATCAATTATTTAGAGTCATTAACACTAAAACTCAGCATCACTTCCATACAATTTCTGCTACATGAATTATTTTTTTGATTCTCAATATCAAATTTAATTTCCATTTCCTAAAATATATTGAGATGCATCTCACAGCAGATTTTTATTAAAAAAGTAATACAAAATTATATGAAAATAATATTAAAATTTCAATAACACTATTATAGTACTGAAATTTTTTCCGTTATTAAGCAAGTATATAGTGGTAGTGTTAATAATACTATTTTTGTTTTAAACAATCTCGCTTTATGAGAAAAAAGTATTTCATTTTGCATACAAAGTTCACTCCTCTCACATTAAGGCTCCATTTATTTTGAGTAAAAATATCTGCGTCGAAATATTATTAATATAAGATACTAATATGATGAAAAAAATAATTTATATAATTAATATTAAATGTAAAAAATTTAATAAAAGATATCTTTCTCTTCTTTTAAAAGAATATTTTCTTTTACCATCATACTTGTACACATCGTTTTTTTAATTATATAAAACTATATAATACTCTCCCATTTGCATATAATATTTGCATACAAGTAAATAAAATTTTCTTAATAGAAAATATATTCCCAAAAATGGAATCTAAAACTATTGACCCTAAGTAACTATTTTACAATTGTAGTAAATGAAAAGTTCCCCTTAAAGTTCATTTTAACTGGAATAAATAGACTACCAACCTAGATTTATGAGTAGGTCCAAGGTTAAGTAAGTAATGTCCGGTCTTGCAAGACGCCACAAGTAGACATGCCACACAGCATCGGATTAGAAACAGGACCACTATAGTTTGTCTATGATCGATGATGATATAAAACACAGCTCATACCACAGTGTAATTGTACAAAGAAAAATAGACAACCATAAACCCAAATCCAGACACATTTACCAAAGTCACTTTTACAAAAAGAATCTCATTTGTATATATGTTAATAATAAAACAGAGCAAGATGCAAACACCACAAATTTTTACAAAGTTCACTGACAAGTCAATATGCTTAATCCTCACAAAACCAACATAAATCAGCCTAGGTTCTCAGAAAAGCCCTCATATCTTGTGCCCAAAGCATCACACATGATGCATGACGGACAAGATTGTCATTATGCCAATCCATCCAATTACGCATCTGATCTAGAAGGATTGGACGTTCAATAGTAGGGGCTGTAACGCATTGGCGCTCTGAACCTCGGAACCTTTCTGCAGAGAATAGAAAGGTACTGTAAAATATGCCATTGCAGTATGAAATAGGACATTAAAAAGGGGGAGAAGTTATGATCATTCAACATACCCATATCCATACGGAGAATACATGAAAGGAGGTGCATATGGGGTTCTGCCTCGGAACCCCATATAAGGATTGGGGCGGCGGCCTCGAAACTGCTTCATCCCAGGAATATTCGTCCGCTTTGCGGTTACCTGCAAAATGTCAAAATAGGTTGACATGGTCAATAAATGGGATTTGAGATATTACAAGATACAACGTTGGAGGACGCAATACTTTCTCCATACATGTTTACAGATATAACTTAAAAATAAGATAAAAGAAAGGAAAATGAAGCCTCAAGATTATTTTCATAACCTTCAATTGACGCCCATGAAGTTCAGATTCATTCAGCAGGAGAGCCTCTTGAACAGCCTCAGCTTCAAGAAACTCAACATAAGCATAACCCTTGGGTTGGCCAAACTTGTCAGTGCGAATGGTAACTCTGTTCACTGTTCCACATGATTGGAAATGTTGCTGCACCTCTTCAGGTGTACACGAGTAGTCTACCTGTAAAGAATATAAACGAAAACAATCCTTTTGAAAATATGTATCTAGTCAAAAACTGAACCAGCCAGTCGGCGACAAGATCATTAACCAATATGAAATTAATCCGACAAAGATTACTCTTTGACCAGATTAACAACTACAGATCTTTTTGTGAGTTTAGCTTTATATGCTTATATCAGGTCGCCAACCTCTCCATCACAGTTATCAAACAACAATACCAAAACACCAAAGGGGTAACAGCTTTTGGCAGGGAACAATGCAGTTAATTTTCACCGGAACCAGAGCAGCATGTAAAATCCAGCAAACTTCAGAATAGTCAGCATGAAGGAAAATAAAGTAATTTCATCTCAATATGGCCTGTTATTACATCTGAACCATGACTTTAGCCCCCACTTCTTATGTGCCTTCAATTTCTAGCATCTGTATTCAGCTGATCCCTTTCCAGATGCATGTGTCCATGCAAAATGGTTCATAACATGAGTTACAGCAAAACATAACTACATGCAAACTTAATTTTCTCCTGGTTGCAACTCTTTTTGTGAAAACAATAGTTGCCACCTCCTATTATGTAGTTTATGCATTGCCAATATTTATGTTTTACATTCATCTGGATGTCAGGGAACCAATCAAACATTACTCAAGAACTACATTAAAAGGAAAAAATGAAGACAAGGAACATTTATGCTTTGTTTCAACTACAAATCATTAAATAGCCATCATGGAACCGCAAAATCCAAATCTGGGCTTCATAACAACTGTCATGCATAATTAGTACTCCTTTCTTTTAGCTTCTTCCTTTGTCCATTTCATTTTTTTCATTCATTTTTCTTACATAAAAAGAAGCAATTAAGAATAAGGGGATGCACGAGTTCCTCTTAATCCCAATGAAGATAAAAAGAATGTTGAAGACCCCTCACCATAAGGAAAGAATGCCTACATATTTCTTCAGCACTAAGCACGACCAAAAGCAGAAGACATGGCAGATATCCAAGGATAGTCCTTAACCATCAAAGCATGTCCTCTTCTCACCAGTATGAGTCTGTGTTCTCAATCTCCAATCTAATCCATTCCTCTGTCCACACCACGCAAAAACTTGGAAGCATACTAATTAAAATTTCTTATCCTACAGAATTCTCTTATTGATCCTTAGCATATAGAGAACTTCATTTTCTATTTTTGTCCACTCTCAGTTTCCTTCTTTTCCTCTCTCTTCCAAATCTATATATTGTTGCAAACAGTGAATATCACTTTCCTCAATAACTAGTTGTTTTCTAGCAGTCCCTCCTCTCTTCTATCACTCCTTAATTTTCTTTTCTCTCCCTTTTCTTTTTGGTGATCTGCATTTTGTTTTTCACTTTTTTATACTAATTTTGTAAATTACTAATATATGTTTTTTCCTCCCAGCTACATATTATATAAGGCACTTCCCACTGCAGCATTACTAAAGCAGAAAACTTGTGGATGATAGCACAACCTGCGATTGTAGCCAAACATTACGTCAAAGCAGGTCCCTACCTCTTAGAAACACAATCAAGCTTCAAATCTCAGGAGCATATCCAAAATAGAACGCAGAAAATGCTCACTCTTCTGAAAGTAAGATATTAATACTCTTGAAAAGTAAGGAGAGGGCATAGTTCAACCCCATGAGTTTATATCAAGACATTGATAGGAAGGTAACGAAAATCAAGGAGAACTGCAGAATTTTGATTTGATTAGCAAAGACATTTAAAATAGAATCTACTAATAGCTGATTGCAGATTTGAATCATTTATTGTAAACACAAGTTACACAACATAAGGCATATACCCCATGCCTAAAAATTTCCAAATATTTGTTTGCACTTTGCAGTAGCTGCTTATTCTCACTTTCTCTCCGCCTCAAACACATCTCTCTTTGGCTCAATATTGAATCACCTCAGACAAAAGTAATGATATTTCCAAATCCTTATCTGGTTATCCCAGATCATGAATCAGGAAAATATAGTAACTTACTTTTTAGAATAGATAGTTATCAAATACATACGGGAAGAGATCTTACATTGCCTACAAAGACTGATCGAGAATCTACTTCCTCCCTATTGGCCTGGCTTGCAGCAGCATTAGCAGGATCTATGACGAGATTAAGAATCAGAACAAAGATGGGAATTGATAACACATGTGCAAAAAAAACAAAAATACCAAACAACTAACTGAGAGCAATAATCATATCTTTCATTACATTTATCAAAAAGTGGAGAGCAAACCACATCAGTGATCACATTTTATGCAAGGGGAGAAGGGGCAGCATGAGAAGACAAATCAAGACAAAAACCGGTTTAATTAAACAATTTAAGCACTAGAAAGTCACACATTGTAACTCGCCAAAGTTTAGAGACATATTTTTAGCTTGCATTCAGTTAAAAACATGACCAGCTCAAGGGAGTGTAACGAAATGTCTAATGATTCCAATCCAAGTTAGCGCATCTTCCAAACTTTCTTAAGCTGTAAACATAACTCTAAACCTTTGAACCAAGACGATTCGATGATGCCATGAATAACCCAAAATTTGTTAAAAAAATGATTATTCAAACCATAAATAAAAGAATCAATTAGTGTCTATATCATCAACGTAGAACAATGAAGCAAGAGCGGCTTCCAATTATATTAATCCATAGCATATATAACAAAATATTTCATAGGAAATTTAAAAAACAACTAAGAATCCAAAACTTGAAAGGGCCAATTCTCAAAACACACAATTTTGAACATTCGGAAAGAAAAAGTGAAAGAAGGAAGCACCCTGAACAGATCCCATTTCCTTCTCGACCTTGGCCTGCATCTCTCGCAAAGCAGCAGCTTCATCTTCCATTTCCTTCAACCGCTTCTTCATGTCGTCCAATTCCTATATTCGTTCCATTTCAGAATGATACATGAACCCATTAGGGTTTCAGATTAAATAACAATTCCCAATTAAAAAAGGAAGCAAATTTAGTCGATTGAAATGAAAAAAACAACCCAAAACAGAGAGAAGGAATGAAAAACATTACGGCCTCATTGGTCTCCGGTCCCTGCATATCAACATCTTCGTTTTCCATGTCTCGGTGACAGAGGAAGGCCGGCACCTGAGAAGTGAGGTAGCCGCAGGTTTTTAACGCTACCCTTTTGTCACAATTTCCCCTCTGCCGAATGTGATGCGTGAGGGGTCGGGTTGGATAGGTCAGGTCTCTCAAATATTGATTTTTAGTTTTCCTCTCGGGAATAGACCGGAGGCAGCAGCTTTAAAAAAATTGCATATTGCCTTTTTTTTTTTTGTAGTTTTTTTATTAAAAATTATAGTTTTGTGTAAAATATTATAAATTCTTTTGTAAAAATTAGAAAATTTTTAAAACTAGCTATATCCGTGTCACGGGGTTGGATAATATATTCTACAATATATTTTGTAAATAAAAGAAGCAGGGAAAGGAATAATACATAAGTGAGTATATTCTACAATATATTTTGTAAATAAAAGAAGCAAGGAAAGGAATAATACATAAGTGAGAAAAAAATTCACGTAATGCGTCGATAACAATAATTTAAAAGCCAAACGATTGTTAAATGGAAATAAAAGCAACCTAAGATTTTGGACTTATTTGCCAAATAAATTTTGGGATGGGTTTTGATTAGTTTAACCAAAATTGATTAATTGATTTGTTAATAAATTAATTTTGATATTTAACAGTAGCTAATTGCTTTTGAATAAGTCATTTGAAAATGTTGGTGATACCAACATTTTTAATTGACTTTTTTATAAATTATGTGAAAAAATTAAATTACTCTTAATTAATTTTAGTATTTTCAACTTTATCCTTCCTTAAAAAAAACTTAAAATACTCATATTGATTTCTTAAAAGAAAATTTAATAACTATAAGAGTTATATTAATTTAATTTAAAAAATATTTAATATATAATAAATTATAATAATATATTATTTATAAATAAATTTAATCTATTAAATAATATATACTTTAAAATATTAAAATATTATTAAAATAAAAAATATTCAAATAACTCATAAAATATACTTATATCCTTATTTATCATTTTATATACAAATAAATAATTATAAATAATTAGTTTGTTAAATATTCTTATTCAAATATCTAATATAATCAGTCGATCAAATCAGTTCTCAATTAACAATTAATTAAATTATATAATCACTAATATAATTAGTTAATTATCAAATAAAGTCTTAATAATTCAATGGAAAGGATTAAGGTGGAATTGAATGAAAATTATAATATAAATAAAAATTTTAATATAAAATAATTAAAAATAATTAAATTATTATAAAATTAAACTTATGTATATAAATTATAAAATATAAAAATATTTTAAATATTATCAAATAATTTTATAATTTTATAAGTTTATAATTTAAATTATAAAAAAATATTGAACTTAATTTTTTTTTGTAATTTTCATTTATAGAGACATAGTAATTTTTAATTATTTAAAATTTTAAATGTTAAATATATAATATTAGCAAGTAAGGATAATTTTTTTAAAAAAATAACTGATTTAACAGTAAAAATCATGATCAATTTACATGATTTGATTAGTTCATCATTGATTCATTAATTTTTTAATTGAATTTTTAAAGATTGATTTTAAAATCAATTAAATTTATTATATGCTCATGATTTGATTTTTAAAATATCGCTTGATCATGAAATCATTACTTACAAAAGAAAATTGATATTAGGGTCTTCATTGCATCCTTTTATTTATCGATTTTTTTTTTTTTTTACACTCCAAATTCATCTATCCCTGAATTTGCAAAAATTACATCACATCAATATTAAGGTAATATGCAAATTTAAATAATGGACAAACAATAATTAATTTATCAAATTTTCATATATATATTATGTTACTTTTAAAAATACTTCAAATTAGATATTTTTTATCCAATTATATCTTTTTTGGTCCGATACTACGTACGATAACATCCAAAAAAAAATAATTGTGAGAAATAATTCTTTGTGAGGATAAGACAAAAAAGGAAACTCACATAACTCATATAATATTACACAAATAAGGAGATAATAATTTTTTAACATGATTATAATTTATAACGAAAGTGTTTTATACCTGGTCGGATGTTTCAAAAATCCCTTTTCGAAAGCAAATAATTATAATATCTTAATTACTATATAATAAAAATTAAATATGATTAAATAAGTGAAGAAACTAACTGGATTTGTTGAGTACCACCGAAAAAATCCATTTGGTACGTCATATAAGGAAAACATGATAATATAGTTAATCAGTGCTATAGAAATATCTGCTATTATATAAGGACTCGTTTGATGCACTGTATAAGTTAATAGGTATTTGAAAAAATGTAATGTAATTTAGTTAACTTATTTTGCATAGTCAATACAAGATAAATTGATGTTCTTCCTTTAGACTTTTTATAACAAGATATGATTAAAATAAAATTTATCATTTCTTATTTAACATAAATTAATTGTTATGTTACTCTAGCTCTATTAATAATTATTATTTAGCATAATTTAATTTTAACCTATTATAATTTTAAAAATATTAATAATTATTATTTATATATAAATAGATAAAATATAATAAATATATCAATTATTATTAATTAAAATAATTGTAATATCTTAAATATTTTTAAATTACCAATTACAATAAAATAACTACGAGGTTAATTTTGTCTAAACAAATTTTTTAATACTATCATGTAACATGTTTAATTACAAACACATAATAATATAAATTTACATTATACACTATCAAATTATTTATACGATTGTTTATCAAGTATTTAACAATATTATATCTTATTCTTTTATTATCTTATGCCATATTATCATATTTACTTATCCTATATTATAAAATAATTATGATATTGAGGTGTATTAAGAAATTAGATTTGATCATTCTTTATTTGTCTAGTTACTACTATTGGGTAAGTATTATTAGTCTTCTCCTTTTTATATATATTTATATATATATATATATTCCATTTCTACGCAAAGAATATAATTTTTTATATAAATGAAAGCCTAAAAGTTTAAGTTAAAATTTTGTGGACTTAAAATTAAGACTCGACAACTTTTCACATATTAATAACAAGTGAAAATGTTTTTCCCTTTTGTTAAGAATTTCTAACCCAAATGATATTTGATGTTCTTTGAAGACTTTATGTCTTTTGTCGCATCTAATGTTTGGTTCCTAATCTTTATGTGTGTGCATATAGTAATTTAACCATTCTTACGATAATAAAAAAAAATGTTTTCCTCTTTCAAAATTTTACAGCTAATAAATTGGAGAGGATGGTGGTTCCAATTTGGTTGATACATGACATGCTCATAGTTTGGGCAATTTATAGATCCGAAACATACTCAAACAAATTATTAATAAGAAAAAGAAGTAGGAAGTTCATTTCTAGCTCCCTCAAGTTACAATTATTTTCTTCCCATTTCCACCAACATGTGTCCTATTCTCACAATAACTTTGATTATTATTGTAAGCATATATAATATACAATCAATTCTCTCATGTATATCACAAGCCAACTCATAGACTTCATCATTCAGAAAATTCTAAACTCCTTGGTGCCACTATATGCTCTTAGCCATCGGGAAATCTCAAAAACCTGAGAAAATTAGTCAATTTCATTGCTTCTGCTCACTCTAGTGAACTTCAAGTTCAGTTGGGGAAAATCAAAGGCTGCAACAGTAGGCTTCACTTTCTTAATGCTCTTGATGATAACCAAAAACAAAATCCTATACTGAACCACCATTCCCAGCAAGATAGCAAGATCCACCCACTTTGAGCAGCCTATTTCCACCTGCAATCCATTTGTGAGTATTTCTTCACCACTTATTTTCACAGAGCCTCCAACTTGGCTGCTTGTGAATGCTAGGCCAAGGAACTCATTCTTGAACAATCCTTGATATGCATACTTGTGGAGGGAAATGTAGTGCAGAGGGTATTTCCAGAAAGGCTTGGGGATGTCACTTGGAAGCCGATAGAATCCACCGTCTAACATCATAACTCCCAGAACACCACTACCAGCGATCACACCCAGAAGGAAATTTGGAACCATGCTTGCAACTATCATCATGAGGCTCTCAACCAAAAGGACCGAAACAAAGAGCACTGAAATGAAGTATATGAAGTGTTCATGTCCTTGGTGAAGCCCTGCCAGGTAGTAAACTAAGGCTCCTGGGATCAGGGACATCAAAAGCAAGAATGGAACAGAAGACAGTATGTTGCCAATTACAAATGCATTGACACCATAATGGCCACCTAGTCTTTCCCTTTCAAATACCTAGTAAGAGACAGAAAGGAAAATATCATCAGCAACAAATCAATGAATATAACATATTATAAGTGCTACTTGTATTTTTTACTTTTTACAACTCTTTGTACATATAGTTCTAACTTGAGTCAATTATTTAAAAATGAAAATGTTGCATGTGGACAATATAATTTGTACACAACCCTCACATGTTAGGAAGGGCATGTGGGTCCCACATACAAACCAAAAAGCTATGCCATGTGTTCGAGTGTTTATAGCCACCACACTACCTTTAGAACACATGAAACTTCGACAATTTAGATTGCGCCACATTTTGTGAAGGAAGTAGTGATTGTAATCACACTTTCTATTCCTATAAAGAAAATTGAAATAAAACGTGGTGATTGTAACGACACTTCAGTTTTTCTAATCCGTGGAGATAAAAGGAGAAATGGAATTTCTCAGTGTGGATCCAATTTCTTAGAAGCAAAGCACTTTACCTTCATGTCCTCCATAAAGGAAGGGCATCCAGCAACAGTTATGAAACTGAGGAGTGTAACAACAAAGACAAGCAGTGAGCTTCTAGCCTGAAACCATCAAAATTAGTTTTTAAATTTAGTTTTACTTGATGCTCAGTGCATGTAACACGCATATACTGCACACAGCATACCCTTGTTTCTGTGTTACCTGAATTGATTCAGTACTCGATCCAATATCATAGAACATAGTTCCAAGGCTCAAATTCAAAGCACCATAGATAAGTAGGCGTAACCAGTAATAGCCAACTTCGCGATACATATTCATGAAAGATCTTCGGGTAAGAATCACGCACTGAGTAAAGAAGGCAGCATGACTCTTCTTCTTCACTGCATCAGAATCCTGCATCCATCAATTCAACAGAGAATTAATGACCCCGCATCACAGAAACTTTCACTTTGATTTATGCTCCTTGACTGTCAAAGTAAAATTCACTGTTTACCTTTTGTGTTATTTCAACTACTTCTTTTAGGACTTGGTGGCTAAATCCAGAAGACTCGAAAGATTTTACTAGGAGATTTATTGCTTCTGCGGCACTTACCCCTCCAGCTAGTCCTTTCTCAGGGTCCTGCAAATAATTAGGTTAAGTAAATTACATATCAGTGCATCTTGGCTTCTGTAAGCAAAAGTGAATTGCATTGGAGATCAGAAAACAAATAAACATGAGGAATAAGTACTTTACTTACATGTTGAAAATCCTTGTTTATGGTTCTCACAAAATGATCAGAAGGATTCTGGAGAGTTGGGCAGGGAAATCCACTTGAGGAGAAAAACTGCAGAGGAAGTGTACTATAAGTCACCATTTCTAGCTACAACTTGGTATGCAAAAACTCAAAACACAGATTGTGGTTTTCCAACCTTATTTGCAGCAGAAACAGGTCCAAAATACACCGTTTCACCAGAAGACAGAAGACAAAGATTGTGAAAAAGTTTGAAAATTTCATAACTAGGCTGATGGATTGATGCTATAATGGTCCTTTGAATTCCATCATTTTTCTGATTCAAACTTGCGATTCTGCTCATGACATAATAAGAAGCTGCACTATCAAGGCCACTAGTTGGCTCATCAAGGAAGAGAAGTCTTGGATGTGTTAGGATCTCAATGCAAATGCTGACTCTCCTCTTCTGTCCCCCACTGACGCCTTTCGAGCCGCTTCCTCCGATTTTGGTGTTGATAGCATCTTGCAGGCCCATTTCTCTGATTGTGAAGTCTGCTCTTTCTTTCTTCTCTGATTTGGACATGGAATCCGGCAATTGGAGCTGAGCTGAATAGTACACAGCTTCCCCAACTGTTAGAGTTGTCATCATAGCATCATCTTCTGTTACATATGCCTGATTTCACATTGTGAATGGGGATAGATTATTGAAAGAAAAAGAAAAAATCTTCTTGGGAATTTATTTTCTTGGGAAATATATTATCTTACTGAAGTTCCATAAGCTAATTCTTGTCTATGGCCGTTGATCAGAACCTTCCCTGTACTCTCTGTGTTTGAGCTCAGTCTTCCTGCAAGTTCATTCCAAGTATATGAATTTTTTCCTTTTCATTTTGATAATATTTGGACTACAAAGATTTGCATGTACCCTCGAAAGATCTCTTATATTGCAGATGCGAAAAAACGAGCACACATCTTTTTTAATCGAGCCATGCTAAAAATGTTAAAACTCGACTCGGCTCGGATAAGATTCTAAATTTGGATTTACCTCCTCAAATTAATCCTCATTACTAAGTACATTTTACAATTCCAAAAGATATATATTGTGCATTAAAAAAGTAAAAAAAAAAAAAAAACAGCAAGAAAGCCAACATTCTCATGCAAAATATGTTTTACATTATTTAACATATGATAATGACAGTGAAATTATAATTGATTGAGACTCATGAAGTCAAATAAATTTGAGGGTCAATGCAGCATTCTAAACCACATCTCATTGTCAAAAAAAATCTAAAATTAGTAACCTCAATGCAATACTCAAATTTGGTATTCATTGATTACCTGCTAAAGCATCAAGTAGTGTGGACTTGCCACAACCAGAAGGACCCATAACAGCCAAGAGCTGTCCAGGCTTGGCAAAACCTGTCAGGCCTTGAAGAATTGCTTTCCTTCCATTCTTTCCATTTGAAACAGTAACCCACAGATCCTCCCATGTCAAGAAAACTCCGGCTTCTTCGGCCCGAGCTCCCATTTTACCGCTTTCTGTTGTTTTAATGGCTTCCACCTCAAATGTGGTCTCAAACTGTGAGTTAGTTTGCTGCATTCTGGAGCTGTTGTTTGTCTCACAGTCCATAGCTGATGGTGGAATATGGGAGTTTATAGTGAATTGTGCGTGTATGTGTGTGAAAGTGAGGGTGAGAGAGAAAGAAGTTATAGAGAAGGATTTTGTTGTATGTAAAATTTATATGCTACCTAACATTGTATGTAATTTTTAATCAAAAAGCGTGCAATAGAAGAGAACCAAAAAGGAGCATGTGCCCATTAAACATGCAAAGTGGGCAGAAAATTTGTGGGAAATGTAGGCAACCTACGATTACGAAGCAAGCTGAGCATCTATATTTGGAGTACATATATTTTGCAGGTTTATTTGGCCAATTAAAATTGTTGGTAATCTTTCAAGTATTTAAAAAATTTTTTTATCCAACCTAACTCACAATTCAATATCCAATTATCTATTATAATTTTTTTAATCTTACTTGACTATTCTATTGTACAAAATAAAAAAGAATCTAATTGTTTAATTATAATTTATAAAAAAATAATTTTTTTAATTTAATTCAGTGTAATGTTCCTAAAAAGTACTTTCTTTTCTTTACATTTACAATTCAATTTTTAATTTTTGTATGTACATATTTAGAAATTTAATCACTCCTAATTATAAAAAAATTTAATAATATAGGTTGCCTGTGGATAAATTTGCATGAACTGAAATCCACACGAGCTAAGTCCATACTACTCGATCTACCCTATTTTATATGTCTAGTGCCTGTTAAATTAGAAGCAATGTCACTAGATATTCTCACTCTTCAAATTAAAAGGCAAGGATGTATTAGAAAAAACTCCTTTTCATCAGCCTACAAAATGAATGGTTCAAGTGCAATTATTTTATTCTTAAATTTAGTTATATAAAGTTTTAATTATAGAGTTAGTACCTTAATAATGCATTAATAATTAAAGTTGTTTTAAATACATTATTCCTTATTATGTTTGAAGTGATCGAATTCAAGACCTCACATAAATAGATACTATTTGTTTATTATAAAAAAAAGGTCTAACGGCAGGTTCTTATAATAAATAAAAAACCAGATTCACTTTGTTACGAATAATGTTTTTCATGTCCTTAAGTACATAATGGTTTAAAATAAATCAATAACTCTAACTCAAAGGTTTTATTTTCTCTCAGAAATAAAAGAAGTGTGTGAAAATAGAATTATTACTTGTAGGCATTATTATGATAATGAGATAATGATTATATTTAGTATAACAAATATGTTAAGTAAGTCAATTGGGTTCAGCATACTGCATTGTATATTATCCTTGAGCTTGATAGCTATTTACGACGACTGAATTATGTGTTATACCTGGTTATGGACAAATAAAACTTGAGGCTAGCATGCTATTACTAAATCCATGCTTTGTTGAATTGACATGCTTCTTTTATTATCATGGACAAATACTTACTTTATTTTTGTTTTAATTTTTATTTTTCAGGGATTGTGATTTTATAAAATCAAGAGTACATTTATTATTATTTTTAATTTTATCTCTATACCTTTGATTTTAAAATCTTAAAACTAATACTCTTCCACTCTATAAAATTTGAGATTAACATGCTTCATTCATTTAATTAATTATTTTCTTAAATCATATATTTTTATGAAATTTTTAAATAATAATTAAAATATTATAGTATATTAATTTTTTAGTTATTTTTTTTCATACATAAATTTTATGTTATAAAATTAATAAAAAATTTAAATTACATATAAATAATTTTAATTAAATACTTATATATAATGTGCAAAATTATTATAAAAATAATAAAATAAATCAATATATTATAATATTTTAATTCTTATTTAAAAATTTTATAAAAAATCATATGATTTAATAAAATAATTAATTAAGTGAAATATGTATATTATTTTCAAATTTTATAAAATTTAAGAAATTATTTTCATATTTCTAAAGTCAAGTGAGATAAAATCTAACTACTCTAAAATTAAAAAAAATTATATTTTTCTCTTTTTTAATTTAATAATAAGAATAATAATTTATTTAAAATACATAGAAAATATTGAATTTAGACTCGAACATTATGGACAGTAAAGTTCACACCCACAAGGTGCCGGGCAATTATAAAGGGTTTTACTTACCAGAAACGATCATGATCGACTGTGTTCAGCAAAGGAGGGTAAGTAAAAGGCTATTAAATGGGTACCAAAAATATGTTATGTTTGCGTTGTCGTTAGTTAATGGCTCAGACTTACCGAAACTAAATGCAGCCAGCCAACACCGAAACCCGATAATTTAAAACTCTGACATTCTGGGTCCCATTTCTTGATAGAAAGATAACGCCGTAGGGACGCAATGTTTTTCATGCAATTAATGTTGTAATCTTGTCATGGGGAAGACTTGGAAATATTTGTGGGAGACTTGAAAATATTTTTAATTCTATTAAAATTTTAATATTATCTTCATTTATATTTTATTAAATAAATAAATTATTTTTGTGAAATTATTTAATTATGATATTAAAATAATTTATTTATCATACCGGGAGTGAAAATAGTATTGAATATTACGGAAAGATCCAAAATATTTAGAGGAGACACATGGTTCGACCCACTTATATTTATGTCCCTACTTGGTTCTCATATTCAAAAAACACACTCCGGAAAAAGAGTAGAATTACAAACAGAAGTGCAACTAGAAGAAAAATTTTGAAAATGATGAAATATGATTTATCAGGAGCTCCGAAGAAAATATTTTAAACTGCAGAAAATTTGGAGAGTTAAAACCGCCCACTACGCCTGCGCTTATAACTAAGAATAGTGCTGCATAATCATGTGAAAATTCATAATCAGGACTCTCTTATTTCTTAAACACATTTTTGTAGCAGAAGAAAGAAAGGTTAGGTAATGAACCACGGATGGAGACCCGCCATAAGAGTTTAATGCACTTTGGGACACAGCTTTGAAGGTGAAGTGGGACTTATCCTTTCAGCAAAAGTGGAAAAGTTCACTGCAAAAGTGGGGAAAACGTTCACAGAACATTGGGGGGAAAATATTTCTTGGTTATATTAGTATTGAAAACCCAATACTAGTTTCATACAGATATTAATAAATATATTATTTTTTGAATTTAGTAATACAATTTTTTAAAAATAACTGATTTTTTGTAAAAAAAATAGATAACTTTTTATCGGAACAAATTATCAAATTAAAAAAATAATACAATTAATAATATTTGTATGAGATTAGTATTAATGTTTTTTCAATATTAATGTAACACTAAAAGCTTTGTCCTTCAAGGAGAAAAAAAATATATACAGCAATACTTCATATGCAACTCGTATACTATATTAAAGTGTTTATAAGATATGAATTTAATTTAATTTATTATTAGTGTACTATCAATGTATAAAAAAGATACATCAATAATAACCATTCAAAAGGTTTGCCACTGCCACTCGCATTTTATACATGACGCGCTTTAAATTAAATTAATCCTATCTATTTAAAAGAAGATATGATGTGATAAATTTGATTTAAACTCCGTCAATGTAAGACATTAATAGAATGTGTGCAAACAATGTTAGAACAGCAGAGTTTGGCTTGCCCAGCCCAACTAGAAGGGAACAAAACTTGTAGAGCTTCTTATGCAGCCTTATCTTCGACAGCGTGAGGAGCAGTTTTCATGTCATGACTATTTGGCTACTGAAAGACATACTGTTCAGTGGGGGGTTGTTCTATTGATTTGATAAATTGTCTCCCAGATTAATGGTTGTAGCATTAACCTCGCTGAAAATTATTAGCTTCAAAATGTTTCAATTCTTGCATTTATAGTACTCTTTTATGTGTAGGTCAATGTTAAAGCAGTGTCTTTGCATGTTGGCTAAAAGCTAACTACCTGTTATGACAACTTTGCTTAAGTATATAACCCAACCAAGTTTGTGTCAATTTATACAGTTCTCTGGCCAAAAGTGTTCTTTCTCTGTCTCCGTTTCCAATTTTGGTTAATAAATCCAGTATGGTAAAGGCAATTTACCAACAAGAAAAGAACTGGGTGTAGGTCAGTTTGCATTCTAGATGCTTCTTTCATTGTCACTTTTAAATCCCATCTGATGTTTTATTCTTCCTATAATAACTGCATAGTTCAAGATGGAACAGAATTCTTTTTCAGCACAATACTATAATAAAAGAAATCATTCGTGCTATTAAGCCCAGCTTATAGACTTGATCATCAAAGAATTTGCAGAGATTCCCTGGTGCCACCATAATATGCTTTTATGTGTTCTAAACCGCGACAACATGCCACTTATATGTCGATTTCTACGGCCATTTATACTTTATAGTATCTGCCGTTTTAGAACAACAGTAAGACTTAACTTTTCGGCTTCGCTCTCAGCTCCTTGATCTTAATTGCGGCCAAAAACATGGCGCGATACAAAACAATCATTCCCAGCAAAATAGCAAGATCAAGCCACTTTGAATGTCCCATTTCCACTTGCCATGTGCTTTTCAGGATTTCCTTGCCACTGATGGCCTTGACCTCTCCTTTATGATTTGTAGGAAATGTTAGACCCTCGAATTCATTCTTGAACAATCCTTGGAAGGCATACTTGTGGAAGGCAACATAGTACAAAGGGTATCTCCAAAATGGCCTTGGAAGATCATTTGGCAGCCTATAGAAGCCACCAATCAAGATCATGACTCCTTGAATGCCGCCAACAATGATCATGCCCATGATGAAATCATAGAACACGCTTCCGACAACCATCATGAGGCTTTCAACCCACATCACAGTGGCAAACAACAAAGAAATGAAGTACACAATGTGTTCGAATCCTTTGTGAAGTCCAGAAAGGTAATAAGCAATTACTCCAGGGATGAGAGATATCACCAGCATGTAGGGAACAGAAGAGAATGTGTTGCCAATAAGAAAAACAGTAGCACCATAGTGCCCATTTAATCTCTCTCTTTCAAATACCTGAATTAATGACAAGTAGAACTCTTAATCGAAAAAATTGGATTCGAGTTACTGTCATCCAGTCTTCCTATATATTTTTTCATTTTAAGAAAATCTAATTTACACCTATAGTGTAAATTAAAATGAATGACTAATTGACGTTACTCAAACATAATAACTATCAATTAGCACTTCAGTCAGTGTAGTTTATATATACAAGTTCTGTGATGTATCACGTAAATACGAAAAATCTTGCTTTCTATGACAAAGGAAAGACAGAGAAGGGGGAAGAATAAATTCTTTTAACGACGTTTCAAAGAGAACTTCACCTTCATTTGCTCAATGAAAGGAGGGAATCCACCAATAAGGGTAATGAAAGTCAGGACTGAGACAAAAAATGCGAGCAGTGACCCTCTGGCCTGCAACATGCATGAAGATGTTATTCTTCAACTCTGAGATTCATTAGGGATGTCTGGATCAGTTACCACTTCTTACCTCAATAGATGCATAACTTGAGCCAACGTTGAAGAAGATAGTGCCCAGACTTATGGCTATTCCACAATACACAGCAAGGCGTACCCAGTAATTGCTTACATCACGGTACATGTGCAGGGAAGTTCTTCTTACAAGAACAAGGCACTGGGTGAGAAATGAAGCATGGGTTCTCCTGTTTTCAATTGCACCAGAATCCTAATTTCAAATAAAAGGTTAGCCTTAAATGCCTCATAAATCTTTGTAATTGGACGGTTTTGTCTTTGTAATGTTGTGGTCTTGAGAAATGAATGTAGAACTACACTTACACTCTCACTTATTTGTGACACCTCTTTCTGAACTTGTTCATAAATACTAGAAGATATATAGGACTTTATGAGTATTTTAATTGCTTCCTCTGTGTTCATTCCTTTACTAAAGCCTTGTTCAGCATCCTGGAAAGCAGACAAATTCAATCAAAAGTTTCACTGCATTTTGTTTCCTAGAAGGTTTAAATACCACAACTGAAATGACCTTGGCTTAAAATACTACAAGAACAGAGGAAGTATGTTTACCTGTTCAAAATCCTTGTTTATGATCCTTAAGAAATGATCAGAAGGATTATGGAGAGTAGGACAAGGAAAACCATTTGAAGCAAAGAACTGCATTCAATCAAAAAGAGTATAATATTTTTGGTTAGCTTCAAATCAACAGAGTAATGTTTTCTTTTCTTTTTTTTGTTTTTTGTTTTTTGATAGAAAGGATGCTAAAAGATCAACAAAGTAATGTCAATCAAACTTATATTGATGTACTCGATCTCATTCATCCTACTTGTTGCATGATATGTCATGCGTTCACATGGAAATGCTATATAGGAATATTTATGAAATAAATATGAAAGTTAAATTTTAAATAAATTTATGATGGTGGTTAATTAATTTTGAATTTTTATGAGTACATTATTTTCAAAATTGTTTTGAAGATAATTATTTCTTATGGAATAGAGTCGAGAGGGAATTATTGTGCTCCTATTGAATAATCCTAACTCCCATTGGGTTTTTCTCTTAGAAGTACTATCAAAGAACCTGGAAATTTAGATCATGTAATTTTCGTGGCAGCCACCAAAAAATATTTGTTTGTGATTTGAGGATTTGTAATTGATGTGGAATTTATGTTAATCGTGATTTAAGGTACTAGAGCTTCTACTTTGTGGGATCCGGAAATTACACGAAGTAAATATCAAATCCCTACTTTTGTTAAAATACAAATATATCAACACTGCGCTTAGTAGAATTTAAGCAATGAAAGTAAAAATTCAATACGTGAAACTAAGTAAATCAACATAAATGTAACTAGCATTGCTTAAATCAATGTTTTTGAAATTTGCAAGGCTTATGATGCCTAACCTCATTTGCAGCAGCAGAAGGCCCAAAATACACTGTTTCACCACAGGACAGGAGGCAAAGATTGTGGAAGAGTTCAAAAACTTCACTGCTAGGCTGATGGATGGATGCAACAATAGTCCTTTGAATGCCATCCCTGAGATTTAGACTGGCAATTCTGCTCATAACATAGTAAGAAGCAGCACTATCAAGCCCACTGGTTGGTTCATCAAGGAAGAGAAGTCTTGGGCGCGTTAGAATCTCAATGCAAATGCTGAGTCTCCTCTTTTGTCCTCCGCTGAGGCCTTTAGAAAGCCATCCTCCAATCCTTGTATCAATGGCTTCTTGAAGGCCCATTTCTCTAAGTGTCAAGTCTGCTCTCTCCTTCTTCTCGGATTTGGTCATGGAATCTGGGAATTGGAGCAGAGCTGAGTAGTATACAGCTTCTCTAGCAGTTAAAGTTGCTATCATGGCATCATCTTGTGTTACATATGCCTGCATGGTGAAGAATTGATAAAAATATAGGGTGTGTTTGAATTTATTTTTATTTTTGTTTTTTGATTTTTAAAATTCACTTTTAAAAATTGTTTTTAAAATTTATTTTTTATTTTTAATAATTATTTTTGAATTCAAGAAAAAACAATAAATAGATGATGTTTAGTGTAGTAAATAAACAAAAATTTCATTTAATACAAAACGGCTATCAAGTATAGAAAAAATAAGTTCGAAAAATATCTAAAACTTATTTCTTTTTTTTAAATAAGAATTTCTAGAAAAAATTTAAAAATAAATTTTAAAAGTAATTTATCAAACAAAAATTTTTATTTTTAAAATATAAAATTATTTTTAAAAATAATAAACAAATACAGGAAATCATTTCTTTTGATTACCAAGAAGATCATATATTCTTCATATTAAGCTTGTCTTTATTTTATAGAAAAATCTCATTAACTTATATTTATAGTTATAAAAAATTGAACTTAATTATAATTTTTATCCCTTAATATATAAAGTGATTGCACCTCACCCTATATTCTAATATACAAATTAGATTACATCTAAACGACAATAATAACTTCAATGAAATACAAGAATGAAAAATACAAATTAGACAATCGTATGATGTTAATGCTCAAATTACAGTATTTTTTCCTTAAATGAGGCATGTAATATTCATATTTTCTGATGCAATAAAATTAGTTTTACTAACTTTCCTCTTGTTGATTGCCAGCTTGGAACCTTAATGAACATCCGATGCCAATTAGAATATTTTATTTTAAATTTAACAAAAGTTATTAATTTGGGCCTGACTTAGTTCAATTAATATATTAAGGATAAAAAATAAAATAATATGTTTAAGAGGAACTAAATGTGATCAATTTCTATATTAAGGAGTCAAAATTATAATACAGAGAAAAAATTAAAATCATATAAAATGCTTTATCTTCTGAATTTTAGTATTTAACATGTAGGGTTATTGCATCATAATCTCATTTTTTTTTTGCTGTTTTGCAAGAAAATGACTGGTTTTGATCACGATGAAAGTAATATATTTCTTCACATTAAGGCTGTCTTTGTAAAAAAAAAATAAGAGTGAAAATTTCATTTACTTATATTTATAATTATAAAAAACTAACATCATAAAAATATTTTATTTGCTTGATGACAAAAGGTTACACCAAATGTGCCAAAATAAATGGATATATAATCCAACCTAATCTTCTTTAAATTAATCTAAATTTATCAATTATCTTTATCGGGTCATAAATAGGTATAATATTTATTCATCAATAAAAAGGTCATTTATAACTTATTTATGGACATCAATTGTCCATCCACTTTATTTTTTATTTTATAATTAAAACAAATATTTAACAAAATAATAATTAAAAATCCACTCATATACTTTATATTGGAATATAAACATCTTTCTATTTTTTTATTTTCTCTATTATATTAATTTTCTATTGTGATATAGAGTTTAAAATTTATGTATTTAATTATGTAATAATAAATCTTAATTAATTTACGTTTTAAATATCAAAACAATTTTTGGAGTACAAAATATGAAACATTACTTACAAAGGCATCCCTTCCAAATAAGAGTGGAAATAGGTCACTTAATAAAAGGTTGTTCCCAAATAATAGTGAAAGTAGGCCACTTAATTTATAAATCTCATTGGCCTAATTTATTTTTAACTCAACGTAGTATATTTGTAAAATAGAATATGTTTAAACTTAATTTTTGACTCATTTTATAAAATAAATTAAACTATATTCACTAAAACTTAACCTATTAGCTTAAAAGATTTATATAGTTCATAGGTTTAAAAAAGCTAATAAATTAAGTCAATTCTTAAAAGATATATAGATGAACATGGGTCATATACCATAAAAGCTATAATATATATATATATATATATATATATATATATATATATATATATATATATATATATATTAGGCAAAACTTACCCTAATTTCAAGTGCCAATCTTGGAGTCCTCAAGTACAAATATAGCATATGTATATATGTATATTTTAGGGTGGTGTTTCTGGGCCTATTAATATTTTAGCCTACATCGACTCCTACTTCTAAAAAAAATAAAAAAAATATATCCATGTCATTACATGACAAAGATATATAAACATTTTAAATTAGGAGTAAAAATATAAATTTAAAATTTTTGCACTGACAATTATTTTTGTATATTGGTAGTATAATAACATAAATTGTAGTGTTGAGAATATGATAACAATAAAAATAATATAATATAATAATAATTAAATATATAAACGGAAGAATCTGATGTAATCTTTGGATTATAAATCAATATCCGTACAAAAGCGCCAATAATGACCCTCCATTAATGATCCAATTCAAATCTATCAAATTCATCCACTTGGCAACCTGTCCTAAAGACAATATTTTCTTTGGTTCCCTTTCATCTATATTCACTCACTTAATTAGCCTCTAAATCTTGATATTGATTCTCAAATAAAAATTTAAACCAGAATTTCTATCTTGTATTGTGTGTGAATAAATCATTCTTTTATCCTATTTTAGTAAGAGATAAATATACAATTATAATAATTCGAATTTAGGTAAGATAAAATAAAAAAGATTAACGTATTTGATTATAACACAGAATTATAATAAAAATATTTTTTTTATAAAATAGAATAATTTTTATTTAATTTTACTTTTGGTTATATAGATGAAACACAATAATAGTGTTAATCTTCCCACCTTAAATTAATGGCACTATTGTTGATTTAAAAGTTATTTGTCTGATTGTATATATTTTAATAATCTCGCCTACCTTAATTCTTCGAAATTAATTTTGGATTGGATATATTTATATATATAATTAATGATGATAATGACAAGTGGTTGATTGAAAACCTTTGAAGTAATGTTTTCTACTTTGAATTAATTATTAATATAAAATATTTTATATTATTAATAAATAAAAAATATATCATTAAAAAGTAATAATAATTTAAAATTTTTAATGATAGTAAAAAAAATTAATAATTTTTTATTAACATTGTAATATATAGATGGATGATAATATAAAATTAATTTACTTTGATAATATATTAAATTTAAATTTATTAAAAATTAAATGATATATACTACATACAATGCCAAAATAAGTTAATCTTATATTTATTTGACTATATAATTCTAAAATTTATTTTGTATACTTAAGACAACATCCAAAATTACAGAAGAAAAATTTTTTTCCCGTTTATATGAAATCACTCTTTTGTTAATCACACGATATGAAGTCGATCTTTTGCTCATGAACAAGCAAATGAGAAAAAAAAAATCCTTAATAAAGAATGATGTTTTCGGACAAAGCAAATCTACGTCAAACGTTTGGGAATTAATTTTCTCCTACCGATGTGCCATAAGCAAGTGATTGTTTGTGGCCATTGATTAGGATCTTGCCGGTCTGCTTTGCGTTTGAACCCAACCTTCCTGCAAAATCGATGAAAACACATATCATCATAACTTTCAGATTTCAGACCTCTAAATTGTTATAAGTAGTTTCTACCCACAAGAAACTGAGTATTTCTCTTTCAAATTTTCTGGGCTTACCAACAAGAAGTACCGACAAAAAGTTAAAACAGCAGCATGTAAATCATCAGAGGAAATAAATAGCTCCTAATTTGAAAATATTTTGATAAAATATTACCTGCTAAAGCATCAAGAAGTGTGGACTTGCCACAGCCGGAAGGGCCCATAATAGCCAGGAGCTGCCCCGGTTTAGCACAGCCTGTTAGACCTTGAAGAATTGGTTTTCTGTTTTTACCATTGGGGACAGTGACCCACAAATCCTGCCATGTCAGCATCGTTCCTTCCTCCATTGTTTCAGTAGCAGTAGCAGTAGCAGCTATAGTTGCTGCCTCCATTTTCCCAAGGCAGAGCTCTTATGTGGTTCCCATCGACAAGCACAAGATAACAGCTTTATATAATTCTCTCTTTAGCATGGCAGAAAATCGACAGCACGTTGAAACCGGTTGGCGGAACTGATATTATTCTACTGAATAGTGCGCGAGCTGACCCGAACTTTTATCTTTATAAGGTTATTTCTTATTTGAACTACTTTTCCATTTAAGTTTTAGGATAGAATTGTATACTAATTAAGTATAATTCAGACTATAAATATCTGCTTTGAGCAAGTACTTAAGAAATAGAAGAAATAACAAATTATATGAAAACTCTCGATAAATTTTGAGAAATATATAGAGATAGTGATTAAATAATTATTGAATTATAATTAAAGATTTTTATACTTAGTTGTAGAGGCGAGAAAATTTGGAGAGGTTAAAATATAATTTATTAAGAATTTAAATGAAAATTTAAATTAATGGACAAGGGACTATATATTAATTTTTTAAAAAAAAATGAATTCATAGGGAAAAATTTTGAAATTTTTTCTAAAATTGAGGCGGCTAAAGCCACCCCACCTCATAATAAGGCTTCGCTCCTCTATTTGTAATCTTGACTTATAATAAATATTTTTTATTTCTAATTTTTTTAATTCGAGATTTTCTGATATTAAATTATTTGTATGCTGTTACATCGTTTTGATTATTCTGATTGACCGGTCACCGTTGTTTGTTGGTATGCTTTTGCAGTATTTGTATGCTACTACATTGTTTTGATTATTCTCATTGACTGGTTACCGATGTTTTTTTGTCTGATTGGAGAGAAGTTTATTTTTTCACGGTCTTTGGGATCAAAATGAGAGCTCCAGAGTTGGGGTAATCAAAATCCTTCGCCTCGTTTTTAAAACAATCGACCGAATTCGAAGTTACTCAATTAAGAATAATTAATGTATTATTATTAATTAAAATTAAAAAAAAAATTATAAATTTTAAATGATTAATTAATTTCGAATGAAAATTATTAATCATAATTAATTGAACTTAATTAATATTAATCAAAATTTATATTAATTTTTTTATTTAAAAATTTATATTTAAAATTTTATTAATTATTTTTATAATTTAATACTTAATTATTGTTTATTATAGTTATATTAATAAAATTATAATATTAATATATATTTATAAATTAATTTTAATATTTAAATTAATTTATTTAAATATTTTTAAAAATAAATTTTAAAATTTTAATCTACTCTAAATTAAATTTAATCGATTAAAATTAAAAATTTAATTAAATTCGATTAAAGTTATGCTTCGATTAAAAAAAAATTTAATTAATTTCGATCGATTTAGAAAGTATTCTTAAATCACACCTACTTTGAGGGTGTGCGTAAGTAATATTGTCATCACCTTTTGTATGCAGACACGCGCTATTTAATGCTTTGAAAAATCGTGCATTTAGAACCGTTGCAGTACGTGACGTCTGATGTTGATTTGGCTCTTTCTTTAAAAATGAAAATTCATACATGTACCGGTTTGGGGTATAAAATTGTGTTTCGAAAATAAAAAATAAAATTTACATCTGATTTATATGGATTTAACTTGCATTTTAATCTATTGATTGAAATTAATTTCAAGTGCTTTCCTTCGCGATGTATAACATTGTTATTCTTTTTTTCCTTCGTAGTTTGATCGGTTCAAATCTATCCATTATTAGTGTGTTAAATAATTTATCGTTCCTAATATCATGAAAATAGGATTTGAAAAGAGTTATAGTTGCATTTACGTTTCGATTATAGGAAATTACTTTAAAAAAAATACAATAGGATAAAAATCGACTGCAAAGCTACTGCCGCAGCCTACGTATTTATTTCTTTTTATGGTAAGTCAATTTCTACTGCAAAACAGATTAAAGCTCACTTAAAATAACAGCAACCGAAAGTAAAAGCTGCTTACATTACACGCGACTGACTTTGGGGTTAAGCATGAGAGTAGACAGAGTTCGGCAGACAAAGAGTTTTAGTTCACAGCTGAATTTGCGGGATCTTTCTTATAATTTAAAGAAATATGAGATTTATATATTTAGTTTAAATTTTAAAAAAATATTTTTAAAAATATAAATATTTTTAAAAATATTTCAAATTTAATATTATTAAAAAAAACCTATAAAAAGATGAATATTATATATTTTCATTATATATAAATATTTAATTAATATAAAAAATTATTTTATTTATTCTACTGTTAATTATTATCTACTAATATTTAATATTAATAATTATTATTTATATCATTTATTTGTTACTAATAATTATTATTTATTAACATCTGAGCCCCAAGCATGTAGATGGCGTGCATTATATTTTGAAATGGTGTTTCGATCGAGGTCGGCCATAGACCACCCGATGCGAGTAGCCATTCAGAGGGTTCAGAAATAATAAATGTCAGTAAGATCAGAAGTTGGAAGTCGCATTTTGAAACCAGAAATTTATTTGATAAAATAAAGACTTTTGTGGTCTGAGTACCTTTCTTTCCTTTTTCCGATAACGAAATCTACTTAAATTCGTATAGTCCTGGTTCAAATTTAAAATAAGATAGGAATAAAATTCATAAAATAACATCAAACGTTACTTCATCACTAAAAATTTCGTTGCATAATACAACTGACAATCATCAATGCACCGCCGGAAGTTTAGGTGCTTAATACAATTGACAGGTCTGCTTGGCAAGTTGCCCTGTCGATAAATTAACGAGATTGCCCAAATTCTGAAAAAGCAAGAGACGAGAACATAAATTAACCAGCACCGATAGATACTCAATTCATTCTTTTTAAGGGAAATATATAGAGATTAAGAAAAATAACAAATAATTTTAATTTTAAAAAAGATGAATTATAATTTATCAATATTTTTTATTAAAAATCAATTTATAAATAAAGTTGTTGAATATTCATTTAAAAATGAGAATAATATTTGAAAGAAGATAATAAATATATTTTTAATTTTTTAAAATAACAAATAATAAAAATAATTTTCTTAGAGTGCATTTGGTTGATTGAAATAAAATGAGAGAGAATGGCCTAAAAATGTATTTAGTAGGTACTATAGAACGAGAATCCTGACTTCCTAGTCATATCTCAAATGATAAAATATTTAATTTATAACAAAAGTGACGAAATAATTTATTTCGTTGTTATTGGATCGGACTTTTAATAATATTATTTTTATTAAATTTTTTAAATTCCAAAATTATCTTTTTTTATATGATAATGTAGTTAAAGTCTTGTACATTTTTCAAAATTTTTTATTACTTTTATTATGAATGTGAAAATATTTTAAATTGAAAAAATATTTCAAACTTTTTATCAAATACTCCCTCCGTTCCTTTTAACTGTCGCATTTTGAATGATTTTTTTATTTTTTTTTATCTATCACTTTATAATTCCAATGAAGTATTTTTTTTACCAAATTTGCCCTTCTTGAAATACTTCAAATTTATTTCAAAAAAAATTTATCTCTCCATTTATAATTATCTTGGAATTTGTGTATAAAATTTAACTATATTAAGAGTATACTAGTGGCAATATACCAAGCCTCTTCAAATTCATGCTCTTCCTAAACATCAATTTATATAACCATTAACACAGATCATAAGGTATCATATCTCATTAACTCTTATGGAAGTGATTCTTATCAATTATAGTTCATATGCTTTTGAACTTCAAGAATTTTAGATTGAAGGAAGAGTTGTTTTGCATACTGATTAAGAAGATAGTAGAAGACCCTGTGAATATGGAGATAGTTAAAGACTCTTTTAATTCAGATTCAACATTGAATTCAGATTCCATACATAATATTGATTCAAATGTGGTACATGCTCGAGAAAAAAAGAAAGTTGTTCTAAATTTTGATTTGAATATACCTACAAATTTTGATTTTAACAATGTATAATATTAATCAATATAAAATAAGTATCAAATTATCCATATTTTCTATTAACAATTTATAATATTTTTAATAATGTTACAATTATAATATAAATGAATATAACAAATTCATTAATATTTTTTAGTTGAATATAATATAAACTTAAATTAAATTTATTTTAATAATTTAATATATAAATTGATCAATTTAACATAAATTATTTATATGTTTAAACATAAAAATTATAAATAAATAAAAATAATATTATCATTTTCATATAAAAATGTACTAATTATTATACTTTATTTTATTTTTCATTTAAGGATATTATTGTCATTGACAACTTTTTTTTGCCATTTCATTCCATTCAACTAAATGTATCATTATTGTTAGTTAATTAATTCATATCAACACTCAAGAGAAACAAAATAATATGTTATAGTTTTTACATTAAATGATTTAATATTAATTAAAGTTTCATTTGTTTGGATAGAAAATATATTTTGTAGAGTATAATTATAAAATTTTAATATAAAAAGTATTTTATTTATTTAATATTAAATATTAAAAGTTTTAAAAAATAACTTCCTCTATTTCAAAAAAAATTACTTTCTTTCATTATCATGCTTCTAAATATTTTTTTAACCACCAATATAAATAGTATATCACTTCTTCATTAATATATATGTATGTTTACTCCTAATTTAAAATTTTTGGCTACCAAAATGGTCAAATCAAATGGTAGGTCAAGGGGTAAGTTTCTTTTGGCTAAAGATTCCTATAGGCCATAAGCATCTATAAGCCCAAATGAATGTTAACAAGGTTCTTGCCGAACCATATTTTAGCAATTGACCAAGAACAAGGGATGGCGGCACATGAAGGATTATGAGGTATTCTAAGGAGTTAGTAACTTCTACTTGGACCCATAATTAATATCTTAAAGGTATAAATAGGGGAAAAAAGATATAAGAAGAGATCTTTTTGCCAAAACTCAAACTAAACATATATCTTAACACATTTTGTTGCCACCCTTTTTACTTTTACTACAATTAATTATAATTCTTTTTCCAAAACTTCAAGTGTAAGCGTGTTAGGATAATTTCCCAAATTCTTCTATCTTCTCTTGCAAATTGTAATTGCTAATTTGGATATGTATGTCCTTTTAAAGACCCTACAAAGGCTCATTTATTGAATTAAAATTAAATTGCCTCTTATGGCTTCTATTATAATTTACATAAATTGTGTTGTCTATGTTAATCTTTAGTTTTATTAACTACTAATTGCTTATCTTGCATGGACTTCATTTATTTAGAACTCCACTAATAAACTAAATAGGATCCACTACTTGCAAAACAAGTCGAATTCCAAATGTGAATTTTTTTACTAAAATAAATTGGCACACCCAGTGGGACTCAATTAAGATATTTTTGTTATAACATTTCCTATTTATGCAATTGAGAAATGGTACAATTTTACATTCTTTTTATATGAATACCAATGATTTATCTTCTTCTGGCATTGTATACAGTAACCTTTTATTTAGAGTGATGCTAAAGAATGTTAATAAGATATAATAAGATGTAGGTACCAAAACTTTGAAGCTTACTAATAAGGTTCATAACCTAAATGTACAAAATCTAAATGTTCAAAATAACCTAATATTGAGCATGACATTGAATATGTGGAATCAAAATAATAATAGGTTGAATAATAATTATAATAAACAAAACCCAAATCCCTAAAATGTTCAATATGCAACCAATTAAAACTAAAAAAGGAATAAGCGTTAAAGTAATAGGCTATACAATCAAAATAATAGGACTTTAAGGAATAATAACAACAACCAACTAAAGAATGACCAATAAAATAATTCTAAGGGGCCTAACGAATTACTTGTAGGGATGCCTTATGACATGCTATAAACTGATGATAATAATAGAGTAGTCACTTGGAACAATTGAAATGCTACTAAGGTCGAAAGAAGTAATGTTAAAGCACTTGAAAACAATAGAAACTATGGCCTCACTATTAATAATTTAACCATATTAAGGCAATAAATGGATGAAAATAATCGTGAAATGGTGTATATATTGTCATAAAATATAATCACCATACTCAAACCAATCCTTGAGAATATGCTAACAATTAAGAATAGATGAATTAAATTTTAGGTCAAATAGTTCAAAATTTTGATTCATAACATAATGAAGAACTAGAAATAAAGGAGGGAAAGTTTAAAGTTAAATATGTTGAACAAAAAATACTCAAATTAGAACATGACCATGTGAGATTAGCTAAAAGATAAGAATAGAAAAGAAAAGCTTAACTGAATAGACCCTAAAATAGAAAGGCATAAGGCAATGTTCGGCAACCAGACTAACAAAACATGAATCAAAACCAAAGGGTGCTAAATCAATACAATGTCAACCTAAACTACAAAGGTTAAAACCAAAGAGACGAAGTTCAAATATACAAGACTTAGTTAAAAGGCTTTTCAACCAACTTGGTAGCCAAAATACAAACTCAAACCATTAAGGAGCTCTAGATTAAATTACCTAGAGGTTTTAAAATGCCAAAGTTTACAATATTTTATTGTAAAGATAATCAACCTACTATTAAACATATTGCTTGATTCATAGTTGAGTATAGAGAGTTGGTTAGTAATGAGTTTTTAAAGTTAAAGCACTTTCCTTTTTTGTTAACTTGCATCACTTTCTCTTGATATTTAGGATTACTACTAAACTTTGTACATACATGCACATAATAGAAAAGATGTTTCATGATTAATTTTACAAAGGAAAAATAAGGATAAATTTAGCTAACCTAATGAGTATTTGAAAAAGTTCAATGGAGTTAACAAAAGACTATTTGTTTCATTTTCGATAGGCCCATATCTAATGTTTCACCTACATGGCTAAAAAATGAAAATGCCAAAATAATGATGCTTAGATTTGAGTACTCCATATACAAGAAGTTGGTCAATCAAAATATTAATGATATTGCTTAGTTGGCCAATAAAGTCCAAAAAATAAAGTAATTATAGAAGAGAAAAATAGGAAAATGAAGAAAATTAGCTTCAAAAGAGATCTTAGGAAAGAAAAAGTGGCCTATGTCGAGAAAGATATAGTCAATGAAGATAGTGATAATGAGGTCCACATGACTGAACTCAAACTTGACCCTCATGTTACTTTACATTATTAAAAAAAATGTCAACAAGAAAGATAAAATGAATCCTATTAATAAGAAAATTTATTCTTTTAATTTAAATAACACCATTATATATTCAACATGTTATTGAAAGATAAGTAAATAAAATTATCCAAAAGACCTAAAGTTTTGTCTAAAGAAGAAATAAGATAAAAAAATACTGCAAATATCATAATATTTCGATCATAATGCCAACAATTGTATTCATTTAAGGATATCATTGAAAAATCCATCAAACAAGAAAAATTGAAATTTGCCAACAAAAGTAAAGAAATAATGGTAGAAAAAGACCTTTTCCTAACTAGATCCAATTATATGGAGTTGGAAAGTGACTTTAACCTATTCAATGTTAAGGTTAATGTGCTCCATTATGAAAAAGGAGCAATAAATGGGCTTCTAGAGCTGGAAAATGACATTAACTTATTTAAAACCTAAATAAAGATTGTGTTTTACAATGTTAATAAAGTTAAATGCTATACAGAATCGAATGGAGACTGTGATTTATTTTAAGTAGACATTAATATGGTTTGTTGCTTTGAATATGACAACCTTCTCAATGTACCATATTTTCCTAAAGCTTATACTAATGAAAGTGAGTTGAACATCGATTTCATTAAAAGAATTCAATATAAAGGAAGAATATTGAAAATATGCCCTTAATGCAAAAATTATTATGATGAATAAAAATAGTTATGTATGGCAAATGATTAAAAAATCATGTTAATCGTAAGGTACAAAAGTTAACAATGAAAAAAATAAGGCTTAAAAGAAAATATAAGAGCTTAAGAAAACGTAAAGGCATATTGAAGTTAGTATTTCATTAATTAGACTATAACTAGCCTAGGAAGGAAATAAGAATATGAATCAGTACTAAAAAGTTGATAGAAGAATAGGATAAAAAAGGATGGATAAGTAATAGAAATATAAATTGGTGTGAGGTAGGTTAAATGAGATAGGCCTACATAAGCCTACTTACATAGGCCTGCAATTCAAACTATAAAAAATAGTCAAGATTGTAAAGCTTGTGGATAAACCTACCTTTTATTTTATTTTTTAGACTAACAGATATACATATACAAGTATCAAATATTGAACCTCAAATGTTGAGGAAAGACACAAATCCTTCAAAAGATTTTGAATTAAGTTAGATTAAAAAAATGCATTTTTTATAAATTATAATTAGTTAACTAAATTCATTTTTTATCTTGTATAATAAATTAGTTAAAAAAATACTAAAAAAAATTATATTATACTATTAGATTGAATTGAATTAAAAGCCTCAAAATGCTTGGAAAATTACTAAAAAAAGATCTTTTTTAAATAATCCTATGATTGCGTAGGCTTACTTGCATGAGCTTATATATAAATAGGCTCTAAATAATAAGCCTACAAATCTATACAAATGAAAATTTCTACATCAATTTTAAATCATAAAAAATATTAAATTTTAATTATATAAATAGGCTCACCTCTTTCCAAGGTAGCTAATTGAAGTTGACAAGCAGTGAAATCATACCAAAACATTAGCAAAAATAAGAAGGGTCAAACCCTTGTCAATGGCTATTTCTAGCCATAACTTGCAAAAATCTTCTTGGCATCATCAATGGCTAGCCAGATAGTGATAGAGCAATAGTTATCATGGTAAAAATTGATGGTAAAATCTAGGAGATATACAATAGAGGGAGCTTAAGAGAAAGTGTCAAGTGAGGGAGGCAAATACTAAGGGAAGGAAAGAAAATAAGAAAAATAATAATAAAGTAAGGTGTGAGTTTTTCTAGCACATTTCATTCCTACCGTAAGCTCACTTGCTTTAAATCTCAAACATCCATCTCATTGACTCATGAAGAAGACTTAAAAAGGAAAAATATAGTGCAATAAGGAGTATGTTAATCCTAGTTTAAAATTTATTCCTAGCCATTCACTACTAATTTTATTATTTTTGTTTTTTAGATTATCCTTACACTAATTTAATAAATTAGGAACTTAAAAATAACTATCTTAATATCTCATAAATCATGAGAAAATAATTAATTAAAACATACTTAAATATTCTCATAAATTTTAACAATCATGCCTATCAAATACTTTATAAATTTTAAGTAGAACACCATAAGAATTTTGTAAATAAATTTTTAAATAAGTAATTTAACCAAATAATGTGATTGTAATATTACTAAAAGAAATCCAAATTTCCAAATCTTCGTTGTAGAGTAAAATACACACCTTTTAACCATAAAATATACAAACAATAATATTACTTGTCCAAAATTTCCTATTAACAAGAAATTTTTAAATAATATTGACAATTAGAACAACTACTTCAAGACTTAAAATTTTAAAGGATTTAAATATTAATTTCGAGCATCATATGAAAATTCCTATTAAAATAGGAAATGAAACAATTTTTAAATCAACAAGTAAAGGCATCATAGCAATTCAAATCAATAATAGGACTAGGAAAATTAAAAATATGCTTTATGTAGCAAAATTAGATTAGAGTTTACTGAGTGTTGCCCATATGATGAGGCATGGCTTACTCACTATTTTTTGAAGCCTCTACCTATGAGATTCATGACCCATAAAAGAAACATGTTACAAGTATGGCTATAAAAAATGAATCCTTTCCTATTCAATGGAAATATCCTTTAAAAGTCTCAAAAAAAGGCTAAACAAAAGTTATCAATTAACTTTAGCACAAAAGATTTGAGCACTGCAACATTGGCACCTTAAAGTAGTTATCTTAAAAGAGTATAGTGAGAGACTTACCTATAATAGAAGATTGTACTGGAGAATGCGAAGACTGACAACTTAGGAAAATACACAAACAACTATTTGCAACTAAGACAACTTGGATTACAAATAAAAAAATTGCAATTAATGCATACAGACATATGCAAACCAATGAAAACTTTATCATTTAACAACAATAGGTACTTCATTCTCTTGAATGACATAGTTATATTTCATGAAGGAAAAGCTAAAAATTTTCAAGATATTTCAAAGATTCAAAGTTACTATTGAAAAAGAAAGTAATTATGAGTTGAAAACTCTAATAAGTGATAATAAAGCTGAGTGCACTCCTTTAAAATTCAACAAGTTCCATTAAGAAGTAGAAGTTTGTCATCAACTCATAGTTTCATCTTTCCACAACAAAATAGTTTCTATGAAAGACATAACTACCATAAAGATAGTTAGTTTAAAAAAAATTCATTTCACTAATATATTGTATTGTTGATTAAAAATGTTATTTTTGTTCAATAATTTGATATATTATGAATTCATTTTCTATAATTTTGGAATGTATAAATTTTAGATATTTCATTTATAAAAAATCTCTAATTTGAATGGACTAAAGATATTAATGAATATTTTGTTTCTTTCAATTTTAAATTTCCAAATTGTAAATTTCATGTTTAAGAGTTGTGCTTATGGAAAGATATGAATTAAATATTTTATATGTTATTTTTGTTATATTTGGATCTTTTTAGTGCCTTGAATATAATTTTGGAATGTATAAATTTTAGATATTTCATTTATAAAAAATCTCTAATTTGAATGGACTAAAGATATTAATGAATATTTTGTTTCTTTCAATTTTAAATTTCCAAATTGTAAATTTCATGTTTAAGAGTTGTGCTTATGGAAAGATATGAATTAAATATTTTATATGTTATTTTTTTTTATATTTGGATCTTTTTAGTGCCTTGGTTAGTACTAGAATATATTTCAATTAAGAGAAACTAGAGAAAAAAAGTAGTAATGTTATGAAAGTATTATATCATTTGCTATTCCTACTAAGCATGATAATATAGACTCTTAATTTTTTACTTTAAGTCATTGGCTAATGTTTCCAATTTTTATCTTTAATTGAATATATTTATTATTTTATTTTTTTGTGAGATGATTTTCCTTAGAAAGCAATATTAACAACTAAACCATATTTCATTAAATGTAGAAGATTATATACTTATTTAACTAGTTGTATTAGATGTGCAAAGTTCTAAGGATGAATTTTATGCTTCTGAAATTTAGCTTTGGTAGTTTTCCAAATACATCAAGTACTATTTGCAATTTATATTTATATTGTTAATATTATTTTTTATTAAGAGTTTTAGAATTACTTTATTTAAGTTTTAATAGAGTTTTTTAATAAACCATAAAATAGGTAGCATCGTAATGAGTACTACATTTATTGTAGTCAATTACAATTCAAAGTTAATCAACAAATGGTTAATTTATCCATTTTTCACTTTTAGTTTAAGCAATCTCTTTCTTAAATTTATATTTAATTATTTCTCCTTATTCCTACCCTAACTACAACAAGATTGGTAGGCTATAAGTTTAAGGTTCTTCATTTGAATGCTTTTGCACTTATTATTTAATATTCCTTAATTTTTTGTTATTATTGCTAGGATGCATTCATTTATTGTCTTGTTTCTACCTAACTTGATAAAATTTAAAGTTTTTTTTTCTTTGGAACTTGTAGTTTTTTTAAATTAATGTTATAATAGTGAGTTATAGTTTTATAAAATCTTCGTTTTATGTCAAGGCATGTCCGTGTTTGACGTTATTTCTGCTTCACATTGGTTTTGAGTTTTGTAAAGTTTTATTTCTTAAATGACAAACACTTGGTAATTAATAATAGTTGGATGACTTCTAACAAAGTTTCACTTACAAAATATCTATATCTAATATAGGATATACTATTCTTCATTTGTAGATTTAATGATAGAGGAAAATATTAGTTATTATTTTTTATGAAACCAATATAAATCATTCTATTTCTTATTTATCATGATATTTTGCATTTTTTAAATTATTTTCTTTAATGAATTAGTCAACATGTAACTTGTGAATATTGTTATAGATTTTTATGATATGGTAGGCTAGGCATTCTATTATTTGATTATATTTCTCTTCTGATCTTAATTTACATGTCTATTTAGGACAAGAACATAGTTATTGTTAAAACTTTGTTATGTTGTGGTTAACTTTGAACTTATTATGTCATTGTGAATTTCAAATTGTACTTCTATTTAGTTTCTATGTTTTGTTCTAATAGATACAAAATGTCTAGGCTTTATTTAGGCTTATTGTAATTTACCAAGTTCAAACCCTTTACATAAAACATTCAAAAATTTCACTATTAGCACTAATTCCTTATTCATATTTGTATTTAGTTTCTATTTCAAGTACTATTAGGAACAAAGAGTCCATATTTCAATGAAGGTTCATTAATAATGGCCTTAAGAGTTAAAATTGTTACCATAGACATGACAGTAAGAAACTGCTTCAAAAATATTATAATGTAAGAGAATTTTCTTCATTATTCATTTCTTCCATTATGCAGACACCTCCGAATATCCAATCATCTTACATCTTTTCTTTAAAGCTGTAATGCTGGCATTAAACTCTTTGACTGCTTGTGTTATAAGCATGTAGAAGTGAGTTTTCCTCCAACAAGTAAGAAACCATTAAATAATCATAGTGAAGTAATTTGAAATACTACTAAGCTACTAAAAAAATATGTCATCTTTAATTTATATATAGTATGGAAGATTTCTAATCTACAAAAGCATTACTTCCTTTTTTTCTCTTTCATCTTGTATGTGTTGTTCATATCAAGTAATGAATGACCTCTTTCATTGTTGCTTCACTTATTCCTCATCTTCTACTAGGAGAATTCATATCAAAGAAACTTAATATTTTCAAATTTGTCAACATAGGTTCTTTTTCATTTAGTTCTTTTAAAAAATAAGTTACACTTCTACCAAATTTGATGATAGTAGGGATAAAAGTTAACTTAAAATCTTCTTTAGGTTGCTTTTAGATTGCACTTACTTTTCAATAATGCAAAGCTTATACATTATGAAAACAAGTCTACCATAGCTACGGCTAAAAAACATATGCTAAAAATCCCATGTGACATAAAAAGACCAATCATATCATGATAAAGTTTCATTTTATGAGAGGAGCAAAAAGCTCCAAGCAAATCAGTCTAGAGCATTAAAGCCCTCAAGATCAAATAGCTAATATTTTTACCAAGGCATAATCCAAAACAAAATTTTAATACTTTGGAAATCAACTTGGGTTTTGCAAGAAGGGTACCAAGGAGGAGTGTGGAAACTTGAAATAGTGATCTATTCTTGTCAAAATTTAGAATTTTGTAAAAAAAAAAAATAGAACTAATAATTTTGTTATTTCCAGGTTCCTTGGATGTTATCATGTCCTTTGAATATAAATAGTTATGTGTATCTAGATAGTAGTGATTCTTGCATTACTGACCTTTTGGTGTAAAAGTGATGAATATAGATAGTTCTATAGTTTACAATAAATATGTAACTATTTATGTGCATCAGTATAGTGTGAGAAATAAGAAATATAAAAGTTTCAAAATCTCTTCTCCCATCCATCGTTCTCTTTGCATTCAAATATCAATTTGTCTCAAAAACCTTCGCACTAATATCAAAATTCCTCCAAAACACTAACAATAATAAGTATATAGCTTCCAAAATATCACTAATTGAATGATGATTGAATGAGATATATATTGTTGCCTATTCGCATTTGCTTCTAGTCTTTCACTTTAATGCAGCAACAAAAGGCTTCACCTTCTCAAAGCTCTTGTAGATAATTAAGAACAAAAGTCTATACAGAACTACCATTCCTGTCAAGATAGCAAGATCAACCCACTTTGAATAGAATATTTCCACCTGCCATAATTTCTTTAACATTTCTTCACCACTCATGGTCTCAGGCCCTCGAATCTGATAGTTAGTCAGATTTAAGCCTTCAAACTCATTCTTGAACAATCCTTGATAGGCATACTTGTGGATGGAGATGTAGTACATAGGGTATCTCCAGAAGAATTTGGGAAGATCACTCGGCAGCCGGTAGAATCCGCCATCTAACATCATCGCTCCCAGAATTCCAGCACCAGTTATTATTCCCATCAAGAAGTTGGGAACCATACTTCCAACAATCATCATGATGCTTTCAACCAACATCACAGAAACGAAAAGCACGCAGATGAAGTACATGAAGCGCTCAGGTCCATGGTGGAGTTTTGTTAGGTAATAAACAATTGCTCCTGGAATTACAGATATCAGTATCAAGTATGGAATTGAAGAGATTGTGTGGCCAATGATATATGGTGTAACACCATAATGCCCATTTAGTCTTTCTCTTTCAAATACCTGATCAAACAGAAAAGAGGGCAGCAGACAGTGTCTAGGTTTGGCTTTATCCCCACCACACGCTTTAATAAGAAATAGAAGACGAGGTATATGAAAGTGAGCCATTTTACCTTAATTTCCTCCACAAAGGATGGGAAGCCACCAATGGTAATGAAAGTAAGGAATGTAGCCACAAACATGAGCAGTGAACCTCTTTCCTGAAATGATAAAAGAAGAGGCAGTAAAATTGGCTTTGTTTCGCCTGCAAGTTGAGGCATTTTCATTCTTCAACTAATAGATTGGTGCATCGTAACTATAATCTGCCTCACTCTCTCTCTCTTACCTCAACGAATTGGCTGCTTCCTCCAATATTGTAGAAGATGGTGCCTAGACTTAAAGCCAATGCACCATAAATAGGCAGACGTGACCAGTAGTAGCCTACGTCGCGAAACATATTCAGGAAAGATCTTCTTGTAAGTACGAGGCACTGGGTAAAGAAAGAAGCATGACATTTCTTCTCCATGGCACCATAATCCTGCAATCGTCCCAAGTCACAAGGCCTATCATTTCAGTAACTAATATATGCACAAAAATCTAACCTCAATCTGATAAGAAAAGTGCAAAAGACAAATCAGATAGAGTCGTACCCATATATGCCCAGTAGTAGCTTTCCTAAATTCGGTTAGTATCTTTTTTAAACTCAGATAGTAATTTATCTTAATAAAAAGTGAAAAATATTCTGATATTCTTATTAATATTTAAGGAGGTTACTATTTGAATTTAAGAAAGTTACTAATAGATTTGTATGGTGCATAAATCCTTCTATTGTCTCTAGCACAATTGATCTGATAATATGCACATAAATTTGCTTTTTAACCGGTCACTTATATTTCTGATGTCTTTATTAGGATCTTAGCTCTGAATTTAAAAGTGAATTTACCTCCTTCTTTATATTAGTGACTTCTTTTTGCACATGATTTCGGATTCGTGATGATTTGTATGATTTTACAAGGATATTAACTGCTAGTTCTGTGGTTAGGCCTCCGGTTGATCCTTGCTCAGGGTCCTCCTGGTAATTATAGGGCACATTAAGCTTACATCAATTGAAAGAAAGATACCACTACCAAGTCAAGTTATGCAGAATGTCAAATTCAGAACAAAGAATATACACATTTAACTAACCAGTTCAAAATCTTTGTTAATGGTTCTCACAAAATGATCAGGAGGACTCAGCAGAGTTGGGCAGGGAAACCCATTCAATGCAAAGAACTGCAGACAGAAAGTGCATATCACTTGTTCTCAACTTCGACTCAATATCTAAGCAACCATACCAATTATTAGTTACGAGTTAGAGTTACCAAATTCTAACCTCATTGGCAGCAGCAGCAGGGCCAAAGTATACTGTTTTACCAGATGACAGAAGACAAAGATTGTCAAAAAGTTGAAAAACTTCAGTACTAGGCTGATGGATTGATGCAATAATGGTCCTTTCAATGCCATCCTTATTATCCAAGCTAGCTATTCTTCTCATGACATAGTAAGAGGCTGCACTGTCAAGACCGCTGGTTGGTTCATCAAGCAAGAGAAGGCTGGGCCGCGTCAGGATCTCAATGCAAATGCTAACTCTCCTCTTTTGGCCTCCACTGATGCCTTTAGAACCCCAGCCTCCGATCCTTGTGTTAGTGGCTTCTTGCAGACCCATTTCTTTAATGGTGAAGTCTGCCTTCTCCTTCTTCTCTGCGTTGGACATGAAGTCTGGTAATTGGAGCTGTGCTGAGTAATATACTGCTTCTCCGACTGTTAATGTTGTCAATATGGCATCCTCTTGCGTCAAATACGCCTGCCGAGCAACATAAACATTTAAGGTACCTTTTTTGAAGAATGATTTCTCCTTCTGCTGGAGAGGTTTAAGAAAGCAAAACACGAGGAAGAATTAGGAATATGTCTCATACTGATGTCCCATAAGCCAGGGCTTGTTTTTTGCCATTGATTAAGATCTTCCCAGCCTGTTTTCTGTTTGGACTCAATCTGCCTGCAATATGGATGACTCCGAGATGTCATAATATATATCTGGACTGTATTTCTTCTTCATGTTTAAAAGGGTACGATTTGGGTAGAAGCTGCGTTATTTTATGAAAAAGTTATCACTTTCATAAAACGACCTACCTTTTACCTGAGGTGAGCAATTTTTTTCATAAAATGATGCAAGTGTTTAAGATGTGGGATGCAATTTTTACATAAAATTTTTGCAATTTTTATACAAAATCCTGTAACATAAACATCATACTTGCAACACAAAAAAATATTCAGGTATTTTATGAAAAAATTGCAAAACAGTAATAGGAATTTATATAAAACTTCATGCAGTGGTATGGGTACTCCATTTTCCCTTAAAAAAAATAGATTTGTTAGATTTTTTTAAAAGTATTTTCTATAAACTTTTTTTATTTCTCTATATATGAATAAAGGAGTATGATGTGCATTTATAATTTATAATTAAAAAAATATAAAAGTTCTATTTTGCACAACAAATAAATTAATTTATAACTTATTAATTTAGTCAATAAGTTATAAATTAACCTTTAGAAATATTTTTCGTACTAGTTTATTGAAAAAAATAAGTTCTGATTTAATAAATTACATGAAATAATTTGTAATAGACTATTATCCTTCAAATTCTTTCCAAATCTATTTTTATTTTTTAATTAATTTACAGCTCATGTCCTTTATAATATAAATCTAAATATTTTTTTATAAAATATAATTAATTATATTTTAAATAATTATAATTTTATTATAAATAATAATAAAATAAAAATTATGTAAGTAAATAAATATATAAATTTATAAAATATAACTAATTAAATATTAAATATTATATTTATTTAAATTTTTTTATTATATTAATATAATTTAATTTTTAAATAAATATAAATTATTTTAATTATATATCTATTTTTATTAATATACCTTTTTATATCATTTTGTAATTTTTACTAATTTAATAACTAATTTTGTAAAATACTTTAATTTACCTATCAGTTATCAATTATTAGTAATGAATTATCAGTTAACTTATTAACTATCAATTAGTTTATTAATTATTAGATAATTTATCAACTACTTACACAAAATAAAATTAAAATCATAATAATAAAGAGAAATAAGTTTATTATTTAAAAATAAAAAATTATCTTTCACCAAATCCCTTATATCTAATATTGCTTATATAAATTATTTTTTATTATTTTTATATTTTATTATTATATTTTTATGTTAGATTTTTTTCCATCAAAATAACAGAGCTAGCGCACTATCTTGATCTTATGAAATAATAATCATTAAATTTATGTCATGTTTACATAGTAGCCGTCAGCTATTCTACTTGTCTAAATGCGGCACACTCTGGACACTTCGCACTCGCATGATATTTGAAACAAAATTTCTATTTTAGACCCTTCATGCTATTTACATGAAGAAAGAAATTGTGTTTTAAATTATTTCATACGAAATATTCATTTAAATGTAAGATTGATGAATTTATCATTTATTTTCATGTAATATTATTACAAGCTTGAAATTAATGTTTTTGACTATGTATTGTCAAGGGCAGAGCTACATATCAGCTTAGGAGTAAACATTTAAAATTATAAAAATTTTAATTTAAAATAAATTTTGATTGAAATTAAACTTAGCCCCAAATAATTCAAATTTTCAGTTTCGGCCCCATTTCCACCCCTAATTGTTATTGTATTATTTGAAATGTTACTTTTCATCATTTTTTTTTGGAGAAGTTATCAATAATTCTACTAAGAACTGTGTTTTCTCAAACGGGGAGATGTATTTTCATGGTAAACACTTTTTTTTGGTTTAAATTGGATTAAAAATGACTCAAATGAAAAACATGTTGATCTTAATGCAAAAATAAGTACTTTAATGTTAAAAATATTAATCTTTTAAAAGAAAAGTGTATATATAAAATTATCTTTTCTTATTTCGAGATAAATAGAAGCACAACATCCATGGATGAAAAACAAAAAGGAGGAGAACAATGGCCAAGACAATAAAGAAAGAAAGGTGTCCTTCCAACTCAAAAAGTTAAATTGACAAAACATGTGCATCATATGATTAAAGGAATAAAGGAACAGGTAAGCCTTAACATATTTCCAAATCTGCATGTGCATTCATTATTTATTGGATACAAACATTCAAACATTCAACATTCAAACATTCGACTATACAGCGGTGGAGCATTTTTGGGACACTGAGGTTTTGACCCCCCCTAAAATTTTTTAAATTCTATATTAGAATTATGCAATTAATTGAAATTCTTTCTTCCTTAAAAAGGATCTTGCTCCCGATTTCCCAAAATACAAGTTTAAAACCACCGATGTTTAAATGATCAAATTTTGAATTGCATGAACATGAAACCACCATGCATATGCAAGCTTACCAGCTAAGGCATCAAGAAGAGTGGTTTTGCCACAACCAGAAGGACCCATTACGGCCAAGAGCTGACCGGGCTTAGCGTAACCTGTCAGACCTTCCAGTATTGTCTTGCTGCCATTCCTTCCACTCGAAACTGTCACCCAGATATCCTCCCATGTCAAACTAATTCCCTTCTTATCTCCTCCTCCTACCTCTATCTCTGCATCTCCTACTCTTACGTTGTTGTTCTTCTCCTTTCCCTCCCTTAACTTAATGCTCTTCTGCCCTTCTCGCTGGACATTGCAGAGAAAAGAACTCATACTTAACTCTATTTAGTTTGTTTGGTTGATGAGATTCCGGAAGAGTACAAGACTTTGAGTTCCCAAAATACTAGCTACAGCATTTCAAGACCGTTATATATCTTCGAATTGAAAAGTAAATGTAACTTTCCTTCATGTCTACTTCCTGGCTATGGAAGGAAGTTTATACACAAAAACTTCTCCGAATAAAATTGAATAACTACACATTTCAGAATTTTATTATAACCATAATATTACATGCAATATTATCATTATAGATCATATTATATTGATAATTTTTTATAATTTTATGCTATAATAGTGATATTTTTTCAGATTTATTAGTTATTTTACTAATATTAGTAGACTCGCAATTATTGATTACATCTCTAATATAAAAAGATAATGAAATGAGTAGTATTGATTTTATTTAAGATAGGTAAAAATAAAAAAAATAAAATAGAAAAAGTGCATACTCGGCTGGATTCATCCGTCGAGTCTTGCACGGTCAGATTGCCTGTACTAGGTGCACAAGACGTGCTTAGTGAATATTTGGATTGGATTATGGCCGGCTCCTTTTTATGTCTTATGCCAATCAACTAGCGTACCTTGTGCTTCACGGCGTGTGTGTGTGTATATTATTAATTAATTAATATAAAATATTAATATAAATATAATTGAAATAATATATGATTTCTATATTAGATTTTCATTGATAAACAATTTGTTGGATAATACTCAATACAATTACCACAAAAGATATAAATCTAGAAATCAACACTGTAGTTAAGCAATTGAAAAAATTTCTAGGGCTTCTTCCTCTATTTATAAATTTCATTGGACTTAGAAATGATGCATTTAAAATCTCATTCTAACAAAGAATTCTTGTGGTTCCGAAGGATCCAATTATAGCTTAGCTTGCAACAATTCAATTAGTTCATTGATTGAAAAACATTAGACATTTCATCTTCCAAAACCAACGCTTTTAATGTTATTTGATGCATAAATACTTGAAAATTTTCGTTGAAATTATCAAGTTATAAATATTTTATTATCGAGATCAGATGACGAGATATTAAATAGTAAAATGAAAAAAAATTGCAACTTGAAAGGTTATTCCTAAAGTTCTTGTGAATTCAAATGTGACAAATAAATCATATATCTACGCAACTCGATTAATAGTTCAAGTCACACACTCCCAGAATCCATTTTTCTTTGAAGAATTCCTTTAGTTTTAACCATGTTAATAGTCCCAGATTATTGGTGGATAGAAAATCAAATTTACCGATGAATTACGAAATGCTATGATAACATTATTTCAGTAAATAGTTGAATTGTGAATAGGAAATTGTAGGAGTGACCTACCAAATTTTATTGTAGAAATTTTAGAATCAATGATCTAAAAATGTTGTTTCTTGGATAAAAGAACAAATTACTTGATCCATTTCCAATTTTTTATGATACTATTTTAAAATTTAAAGTATTCAAATCATTCTATCATGAGTGTTTTATATTTATATAAAAAAATTCTAACTGTTCTTTTAAAACCATTTCTATTAATAATAAAAATGGTAAAAAGAGTACCATGTTGCATCTTGACATCAAACTACTTAGTTTTAACCCATATTAATGGCCTCAGATTATTTTGTGATAATTGTATTGAGTATTGTCTTATTAATGAGAATCTAATATAAAAATTATGTATTATTTTTATTATATTTATATTAATTAATTAATAATATATGTATAGGAAATTTTTTTTTATTCTTAGGGTAAGAGATATTTTTTATTTTAATAGGAGAAAAATATGTTCATGCACGTAGATGCACTTGGAGGACAAATTCCTTCATAGGATGTGTCTACGGTTGAAGTATTTAAGATTTAGCAGTTGATATTATAAGGATGCCATTAATAACTTTCTTTTGTTCCTTTTTTTTTAATATTAGGAGGGGCTAATTTGTTAAATTTATACACACAAAAATTATATTTAAGATCAAATTAGAAATTCCTTCTTCATTTTTTATGATAATAATTAATTGATTGGCTTAAAATATACAAGATATACAAGCATAATTTAGAAAAGAATTTCTCAAATAAGAGGTAATAACCTTTTTTTTTTTTAACATATAAAATGGCTAAAGCCCAACACCAATAATTTACACGTGATGAATCTTATCTCCATTTAAAAACAAATCTCCAACTCAACAGATGAGGCAGAATTTTTTCCACAAAAGGTAGGATTTTCTCCTAAAATTATGAGGTCATTTGTTGACAAAAATTATGTGTGGAGTTGAACATTTTTCTGAAGTCGTACATGAGTATGATTGATTTTAATTTAGTGAAACGGCAAAAATAAAAATTTTTTCAAGAAGTTTCACTTTTTATGGGATGTAAAATGTCATTTACTTGTCTTTTCAAGTAGGAAGGATTTAATTTTTATTATAACACTATATGTACCACAAATAAGATTTTAAATTAAATTTTAAATAAAAATCAATAATTATTATCAAATATAAAATAATGAGATAAATTTATAAAATCTAATCTAATGATTATAAAAATTTGAAATTCATTTTCAATATCTATAATATTTTTATAGCTTTTATTATTCTTCAAACAATTTTAAATACTGTCAAAAAAATTTAATTTTAAAAAAATTGGATATCTAATTAGCGATTACTTTTGTGTGGAACAAGAAATTTTGTTGATAAATAAGTTAGCAATCAGAAATTTAAATAATATACTAAAGGTTCAAATAATTTCTCGAAAAATGTATTCTCTGAAAAAGTATTATTTTCTTGTATTCAATACATAAGTATCATATGGATATCTTTATTTCATAATAAAAAAAAACTCAAAATTAAAATAATAAAAAATAATATTTTAAAAAAATTTATTTTTATCAAATTTTTTATATTTAATATTATATGTATCTTTTTTTATTTTAATATTTCATAACTATTAATATTTTCCGACAAAGCAAATACAAACTGAAAATCATGCGTTTTAGGCGTCACGCAAAGTGCCGAAATGGATGCAGATGAAGAGCCACCTTGGCAACGGTCAAAATTGTACAACAGAAGATAAGGACGCCGTTGGCAGGAGGGGCAATGGCCAAAATGGATAGGAGATTAATATCCTATATCCATCCGTATTTCAAAAAAATTCTATTTTTTTCTATCTTTATACTAAAATTTTCAATATTTATCTTCATTCCCATTAAATATTTTAATTTCCATATCTATCTTCATTTTTTCATTTTATTTAAATTTAAATGATATATATTAATCTATATTCTATTATAATTTTTAATAAAAATTAAAAATATTTAATTATTTTAATATTAACTATATCTTATTATATTTGTTGTATTTATCTACATATTCTTTTTAATAAATTAATAATTACTTAAATTTTTTTATCAATAGTAATATATTAAAGAATAATATGAATTTTTTTGTTAAAATTTATCTTTAAAAACTTCTTATATTTAAATTAATTGATTGTATACATAATTTTAATTTTTTATGACATAATTAAATTTTTATAGAAATATATGTTATTATATATTATATAATATGAATATGGAGAAGCTTGTGCAATATAATTCATATACCCGTATTTGCATTTGATAAAATTTCTATAAAAATCTTCTTTCATATATTTATATCCATTTTTAATTTAAATCAATTGATTGGATCAATTTTTTAATTTTTATAAAAATAAAATTTTTATAATTTTATAATAATTATTTTTATAATTTTATATCAATTAAATTTATATTTTTTAATTATTTTTAATATAAATTACTGTTATATTACTTATATTTTATTATTTTAAATATATATTATTAATTTATATTTTCAAATTTAAAATTGATTCAATTAATAAATTAAAGATTAAATTAATAAATTAGTGCTCTATATCCGATTTAGTAATTAATTTAATTTTGAAAATTATATAACATACCCAAGTGACTGAAGGTTAAGGATACTTATCGAAGGATCGATGAAGTCGCCGTGCCTACCAGTTAGGCAGCGGATACTGTCTTGCGTAGTTAGCAGGAACACTTCAACCCTTTGAAGGCAGAATGTTACGTCTTGTTTTGTGGTTTCGAGGACGTGTGTCTCGTTCTTTCTGGCCTTCGAAGGGGAGGAACAAAGCAAATAGGCAATGACATTATGACAATACGTTTCCCCCACAAATTACGGAGATATTTCTCAGTAGACCGCCAAATCAACTCAAGTCAACATTTTCATAGACTATCCCAGTTTTGCACGCTATTTTGACTGAAAGAAAAGTCTATGAACAATTTTCCTCACATAAGAAAAAGAATATAAAAACTAAGACTACCAATAACAGAATTATTAAACGATTTTTTTTTAAAAAAAATCATGCAAATTCAAGAAAATATTGTATGCGCTCATAAATATTATAATTCATAAATTCGCATGAGGCATGTGGTTGCATTTAAAAGCTATAACAATCCCAAGAATCAGTTGAAATGAATATATATATATATATATATATATATTTAACATAACTCACAGTTATTTAATATTTATGTAATAATTTGAATTTAAATTTAAGATTATAAAAGAAAATTTGAAAAACAATTTTTGATGTTGCTGGACTGTTGAAAATGTTGGCGGGATAAATTTGAACCTTAATGCCAAGCAACGACTAATGGTCCCTTTGAGTCCACCGGAAAGAATAGAGAAAAACAAGAAACTAAGAGAGATTATATATTATCTAAAATTATAGACTAAAATTAAAAAGATCATCCTCAAATATTTTTGCATTTTCCTCCGTTTTATTATTTCTAAATAAATGATAAGTGTATTATTGTGTTACATTTTTATTTTCCTGAGTTACCGGCACAATTTATAATGAAAATAGAGTAAGTAATTGTCACACATATCTATTTAATTACCTCTTTTATTTTTTTAAGTATTATTTAAGGTTAATATACAAGTATTAAGGTTAATAAATATTTCATTATTTTATACTCTCGATTCACTTATATTTATTTTATTGTATTTCTTTTTTTATTTTCAACTGTGTTGAACTTTGTGTAAAAAGGATAGTATTAAAAAACTTACTAAAAATTAAATAAATTAAACTATTTTTTTAATATATATATATATATATATATATATATATATATATATATATATTGGCATAATAGATAATAAAAAATTAAAATTAAAATTTTCAAATGAAAGTGAAAATGTAGTTTAATAATTCTTATAAGTTATAACATAAATTTTCTCTAAAATGATGATAGTAAATATAAAATAATAGTGAAAAATAATATTCACAAAAATGATAAAAAAATAGAATAATAATTTAATAAAAAAATAAATAAATCATATTTTTTATGAATAATTATTGAATGTGAATGTCTACAAGTCAAATATTATATTTTTAATTATAATTAATTATTACAATTTAATTATGATAAATTATATTCCTAATTATGATCATATTATTAGGTTCCAATTATAATCAATTATATCCCAAATTATGATCAATTATATTTATAAATTATCATTATGAGATTGCAACATTTACCTTATAAATATGGGTTGTACAAATCATTATGTATACAGTTGAATGAAATATTCTCCTCCCCTTGTATTTCTTTCTCTTCCTTATATTTCTCATTCATTCTTTCATCTCTTTCTTTTATCATTCCTTAAGTATTTAATATTTTTATAACACAGTTATCAGCACGAGACTTTAATTCACTAAGGTAATTTTTTCTAAGCATAAATTATTTTACTTAATCTTGTTACTTTATGCTAATATAATAATTCTTCCATCTCATCACATTCTTTTTTCTTATTTCCTTCATATTTTAATTTTAATTTCTATAATGATTTTAACGTTTTTCTAGTATTATGCGAAGAAATAATAATTGTAAAATATTAAATATGATGTGTAGAAATACAAATAAATAATGAATTAAATTGAGAAAAAAAATAATTCATATGACATATTATACATTTGAGAATTTATTCCTAAATACTAAATGAATAAATTTTTTTAATTTATTTTGAAATGCATGTTAGTTTTTATAAAATATGTGAGTATTATATATATATGTATATGTATATGGTACACAATTGTGGATATGTGTAAATCTTTAATTATGTTATTATCTCGTGATTGAAAATTTGTTATATGAAAAAAATATATGTTATGTAATATAGACAGAAAATTTACTTGCATTATAAGGTTTGACTTTATGCAAAGATGAATGAATGCAAATATTCAAGAAACTAAGTTTGGAAAAAGGAAAAGAATTATATAGAAGCAATTGGTGTATAAACATACATATAACTTGAAGCATACTTTTCATAAATTTGATAATTTTTGTAATATTTGATCACCATATAGATTGACAATGAAATAGAAGATTGAATTAGTAATTATATGATTAATATGTTAATTAATAATTTCTTCAATATTCAATCTCTATTATATTGAAAATTTTCTCATTCATTTTTACATATTTATAATAGTATTATGGTAAATCTTGCAAATCTTAATTTGTGACTCTTGATATTATAAAAAAATTTTACCTTACGATAAAAGATTTACTTATTCTTTGTAATAGTTTAAAAGAAATATATGATTAAAAAAAAATTCTCCACTTTTATGTATCCAATTTGCTCCTGTAGTAACAATATTAAGAAAAAGGATTTTAAGAAATATTCTAAGTTAATTTCTTACCTTCTTGTGACTAAATAAAATAATTAACTTTTAATAAGTCTCATCTGACTAACTTTGCTCCATTCCTGAAGCGAATGTAGCAACACACAACCATTTTACTTATTAACAAATTTATGGCTTTAGATGTAGTCGTGATCATATTTCTTACATCAAGAATTGAATTTTTCACCAAAAGTGAAAAAATAAAGAAAAGAATGATAAAAAAAGGTGGGCAAAATAACAAGAACATATGTAATGATAAAGGTCATTAGTCTTATACCTGTTGTACTCCAAAGTATTTTATTGACCTTTACTAAGAATTGCTTAAATATATACATATAAGAAAGACAAATTTTGCATGTGAAAAGGGATTTAAATTGATTTCCTTGAAGAATGCTTGTAATTGTCTATTGTCTACTTAATTTTCTATAAGTATATTTATCTCAAAGTTGCTAAGAAGTTTTTATAAAAAAAATTACTAAATACAAATGTTTGGCCTCCACCCTATTTTTTTTGAAAATTTGATTAGCAAAGCATCTTTATTGCATTAAGACATTTAATTTATGCCCATTATTCATATACTCATAAGTTAGTTTTGTTTTGATGGTCTTTTTCATTGACCAATTTTAAAAATATTTCTATAATATCTATTATTTTGTTCTATATCAAGTTACTTGAAACTTATTTATATAAGTAATTGTAATATTTGGATATGTAAATATACACTTTATTATAGTTTGTTCTCATATGGTTACCATGATATCACTCTAATACTAGCCAATTTTACTCAAATGTGTCACAACCTCTTTCTTAAGAGATATTATATGGTTATTGAAAGGTTTTAGATTATAGTATAGTATAAAATTTTGCATTGTTAAACCAAATGGGATTATAGGTGGAGATATTAAAGATAAGTTACAATACATGTGTACCCTAACTTTCTATGACTCATTGTGTTAAGGATATTTACTATTTATTATATGTAAAATTCTGCTTTTCTTATTTAGTAATGCAAAAGACTAATAATATATCTAGAACTATAAATTTAATTGAAAGCTTCGGAAGAGCTAATGTTTTGTTATTTAGAGAAATAAAATTACACATTGATAATGCGTTATATTTTACTAAGTCTCATAGAAATTTATTGAGTTTTAAAGATATCCATTAAAACAGATTTCATATCAAGACAACTAATTAATGAAATATTGAATATCTTTTTATCATTGGTATGATCTCAGGTAATAAATACATACTTAAAAAATTATCTATTCTTTTATCTAGTTTGTACTACACATATATTAGTACAATTGAAACACATACTATAATAAACTAAAAATTTATTAATTCAAAAATATTTACTATTTGGCATAAACAATTGGGGCCATCTCGGATCACTAATGATGAAGAAAATTATTAGTACATATATATTAGTACTACACATATATTAGTATAATTGAAACACATGCTATAATAAACTAAAAGTTTATTAATTCAAAAATATTTACTATTTAGTATAAACGATTAGGGCATCTCGGATCACTAATAATGAAGAAAATTCTTAAGAATTCATATGGGCACCCATTAAAAAAGCTAAAGATTTTTCAATTTAAAGAATTCTCATACGTTGCATGTTCTCTGAGTAAATTGATTATTAAGCCATCACTAGCTAAAGTTAGAACTGAATCTCCAACATTTCTGGAACGTATACAGGGTGACATATGTGGGCCTATACACCCACCATGTGGATCATTTAGATATTTTATGGTATTAATAGTCGCATCAAGTAGATGGTTTCATATATTTTTACTATCAACAAGTAATCTAACTTTTGCGAGATTGCTTGCTTAAATTATTCGATTAAGAGCACAATTTCCAGATTACCTTATCAAATCTATTCATCTTGATAATGCTAGTGAATTCTCTTCTAAAACTTTTAACGACGATTGCATGTCAATGAGAATGAATGTTGAACATTCTGTAGCTTATGTTTATACATGAAATGGCTTAGCTAAATCATTTATTAAACGACTTCAATTAATAGCAAGACCTATGCTTATGAGAATAAAACTCCCTATTTCTGCTTAGGGACATGCAATTCTACATGCAGCAGCATTTGTGCGTATCAGACTAACTAGTTATTATAAATACTCCATTTTACAATTGGCTTATGGTCAGAAGCCAAATATTTCCCATCTTGCAATTTTTGGATGTGCAGTATATGTTTCAATAGCTCCACCATAACGTACTAAGATGGGACCTCAAAGGAGATTGAGAATATATGTTGGGTATGATTCCCCTTCTATTATAAAATATCTTGAGCTAATAACAAGGGACTTATTTATAGTACATTTTACTGAATGTCATTTTAATGAATCAATTTTTCCAACATTAGGGGAGAAAAGGATAAGTAGCTGGTCAAAGAAATTATATGGAATACTTTGTAAAATATTGATCCTCACAAAAAGCAATGTGAACTTGAAGTTTAAAAGATAATCCACTTACAAAGTATAGCTAATCAACTGCTAAATGCATTCACTGACCTAAAGAGAGTGACTAAGTCACATATACTAACTGTTAATGCTCCGATAAGGATTAATATCCCTGAAGGACAATCCATTAATAAGAAAGCTAATGAGTCTAAAGCATACCAAAAGCGTGGTAGATCAATAGGTTCAAAAGATAAAAATTCCCATAAAAGAAAATGAGCAATTATTGAAAATGGGCTCATTAAAGAAATAGATACTCCTGAAGAGTTTAGAGACATAAGAAACAATATAACTCCAAAAGAAGTTCAGGTACCTGAAAATGATAAAGAAGATGAAAATAAGGAGATATCAATAAACTATGTCTCTACGGGAAAAAGATTGAACCACAAAGAAATTATTATCAATAATATTTTTGCATATAATGTAGCCTTAATATTATGAATGATAATGAGGATTATCTATTGATGAATGTTAATGTAGATATGATTAGCCAAAATGAAAAGATGCAATTCAAGAAGAATTGAATTCATTTAAAAAATGTAAAATTTTTAGACCTATAGTCCAAACACCTGAAGGTGTAATACCCGTTGGGTACAAATGGGTACTTGTGTGTAAACGAAATGAGAAAAATGAGGTTGTAAGATATAAAGCATGGCTTGTTGCCCAAGGTTTCACACAAAGACCTGGAATTGATTATGAGTTTACTTATTCTCCTATGGTGGATGCAATCACATTTTGTTATCTCATTAGTTTGGTAGTACATGAAAACTTGATATACATCTTATGAATATTGTTATAGCCTATTTATATGGCTCACTTAATTATGACGTCTATATGAAAATCCTAGAAGGATTTAAAATGCCTGAAGCATATAATTCAAAGTCCTGAGAACTTTATTCAATTAAATTACAAAAATCTTTGTATGGATTAAAGCAGTTTGGACAAATGTGGTATAATTATCTTAGTGAATACCCATTAAAGAAAATGTATAATAATGATCAAATATGTCCATATGTTTTCATAAAGTGAACAAATTTTGAATTTATAATTATTATTGTATATGTTGATGATTTGAACACTTGAAGAGATTCAAAAGGCAGTTGATTATTTGAAGAAAGGATTTGAAATGAAAGATCTTGGAAAAACAAAGTTTTGCCTCGACTTGCAAATCGAACATTTAAAAGATGAAATTTTTATACATCAATCAACTTATACTTAAAATATCCTTAAAAGATTTTACATGGATAAAACATATCCATTGAGTACCCTAATAATTGTTCGGTTACTAGATGTGAACAAAAATCCCTTTAAACCTCGAGAAAAGATATAGAGCTATTTGGTCCTGAAGTACTATATCTTAGTACAATTAAAGACTAATGTATCTTGTTAGTTATACACAACCTGATATATTATTTTTCATTAATTTATTAGCAAGATACAATTTTCCACTTATATGAAGGAATTGGAGTGGTGATATAAATATTTAACAAATTCGATCAAGTGATAATCTAGTGAATTTATTTATTAAGGCACATCCTATTGTGGTATTTGAACAACTAGTTCATACTAGTGGAGTTCTTTAATTTAAAAATCTTAATTAATATCGTTATGAGGGGGAGTTAATATGCACTGTATTTTTTTTTCCTTCGCTATAGTTTTTGTCCCACTGGATTTTTCCTAACAAAGTTTTTAATGAGATAGTATTCTATTGTGTATTATATGGACATTTAAGGGGGAATGTTATGAATAATTATTGAATGTGAATATCCACGGGTCAAATATTATATTCTAATTATAATTAATTATTAAAATTTAATTATGATAAATTATATCTCCAATTATGATCATATTATTAGGTTCTAATTATTATCAATTATATCTCAAATTGTGATCAATTCTATTTATGAATTATTATTATGAGATTGCAACGTTTGCCCTATAAATATAAGTTGTACAAATCATTTTATATACAGTTGAATGAAATATTCTCCTCCCCTTATATTTCTTTCTCTTCCTTATATTTCTTCTTCATCTCTTTCTTTTATCATTTCTTAAGTATTTAATATTTTCATAACAATATTAATCATTTATCCAATAATCACAATTCATTCATAATTTATTTAAAATTATACATTAAATTATAAATAAATAATCCATAATTTTTAATTCAATCCAAATTTATTTTAATATATCTTTTGCCGCGTATGGATGAAAGATTCTTTTCCATTATGTACTCACTATTTGATACCAAAAATTAACCAGCCGTGAGCCCATAGATTCTAAGAGTTAGTTTGGCATATATTTTTTCTAAAATTAATTTTATTTCATTTCAATAGAAATGATTTTAATTTATTTATAAATAAATTTTATTATTTAATAACTTTATTAAAAATAATAATTTTAATTCATTTGTAAATGAATTATTTTATTTACAATATATTAAAAATATATAAAAATTAATTAAAAATAAATTTTGATAGTATCATGATAAATAAAATGTTAGAAAAAAGATAAATTATTTATATATTATATTTTTTAGCTCAAATGAAATTTATTTGTAATTTCAATTTGTTAGAAAAAGGTAATAATTTCAATTCATTTGTAAATGAATTATTTTATTTATAATATATTAAAAATATATATATATAAATTAATTAAAAATAAATTTTGATAATATCATGGTTAATACAATGTTAGAAAAAAGGTAAATTATTTATATATTATATTTTTTAGCTCAAATGAAATAAATTCTAGTAAAATCCTTGTAAAATTAAATAAATTTCATAATTGCAAAAATACAATTAATATGAGAATTATAAATAAAATAAAATGAAATAAAATCTCTTTTTACTTAAAGCCAAACAAAAATTCATTTAAAAATAAAATGAAATCCTATTTTTAATTATTTCAAGAGGTAAACAATGCTCTTGATCCGAATTTCCGATACAAGATTGTACTGAATAATTTACAGTCTTCGATGTTTAAGAAAGGGGTAAATTTGTTATATCATTATGGTAAATAAATGGAGGCAACTCATATTGGAAATTTTATAATACTGATTGAGGCAACTCAGCCGCACAATGTCGTAAAATTATGCCGATAAAAGGGGAAGAGGATGGTGGACTTGTTTCAATTTTGTTTCGTCACAATCCAAAGCGTTGCAGTTAATATCATGAGCTTATGATAGCTACAAAATGTCGGAAGCTTTGTCCAACGTTGTTATTCCTTTTTCTTTTTCCAAATAATGCTAATTATAGTCTCAAAACGATAATTAAGATGTAATTACTAATGTAGAATTAATATTTGAATATATTTAATATCTTATTTATATTTTAATAATATATTATTATTAATTAAGGATTAATAATTACATTATAACTATTGTCTCGGAATCGATGGGTAGTTTTATCCTTTTCTCCTATTATCATGGAAAGTTTTCTCAGTTTCTTTGGGTTCTCTATTTTAACTCATTAATTAAGCTTCAGTTGTTCCATGGAAAGGGAAGCCTGGTTGAAAGTCAAAAAAGAAAAAATTAATATATAAGAGCAAAATAGGTTCATCTACTTTGAAATGTAGCGTAATTCAGGATGAAATTAAAAGTTAAAACTTGGGGGATTGAAATATAGTATTAAAAACTTTAGTAAAAATATATTACATTTTAAGGGTTAAATATAGAATTTTTTTAAAAAATTCAAATTTATAAAAGAAAATTAAAATTTTTCTTATTTTGGAGTTGCTTTAACCACTCCGATTATCAAAGAAGCTTCACCACAGGCATAATTATATTTACACTCATTTTATTTAAAAAAATATATACTAATTATTTTTTTAATATACATTCATCAGAGGGCAGCTTCGCATTATGTTTAGGGAGATTAGAATCAAGGGTGGATACATACCGTAAATAGTGGGCCAATATTGAACCTATATTTCAAATATTTTAAATAGAATAGTAGATATTATACATATATTTCAAGTATGTATCAACCTTCTTGTTATTACGAGTGGTTAGAAATTCCTTCGAATTTAAATTTTGGTAATGGAGAAAAATTTTATCCAAAATAATCTAACTTAACTTGATTTTATATTAATCTAGACTCAATATGGCTGATGAGTATTAGAGTTCTAGAGGCAAAAAAAAAAAATTATAAATGTGTAATGTGTCCTATAAAAAAAATTTATAATACCCTAGTTAAAAAAATTACTCTTACAACAAATTAATTTTTTTAATTTTTAATTGTGATATTTGGTATACCATTACGCTACAAGTTAACATGTTGTAAAGAACACTTGCTCTGTTTCTCGAACTTCCGACAACCTTAACGGCGGCAACCCTCAAGAATCGGTATCGTTTGCCGGATTCAGCCCAACAGACACCTTCCTTCATCATTTCGCTAGCTATGCAACAATAGAAGCTCTATGACAATGTCTCTTTCCGCCAAGAATCTCCATTGGGTTGCGTCCTTTGGCAATTAGAGCCAACAATTGGTCTAGTTAGTTTAAAAGCTTTCTATTATTTTCTTTCCCCAAATCCAGCTAGTTGCAAAAGCAGTGATCTGGTTCTTGAAGTTTCTAGAAGTCTTCTGAAAGATTCTGACGATGACAACTAGCCTTTGTTTGCAATAATCAGTGGAGAAGTAGCATTGGTAGTTTGCTTGGCCTCAAATCCTCTTTTTTCTGCTGGTTGAAACTTTAACTATTGCATGGCTGTTACTATTAGGTGCTAGGGATTGGGCTCTGTTCTGACTCCTCGCTCATCCTGTAATCTATTCGATTCTTCATTAATTCTATAATTAGGTTAGTCAACCTTTCTTTTCAATTTCTTCGGTCATTGGAGTGTTTTGAAGGTAATCTTGAAGTAATTTGGATAACTGTTGATTGAGGTTTATTTCCTCTTATGTTATTGGAGTGTTTTTTATTTTGAATATTGAATTAGGTTTCATAGAATTTAGAAAGGGCTTTTTTGATGGAAATTTTTCACAAAAAATTTATTTGTCATGATCTTAACTTTCAATTGTAATATAATAAAAAGGAAACAAATACAAATTAAATTACTTCTATTAATTTAGTATATTATAAATACCTATTCGTAGAATAAATCTTTTTAATAATATACTGGAAATTCCTCCTTTAATAGTCTCTCAATCTCTCTACAATAGGTTTCATAGATAGAACAAAAAATTTTAAATCTTGAGAGATGTAAAATAAGAATCACATATATATTAATCAATCTAAATTTTGAATCTTATCCATCATAAGATTCAAACTCATTTACTAATGTTGGCCCAAGTACCTACTTGCGCATTTAACTATGTCATATAAGGTCTAATTAACAATAATTCTTTTACTCATAAATTATGCATATTTTACAAAAATATTCATAAATTATGTCATACATTGTTAAGCTCAAGTACCTATTTATTCATTCAATTATGTCATATAAGATATAATTAACAATAATTCTTTTATTCATAAATTATGTATAGTTTACAGAAATATTAATAATCTTCTACTTGGACATACATAATTTATTAATAATAGCCACGGAAAAGATTAATGTTAATATAAAATTAGTACTTTTACACCTATGGTCTAGTTAAAATCATAGGTATCTAATAACATAAATATTATATCCGAAGGGATATTGACATCATATATTAACATAATAACATACCAAACACCCACACCTTATTGACTAATACTTTCAATATGTGCGGAATAAGATTTACACAATTTTATATGACTATGTATAAATATAAGGATAATGCTCCCACTAACTCAAAATATTAAAGGGCTTTATACAAACCAATATGGTTTATATGTTCAATAAAAGTTCCTATTATTAAGCCTTTGATCAATGGATCCATGAGCATACGATCCATAGAAATATGCTCAATAACAATAATATACTTGCTCATTTTTTCTCTTATATAGTGATATTTTACATCAAAATGCTTCAAATGGGTAAAAGTTTCGTCATTGAAAAAGAAGCTCATAGTAGCATAGTTCTTGCACAAAATAGTTAAAGGCCTAGCAATATTCTTTATAAAAAGGAACTTTAGGGGATAATTCTTCAACCATACAATTTGACAAGAAGCTTTATAACGAGCGACATACTACACTTCTATGGTGAAGGTTGTCACAATTGATTACTTGATGCTTTTTCATGATATAGAGATATACCCAGATGTAAACTTTGAATCATCTAGACAATTGACATAGTTTGAATCTAAGTAGCTTATAATGTTGAGATCTCCTAATCTTTTGTAGGTCAGTATGAAGTCCTTTATATCTTAAAGGTACCTTAGAACTCTCTTCGCAGTACTTCAATGTCTCTAACTTGGATTACTCAAGAATATGCTAAGTACACTTACAATAAATGCAATATTAGGTCATGTACATACTTGAACATATATTAGGCTATCCATGATTGATGCGTATAGGACCTTTTCCATCTTTTCTTTCTCTTCATCAATTTAAGGACATTAGACCTTTGTAAACACTTTACCGATCTAAATAAGCGAAGCGACTTGAAAGCAAATAGATATATTAAATCTTTTCAAAATTTTCTAAATATATAACCTCTGAGACAAGCCCAAAATACCCTAAGATCTATCATAAAATATCCCAATGCCTAGAACAAATAAGACATTTCTTAAGTCTTTCATCTCAAAGTGAAATGACAGTAATTGCTTTGTCTCAATCAGTAAGTTTAAGTCATTGCTCACTAAGAGAATGTCATCCACATACAAAATCAAAGTTACAAATTTGCTAGCTAGCATTTTTCATCATATAAGTACATTAGTCTACACTATTCTCCTTAAATCCAAGAGAGGTAATTATTTTATGAAATTTGAGATACCATTGTTAAGAAGTTTGCTTCAAATCATATATGAATTTCTTCAATTTTCTCACTAAGTGCTTTTTACCCTTTTATCAGAATCCATCTAGCTACTTCATGTACACGATTTTAGATAGGTTACCATTCAAGAATTTTACTTTCACATCCATCTGGTATAGCTTTTGATCAAAGTGAGTAACAGGAGCTATAATAATCCTGAAAAAATCCTTCATTGATACTAGTAAGAAAGTCTTTTTATAATCCACTCCTTCCTTTTTAGTATAGTCTTTAGCCATAAGCTTGACTTTATATCTCTCAATCTATCTATGAGCATCACGTTGGTCCTAAAGATATCACACTTATTTTTTATTCATTAAAACTAATTTATCTTTTATTGTAATGATCCATTGAGGACAATTAGAACTAGGCACTACTTAAGAGAATGTAATGGGATTAATATTTTCATTCAAATCATACTCGTGTTCCTATAAATGCACCATATAGTCATTTAATATCACCAATCTATGTTACCTAAGTAATCTTTTCAATTGAACTTTGATATTAAAATTTTTATCTTTCTACAAAGGCTATGTTAAATTATGTTATGGAGAACTAGAAGATGAAGAACTAGCAAATTGAGACATTAAAGGAATGACTACTCTTTTTTCTCTGAAGTTTATAATCTGCAGTATCTGACTCCTACTATTTAACTCATCCTCAAAATAAATTACTTTATCAGATTCAATAATGTGCGTAATGTAAGTTAGATAATAGAATGTACTACCTTTAAAACCAATAAAGAACCTAAATATTGTTTTAGAATCAAGTTTCCTAGTACTATGAATGTATGGCTTCACCTCTACTCCACAACCTAGATTTAAAAATGACTCAAAGCTAGTTTTTTGTTATTCAGCAATTCATATGGAGTTATAAGTATAGATTTGCTTGGTAACTAATTTAGCATGTAGCTTGCAGTCTTCAATACTCTTTTAATAAAATATCTGAAAGCATAAAATGGGAAAGTATACATCTGATCATATAAAAAAATATTCTATTTCTCTTTTTGGCTATCCCATTTTATTCTAGTGTACCAGATATAATATAGCTAGCCTTAATGTCACACTTCTACAAATACCTAATAAAAGGACTTGAATTCTTTCTAGTTTCATTATATTTATCATAATACTCTCCTCCTCCATTAGAATTAACACATTTGATTTTTCATGCTATACTTAAGCTCAATTGTTACGCTGAATGTCTTGAATGCATCCAAGGACTTTTGGCTATTCCACATGCAACTCTATCTATAAAAAATATGAATAATTATTAATAAAAGTGATAAAGTATCTTTGACCTCTCATGGTTACAAGTATAAAGGGATTATAGATGTCGGTATGGATAAGTTCCAGCACTTCTTGTCTTCTAACTCTTTTTCTTTTTCTAGCCTTAGTAGTGAGCTCCTTTTTGATACAATCCATAAAAGAATTTAAATCAGACAAGTTAAAATTGTGCAGAATACTCTCTTTAATTAATTTTTGAATTCGATCTTTGGAAATATGACCTAAATGCTTGTGCTATAACATTAAGGTGTTTTTATCAATTCTATTTATTTTCTTCCTTGTGACTGTATTAATAGTATTGAAGGAAATTAGATATAAATTTATCCTGTATAATCCACAATTCACCAATCCCTTTCACGGTTAAGCTTTAAGACAAATTCACTCTTTTACCTTCAAAATTACAAAAATACCCTTGAATATTTAGCATTCTAACTAATATTAGGTTCCTTCTTATAAAAGGCATAAAAACCATATCTTTTAATACCAGCTTATGTCTAACAGACAACCACAAAAACACAATCCCAAGGAGTTCCACTCCTACTTTCTCATAATTTTTCACTTTAACAATTAATTTATCATTATCTAATTTTTTTTTAGAATTTCTCAACAATTGGGAAAAATCAGTGGCATGGATTATGGAATCGGTATACAGCCACCACATATTTAATGGCACATCCGTTAGATTATATTCAAGATAAACATTTGCCGAATCCTTCCTTATTGTCCCATTCAATGTCTTTTCAAAGTTTCATTACATAATGATTAAGGAAAAACACATCAAACATTAATATGTGTGTAACATAATCATGCTAATGTTTTCCTCCTAACATTTAAATATGCAACCTTACACAATATCATGTTATAAAATTAAATACCAAATGACATTTTAAACTTTACAATATAATACAAGAATCAAATGTTATGCCCTTAAAATACTAACACCGAAAGGCATTTAAGTACTTTAGATGCACAACACCTAATTCTACACTTGTACTATAACTAACAAACTACATTAATAATATAATGCTAAGAGACACTTATATCATTAATACAATTTCTCCCTTGTAAATAATTTTTCTTGTTAAAAACAAACCAAAACTTATGCAATTGGCCCCACGAAGGTGGATACATAATTACACAATTTTTCATAGCATAATGTAAGTCACTACTAAATTTTTTTTAATAAATACAACTCTAAAAATTATTAGAATACATAAACAATGTCCGAAAATTTCACAAAAATTTTATAAAATGGACAATATGTTAGGAAATACATAGGAAAAATTTGGACCCAAAATAAGCCCAATTGAATATTCAAATAGAATGGGCAAAAACTAATTAAAATTATTTTTATTTTAAAAATTTTTGAAAAAATGCCTACCAAAAAGAGCTTAAAGAGTGGAACCCATTGGTGTGTGCCTAAGGCTGTCTATGGGCTGAGTAAAGTTAAGGTAATAATGTTACCTGCCCGTGTAACTATCAAGCCTCAATTTGTAGGCCTATTTCTGCTCATTTTCACCTTTAGCCTACTTTTTACTAGGTTGTGATGGGTCCACCAAGCAATAATGAACCAGGTTGAGCAATTGATTTTTTTAAACTAAATTATTGGTGAACTGTGAACATTGAGCCTTACTCAGAAATGATTTTTTTTAAAAAAAGCATAAAACACAATAATGTTAGCCCAATTTCTAGGGGAAAAAACCTACATAAAATGGAATATAATGTCTTGTCATAAAAAATTCCTTCATTTTATATGACCCATGTTGTAAAGATACAGCCACACTATCTGTATCCTTATGTGTTCTTAATTACAAGTTATAAAAAAAAAAGCTCCTTTACTTACAAAAAGAAGCACTTTAATTACAAAAAAGAATCAAGTATTGATTGCTAAAGTAAGGCACCATTTTGCTGGTTATATTTTTCACATGCCACTAATATTTACATCCCTAGAAAAATTAAAAAATGGTTAGCATAGCAAAGTGGTTCCCTTCCCTATACATATTTCCCAAATTCCCTAACAATTGTTAGTTTCAATGCTTACATATACAAGTGTAATACAACTCAATCAGTATACTAATAAGAAATAAGAGCAAAAAATAAATTTAATGTGAAATTAATAATTAGTCACTTACATATAAAAAAATCAAAAGATAACACAGCACATTAATAGATAACTATTTCTTAATTTTATCTGCCAGTGTTAGCTTCAATGCTGGTATAAGCAACTAGCAACTAACTATATCAATATTTATTTAAGCATACTATAAAAAATTTATTATAAATCTAGATTTAATAAAAAAATAGCAAGATGATGGCAAGGAATTGAACATATTTATTTGAGCATACTATAAAAGAATTACATAACTAGAAACTAACCAGATCAAGATTTATTTGAGCATATTATAGAAGAAATATATTATAAATCTAGATTTAATAAAAAAATATGAATGACAGTGGGGAATTGAGCATCTTTATTTAAGCATATGGTAAAAAACTATATAAACAACTAGAAACCAATCAGATCAGTATTTATTTGAGCATACTGAAAATAAATTTATTATAAATCCAGGTTTAATAGCAAAAATAGCAAGCATCATAGTAGAGAATTGAGTATATTTTTAATCTAATTGGTAGTTTGCTTGATGTAAATAATAATTGTAGCTAATACTATTAGATGTTAAACATAGATAGGAAAATAAATTTACCCAACAGTCATTGGCTGTTGACTGTTATCTTGTGACTGCAATTCCACAGTAGCAAGTTGTCTTGAAATCTCACCAAGCTTTAAAAAAAAGAAAAGAAATATCATGCTTTTGAAAATTAGGATGATTACAATAATTCATATAGTTATGTATACATTTACCTTTCTCAATTTTTTCATAATTTTCAAACTCTTCAATGAAGCCACGATCCTCAATGGGAAATAAGGTAGGCTTGATCCAATTTTGACAGTAATTTAATGCTTCACATGTTTGTAGAGATAGTGAACTCCTAAACATATATAAAATTCTTCTCCTTATGCTAAAGGATGACTCTAAAGCTACTATGAAAATAAGGACAACAAGCATATATCTAGTTATAAAAGATAAAATGTGAAATCTGGATTTATTCCCTTTCCACCATTCTAAGACACTAAAGTCATTATCTCCATCAACACATGCTTCACTCAAGTATCTATTAACTTCATTTTTTGCTTTTATAGAATCCTTGGCTTTTAGATGTAATTTAAATGCTACAGCTCGAACTTTATATGTATGTTTATTTTCTTGAAGACCATACTCGGTGTCTTGTGAAATTTCATTACTAACTAAATTACTTTGATTCTTTTCCTATAAATGTTCAAATACCAATCATATGATTATTACAAGTCTGACTTCACTTTACAAATTAGATCATAGGTAGTCATAAGATTATAAATTTCATCAAAAGATCACTTGATGTAAGCAAGCTTGTACCTAAGGTCTACATATTAGCAATGAATAACAAAGGATTTACATTTTGCACATTTCCCCAATATTTATCATACTTACTTTTCATTTGGGCAATCATTCCATTCAAGACATTATCCCTACTTGAAGTACATTTCAATAGTTTAGTTTGAATCAATGCAAGTTAGGTAAATGCATTTCTCAAAGTCACCAATAAAAAGCTAGACAGCTTAAGTGTTACATCATAAAAAATGTTTAGGAAGTTAGTGAAAACCTTAACATTTTTCCAATCTTCTAAGGTAGGAAGTCCTATTATCTTCTCATCAAAGTAGTCCATATAACTTGATTCATCATCCTCTAATATCTCAAAGGCCTCTTAGAATTTTAAAGCAAACTCTAGCATTAAATAAGTTGAGTTCTATCTATTTGGAATATTAAGACATACTAGGCTAGCACTTTCAATCTTAACTTAGTTAAATGCAACACTTGAACTTACTCTAGAAGGAGAAGATTTAACAAATCTAATTGCATTTCTAATTACAACTAATTAAATAATGCAAGTCTTTTAAGCCTTCATTAATAATTAAATTAAAAATATGAGCACAATAATAAACATGTATGTGATTACCAGTCCAATACTAACCTATTGGAATTTTTAAACCTCTTTTTCAAATAAAAGACAACAATATCATTTGAGGAAGCATTGTTTACAATGATGGTAAAAATATTTTTAATTCCCCATTCAAGCAAGCAATTCTCCACTTATTTTCTAATGATTTCTCCTCTTAATTAAGAATTAAGCAAAAATTTAAGATCCTCTTTTGCAAGTTCTAATTGTTGTCTATAAAGTGTACTATAAGTGTTATATAATTCAAATTTTGGACACTTGTCTAACAATTTGTTATGAGATACACTCTAGAATAATTAGATTCTAGAAATTTTTTCAACTTCCTTTTATATATAAGTACATCTTCCAACAATCCTTAGCCACCATTTGTCTAGATGGAACATAAAATTGGGGTTGTAGTTTACTTAACAGATTTTTAAACCCCCAACCCTAGACAACCTTAAATGGTTGTTTATCTATAATGATAAATACTGTTAAAACTTTTCTAGTTGTTTCCCTATCACAAACTTGTGGAGCAACAACCATATTACTTCTATCACTTTTTTTTTAAGTTCAAATAAGGGTACAGATTGAAAGGGATTAAATAATAGGACATAAGGAAATTTTGGACACACACTAAGATCTCTATTCATGCTAAAAATCCTATGTGAACTAGGATCACAAAAATATCTCTTACCATAATAATTGTAAGTAGTCATAATCTTTCTTGATTTAGATTCAAGCATGCGTATAAAATGAACTCATACCATTACTTTCTTCCTAGCTCCACTAACTAAAGCCCTTCTTTTTGCCTTCGTTTGGATAGCTTTATTGCAAGGAATCTCCTTTCCTTTACCCTTAGATTCTATATTGCCTCTTGGTTTATGCACTTTTGAGCCAAATACAACGTCATTACTTTGATTTGTTGAGGTTTGACTATTATGGGTTGTTGAGACACTCCTTAGATGGATTGAAATACACCTTATTTCCTTTTGTGAGGCTCTTCTTTTTAGAATACTAGAATATCTAATTCATGTCCTATATAAAATTACAAGTTTGCAACATATATCAATTCCAAATAAAACATTATGGCAGTTGAAAACATGGAATGACATGAAATAAATCTAGCTATTTTGGTTTAGGGTAATCCAACTAATCCTAACTATAAGAAACTCTTCATTTTTAACAATGCAAAAATAAATCTAGCTATTTTTAACAATGCAGAAACAAATCTAATTGTTTTGGTATAAGGTAATCCAACTATTTCCTTTTCTAACTAATTATTTTGCCTTAGGGTACAAGATTGTGAATAATTACATGCCCAAGGTTAGTCATTGGACCTCATATGAAGTTTAGAGCATGCACTATATAGGTGAGATATTGGATAATTCATAAGCTAATTATTCCTAAAGGAGTCCTGATTTTATAAGTGAATTTCGACTTTAGTTTGAGGCTAACATGATTCAAAAATTTTAGGTCTAACTTAAGAATTTTGAGAATTTTAGATCCTTTCTACTTTGTATATGAGAATTTGTTCAGCACTCTATTATAACTAGCATTGTTTTATTATGCATATGTCAATAGTTTTATTTGTTAATATACCCTTCACAGAAGGATAGCCAAATAGGTTTATTAGCATTAAAAATATACATAGATATTCATTTTAATTCTTCAAATTTTAAATTTTTTATTATGAGTAAATAGTGGTGAGATAATGTTTCATCAATTTCTAATTAATTTTTTATTACTTCAAAATCTAATTAGTCACAAATGTAATTTTCTTAGTCCTAACTCCTAATTTTCTTAATCCTACTACCAAAATTGAATACTAAAGTTAATTAGTTGTAAAACAAGGCTACCATAATTATAATTAAGAAATAAAGTAGAAAAATGTAAGAGCTATCCCTTTAAGGCTCCAAAATCCCAAAATGCTACCCTCTTCCTTCAAAGGTGGGAATCCTATATTGCTTATTGTTATGGCACTTTACAACATATACTAAACATATCTAAGAGTTTAATCTATCTTACAAGACTGAATCATATTCAGTAAACAGAGTAGGCAAAGATAGAAGCATCAAGCATGTACCTTGAGGATTTTTAACATAAATATTTTATTTATATGCTAAATTAATTATGTTTCTGTTAGCTAAATCCTGGTTGAAAATTGAAATCAATCAGGACCATACAAAAATTATTGAATAGAAACACCACTTCCAAGCAAATACTTATATAGGTATGGGTAAAATTCTATTATTTCATTTGTGTGTGTATCCTAAAGTTTTTAATTTTGATTATTAGTAAAGGAATAATACATGTGTGTTCACCATCCGTCAATGATTCCCATACCCTGAGAATGGACAACAAAGTCAATGTTAAGTCAGAATTGAAAGCAAGAAATAACCTTATTGAATCATATATAAAGGATGGCATGTATAGAACTCTGAATACAACCTTTAGTATATTTTCTCCAAAATTGCATGTATAGAACTCTGAATATAACCTTTAGTATAATTTCTCCAAAATTTGTACAAATTCAAGGTTATAATCCAATTGTAGATCATATATATAGAATAACCATCATACAAACTAATAGGTTTAAAACATATCAAACCAATTATAGAACATTGTCATATATTTTTAGAACATCCTATATGTAACACAAGTATTTCAGACTTTACATTATATCTATGCTTTACAAAACTGATAATGATGCAAGTATTGAACTACTCAACCATCCTATGTATTCCGTACTTTATACAATGTAAAACAAAACGTCTTATCTAAATACTTGCAGGATCAAACCTTTTAAATAACAACCAATTAGAGCATTTCATGCTAAAATTTTATAGACAAAATTGGAAATTTAATGAATATCATAGAAATCAGTTTCTTTAACTAGGCTTATAAGTAGAAAATAGACTATAAAATGTTGTGAAGAACATTCAATATAGTTAAGTATCAAAATATGGTAATAGAAAATGGTCACAAATTTAAGGCAAACATTTTGTCATATAATCAATCTTCTATTTTCTTTGAACTATCATTGATCATATGATAATCAAAGCATTAGTTTGAATAATCCTTATTGCTAAATTTGAATCACTAATTCCAAATGTTGTAACTATGTAGAAAACTATTCCCTTCTGAGTTTTACCGCTAAATGAAAAAAATATGTTATTTAATTTTAATAATTTATCATATTTCAAGTAACAAATTCATAAATTGAAAAAATAAAGATCATGCCTAATTATTCATGTTAGTGATCTTTTTAAAATCTTTAAAGAAATTGAAGCACTCGAATATGAAAAGGGGATAGGGTAATACAATGGAACAGACAAGGGCATGATAAGGACAAGCAAAGCAATGTTCATTACCATAATAACTCAGCAACTGGCTAACTACAAAGTCAGGAAGATGGATACACACCCACTTACAGTCAACTTTTTGAAGGATTTACCTATACAAGTATGCAATACAAGAATAATAAGAACAAACTTCAAAAGATAAAAAGTTTAGATCCAATTGAAAATAAGTAGGTTAAAAGATTCAAATGTAGATGCCCCAAAGAAAAATTATTATTAGAATTGGTTAAATATTTTTATTATTTTATTATTTACTAATATAATTTTTATCCAAATAAAAAATAAAAATATTAATTTCCACAATGTATGATTATGAACAATCTTTTATGTAAAGCACGAAGCCTTTAATACCTAAGCCATATTGCATATTATTTATTCAAAAACAAAATTATTAAATTACTCCATCCGAGCCATATGTAACACTATCAAACCACCTAATTTCATATGAAAAACATCAAACAAAAGACATTATAGGCTCTGTTTTGCTGAAAATAAGTTATGTAGAAAAACACTTGTTAATCTACATAATTAGAAACCATCAGTTACATCAACTAAATATATGAATTTAAATAGGAAGTAAGAGTATTAAATAAATACCTAGGAAAAACATGTCATTTATAAAATACAAATACTACCTGCTTGGTAAGATCTCAGTATATTCAAGTTATCTTCAGCACCTTTATGGGACTTTCAGATAGATAATAGAGTTTTTCTAAATAGCATCATAGATCTTATATATCCTAGATTCCTAATAATCATGATTTAGAACTGGACTAAAGTAGAAAAATCACAAATATTTTAAAGCATGAATAGTTGCTAGAATTAACATTATTTATCCTTATTTGAATTAAGTAACTAAATCCTTCAAATCAATGCCAAATGTCAGTTGTCAAGTACAAGCCTTAATTCACATTAGACTAAAAGGGTTATAAGAAAACTATAAAAAGGCATCCATGCAGAATAATGATAATACGACATCAGTGAGTTTTGGTTACCTTCAATTCCTTTAGGAAGTTACAAATAGATAATGCAATTTCATAATATTTAACCAATTTTAATAAATAGATATTGATTCAATTCGTGTTTAATGCCTAAAGCAAATAAAATACTAGCATGATGTAGTAAATCCGAAAGAAAATTCATAACGTGGATCGATATTGCAAATAAAAGCTAGTACTATCATTTTCTTTTGGTATTGTTCCATGATAACACTAAAAGGATACATACATACATATATATATATATATATATATATATATATATATATATATATATATATATATATATATATATATATAGCAAAAGTATTTCAAATTAGTAAGAGCAATGTTAATAAATGAAGACATTTCAAACTAACTTATAAAAATAAGTATAAAAATTTATCTCATGAAACTTTTATTACTTCTAGTCTCTTAGTCTGGTTTAAAGCTTTTACTGTATTATTATCATTTTTTTAATAAAATAGATATTTTATTTTCAAAAAAAGAATATGGAAAAAAATCAGAAGAACAAATAGCATCAATATATTCTAAATAATTCACTATAAAAAGGTTACGATATAACTTTATGAAGAACTAAAATTTTTTATGTGATAGGTTAAGCTATTTCTAGCTCGCTTCTTTGATTATTTTCAATAAATTAAGTAATTAACTATGAAATACGTGTTAAATTTTCACTACTGAAACTAGAAAGGGGAGACTTGCCTAGTATCAAGCAATAAGAGCAACTGGCAAATGGTAACCTAGTCACGCTTCAGCTTCAACTTTATCTTCGATCAATAGCTTTTACTATTCCCTAATAACAACACAGAAAAGATATTATAAGAAAGATCAAAGATGATCAGAGATTCAAAATGATACAAATAGAAAAGATTACAGAATTACCACACATACCTCCCTAAAGAGCTGAACTAACACTATAGGAGGGAGAAGACGATGAAGAAGAGGATCTAGAATGTGATCATGAAGTGAAAAGCTTCAACAGTTCAACCAAAGAGTTAAAGACACAACCACTAGCTGCTCTACTAGGGTTTTTGAAGGGAGGGGTGGGGGATCAACTTAAACAATGTGGCTATACTATGGTTTGCAATAATTTCTAGCCTTTATAATTATAGCTAAACGACATCGTATTGGCACATTTAAACGATGTTGTATTAGCTTAAGAGGAGTTTAAAAAACTTAGTGTAATGTTACCTAGGTGGGTATGAGTCCAAATGGGTTCAAATATTGAAACCTGTGCCCGCCCTTGGAAACCCGCTTCTGTCATATTCATGTTTGGCTCAGCCTTCATAGCTTAATTGAAACTAACCCAAATTGCAAAAATTGATTCGATATAGGTGGGTTGGGTCGAGCTTGGTGATTTTAGACACTTATATATGTGCCCTACCGCAACCACCACTAACAAGGTGGCTCGTGGCCCTTACGCACTAATTATGTAGCTGGGCGATGCGCACTCGTGCATTATAACATGTCTTCTAACTTAGACCAGATTTAGTTCAGGACCTAGGTTTAGCCCTATAGTTATAACCCATTTTTCACCCATGTTCACATAATTCTCAGCATAATTCTTGCCTAGAACTTTCTACTTTAACTTCTCACCACCATCTTCAATGGTTTCCATTCAAAAAAATCCTAGAAAATTTAAGGTTTCAAAAGTTTAAAACATCAAGCCTTATGGCCATAATGGTATCGATTCTTAAAAGCAAACTTTTATAAGTTTTATAATGCTTCTACATGCCATAATCCCTTAAAACAACCTATTTTATCTAACCATTAGTTTCTTTTTTAATTTTCCCCTAACTTACAGAAGTTTATTCAGTAAAAGTTTTTCAACATGGGTTCCGATTTCCCTTTTTTATTTGTTTGTTTGTTTATCTGGCAATTTCTACTAAAGATTTGAAATTCTATCCCTCTTAATCTTTTTTAGTTTCATTCTTTCACTACTATAAAAAATCTTAAAACATTGGTGCTTGCTATGGTGCCCCTAAGGGTTTGGTGCCCGAGGTGGTGTGGCAAAATACAAGCCACTGGATGAGATTACAAAAATCTTAGCATTGACTTAATAATCTCATCTAGTGGCTTGTATTTTGCCACACCATTCCGGGCACCAAACCCCTAGGGACACCTTAGAATTCACCTAAAACATTTACTAAAGGTGTAGCCCAATTTAAAAAAATATAGGATTTGAATTTTTTTTTGGCCCGATAAGTCTATTGAAACTTTTTTTGATGGCTCAATGAATAATTAGGTCAGGCTTGAGTCAAGATAAAAAGGCCCGATAAGCTTGACTGACCTAATTATATTAATTTATTTTTAATAGTATAATTATATATTAAAAAAATAATTATATATAATTATTTTTAACATAAAATATTAATTTAATATAATTAAATATTTTATATATTTAAACATCATATTATCTCTTTAAATGTATACTTTTTATTTTAAAAATTTATTTTTACTAAAAAATAAAAAAAAATTATTTTTTTGGGCTTTCAAGCTTTTCATTTAAAAATTAAGTTAGATCGAGCTAAATTTTTTTAAAATATAAACGGATTAAGGCAGGTTTGAGCCTTGAATTTTATATAATTCAGGCTCGTCTAGCTAAGCTTCGAAACTCGTTCGATCCAGCCTCATGTACACCTTTACACCCACACAAGCATATAAACAACCATGGCAAGAAGAGACAATAATCATATATATCACAAATTGTTAAGTTATAAACCTAAAAATATAATTATAGAGACATATTTTCATATTTGGCAATATACACAAAGCACATATAACAGCAAGTTATTATAATCATTATTAGCAAAAATATCACGAGGAGGCCAAAAATTTTCATTCAAATTCCTTAAAATTAACCATAATAAAAGGCCAAAAGTTGACTCTGATGCTAATTGATGGAATTTTTTTATGAAAAAATTATTCACCATGATTTTAACTTTCAACTTATAGTATAATAGAAAGGAAACAAATACAAATGAAATTAATTCTATTAATTTAGTAGATTACAAATACTTGTCATCCATAAAGCAAGCCTTCTTACTAATGTACTAGGAAATCTCTTCGTTGGCTTAATCTCCATGCAATAAGTTTTACGAACAAAGCAAAAAACTTTATATCTTAAAAGATGTAAAGTAAGAACCCTATATATATATATATATATATATATATATATATATATATATATATATATATATATATATATATATATATATATATATATATATATATATATATGTAGGGTTCTAAATCCTATTCATCATAAAATCTAAATTCATTTTATTTATATTAGGCCTAAGTACCTATTTACTTATTTGATTATGTCACATAGCCTAATTAATAATAATTTTATTATTATTAAATTATGTATAGTTTACGAAAATGTTAACATTTTTATCATAAGGATTTAATTTTAAGGAGAATAACAAAAAAGCAAGGTTAAAAAAGGAAAAGAATTTAAAACATCCTATATGTGAGGAATCTAAATAAAGCATTTCCCATGACCTAGAAATTATATAGCTTTTCTTCTTAGAATTGTAGAAATTTGAGGATGGGTGTGTTGATAAATTTACTTCCCAAGTTCATAATGTTGATGATTTTTAAACAACTTAATCTTTATTTTTCAAATATTATGTTTTTGGTTTTAAGCAAATGTTATCATCACAAAATTGTTAACAACAATGCTTTTCATCAAAGTTAAGCTGCAACTACAAGAGTCACTAATTTAGAAGTTTGGGTTTAAGAGTTGAAGTCCAAAAATGAAAAAGTTATCAAATAACTTTAAAAAACATCTAGTAGGAATAAACAATTGAATTCTGAATTAAATTTGTTGTAAGAACATAAATCTAATCTTTAAAAGTAGATACAGTTTATAGGAGCTTTTTAATAATAGGGTCACTTTAATTTTTTTGGTGGAATTATGAACAAATTAAGTTTTGTTGAATGATTTGGCATTTTTGTTCCTAATGATGCTAGTAACGCATAGATAGTTCTTTTTAAAAGGAAAAGAATTAGCTTATTTTGTTCAAATTGTAGTAGTATAGGACACTTTCATTATAATTGCACAAGACCTAAATTAAAGGAAAATTTATTTGCAATACTCATGCATTGTCCTTTCTATTTTTGTAGTCTTAAAGGACCTCTGTTAAATGATAATCAAGCTTGGCCCACATTGAGTGCTTGCCAAGCTACTAGCACTATTATATTAATCTCACTCAGTCAATGTTTGGGAACATTATACTAGTGTAGCCTCTTAAGATTTGCAAATGCTTGATCAGATTCATAATGTCCTTCAAGAAGTAATGCGGTATACATGTGTAGAAGGAAATCTGATAGAGTTAACAAAAGATAAATCTACATCTTAGAAATTTTGTTTGCAGAAAGGATTTTGGAAAGCTCTAAAGGTCATAACTAATAGTACCAAATGGCTAGTTATAACAGGAGGCAATCAAAAAATTCTAACAAACATGGTATCTATTTAGTAATTCATGAAGTTTCTCAATTCAAAAGCTAGATGTTTCGGTTACAAAAATCCATGTATCAACATCTTTAAGAGGAATCAATGCATTTCTAAGAAGAATCAATGGAACAAGGCCGACCACTTGGATATATCAAATGAATGGTTGTTACATAGTTTCTAATATGTTATTATTAACTATTATGTTTTTATTGTGTATGTTCATTATACTAATTTTATTTTATATAATAGTGTTAGGTGTCATTTTTCCTTTGTAAATGTTTTTAGTGTAATAAGAAAAAAAAGTACAAAGTTAATGACATAAATGTAACTTTATTTTCCTTACTCTTATTATGTCCTTCGTGAAAACTTCAATTGAAATAATTTTTTATGTTTTCTCACATTTTTTATCTGTGTATTAACTTCTTCTAATTATTTCTAAAGCAAAGAATATTTTTTCTTTATTCTTTTATTCTTTCATACTCTTACTTAATTTCTCTAACTCAATCTTTTTTTAGGTAATGTTTTGTTTGCAAAATCATACATATGTGAGAATTTTTATATTTTCAAAAATGTAATTCATGAAAATTTAATTTTTGAAAATCTAACATCATCTTATTTAGCTTAATTAGAAATATCTCTAACAATATTACAATATTATTTTATATATTTTAAATACTTTTAAAAATATTATTAAATTATAAAAATATTCTCATTAAAAATTAAGTAATCAATAACAATAAATAATTATAACAGTAATGATCAATGATGTGTAATGGTTGATGATAACCAATGCTGGTAGGTGATAGTTAGCGATAAGTGATGATGAATGATAATCACTAATAATATATAATGATCAATAATAATTGAAAATTATGAACAATAATTAATAGTAATGGGTGGTAGTTGAAGAAAAGTAATAATAAATGATTACCAGAGATAAATAGAAATGAAATAAGGTGTTAATAATAATAAAATTAAAATATTCTTATATCATAAAAATATAAAATACTTATATCTCCCAATGAAAATATTTTGAAAAAATATTGAATCAAAAATATTTTTAGAAATACTTACATTTTTTAAATTTAAAACAAATATGGCAATCCAATATTCTTTCAAAATATTTCTAAAGTGTGAAAGAGATTCTATAAATTAAACATCACATTTAAATGATAAAACTACCAACAATGGAGCTAGAAGGCTTAGAGGAGAGCATTGCCCCAATACTCTATGTTTTTTCTTATGTGTGTTCAAAACTCCATACATTTCCTTCTTTCTCTTTATGTATGTTATTATATATCTCTCTTTTTCCCTAAAAATTCAAAATACATAGTCATAATATAGAAAATATATGTTTATTTAATAAAAATAAATTAAGAAATATAAATATAAAATTTAGGATCATAATTCTTTCATAATTAGAAATTATAGATAATTTATTCTTTAATCTTTTTGCCTCTTTTTATCCTTGCTAAACTAAACTTTTTTATTTTATTATACCTTAAAAATAATTTATAGGAGAATATATTTAGTTGAAATATTTTTTTACTTTTATTTAATTTTAATTTATTTATAGAAATATACTATGTGCATTAAAATTCTCATGCACTTATTTATATTATAGACATAATGTAATTATACTAAAATTTTTATTTACTTGTTACCCTAAGTTTTCATAGGAAAACCTTTATAAATGTAATAGAAAAATATATCCATATAAATTTTATTAAATTAATTATCATTTTCTAAGTTTCATAAATTTTTATTGTAACTTTTTTTATAAAACACTGAATAACTTATGTGTAATTTTTATAAGTATAATTTTATATTTTATTTAATTATATATAATATAATTACATTGAAATTGTCACTTATTTACTATTTATTTTAATTTTATCATTCAAAATTTTTATAATAAAATATTTACACACATCTAAAAAAGTATGCATACATGTGAGCTTTATTAAATTAATTATATATGTCCAAATTTTACAAATTTTTATTATAGCTTTTTTATAATAGTCTAATAATTTGTATGTTATAAATTTTATAGATAAAATTTATAATTTTTTAAAATTTCATAATTTTTATATTTTATTTTTAAAAAAAATTGTAAAATATTAAATTATAGTTTATAAAATATAATTTTTTAAAATAATTATAAAATTTTCAGTATACACAATGTTATAAAAGAATTTGACCTTTTAAAAAAAATGAAATTGTGTTTAATATATTAAAATTTATATTTTTTATTTTATTTTAATTATTTTAAAATTTAAAAAAGATAATCAAATAATAAAATAGAGTGGTTTCTCACGTGCTTATTGTTTTCCATACCCTCACATACCCAGAATTGCCATTCACTGATGTACTTATGCGTGGAAGGCTTTGTGACTAGACCGAGCTATCTTGCCCTTTCATAAGGAATAAAAAGACAATTTTGCCCCGTCATATTGAGAAAAGAATGGAGCTTTATGTATTCTCCCGATTGAAAGAATGCGGGATTTTGAAGACACTTCATTTCATCCGACAGCTAGCCCGTTGAATATGGCGGAAGTAGCGCTCGGACAACGGAATTGGAACTGGGATACCGATGCTGAGCTAACTGGCAGCAGCGGCGTTGGAGGTGAGTTGATTACCGCAACTTTCGTCACTGCAGTAGCTGTTTCTACTCGAAGTCAGCGGATTGGTGCGACGGGTAAGGTTAAAATTCCTATCTTGTATTTTCTCCATTTATGTGGAAAATGTTTGTCAATCTTTGTCTCACTCATTTTGCACATTGAGTTTGTCAATGGCCAAAAGTGGGGAAAAAATTTGGAATTGATGCCTTGTTTCCGTAGACAATGCAATTGGTTCGAAGACGTAGGATTGGTTTAGGATTGGGGTTGTAGATGATGGAAGCCGGGACAATAATCAAACTTGAACACCTGCACACAAAGTCATAGCATTCTCTTATTACACCAAACCCATAGATAATTTGCCATGGACTGTCAAAGATTATTCTTCCATTTGTAATGAAAAGGAATATGTCAGTCACGGTGTAGATAATTTACCGCAAGTACTTGCTTCAGTGGAATCTTGTAATATGAAACAACGGCACCAATCTTTGAAATCTATATGATAATGAACTGATCAGTATCATAAGAAAGAAAATATTATGCGAAGCCTGTGAAGGAAACCTTAATGTCTATATCTATAACCTTGAAGCAATATCATTTCATCAAGGCTACCCTGGAAAAAGAAATAGGAAAATCAGCATCTAATTCCAAATGTTTGATTAAGCATTAAAAAGGAAAAACTTTGACCACCCAAGCAAACTTTACAGATGATTCATGACTAAGAGTTCACAAGAACAATGTCCTAAACCATACAATTACACTGACAAGTGTTGCCAGGTATACAATTTGAACTTACCTCCAAATATTATAATCGATATTGCAAACTGCATAAAAAATTCAAACTTAACATACTCTACACTCCAACTGCAAACTGAAGAGAACATACTGCGCTTTTATAGGCTACAGAAAATTTTAAATTTGAAATGAAATGATGAGGTTTTCATTGAGATAGGTTTCAGTTCATCAAAAAGAGAATATACCGTGCCTTTATAACCCACCCAAGTTTTAAGATACTCAATTTTGAACAAAGGAAAAAACCCAAAAATTTTATAGTGTTCTGATGTATCTGGCTTAATGACTTCACTTCATTCTGCTGCGCCATACAATAGTTAAAGACAAAATTAGCACAAGGCATAGACAATCACCTTGAATTCTTTATTACCATCGCTATCGCCTTTCTTCACTGCTACATGTATACCAGGACACATTATGATACATACATGAGAGATGAAAAAGCAGATTATATGTTCAATTTTTTTGTATACAAAGACATAGTACAATTAAAACTTTATGAGAAGGAATACTCTGACGCTTTCGGCTTTAATTATTGGAGCTTCTCTTCTTGAAACACTGGTAGTGCCCTCTACCATTCCTGCTTTAATAGAAGAGATACACCACTGAAAACTTTGATCAACAAGCAAATATATCAAAACTTCTTGAAGGCAAATAAGTAAAGGGGCTGTTTGAGAGAGGGAAAGGGATTAAGAAAGGGAAATAAGGGAAAAAAGAATTAATATCCCATGATTATCTGTTTTATTTGGTTCAAACAAGAAAAGGAATCAAGTTCTTCTCATTCACTTTGCTAATAATTGTTATACTGGTAAAAGAATTTACTTTTATTTATTATTAAAATAACTATTATAATTATTAATCTATTATTATAATTATTATCTTATTATTTATTATTATTTTACTAATATTAATAATACTATTATTAATATTTTTTCATAATTAATATTTTTTAATTTTATTATTACTAATATTTATTATCATTTTATTAATATTTTATTTTATTTTTACTTTTATTATTATTTTTAATTGTTAATAATTTATTTCTATATTGTTATTTCTGAATATTATTTTATTAATATTCTTAGTTATTTTTATATTATTAAGCATTTTAGTATCTTTATTATTATAATTATCATATTTAATGTACTTGATTTTCTTTAAGCTTTGTCTCTGTTGTATGTTACTTTTGAGGTATTGACGTCATTAGAAAGCAATTTTGTTCTGGGTTTCTCAGCTTAGCTTTTCTATTTCAATTATATTTAAGTTTTTTAGTGTATTACACTATGTTGACACTGAGGATTGAAGATTGAAGTACGAATCCTATGGAATAATAACATTTCTGTTATTCAGAGAGATGAGATTTCCTTGCAGAAGGCACAGAAAATGGTTCACAAGAATAATCGCGAATATGTAGCTGTACACATTCATGCATCTTGGTGTCCCTTCTCTCAGATATTCAGGCCGAGTTTCTTCATCTTATCTTCATCGTTTCCATCCTTTTCTCATTCTGCTATTGAAGAATCAACTGTCAGGCCAAGGTCTGTGTTGTCATCCTTTCTTACACGGTTTGTTTTGAGTTCATCTTGTCCATGGCTTAAAATGACTTCCATTTTAATCTTTGCAGCATACTTTCAAAGTATGGTGTTCATGGTTTCCCTACGCTATTCATTTTAAACTCTCCCATGCACATTCTTTATCATGGTCCCCTGACCCTTGGTTCTCTTGTAGATTTTGACAGTGATGTTACCAGTAAGAATATTTTTGTACTTCTTTGCAATTCAAGTTCTATTATCACGATGTTTTCTTCATTTAATTCAGTTTTTACATTTTTTTTTACACAATATTATCTCAAGTAGCTATGTTCATTGCCTATTTAATCAGTAAGCGATTTAAATTTGAAAGTATTGAAGGTGATAAGAGTAGCTTGATCTTTTGTGCATAACTATGTCATAGATTATCGAAAGAGGTGCTTCTATAATGCATTGATAGGTTTACTTTTTTATAGTCTAATGTTCAAACATGATCCAAAGCGTGAAATGGATGGATTTCAACACCTAAGGCCCTAAGTTTTAGGAATTTAATGTTTTAATTTGAACTCATCTTTGGCTTTTCCACTGGACATTCATTTTCTTCTTAAATGGTTTGGTGATAGGTGAAGAATAATAAGTTTTAATATTTGATTACCGACATGCATTGCTTGTCCTGGTATTCCAATTTAAGTAATGGACTGTTATAGTTCGCACATGACTGAGGTTGTGGAGTTGTTTTTTCTCTACTATGTGGTACAAGGAGATGGGGTGGGTGGGAGGAGAAGCTACTTGCCATCTATGCGTTTTTGTGAGGGCATTTGAAATTGTTCATCATTTTTCACTGCCAGTGATCCATTAGCATTAAGACAAAGGGGTCCTTATTTTTCTTGTATTTGCACATTACTTGTTTCTTAATGTAGGGATGAGGATTGTTTCACTTGACCACTTACCCCTTGATAAACTAGGGCACCTTTCTTTACACGAGAAACATAGTAGCACTGAGCTAGCAAGTTGCCTGTTTTCATGGGCAAGATCTCCAGAAAATTTGCTGCGCCAGGAAACATATTTGGCTCTGGCTATCTATTACCTTTGTGCTTTTGAGAATACTCTACTTTTTCCCTACACTTCTTATGTGCGTTCAATGTGCTTAGAGATGACTTATCCGAAATGTTAGAGTAGGGAGTTTGCTGGAATATCCTTTGGTATATGTGAAGTGAACAATGCAGACTTTTAGCTATTTGAAGGAACCATGCAAGAGAAAATCTGCAAAAGGGGCCATGAATGCCAAGGCATGGACATCTAAGGCTCATGCTATAGTTGTAATTGGGGAGGGAAGCACCAGCCGCAGGATGCCACAACAAATAGATGGTATCTATCGGCATATTTTCCACCATTGGAAGGCTGAGCCTTGTTGGCATCTATGAGAACCTTGGTTGCAAATTATGCCAAGGGTTGTGTCAGAATCATCTTCACGTAAGTTTGACAAAGGCCTTGCCTTCAGAGGGTCAGTCACTGTACTGAATGAAGCAATCCATATCATGTTTGTCCGTATGAACTAGAAATACTTTATTCAGCATTCTACAAAACTGAGGCCTAATGTGAATAGTTTATGAAGAGCAGACTTGAGCTGATATCTGTAATTCTTTGTTTTGTAGTTTTTTACCTCAAGTTCCATCAATTGCCCATCACTTCGTAATATATTTATTGTTGGGAAGGCAACGATTGTAAATCCTAGGGCGTATAAATGTCATATTCATGTTGAAGAAGTTGAAGAAAATCTGATAAGATGTTGTGGAATCATTTCGGATCAATTCAGAACAACTTATTTGAGTCCACGCTCGAGCTCTTTTAAATTTGAGCGATCTGGTTACATCTTCCTTACAAGGTCATTGAGGGCTATTGGTTCTTTGTGGGTTTTTTGACATTGGGACATATTTCCTTGTGCATAAAATCCGATATCCATTGTGAAGGGAAGTCGAGTTCAACTATAAAATATTAACATATATTAGCTTCCAAATTTTGCTCAACTTTGTTGCCTTATAATCCTTAAATACTTGTATTAGCCTATATTTATAAGGTTACTATCAATATGGGTATTAAAGGTAAATTTGACTGAGGATGTCATGTTTTTTCTAAGTTAATTTTACTCAATTTGTAGCCCTCTTTAAGTGGAATTAACATTAGCAAAGGATAAATATGTTAAAATTGTTCAGAAAGATATAGATGCAATTTTAACTTTGATTCGAGGGATTAATTTTCCAAAATGAACCTTAACCAGTGTTGCAGTTTTATTTTTGAGTGCAAAGATTGAAAAACTAGAATATCGCTGTCAATGCCATACCATAACAAATAGTACGCCATGTCAAGTACACACATGTACCGGATAGCAAAAATTTCATTATGTACAATTTGTTTTAAACTGCACATTTACATACATTCACCCCACGATGAAGTCTGCTAAAATTTGCCAAGACTAATGTCTGGGTTATGAATTCCTTACAGAGATTCAAAAATTTTGCCGGTCACCTAGAACTTTACCTTGCACACTATCTCCATTGGAAGTAGAAAATTCAAGCTGCCAACTCTATTCAGCAGCCACTGAGATTGTTTCTTTGTTCACAATCTGCAAGAGGAGCATTCTTTCGTACAGGCAGTGATAAAATGAATTCAAAAATGGCAAAAAATAAATAAATAAAAAGGAGGAATTCAGAGATACCGGAGAACACTCGGTTGAGTGAGGGGGCAAATATTGTTGGAAATAATGATGGTAAACTTTCATCATCTAAACATAAACCAATATATTTTTCCTTGGCTTTTCTTTAGATGCACATAATATTTGATTTATCATTTCTTCTATGTTCAACTATATTTACTACTACAGTGATATAAAATTTCATGCAGATTTGGATTAACCTTTATTGAATTTGATATAGCTGTATTTTGCCCAGTAGACAAAAATATAGATGCATTATTAATTCACTACTATTATCAGCAATTCATTAATGTAGTAAACATGCATCAAAACCGGCACCACCGTTATATGTTTCTAATTGTCAGCTTAGTTTACAGGAATGAAAGATGCAGAAAACATAAATCCCCATGAACAAATACATTCATCTCCTTAACAAAACACCAGATAATAAATGTGTCTTGTCACCTTCATCAGCACATGTCAAATTATAAAACCTCATTTTATACAAAAGAACTTCATAAACACAGTGGCACATATATAGCCTTAAATTAAATAATTTAAAGTAAAAGAAGAACAAGCAAGAAAGCCTACTTAAATTTCCTTCCAAAGCACTACTTGAGATATGTATTCTTTAACTTTATCACTAATTGGCCCATCTAAAGATCTCTCTGCAAGCTCATAATACAAGGTAGTGCCTTCAGGACCATTGACTTTGTCCTTCTGTAAATAGCTGCAATGAAAAAGATGTCCATGACTTAAATCTATTTTGTGCATTGTGGCAATCAGAAGCACCATAAATACAATAACTCTCATGAAACTATGATTTAAACTCATCCTATTAAATGATTGCCTCTGCTGGACAAGAAGTTCCGATGCCTGCTTAATGTTTCCAAACACAGGATGACTTTCCTTGTTTTCATTTAATCCAAACTGCTTCAAATGATCCCAAAGATTTTCTATAGTTTTATCACCAAGAGAGTTTCATTATGTTAAGAAAACAGTAGAAGAGTGCATAGTATTTCATTGGGAAAGCAACAAGCAAGGACCTGATCAAGATGATATTTACTAAAAAATGAATCTGTTCAATAAAAGATATTATGAGGGTGATTCATGAAATAACTACACTCATAACAAATTAACCCCACTTCCTACTGAATATAAATCAAAACATCAAACCGAAGTCCACTTAGCAATCATTTCCTAATATTCACCTGGTTCCAGTAATTCTGCCCACTTTAAATGCATATGTATAAATTTAGAAAAATGACAAGCATAAAATCATAACCATATTTTCTGGTATTTTGCGTGCAGCAAGATGAACAATACTATGTCAAAATTGAAACTAGTCAGATAAACAGTATTTGCATCCATTAGATATTTTTAATAAATAGCCGGCTATTAGAGAAAGTAGAAAAATTTTTAAGCCAAGTCACTACCTAACTAGATAATATCTATTATTTAAGACTTGATGATTTTTATATAAGTTGTTTTATTACCATAGTTTTTTTCAAAGTCATAAAAAATTAAAAAAAAAAAAAATCATAAATGAAAGAGCAAGGAATCTTTGCAACCTTAAAATACCCTCTAGGTCAACTGATGCCATACACCATGCAAGTGAATGTGGTGGCAACGCTTCATAGTTCAGACAATTAGTGTTGCACTCCTGAAAAGCAAAGGAAAAGCAAATCTAGGTTATTATGGAAAAAATAAAAGCGTGGAGGAAATTTAACACTAGCTAGATTCTAGATATTTGCAATGAGGATTAGAATAACCTTTGTTGTTCTGTACATAGGATGTTGATATAGATTATTTTTGCCAAGAATTGATCTATCAATATAGCCAACTGCATTGCAAGGAGGCTCAAAAGGCTCAAGACTGCCCCTCACTTCACAGTGAACCTGGGAACAAAAATGCTGTGTTAAATAATTCTCCTTGAAAATGGTGATCCAACAAGGAATATAACTTAATCATGACATATCAACCCAGCATGATGTAAGAAGCAAAAAGGAAAATGTCAATTAACAAAATGTTTTCTGCATAATGTATCTATGTCCTCCAATATCTATTTAATAATAATTATAATTGCATTGATTCTATCAAATTAGTTCGAGAATAAATACTCCGGCAAAAATTTTCATAAAATGTGTTTCAACACAATGGAGAATGCATCAGATTCATGACAACTCACAGCTTGAGCAATAGATAGATGACCAGAAAAATTCACGTTAGAGACTTCATCAAGCTAATTGGGAAAATAGAGACCATATAGCAAACCCAGATAAACTAAGCACAACATGCTAGAAAACATCGTACGCAAAGCAACTAAAAATTAGCAATGACAAATACAATAAAGGCAAGCATTTTATTGCCACATAAGTTTCATATTTTTTTAGCAAATATAAGAGTGGAGATTTATTTAAATCACCGGATATATGGTTGTGCAGGTGATCTAACATGAAAGTTAAGCAATTCACAACTGAAGTCAGGCAGCAACAATGTGATTTTATATGGATATATAATGCTCTACTGATAGCAAGATAGAAAGTATGCCAGGATGAATTTTTCTCAAAGGCAAGCTCCAAATACTACCTATTTGATTTGTCAAGGTGATTTTTGAACATGTCAGCTTGAATTCTCCTCATTCGATTTGGTATTATTGTGTTGGTTGTGTTGCAATGATATATTCCTTCGTTTTTAATCGTGTAGAAAGCCCAAATAAAATAATCAAAGATTCAAGCATCGGATCAATGTAAATGTCGCAATTTCCAGGGGCAAGATTCTCGTTACAGGCCTTAGGTTCAATCATCATAGAGAAACCACCGAGGGCAGCCATCCTTACCTCCGTTTCCGATTTCGTTGCAGTGCTACGTGATGTGTTTGCACGTGGAACGATTAGAGGCCTCAGCAATCAATCGACTTCTTCAACGGCGACGTCCTATTTGATCTCACCACATTTTCTGAGCTCTGCCAACATCGTTCCTCCCGCAAAATAAATGGGCAAAATGGTTTTCTACTTCAGCCTAAGGGCTGCGAATTTATCCCTTTGCCCTTTTTTTAATCAACGGCTCATATTTGCTATTTTTATGATATTCCTAAATTTACAATTAGCAAGGTAGAACAGTCCATAAAATATTTAACATTTCAAATAGTCGAACTCCCATAATATTGTACTTTACAATTACCTTCCGAGCCAAAATTCATCACTCCACCACCATCAGCTTCTTCTTTAATTGATTGATTGGTTCATGATTATATATCTTTTTATTATTTATTATTTTAATTTTTTCAAAAATTTTAATCAGTGTGTGAATAATATAGTGTATTCATTTTGTTATTTTTATGAAAATATTCATTAACCTTAAGATCAAATATTGTAACTTTGAAATTTTCATTAATATTAATGAATAAAAATAACAAAAAAACTCATTTCTACCCCAACAAAGTATTCTTGGAGACTAATTTGAAAGATTTACCTGCTGCACATAAATAAAGATTAGAAATTATGAATTATTATTTTAATGATGATTACGATGAAATTAATAGAATTTATATTATTAAAAAAATTCCTTGTCAATTACAAAAACTTACGAACGTAACTTCTTTCAAAATTCAATTTGGATAAAAAGGCAAGACGCATCAGTTTTAGATTCGCCACTATTAACAAACATTGTGAAAAATATTTACTCCGTGTTTACCACAGAAAAATTATTTTTGGATCCGCCAACGCTCCAAGTTTTGAAAACTTTTTAATTTTATATAATTTTTGGAAAAGTTATTAAATCGGCTTTCCTATACAATTTCCCACCCTCTTTTTTACTCCTTTTTTTTATTTTAAACATACCCATCTCTCTTACTTTAAAAAATAAAAAAGATGGATCCATATTTTTAAAAATGATTAATTTGAATATAATTATATTAAATGCAAAATACATGTATTTACACTAAAAATAAATATACCATATTATATTGTTAAATTAAAAATAATGAATTTGAAGTGCAATAAATAAGTTGTTGGAATCCGAATGCGCGTGGACAATAATTTCCGGTTCTCTGGTTAAGTGGCAAGCTCATCTAGCCAATCAGAGTGTGGGCCAGGACCTTACATGGCAATAGCTTACTGGTCCTCACGTGGATTGTAATAAGATAGAGTTTCCAGTAACGCTGAACAATCTTACGTTGCTCCATTCAAGCTTCCTTGAACTATTTCACAGTTGCTTTCGTTTCTTACACCGGTGAGTTGCTGGGCATAGCAGTAGCACACAACCTTGCCTCTTATCCCATTTTCACTGACACAGAAACAGAGACAGAGAGATGAAGTGTTTGGAAAAACATTAATTTCAATGGCTGCTTCATTCTGTACCCTCTATAACCTGAACCAAGGGTCTGGATTAAAGAAACTCCTTCAAGTGCAGAAATGCTTAACTAGGCAAGTTTCTTCATAACTCTTTTTGAAAGTCTGAGTTTCTCCCCCCCCCCCCTTCAAAAATGCAGAACCGTGAATTGAAAGTTAAAATTTTCTTCCAAAAAAAAAAAAAAAGAAGATCAACCAAAGGTGAAGCAATAAAAAAAATCTTTTAAAGTGAGTTGAAGAACACATTTTTGAATCCATTCTTAAGCATTCAATTGGCCCTAGTGTGATGATGATACGTTAGTAAGTTTATTCTACTTGGAAAACCGTGGGGATTTTGTGCTGACTTTGGTATTTGTATGTTTCTTCTTTTTCCACAAATGGCTAGGGTTTACTCGGATTTGTCATCTTTCAGGGGTTTTCTGGGCTGTCAGAGATCAACATTGAAATCTGATGTGCTTTTGCATAGGAGATACAGAGAACAATCGATAGTGAGAAGAAAGCACCATTGTCAGCATATAATTTGTGTCAGCCAAACAGAATTATCTTTTCCAACCCATGAAAAAGTTGAAGAGGAAACTCAAGAGGACTTTAATATTACTAAGGGAACTTTGATTTGGAGGGCAATTAAGTTGCCAATTTACTCTGTTGCTTTAGTTCCTCTCACTGTGAGTATCCGCATTTCACACTTCGTTTAGGTAGTCTGAGATGTTGAGCATAAGAACTAAGGTTGGTAAGTGAATTATTTGATTGAATGTAGCTTTTTCATATATAGCTTTTGATTTTGAAATGTACATCACTACATAATTTAATTGTGCATAATTTATGGATGTGAGCCAGTACTCGAATTATGCAGTAAACCGGTATTCTCCGGTAAATACGAGCACAAAATGTCAAGTTTTTTGTATGTCCATTCTGCAGATAGGTTTGCTTAGATTGTAAGGCTATAATTTAGGCTATACAAGGCTTTCTTACAGCAACAAATGGCTTTGGCTTTCTTGAAAATATCTAAAAATGAGTGTTGTATAGAAGTGAGATCATACTTTCTGGAGGGTACTAAGTTCTGGGCCAGATGTTTGTCAAATGATTATCCCTTTCTTCCTGTGTTGATGTTAGAACTCATTGCCATGTCATGACGTTTTTTGAATGTGAATTATTGCTTTATCGATGAAAGTATAATTTTTTCAAGTGATTAAGTGCCATCCATTTGTCTTTTTATTAGTTCATTCATGTTCTTATGTTTTCCTTGGCATTCACAATTAGGTAGGTAGTGCAGCAGCTTATCTTCAGACTGGCATCTTCTCAGCTAGGCGTTATTTATTACTCTTGGCTTCCTCAGTTCTTGTTATCACCTGGCTCAATTTAAGGTGAGTTTAATGATTTTTCAACACTGTGCGATCTCTCTGGATATTTCTTCCTCAAATTCTAATATAGCAAGAATTAATTATATATGGTTCATGCTAGCAACGATGTTTATGATTTTGACACCGGAGCTGATAAGAACAAGAAAGAATCAGTTGTGAACTTGGTGGGAAGGTGAGTTTTTCTCTCATTTGCCTTGTCTTGTGTTTCTTTTTCTCCGGTGGAACGTGTAAAGTGATAACTGAACTTTATTCATCTTTGTATTGAATTCGGGAAGCCGTACAGGAACCTTCGTTGCTGCCTGCCTATGCCTTGCTCTTGGCGTAATGGGGCTAACCTGGGCTGCTGTTAAGGCAGAAAACTTGCGTTCCATTTTGTTTCTAGCTTGTGCAATCATATGTGGCTATATATATCAGGTAAAAGTTTCTATCAATTGTAGGCAGAGTCTTACTGAAAGTTATTCAGAGTAATAAAAACTTTACTTCCGCATTCTGTTCTTCACCCACTGCTATTGCAGTGTCCGCCCTTTCGGTTAAGCTATCAAGGACTGGGAGAGCCATTGTGCTTTGCAGCATTTGGTCCATTTGCCACTAGCGCTTTTTATTTATTACAAGGCAGTGCAAGGTAATCTCACTTGTTTAATCACAGTGTCAATTTACTATTTGATTTTTTGCGTGGCTTGATTGCTAATTCTGAATTATTTTGTTAGTATGATGAAGAATTTTCCCTTGACTGGCACAGTGCTTTCAGCATCAATCCTTGTTGGCTTCACAACATCGTTAATCCTATTTTGTAGCCACTTCCATCAGGTAGCTGTAGCTCTAGCTTGATTTCTGGATTCTTGATCTTGATAATGACTGCAAGGAAGTGACTTTACTTCTGCATATCTTAGGTGGAAAGTGATGAGGCAGTTGGAAAAATGTCACCTCTGGTAAATACAGTCGAATTCTGTGTTACTCTTGTCAGCATTAAGTGTTTCAGTTGCTAATGTTGTTAATTTTCCACCCTTTTCATTCAGGTTAGACTTGGCACCAGAAGAGGCTCAGTGGTGGTGAGAGGGACAGTCATGACGCTATATGCCCTTTTGGTTGCTTTTGGCCTAAGCAAAGCGCTCCCTCTTGCTTGCATTGTATGTGCTTTGTAAACACATGCTCACCCATACTTCTCATCCTCAACTTCTTTCCATTTCAATCCTAATTACCATTGAAAATTCTAGGTTCTTTGCGCACTGACCTTACCAATAGGAAGACTGGTTATTAGATTTGTGCAAGAAAACCACCAGGTTGGCCACAAACTTATGATGAACCTCAAGAACTGCAGAAAGTTGCTGTCTTTTTTCCATTTTGATAGATGGTACCTTTTTTCTTTCTTTCTCCTTTTTTTTTTTTTTTTAACAGGATAGACAGAAAATCTTCATGGCCAAGTACTACTGTGTGAGGTTGCATGCTTGCTTTGGGGCTGCACTGGCTGCAGGGATGGTGGTGGCTAGGATTGTTAACGAAACAAGCTTAGCAAGCAAAATTTTCACTTGAACACTGTTTTATGCACGTGTAGATTTAATGAATTACAAGTTGGACGTCAAATTTTGGTGAAAAAAAAAAAGGCAGGTGCATTAGGGTGTGTCAACCAGAATGACGAATTTCTACTTGGTGCACAGAACGACATGACAATATTGGTGTGAAAATTGTCAAGTTTCTCTTCCAGTTCATGGTGATCAATATACCTTAAAGAAAGAAACAAGCATACAATCTGGTGTCCAGCTACATGCAGGGAAGACGGTGCATGGATCAGAACGCAACAAAAACTGTTGCCATTAGCAAGGCCCACGTCTCGTGGCCTTAATTCATCAATTGCATTAAAATAGTAACAAACATGCCATTTCCTGGAACTGTAACATTGGATAAATTAATATTTACAATCTTTCACAACATTTTGGCTGGCTTTTTCACTGGATTGAGCTCATCCTAAAATCTGGATCCCATTTTACACATCTTATTTTAAATAAATTGTACCAGGTATGCGAGATGTAAAAGGATTGCGCACGAAAATGATTTATGCAACTAAAAATTTTTTAAGGGGTACTTTCATTTGGTAGTCATTAATTATTAAGATGCCCCTTGACATTAATCTCACACCCATATTTGCTCTAAAAGAAAGGAAAAGCTTTAAAATTTGGTAGCTTCTATGGTGCTCCTGTGGGTTTGGAACCCATAGAGGTGCGGCAAAATATAAATTATTGTATGAAATTATTCATTTTTATTGAGATTTTTTATAATCTCATCTAACAGTTTGAATTTTGCCACACTCCTATGAGTATCAAGTTCATAGGGGTGCCATAGAATTTAACTTAAAACTTTCTTTTCTTTTCATTCCCTTTTCTAACTAAAATTCAAAATTTTCTCTCTTTTCCTTTCGTCTACTGCTATCCGAAACAAAGGGTAAGTTCAATAAGGAATAAGTCAAAACTGCTGAACCCTCAAGAAACAGAAGAAGTCACATCAAATTCACATGCCCTGTGTCAATTTTCAAAAAATGGGATGGTCATATAGATTTCGGGGTTCAAGCATTGGTTGCCCCATGCACGGTACATTATCATAAAGATAAGACATAAAATACTGAATGCACACCAGAAGACCAACAGATTCCAACTATAATTTGTCGAAATCCTTGAATTCAGGAAAACTGTCAAAGACAAAATCAAGAAACATTTCAACAAACCAAGAGTATGTGAATAGCAAGTATAATTGTATCAAAAGTTACTCAATAAATGTATCATGCAATAACACTACCAAAGCCTATGGTGACAACACCAAATCTCTAAAAAGAAGCCACCTATGTTGCCACAGCTTCCTTGGTTCTCCTCTTTGCCAAACTCTTATTGCGACATTCCCTCTGCCCCTTCAACCTGGAGGCAAGGAGCTTCTGGTACTCTGCAGCCTCTGACTTTGCCTTCGCAATTCTCCCTTTTGCAATTCTGGCACGCTTCCTTTGGAGTGTCAAGGTAATGACCAGACCAGTCTTTGAATCTTTGGAGCTTTGCTCACCTTTTTCCCTGAAAATAATCATGTTAACAATAGGTCAGAAATCTAGAAATTGCTAAAATGATTCAAGCTTTTTTCCTAACAACTCCACCCAACCACATACTCGCAATCCCCCATCTAACTTGGTTTCCAATCAGACCGTATGCAACTCACAATTTTCAGGAAATGGTCCCAAGAAAACACATCAGTATTTTATATGCACCCAAGAAAAGCTAGAGTATCAAGAAAATTACTGCAACCAACCATATTCTATAATATGCATGGGCCAAGCAAGAACATGCATAGTAATAGTATTGTGAATGATATTCATATAAAAAATTTGTGTTAGTAGGCATTGTTAGAAGGAGGCAATCGAATTACAACATATTGCACAATATATATATATATATATATATGTGTGTGTGTGTGTCTCTCTCTCTCTCTCTCTCTCTATCTGTGTGTGTGTGCGCGCACAAACTTGAACTACCCATGACACTAACAGGGGCCACTGCCAGATCCATTTCCCAAGTCAACCCCTCTGCTTAAGGACACAGCAACCTGATGAAAAAGACTAGATAGAACATTGAAATGCGTCCGAAAAAAATACCAGATTTTTTTGTGAAGGTTCGACATTATGTGTCGACATACTTCCTCAAATCATCCTCTCTAGAAAGGCTGAACATTTTACGGGTCTTGGATGCTCTCTTGGGGCCTCTCATCCTCGGCTTTTCAATGTCTGTCAAGCCTGGTAAATCATTTTCACCCATCATGACAATCACCATATTCAGGACAGAGAGATCTGGACTCACAATGCACCCACGAACAGACTTCCTCCTACACTCTCCATTGCACCTTCCATACCCACGGCCACAGAAGCCAGGTGTTCCTATTCAAGTAACCAATGCAAAGACGGTGACTCATTCCAAATGCATCATAATTAAGATAAGTAAATTTCAATGATAACTTTACAATATAGTCCTACCTCGTTGTAGCAAGAGATGAAAACGATCAGGGGTCAGCACTCCTGCTTCATTGAAAATCTTTAGTTTGTCACAACCTCGAGTGATTTTGAATACGTATCCTTTAAACTCCTAGTGGTAGAGGATAAACAAAGTTCAACAAATAAATTAGTCATTAAGGCTCCTAAAAACATATAACGCAGATTAAATTGGTTGATGATAACGTACCTCACCCACAGCTTCGCCGCTGACCTCCTGGGAGATCCTCTTGTCCCAGGATGCTCTCTGCACTGCTGGTTAAAATAGTACATTTAAAAGGAAAAATAGTCACCACAGGACTTCCCGACAGCCCTCAAATCAGAAAAGACTCTTTAAAGCAACAAGAGAAAATAAAACATATAAGTCAAATCTCCTCGAATATCATCTCAGTTAAAAGAACAATACACCATATATACCCCCAAGAAACAACTAGAAGATACTTAACAGCATGATGCTTCTCAACAATGAGAGGGAAGTGCAATCATAACATTCACCATCAAAAGGTAAGAAAACAATACTGGATTGCTGAAACAAACTTAAGACTACTAATAACACAAAAGTCTTAAAAACCGAAGAAGACAAACAATGAGCAATGCAGCCAACATTTTTATCTCGGAATACAGAAATACTATAGATGGAAGACCAAAAACCAAAAAAATTAAATAGAGGATTAAGTAAATGAGGTAATTATAGTTTGTGATTGTCATCGATCTCGAGTTTCTTTTGGCACCCGTTAAGTCGTATTAGAGCTCAGGCTCTGGTATATTTTACTTGTATAAATATGGAAGCTAATACAAGTAGAATAATATTATTGAATGGTGAGAATTATACTTTTTGGAAGAGGAAGATGAAAGATTTATTTTATGTGAAAGACTATCATTTGTTTGTATTTACTACGAAAAAAACCTAAAAATATATTAAATTTAAAATGGAATCTATTGCATAGATAGGCTTATAGATATATTAGGCAATGAATAGAAAAAAACATATGAAATCATATTGAAGAGAAAACACATGCTCACACATTGTAGATTAGAATAGAAAAGTTGTATGCTTGAAAAATGAGGAATAATAAAATATTCTTGATAAAGTAAGACATTTAAAATGTCTATATTAAATTTTACCCTAAATGATATGATGATAATGAAAAATGCTAAAAATAGTGACTTGAATGAAAAGTTAAGAAGGAAATCATAATGTTCTTTTTTGTAGTCAAATGTTATGGTTGCTGAGTCTTAGAGGAGAAGTAAAAGTCGAGATATAAGGAATACAGTTAGGAAGAAATTTGAAAATATTGAGTATCATTATTATAGCAAAAAAGGACATATTAAGAAATATTGCTAGAAATTGAAGAAGGACAATAAAAACAGAAGTTATACAGAAAAAGGAAAAAATAAAGAAGATGAAAGTGATAAAAATAGTGCTAATACAACTGTTAATCAATTTTTTTTAGTTCATGAAGATGACGTCATCAACCTTGTAGAGAATAAAACTAATTGGGTAATTAATAATGGTGCTTCCCCAATATTATATGTAAAAAGGATATTTTTTTTTTATCTTACACTCCTAGTGATTTTAGAGATATAAGATTGGCTCATGAAGGTGTAGTAAAATGTACTGGTATTAAAGATGTCATTCTAAAAACATCCAATAGAACCAAATTAACCTTTAACTATGTAAAACATGTTCTAGACATTCAATTGAACCTACTCTTTATAGGGAAACATTGTAATAAAGATTATGATAATTTCTTCTCACATGACCAATGGAAGCTTACTAAAGATTTTATGGTTGTGGCTAAAAGTTCAAAACATTCTACACTTTTTTTTACTCAAGTAAAAAATTATAAAAAGATATTGTTAATTCTATAAAATCAAATAAAGAGACTAAATTTTGGCATAAAAGGCTATGTCATATGAGTGAAAAAGGGATTACTCTTTTGGTATAAAGAAATACACTATATGAAATGTAGAGTTCACATTTACAAAAGTGTGATTATTATCTATTTGGAAAATAAAATTAAGTAACTTTTAAGAGTCATCCACCTTCTAAAAAATCAAATATATTTAAATTAATGTATTCTAATGTATGTAGTCTTATAAATACAAGAACACTTAATAATTCTCTTTATTTTGCTACCTTCATTGACCATCATTCAAGAAAGATATCGGTATACACACTAAAGATAAAAGACTAAATACTTAGGTTATGTTGAGTACAAAGTTCATATTTACAAAAAATGTGATCATTATTTTCCTGGAAAACAAAACAAAGTAACTCTTAAGAGTAATCCATCTTCTAAAAAATTAAGGATATTTAAATTGGTGCATTCTAATGTATGTAGTCTTATAAATACAAGAACACTTAACAGTTCCTTTTATTTTGTTACCTTCATTGATGATTATTCAAGAAAAATATGGATATACACACTAAAGATAAAAAATTAAATGCTTAGGGTATATAAACAATTTCAAGCTTTAATTGAAAGAGAAATAGAAAAGAAATTGAAATCATATACATTAATAATGAAGGTGAATATTTAGGATCATTTGATGCTTATTGCAAGAACAAGGCATTAAACATTAAAAAATACCACTAAAGACTCCTCAATTGAATAACTTAGCTAAAAGGATGAATAGAACATTGGTTGAAAAAGTTAGATTTTTGTTTTTACATGTTAGACTACTAAAAACTTTTTAGGTTGAAGCCTTGAATATAATAATGCACTTTTTGAATTGTTCACCATATATTCCTTTGCAATTTAAAGTGTCAGAAAAAGTTTGGTCAAGCAAGAATATTTTTTATGGTCATTTATGAATTTTTGAATGTAAAGCATTTGTATATATTCCAAAGGATAAAATATCCCAGTTTAATGTGAAAACAAAGCAATGCATATTTCTAAATTATGGTAAAGATGAATTTAGCTACAATATATAATCCTATTAAAAGGAAATTAATTAAAAACACATATGCTATATTTATGAAAGATCAAACATTGAAGGACATTAATAAGGAAGAAGAGATGGTGCTCTAGTATAGTGAACCATTACCTAACTTAGATATAATTTATCTAAGAAAGGAACAGGATAGAGTTGAAACTTAGAATTTTGAGCATGATGCAATAAATGTGGATAACCTAACACAAAATGATAATGTATATGATGGATAATTAACACTAGAAGCTTTAGTTATTGCACTAAGAAAATCTAATAGAATCAAACAACCTTCTACAAGATATATTAAAAATGAGTTCATTCTTTTGATTAATGGAAAAGAGTTAGAATGTTATGATAAGGCCCTGGAAGATGAACATAAAATTGAATAGATTGAAATTATATAAGATGAAATGAAATCTTAACAAAAAATCATACTTTTAAGTTAGTAAAATTAAGTTCTGAAAAAAAAAATAGTGCATAAAATAAAAAAATGAAGAACATAACTTTAAGCCTTGATATAAAGTAAGATTGGTTGTGAAGGGATTCAGTCAAAAAAATGAAATTGATTTTAGTGAAAATTTTCTCCTATTATAAAAATGTCTTCTTTTTGTATAATGCTTAGTTTAATAACTAGTCTTGATTTGAAAATTAAGTAGACAGATATGAAGGCAGCTTTTCTTCTGAGGGTTTTGAAGTAAAAGGAAAAGAAAATTATGTATAAATATTGAGAAAGAGTTTTTATAGGTTAAAGTAGGTTCCTAAGCAATAATACAAGAAATTCAAGTCAGTTATAGGGGAGCAAGGTTATTAAAAGACAACCTCTAATTATTGTGTGTTTGTCTAAAAATTTTCTAACAATGATTTTATCATTCTTTTAATCTATATTGATGATATTTTGATTGTTACCAAGGATGCTATAAGAATTACTAAACTGAAGAAATAATTGAATAAATCTTTTGCTATGAAAAATCTGGGTTAACCAAAATAAATTTTAGACATGATAATTACTCAGGATAAAGGTGAAAGAAAACTTTATTTATCATAAGAGAAGTACATCAAAATAGTACTTTGGAGGTTTGGTATGAAAAATACTAAGGCTATTTTTAGTCCTCTTACTACTCATTTTAAATTTAGTATCAAGCAATGTTTAGCAACAGATAAGGAATAATAAGACATGAAAAAAATTCCTTAGGCCTCAATATTTGGAAGTTTAATGGATGTTATAGTATACACTAAACCTAACATTACTTATGTCGTTGGTACAATAAGTTATTTTCTTTCAAAACCAAATAAAGAGCATTAGAATAATGTAAAATAAATTATGAGATATTTTCAAGGTATATCTAATTTAAGCTTATGTTTTGGAGATGAAAAACCCTTACTAATTGGTATTATTAATGCAAACTTAATTGGAGATATTGATTCTTATAAGTCTACTTCTAATTATATGATTAAGTTTATAAGAGGAGCTATAACATGGCAATTTGGATTGCAAAAATGTATTACTCTTTCAATAATAAAGGTAGAATTTATTGTAGCAATCAAAACGTGCAAAGTTATTATGGATCAAGAGTTTTTTCAAGAATTTGAATTTAAGCAAGATCGTTATAATTTATTTTGTGACAATTATAGTGTAATACATCTTGGTAAGAATTTTACTTTCTTTGCAAATTCAAAACATATTAATGTTCATTACCATTCGATATAAGATATTTTAAGTAATAAGTTATTGAAACTTGAGAAATTTTATGTAGATAACAATGGTGTTAATACGTTGACTAAATATTTATTAAGGAAAAACCTTGAAGTATGTTGCTCAATGTTGAAATGGTAGTTTTCCCCACTTAGTTAAAAGGGGGAGATTTGTTGATAGTAGGTTCCTTCTAAGTAAATTCATAATTCCCTTATATTTATTGTTTAATAAAAAGAATAAAAAAAAAGGCCCAATGTGGGCGCTTGTTTTAGAAACTAAAGACAATAAGCCATAAAGGTTATTTTTTGTAATGGTAAAAGGCAAATGTATATATCCTAGGGTTTCATGCGCTATTAGTGAGAAAGTCTTGTTAAATTAAAAGAGGATAAGAGCTGTGCATAGAGGTCTACGGTGTTCAGGAGAAAAGAATAGATTTTATGCAATTTTATCAAATTGTGTTAGAGGATTTATCATTATATTACTTAGTTTCACACTAAATTTGGGTATGTTATTTTTGGTAATTTAGATAGTATAATGTATTTTTTTTGTTATTTTTTTTGGCTGGCTATTTATTACAATAATTAATAATAATTATTGTATTAATTTTATTGAGAATTTTACTTATTTTAATGAAGAGCTTAATTTTAGTTGTTCCCTAAATTTTTTTCGAAAATATTGTATTTATTATTTTATTAGTAGAATTTTTATTGAATTAAGTCATGTAATTTTTACTCTCACATTAATAGATTTTTCACATTAAAAATTGTTAGTTTCTTAATTTATTTTTTGATATATTTTTTGGTGATTTATTTTATTATATATATGAGAAAAATTGATTCAAATAAATTATTTAATTTCTGCTATGTATTATTCTGATCCCGTTTTTCCTACTGATCCATCGGTCGAACTTGCAATGTTGGACTGCAGAGATTTAATTAGAACTAATCAAAATCTAGAGCAAATATCAAACCAACGGGTCAAAGAAATATAGAAATTAATTTACCAAAAAAAAAAAGGAATATTGAAATTAGGGTTACTTTCAAATTGCTCCCTCCGATACAAACTACACAAGAAAAGTTTCACGAGAATACAAACAGGACAGTGTTGAATTCTCGAATTTCTTTTTATTTTATATGAGAAATTCTCATAATTTTAATGTCTGCCTAAAGCAAGTTTAAAAAAAAAATTAGCTACTACAAAATTTGTATTGACATATATTTTTATCTTTTCTTAAAAAAATAGATACAAATAAAAATGTAAAAACAGAATTTTTGAAAAAATTATATAATTTTTTAATAAAACTATAATTATAATTTTTAATGTATTTATTAAATGTGAAGTCCTGAAATTAATAGAATTTGCAATTTTTTAAAAAAAATTATGGGCTGTTTTTGTCCGAAAATTTTTATGGTCATAATTACGCTTGAGGTACTTTTGGGTTAGAATACTGGCTCAAATAGAAACCCACGGACTGGCCCACCAGAAATTGAAGTCGGTTTCCCATTTTCCCTATTTCTACAATTCATCAATAGAACATTTTAGATCTTGCGACTCTACCTCGCAGTACATACGGGGATAGATCAGAGGCCGGGGAAAAGCTCTCCAGAAACACTACTCTGCAGGTTTGTTCTCTGGGTTGGTTTTCATCTTCTTGTTTATCCTGTCTTATTTCTTCGCTTTCGGAGTTTGATTTTGATTAAAAAAAAGCCCCGTACCTTTGGTGGTTTTTTCCCCCAGAATCTACGGTTTGTGAAAATTTTAGCATCGAAGCAGAATCGCTTGGAAGCACTTGAACATGGCGTCGATAGACCCAGAAATTGCGAAGACACAGGAAGAAAGGAGGAAGATGGAGCAGCAATTGGCTTCACTTACATCCCTTGAATTCGATAGGGATCTCTATGGGGGGAGTGATAGAGATGCTTATCTCACTTCGATTCCTGCGAATGAAGATGAAGAAAATGTTGATGCTATGGACAATGAAGTTGCTCGGAAGCTTGCGTCTTACACTGCTCCGAAGTCTCTGTTGAAGGAAATGCCAGGTTCGGGCGACGGGGATGCCGAACTTGGTTTTAACAAGCCGCGTAGGATAATTGATCGTGAAGATGATTATAGGCGGAGGAGGTTGAATCAGATTATTTCTCCGGAACGTCATGACCCTTTTGCTGCCGGTGAGAAGACACCTGACGCGTCGGTGAGGACATATGCGGATGTAATGAGAGAGGAGGCTTTGAAGAGGGAAAAAGAGGAGACTTTGAAAGCTATTGCGAAGAAGAAGAAGGAGGAAGAAGAGGCAGCTAAGGCAGCGCCTGAGAAGAGTAAGGAATCTGCAGCACCGCCTCAGAAAAGGAGGAATAGGTGGGATCAGTCTCAGGATGATGGTGCGGCTAAGAAGGCAAAATCTTCGGATTGGGACTTGCCAGATAGTACTCCGGGGAGATGGGATGCTACACCAACGCCTGGGAGAATTGCTGATGCGACACCGGGAAGGAGGAATAGATGGGATGAAACTCCTACCCCAGGAAGAATAGCAGATTCTGATGCAACTCCAGCTGGGGGTGTTACACCTGGTGCAACTCCTGCCGGTATGACTTGGGACGCTACCCCTAAGCTTTCTGGCATGGCCACGCCTACTCCTAAGAAACAGAGGTCTAGGTGGGATGAGACTCCTGCTACTATGGGCAGTGCTACACCATTGCCTGGAGCTACGCCTGCTGCTGCTTATACTCCTGGTGTAACTCCTGTTGGAGGAGTTGAGTTGGCTACTCCAACACCTGGGGCAATAAATTTGCGTGGTCCCATGACACCTGAGCAGTATAATTTGTTGAGGTGGGAAAGGGATATTGAAGAGAGGAATCGCCCATTGACGGATGAGGAGCTTGATGCGATGTTTCCACAAGAAGGGTACAAGATATTGGAGCCCCCTGCATCCTATGTGCCAATTAGGACACCTGCCAGGAAGCTTCTTGCAACTCCAACTCCTTTGGGGACTCCTCTTTACCAAATTCCAGAAGAGAACCGTGGTCAGCAGTTTGATGTTCCTAAGGAAGCACCTGGTGGCTTGCCATTCATGAAGCCTGAGGATTACCAGTACTTTGGGGCATTGTTGAATGAAGAAAATGAAGAGGAATTGTCCCCTGAAGAACAAAAGGAGCGGAAGATTATGAAACTTCTGCTTAAAGTTAAGAATGGTACACCACCACAAAGGAAAACAGCGTTGAGGCAGCTTACTGATAAAGCTCGTGAGTTTGGTGCGGGCCCACTGTTTAACCGAATTTTGCCATTGCTCATGCAACCTACACTGGAGGACCAAGAGAGGCATCTCTTGGTTAAAGTTATAGATAGAGTTCTCTATAAATTAGATGAGCTGGTTCGCCCATACGTTCATAAGATTCTTGTTGTTATTGAACCACTCTTGATAGATGAAGACTATTATGCTCGTGTGGAGGGGAGGGAGATCATCTCTAATCTCAGTAAAGCAGCTGGATTGGCCACAATGATTGCTGCAATGCGGCCTGATATTGACAACATTGATGAATATGTTAGGAACACTACTGCTAGAGCTTTCAGTGTTGTTGCTTCTGCTCTTGGTATTCCTGCGCTCTTGCCCTTCCTGAAGGCCGTTTGTCAAAGTAAGAAATCATGGCAAGCTAGGCACACTGGAATCAAGATTGTTCAGCAGATTGCCATCTTGATTGGTTGTGCTGTACTGCCACATCTTAGGTCTCTTGTGGAAATTATAGAGCATGGTCTGAATGATGAGAATCAAAAGGTGAGGACAATCACTGCATTGTCTCTTGCTGCTCTTGCTGAGGCTGCTGCGCCTTATGGTATTGAAAGTTTTGACTCTGTCTTGAAGCCCCTGTGGAAAGGTATAAGGCAGCACCGTGGAAAAGTGTTGGCTGCATTTTTGAAGGCTATTGGTTTTATTATTCCACTGATGGAAGCTTTATACGCCAGTTATTATACTAAGGAAGTCATGCTTATTCTGATTCGTGAATTCCAGTCACCGGATGAAGAAATGAAGAAAATTGTTCTGAAAGTGGTGAAGCAATGTGTAAGCACTGAGGGCGTAGAAGCTGAATATATTAGGAACGATATCCTCCCTGAGTTTTTCAAGAACTTCTGGGTAAGGAGGATGGCTTTGGATAGAAGAAACTATAAGCAACTTGTGGATACAACTGTAGAGATAGCAAACAAAGTTGGTGTTGCTGATATAGTGGGAAGAATTGTAGAGGACCTCAAAGATGAGAGTGAGCCATATAGGCGAATGGTTATGGAAACTATTGAGAAGGTGGTTACTAACTTGGGTGCATCTGATATAGATGCTAGGTTGGAAGAGCTTTTGATTGACGGTATTCTATATGCCTTCCAAGAGCAGACTAGTGATGATGCTAATGTTATGCTTAACGGGTTTGGTGCTGTTGTGAATGCTCTTGGGCAGAGAGTAAAACCTTATCTTCCTCAAATTTGTGGTACCATCAAGTGGCGATTAAACAACAAGAGTGCAAAGGTGAGACAACAAGCAGCAGATCTTATTTCAAGAATTGCTGTTGTCATGAAGCAGTGCCATGAGGAACAATTGATGGGTCATCTTGGTGTTGTTTTGTATGAGTACTTGGGTGAAGAGTATCCTGAAGTTCTAGGGTCAATTCTGGGAGCTCTTAAGTCTATTGTCAATGTTATCGGTATGACAAAGATGACTCCTCCTATTAAAGATTTGCTTCCCAGGTTGACACCAATTTTAAAGAATAGGCATGAGAAAGTCCAGGAGAATTGTATTGACCTTGTGGGCAGAATTGCCGACCGTGGGGCAGAGTTTGTGCCAGCCAGAGAATGGATGAGGATCTGTTTCGAGCTTCTTGAGATGCTCAAGGCACACAAGAAAGGCATTCGTCGAGCTACAGTGAACACTTTTGGATATATAGCTAAAGCCATAGGACCTCAAGATGTCCTTGCAACTCTTTTAAATAATCTTAAGGTGCAGGAGAGGCAGAACCGTGTGTGCACTACTGTGGCCATTGCAATTGTTGCAGAAACTTGTTCTCCCTTTACAGTGCTGCCAGCATTGATGAATGAGTATCGTGTGCCAGAGTTAAATGTGCAAAACGGTGTCCTGAAATCCCTCTCCTTCCTTTTTGAGTACATTGGTGAAATGGGCAAAGACTATATCTATGCTGTGACTCCATTGCTAGAGGATGCTCTTATGGATAGGGATTTGGTTCACAGGCAGACAGCTGCTTCTGCCGTGAAGCACATGGCTTTGGGTGTGGCTGGCTTGGGCTGTGAGGATGCACTTGTCCACTTGCTGAACTATGTGTGGCCCAACATCTTTGAAACTTCTCCACATGTCATAAATGCTGTCATGGAAGCCATTGAAGGGATGAGAGTAGCACTGGGTGCTGCTGTTGTACTCAACTATTGTCTGCAAGGGCTGTTCCATCCAGCTCGGAAGGTTAGGGAAGTGTATTGGAAAATTTACAACTCACTATATATTGGAGCTCAGGATGCTCTCGTTGCTGCATATCCTGTCTTGGAGGATGAGCAGAACAATGTATACAGCAGGCCAGAGTTGATGATGTTTGTTTGAATTGCTGTTCAGCCAGATAGGAAGCTCATATTTTAGGCTTTAAACTAGTTTTGCATACGATATTCATATTAGTACTATGATTTAAATCTGACATTTTGCTTCTCAAGCTGCTGTGGACTTATTGAATATTCTCTCTTTTGTAGTGCATGACCAATATTGTCTGTTTGATATGATATGATGTTAATGCAATTTGATAGCTTAATTTGCATGTGTCTGCGCAGAAATTGATGGTTTTATGAGTGCAAAATGCAGTATTTCCTTTAAAAGATCAGATATTAATGGCTTGATAATGATGGCTTCCACTTAGAAGAATGATAGAATCGATATTAGAACTAAACTAGGCAGTTTTGTTTCTATGTTGGATTAATATCAGAATGTGTGGAGCTCGCATAAATCACCTCATTGACTGGATTTTCGAACTTTTTGTTGAACAAATTACAGTCTTGAGGTCTTAGCTAGGTGATACGCTTGGAGTAACCTGGCTTCTGTAAGTTGTGCAATTTAAATAGGGGATATGTGGAATTATAAACCGGTGTTTTATCAAAAATTATTTATTAATATGTCCTTATATAATATACTGAATTTAACTTAAAAAAATAAGTTATTTAGTAGTGTACTGATATATTATTGTGTTAGTTGTATATTATGATTTGTCCTTTTTAATTATTTTTTTTTTAGGTTTTTTATGTGAATAGTCAAATCGGTCGGCCTCGAGAATTCAGCTTAGTCATTTATAGTATATTGTTGGGTTATCTTAATCATTTTTGTAAATATTATTAGTTTAGTTATTTAAAGTGTGTCTAATATCCATATATTAATTTGGAGGTAAAGAATTATTGTGGGTGTTAAAAGAAAAGTTCAACTACTGCAAACATGACCAAATTATTACTTTCCATCTTATATAATCTAGAGAGGGTGACAAGGAATTTTCCTTAAGAATCTCTCATTTCCAAATCAGTGCAATTTTATATCAGTATATTAACAAAGAGTTTCGCCAAAAAAATTAAAAGAAAAAGTAAGGAAATTATACCCTTATTTTTTTGTGCATAAATTTGGTTCATGATTAAATGACTTCAAATTCGATCAATGAAAGCTAATGCTACTGCAGAACAGCTAGAATGGTACATATGCTCTCATCTTTAACATAGTAAGTCGGTTTCAACATAAATCGAAACACGTCTTGTAGACTTGTGTTTCAGAACTCATCCCCTAGAGCCGTTGAAACTCCGCCAGGAGGTTTCTCTCTCTCTCTCTCTCTCTCTCTCTCTCTCTATATATATATATATATATATTCATCCTCAAATTAAATTAATATAATAAATAAATTTTCATTTAATTAATCTTATAAATTAATTCAATAAATTAATATAATAAATAAATTTTCATTTGACCGTTGTCCTAATTCAAATTGCAATTTTTACATAAGTAAAATTTTCTCTTTGAGAAAATATGCATGTTTAAGTTTAATAGATGGAGGAACAATTTTTTATGAGATATTAACAAGGTTTTACATATAAAATTACAAAAAAGATTCACAAAATCTCCGAATATCAAACATATATATAAATGCATAACCCAATCTAATATCAATATCAATTCATCGATATTATCATTACTTCCCTGGTTATCCAAGCGTTCGAGAAAATTTATATAAAAAAGAATCATTATTGATATACCCGATTAAATATTGCCCAAAACAACTCATGCCACATTGGATCAAAATACTGAAAACTGAGATGGGATTCAACAATAGAAACTTCCACAGAGTAGGAAGATGGAATCAAAACTCTTTGATCAGTTTTCCACCAAAATAATTATTCATGTATTAATGGCTTTGAGTGTACTAAAGCAGTGGCAACAATAATAAAACTAACAAATAAACCAAAATAAGAAAAATTTTCATAATTTATAATGACCTCGACGGTCCTTAGATTAAGGACCTTTTCTTTGAGCTGGCTGGGAACAACAAAGGCCTATTGCCAATTGAAAGAGAGAAAACCTGTATCTAATTTGCACGAATATGGCAATTTAATACAAGCCCAAAAATTTCCACCAGAAAGAGCCAACAACTGCCCAGATGATAGCATTGATAAAAGCCATAATGAACCCAATTTTGAATATATCTGGAAGATCTACATAACCAGCTGTCAAAAAGAATTAAGATCTCATCAGCCACCATGATTCAACTTCGGCATATATCGAAAGTAGTAAGAAAGAAAGAAAAATGCAACGATAAAATGCATATAGCTGTTTCATTGCAATGTTGCAACTAGAACCAGCAGATAATTAAGAAAAAAAATAAGACTCTCAAAGTAATTCTTTGTGCATAGAGCTGTTTCACAGTTCATTTTCCTTCAACTCGTTATAACATTTACAGAACATTCTAAAGATGAAATTGGACAGACCAACATACCTCCATAGTATACAGCAGCCTGGCCACTACTGTAGTGTGTTATTGCACCAAAGAGATTTGTATTGTAACCGAGAGCAAGTGCAGACAGAACACCAGGGACACCAGCTGCCCTGTGCATGGCAAGAAATGCGGCGTATAAAGCCCCCACATGTCCAGTCTGACTAGCAAAGAGGTAGTGGATGAAAAAATACGCTCCTTGGAGAACCAATAGTGAAACTGGCCGACTCAAAGAGAAAGACTGGAGGGTGCTGGCCACGCCATCGGACATCCAGTTTATAATCCCAAGGTTTGTCAACTGGCTTGCCATACCTACCAGAATGGCAAACCATGCCAAGGTATCCCATGCTGATTTGTCACTCAAGCAGTCATTCCAGTCGAGGACTCCTGATAAAAGGAGTATTGATAACCCAATCATTGCAGCTACGGTACTGGCTATGCCAATCTTATCTCTGCAGGACCAAGAAATAAAGATGGTATTGAGTTTGGGTAGGAAAGATTGCATTATATGAAAAGAAACAAGCAGATATAATCAACAATAGAAAATCCAATATTTCACAGAAGTATCACGTAGGACAACTTAAGACGTACTAATTGATATAATGCCCTAATTTAAAGTAAAATTTCTTCAGCATCAATAATGAGTGAAGAGATAGAAAATTAGAAACTAGATGGCCAAGACAAGGATAAAATCTAGAAAGTAGTACCTGAGAGGGGAAAAAAAATCACAAACATATTATAGCAATGATTACATTATTTTGAATAAATGGGGGGAAAAAAACAGAGGTATGTGGCATACCCAAATATCCATAAAGAGACCGCAAGAAGCATTGTTCCAACCATAATCCATTCATTTCGGGTTACAGGACCCATACTTTCCAGTTTCTTTGCAGCAATGGCAGGTGCCTCTGGTGTGTCTTTAATTTCAGGTGGGTAGAGCTTGTATAAAATCAATGGGGAAGCTAGAAGACAAACAAATGCAGGCAGACTAGCTGCCTTAAACCATAAAACCCAGGGGCTTGAAATTATAACCCCAAGCTCCTCTGCTAATTTGAGACACAGCAGGTTTTGAGCTGCAGCAGTTAGGAAAAGAGCACTAGAATTACAAGCAGACTGTCATAGACCACAACAGAAATGCACAAGTCACTTTATAATAGAGAGAAAACAATTGTTCAATAAGAAATGAAAGGTGGAAATCAAACAAAGCAAGGGTATGTGATAATTATTAACCAATAGATCATAAGTAGAATAGCTGTATATGGCTCCAACAAGCAATAGAAAGAAGAAGAAGAAGAAGAAGAAGAAGAAGAAGAAGAAGGGAGAAAGAAAAAACTGAGGGACACATCAATTGATGATACCTAAGTGTTTAATTTGTTACACAACTTCCAAATCAGAAATGAACATAGAAATCTTACATGGTTTTATTGCTTACATGTAAACCTGTATAATTGTCATCAACATTAAATTGAATGGGATAAAATGGGGATCATGCTGGTTCTATAAAATAACAGTTTTATTTTAATTTTTTTTATAGAAGATTTTATTTTATTTTATTTTTTGGTCCACAATGATATCGTGTGTCTATTCTGTGAATTCCTAACATGTTATAATGAATTTTCAGGAAAAAAAAAAAATACCAAACTTCTTTCCTTTTTTGGTAACATTATTTTCTACCAGACCTCTTTCACTACATATCTCCCATGCCTACAATATATCAATTAACTTACTTTACTGATAATATTCATTGAACTGTTAGGAATCTCAATGCCCTTGATCTGCATCTGGAGCAACCTGATAGCTTAGTTACTAACTCTTATATCGAAACTTATCTTTTCATGACTTGAAATATTAAATAATTTATCAAATGCATTTGCATAAAACCAGAATCCAAATGACAATAGTAAAATAGACTGTACTGAAACAAAAGCACAACCAACCTGAAATTGGGACTGAACAAGGTAGGATCCCAGCCTCCTGGCTGTCGGAGTGCCCGGTTCACTCCCAGCTGAGAGTGACAATGAGCTAATAATTGGCAAGAAGACACCACCAGCCCTGGCAGTAGTACTTGGCATCGCCGGCGCGATAAGTGCCTCACTGAATGTCAATCCATAAGACAACCCCAATGTGCTCTTCCCTAACCACTTAACAAAGTAAGTAGCAATCCTATCACCCAACCCAGTTTTCACAAAGCCGCGAGCAAAGAAGAACGAAATCACAATCAACCAAATCACCTCATTGGTGAAAGCACCAAAAGCAGCGGAAAAGGTCAGAGTTTTAGTCACAATCGATGTGGTTAAACCTAAAAATGCCCAAGCTCCAACAGGCAACGGGCTCAAAACGAGACCAGCAATTGTTGACAAGAAAATTGACAGCAATTGCCATGCTTGAACTGTAACGTCGACTGGTTTTGGAACTAAGAAGCGAAAAATGAGACCGATAGAGATAGATATAATAAAAGGGATGATTTTGGCACCTTGTGAAGCAGGAGGTGAGGCTGGTGGCGGAGATGACGAAGAAGAAGCATGAATGGGCTTACACGATATGTGGGGTTTAGAGAGAGGGTTATCAAAGGTGAAAGCTTTAGAGGGAAAAAGGGAAAACTGACAGATGGGCGATGTTGATTTTGATTTGAGATAGAGTTTTGGAGGAGAATTGGGATTGAATTGAAGAGAAAACTGGGATTTTGAGATTATGGGTCGAGAACGAAGGGACAAGGAAGAGCGAGAGAAGGAGGCTGAGGAAGTGGAGAACGAGTGGAGTGCTAGGCTCTCCATTGGAGCAATCTGCAGTGCAATGCTTGATTGCTCAGAGGAAGAGAATAAGAATGGAAAATGGAGAGCCCTTAGCTTAGTTTGTGACTTGTGAATTCGGAGTTACCGAAGTGATGGAGTGGCCAATGCGTTTCTCCGAGCATGGGATTTTAATGCCCCCATGCGATGTGAGGAGGGAAATGATGGCCGATCTTTTGCCTTTTGTTGATACCTAGTTTGTCGGATTTTGATTTTAAAAAATGGCATTTTTCTCTTCCTTTCTTTCCTTCTTACCCGTTTTATTTAATCGTCTCGTGTGGAAGTTGGGATGTGTTTAATGTTATTTTCATTTTCTTTAATTTTGGATAATAATTACTCAAAAGGGACTTTTTTTTATTTTATCATAGTAATAATTTGCAGCGAGAAGGAAACAATTTATTACTCATGCAATTTCAACTATCATTGTTGTTAATAATTAATTCAATAATTTACAGAAAAATAAATAAGGCTTCTCCTATTACCTCAGCCTCTTTTAATTTATTGATGAAATTATCCTTCATCACTTACATCATACTACGCTGCAATATCACTTAAAAAATAATTAAATTTTAATATTATAACTAATTGTTTAAAGTATTAAATTTTTATCTTTTTTCTACATCTTGAATTTTTAACTATTTTATTTGATAAAAATTATATTTTCATATCGTATAGAAATACTTACATTACTGATTACTGAATTTTGATAAGCAGAAAAAATATAAACTTATTTTAGAATTGTTGGTTGGAAGTATACAAATCTTATTAAAATATTAAAAGTGAAAACAAAGAGTTTTTTTTAAAAAATAAAAAATATCAAATACTTTCGTTCCTTTGGAAGCATCAACTTTTGTTTAACTACTCTTCAAGAGACATCTTGGCAAGTTTACATTCCGTTTTACATTTGTAGGGGATTCCATGGCCTGGGGTTTTGATATTCAAAATGGTGCGGTAATTTTAAAAAATATTAAATTAATATTATTTAATTATGTTTATTATAAATAAATATAATTAAATTAATTTAATTTAATAATTTTAAATTTTATTATATTATCTTGAATTTTAAAATTTTAAGGAGACGTAAATTTGCTCATTATGTTACTGGTAAACTAGGCATAGCACGGGCTAGTATCAAATAAAAAAAAAGAAAATTTTAGAAAAATATATAATAATTTATTTACGTATCAAAACATATTATTTATTTTATAAAAATAATAGTATTTAAAAAATACAAATTATTTAATTTTTTATTATTTTAAATTTTATTGTATCTAATTAATATAATTATATAATAATAAAAAATAATAATAAATGAATATTTATATCGTATTTGATGTGATGAAACAAGAAAAGAGAATAAAAATATAATAGAAATTTTTTTTTATAATTATGTTTAATATATATAAATAATATAAGAATGAAATGGAGAATGAATATTTAATAACAATCATATTCTTGACAAAAATTTAATTTTGGTACTTAATAAATAACATTACTTTTTTTTAATTCAATATTAGTTAAGTTCTTTGAGCATAGTTTTAATATTTTTTACTATGAAATGGACAATGAATTTAATATCACTCTATTTTTACATCAATGAATAAAATTAGTGTAGCTAAACTTAAATTGCATTTATTTTTTTATCTTTCTTGAGGAAAAAAAAAGGGTTGTATGCACCTTTTTTAACTATACATTACAAAATTCATGAATTTTATTTAAAATATATCATAATTATTAGTTGATTTTATGTATTTAAAATTCTACTATTTACGTTTATAGCTTTATCTATGTTATAAAATTAATTCAATTTAAATATATAAATAAATTTTATATCACTAATTATTCATATATCATTATATTGCCAAAAAAAATTAATTTATTTACTTCTAATAAAAATTTAGTTTCATTTATTTTTTAATAACGTAATATCTTCATACTTATTAATAATTTGAAGAATTTTTAATTTGCAACAAATCAAATTAATTTTGATATAAATGACATTATTTAATTAGTTAAAATAATATCATTTTTGGATGTTATTATTTTAATTTATTTCAATATATGTTTTTTTCAAATTCTACGTCCAAATGAAAAAAAATTAAATTCGAATGCAACAAATTATAAAATATTTTAATAAATAATTTTTATTAATTTATTTTACAAGTTTTATCACTTTTGTTTTGATGATTTTACCTATCTTCTTAATAAAAATAAAATAATAAAAAATTTTAACTTATTCAAAATATTTTTATAATAAAAATACTTACAAATCATATTCAAAGAAGGTTTTATTTTAAATTTTTTTCCAACAAATGTAGAAAGAATATATGTAATATTATGAAAATAATAAAATTAATAAATAAAATAAATTATTTTAATTTTACTTTTAAAATATTTTTATTATAAACAGAGAATCAAATTAACTCATTCAATTAATATACTTTGTATTAAAATTTTTATCTTCTTCAAAATATTTTTATAATAAAAAAATTTTTGAATCATAATTAAAGATTAATTTTATTTAAGAATATTTTTTTCTCACAAATATAAATAACTTATTTATTAATAGTGTAAAAGGTGGTACACACCTAGCGGACTAAATAAAATTTATATTTTAATAATTAAATAATATTTTTAATTATACTTATTAATGTTTATATTATATATTTTAATAAATAAATTTTACTTCAAAATAAAAATTATCAAATATTATTCTATTATTAAAAAAAATACATAAATCACTTTAAATTAAATATGTTATATGTATAATACAATAAATAAAAGAAGGAGAAACGATATGTGAACTATAAAATATAGGCAAAATTTTATTGATGTGTATTTAATTTAAAATATAGTAATTGAAATTAGATATTAAAAAATATTAATAAAATTTAAATAAATATTTTTATTAAGAATATGATGTGTAAATAATTAATTCAATTAATAGTTTCTATAACTTTAAATTATTTAAAATATATTATAATAAAAATAAAATATATCATATTATATTTATATTATTTAGTAATTTCAATGTCTAAAGTATAAACAGCAAGAGTGAACATAAAAAAAGTGAAAATATGTAACAGCAAGAGTGAACATAAAAAAAGTGAAAATATGTAACAAAGTAAATTAAAAGGAGAGAAATAATACATGAATCCTAAAATAAAAGGACTTGGAATATGTAGTAAATTAATTCAATTAAATAAAATATTTTTATAATAAAAAAATTATATTATATTTATGTTATTTAATATATTACATCTAAACTTTAAATAATAAGAATGAAGAGAAAAAATATAATAAAATAGTTGAAATGAAGAAAAATAGTATGTATATAGTAAATTTTAACAAAATCTCAATTAACATGTTCTTAATTTTGATATCAAGAAAAATTAATAAATATAAATAGAAATTTTCATCTATTTTAATATTATTTTTAAAAGTAAAATATGTAATTAATTAATTTTACTAACAATTTTTATTTAAAATTTTTTATTTCATTTAAAATATTTAAATCAATTAAAATTAAAATATATTATATTATATTTATATTAATTAATTAATAATATTATGCTTAAACTATAAATAATAGGAGTGTACACAGAAAAAATAAAAAATATGCAATAGAGCAGATAAAATGAAGGAAAATAATATATGAGGTGTAAAGTAATAAAAACTAGAATATACAATAAGTTAATTAAGTAAATAAAATTTTTAATTTATTCATAATATTTTTATAACAAAATATGATATATCTATACTATTAAAAAGTATTGACATTTGAGCTTTAAATATCATGAATGAAAAAAAAAGATAAAAATAAAAAATACACAATAAAATGGATAAAATGAAGAAAAATAATACATGAAATATAAAAATATTAACAAAATTTTTGTGATTGATATGTATTTCTTTTGACATATAAAATTTCAAAATTGATATAAGAAAGTTGACAAAATTTAAATAGATAAGTTTAATTTTATATTCAAATATTGTTATGAAAAATAAGATATATAATTAATTTATTCAATTAATAATTTTAATATTAAAATTTTAATTTATTTAAAATATTTATAAATTTTAAAGATAAAATATGTTATATATTACTTAATAATATTAATCTTTGAGTTATGAAGTGAATATAAAAAATGAAAAAAAATAAAATGGAAAAATATTTAAATTATGAAATAATTAGACTTAAAACTAAAATATATAGTATAGTAAATTAATTTAATTTAATAAAAAAATTTAATTATTTAAAATTTTTATCATAAAATTAAATTCTATTATGTTAAATTTGTACTAGTAAATAGTGTTTTGATTGTAAATAATATAAGCGAGAAGAAAAAATAAAAAAAAATGTAAAACAATACAAGAGGTATAAAGTTTTGACAAAATTTCAATTGATACATATTTAATTTGACATATATTGGTTAAAAATTAATATCAAGGAAACATTGATAAAAATTAAAAAAAATAGTTTTATTCTAATCTTCAAATACAATTATTAAAAAATAGAATATGTTATTAATTAATTCAATTAATAATATTTATAATATAATTTTAATTTATTTAAAATATTTATAAAAATATTTTAAATTAAAATATATAATATTATATGTATACTATTTAATAATATTAATATTTGAATTATAGATAACAAAAGTAATGATTAAAAAATAGAAAAATATGAAGTAGATCAAGTAAAATGAAAAGAAATAATAGCTGGGTTATGAAGTAATAAGAGCTAAAAATAAAATATATAAAGTAAATTAATTTAATTAAAAATTTTAATTATTTAAAATATTTTATCCTTAAAAATATTATTGTATTAAATTTATAATACTCAATAATATTTGAGATGTCAGCATTACAAGTGAAAAAAATATAAAAAACTAAAATATGTAAACAGTATTGGGCGGAATTTTTTTTAATGTACACAGCGTTGGGTGGAAAAAAAAAATTTCCCCTAAGCCTAACACGTATATAAATTAAAAAAAATCCCTCAAATAACTTTCTTTTCATAATATGTATAGATATATAGACCTCCCACAATGATAACACTAGATTATTAAAATAGAATAAAAGAAGCCATATATATATATATATATTGGTTTCCTAAGTTGGAGCAAACTAATGATAAAATTTTTATTAACGAAATTATCCTTCATCACTTATATTGTATTAATAGCATCACCATAATATCATAGCTTGGGGTGAGTTTTAATTTTTTTTTAAAAAAAATAATTTAATAACTTTCAACTCACTAACAAAGTTAATTCATGTAGACTTGAATTTTACTCGATGGCAAAATTGGCCCCGTCACTTTTAATTTTAATAAGAGAACAATATTACAAATTCAAACAAAACTCTCCAGGAGTTGTCTCATCAAAAGATTTTAAACCTTCATTTTTATCTGTATATTAATCCATCATAATCATGCATTTTCCAAAAACTTAAGCATAATTGGGCACAATTAACATATTGTGTACTTACTCTTGTTTCAACCGGTCATGATAAGGATGCTATATCCAATTAAAAGTTATTTTTTAATAATAATAAAATTAAAAATAATCAAATTTTTATACTCACAAACGCAACAAAGCAAAATCTATTTGGCAAAAATATTTTAAAAAATATTAAATACTATTTAAGTCAAATACTACGGCATAAGTTCGGCTTTTTGACCACACACCTTAGGATAGAAAAATTATTTCCTTACATACTATGTCAAAAAAAGTATTTCCCTAAACACTTAAAAAAAAAATTTAAATTGGTAATCACAGGAAGGGGATCCCGTAATCCACTGTTCACATGACTCACCCTCTCATGATCAATTTAATTTGAATATTTATTTTTTTATTTTAATTTGACATCATTTTTTTTAGTTTTACTTATTTATAATTTATTTCTCTAATTGTGTTTTATTTGTAAATTTAACTTCATTTATATTTAATTTAATTTTTTATACTTTGAATGTTGCTTTGATACTAATTATTTAGGATTTTAAATAATAATTAATAATTATATTAACTCTCATAATATTGCAATATATATAATTAAAATTTTAATAAATATCAAATTTTTACTTATTCTCTTGTAAACTCATTAGATGGAAGATTTAAATCATAAATTTAAATTTTTAAATCATATTTTATCATAATATGATGTATATATTTGTAAAAATATTTAACTAAACATGAAATTAGAATATAATTTGTATTATGAAAATAAATATTTTATTAATAAACAATGCTAGTCATAATGTGATACAATTTAATTTATAAAAAATTAATTACATTGAGATTATATATAATCTCATAATATTGTATTAACTCTCATAATATTATAATATACAATTTAATATAAAAAAATTAATTATATTATTTTTCATTTATTTTTAATAATTATATAATATAGAAATTATGAGCAAAAAATATTGTGATAAACTAACAAATACTAATTGTGAAATTTGTTTTAAAATATCTTTAAAAAATTATGTGATTTAGTAAAATGATTAATTAAGTAAATAATGAGAACTAATTGTAGATTTTATATAATTAATAATATCATTCTATGCTATTTTATTACATCATTTTTTGCAACAAATTTTTAAATATTTAATTAAAATTTTATATATCTAATTTAATTTCTAGTAATTATATAACATAGAAATTATATATAAAAAATGTTGTAATAAACTGAAATTTTTTTAAAATATCTTTAAAAAATATGTAATTTAATAAAATAATTAATTAAGTAGAAAATCAATATTAATTACAAATTCTATATAGTTAAATCGTTTAATTTTTAAGTCTCCAAAGTCATTGGGAGTAAAATACAATCATTACAAAATTTATGAAAACATTTTGGACTTTCCTCATATTTTTAATAAAGATTTATAAGTTAAAATATTCTTGTGCTATGAAGCTAATCAATGAATTACAACATTTAACATGTTAATTATGCACAATTTTTTTGTTGAAATTATATACAAAATTCTTATAAAGTTCTATTTTTTATAAAAAAAATTGTAAAATAATAAATTCATAAAATGACCTTTAATTTTTTTTTTAGTGCTTAGATTTTGTTGTTGTGAATTTTGAAAACTTCAAAATGCAAAAAACATAAATTTAAATCCCCATTTTTAAAATAAACGTGTTTGTTGCAATTTGATATTTTCAAAATTCGCAACAACTAAATCTAATTACTTAACAAAATTAAAGGTAATTTTATGGATTTATTCTTTTACAAATTTGACAACATGGTATTATTTCCGAATCCATAATAATAGAACACACAAAGCTATTTTACCCATTGTTGCAAGTTTTTTAAGTGTTGGAATTTTATATTTAAAGTTTTCCAAGTTTTTTTGGAATTATAATTTTGGATGAATTTTAATAATTTATGTGAAATGTAAACATAAAAAATTGATTAAATTTGTAACATAATATTTTTTAAAAAAATTATAACCTTTTATTAAAAAAATTAAATTGATTAAAGAAAACCACTATAATTATAAGTACGTAATTAGAGACAAATAAATCATTGGGACCAATTTCAAAATTTACTAATACTTATGACAGTTATATCAACAATTCGTTAACAAATTTAAATTCCGTCTCTTGATAAGGAGCAAATTACAAACTACTTATAATTATAAGCACCCAATTAAACGGAAATAAATCATAAAGAGAAATTTTTAAAAGCGCAAAAATTATAACTAATTTACTTGTCATACATTAAATGTGTATTACAATTATAAAAAAAGATATATTAATTATAACCCGTAAATCAACCATGAATTATACTGACTAATCATTCTTTATTACGTATGAAAGATTAGAAAAAATGTGAAGTTTCATAAAAATTTTAATAGCAGAAAGAGGCAAGCCCCCACAACATTAATGATGCTGTCATACAATTAATTTGAACCCTAGATATGAAAGGGTTAAAAAAAAAAAATCAGATATCACTGCATGTAATGGCACATAATTAATTATTAAGAAAAAAAGGTGAAACACACACAAACACACACAAAATGGGACGTGAGATGCGTAAGTTACTTGCTATCCCGCTATTTATGTACACTTTCGCTCTAAATACCCATCATTTTTACATCTAATGGTTACAAATCAAAATGTACGTGAGAATGAAAACAGCAAGAATTCCAATTGAAAATGAGAGTGAATGCAAATAGCAGAATTTTGCATTCAATTTTCCTTTTTTCATTTTTTCCCCATTTTTTTGGTGAGTCCAAAACTAGTTCGTAGCTTTTCCAATTATGACGCCATGCATATCAGCCTTATCATATGAATTATATCCATTGCAAATGCAGTATTATTACAAGTTACGCAGAGTAATATCACAACTGACGTTTGTGTTTGTGTAGTGTTCCACATCAGGCGTAGGGTGACGACCCGAGTGGAGAAATGCCACCTCTGAATATACAATTAGCTGATTCAATATTTCTGTTAAGAGCATGAGGGGTTTGCAGTTCCAACCTTGAACCTACAAATGTAATTAAGAAGCTTCCTACTGTTTTGTTTAGATTTCGGTAAGAAAACCACATTTGTTAACGGCAGACCTGTGATCAGTGGTCAAGCCTCTTATATTACTATATCACCAAGTATAGAATAAAAACGATATACAAAGATTCAAAATAGCAATAAATCTTAAAAAGTGTCAAGACATCAAGACATTTCGTGAACCCAACGTATTTAAATTGCAAACAGCAGAACTCTATATCATAACACATGCATCACCAAATAACTACCAAAAAAACTAGTGATATCATATCTCAAGAAGCCGCCTATGCTGCCACAGCTTGCTTGGAAGCAGCGGAGAGCTTGGATCTCCTCTTTGCCAGACTCTCACTGCGACGTTCCCTCTGCTCCTTCAACCTGGAGGCAAGGAGCTTTTGGTACTCTGCAGCCTCTGACTTTGCCTTGGCAATTCTCTTCTTCTTCTCAGCAATTCTGGCGCGCTTCCTTTGAAGTGTCAAAGGAGTAACCAGTCTCTGAATCTTTGGAGCTTTGCTCACCTTTTTCCCTGCAAATACACAGGTGTTAACTACAGGCTAGAAATGCGGAGACATTGTAAACCACAATTTACATTTTTTCACTTAACTCCTTCACCTAACCACATCTTCATAATCTCCACTAACATTATCATTGTAGTATGACTTTGTTTCCAATAAGATTAGATTCTGAATGGAGCTTATTTATTAGTATTATATGCGTAATCTCCAATATACATCATCATTGTCATATAACTTGATTTGCAATCAGATTAGATTCTTAATGGAGCTTATTTCTTAAAATTATATGCAAAGAAATGATTTTCAGGCAATAGCACTAAGTAAACATCAGTATTTTCTAAAAGAAAAAAAAGCCCACTAAGAAAATTATTACAACCCACCAAATTGTACAGCGCACATGAGGCAAACAATTAACATAAATTAGGTGGGCTTCATCAATAGAAGTAGACAATTAAATTATGATGTCTCGTTCAATATATATGGTTCACACGAGATAACCCTTTTATATAGCATTAGAAACAATATTAGAACTACTACCATGACACTAATAAAGGCCACCACAGCTGTATTTTCCATGTCATCCCCTCTTCTTAATGGCACAGCACCACAAAAGAAAAAGCTACAAGGAAGGATGAGAGGCATAATAATCTTTACCAGATTTTGTTGTGAAGGTTCGGCGGTATGTGTTAACATACTTCCTCACGTCATCCTCCTTAGTAAGGTTGAAAAGCTTACGAATCTTGGATGCTCTCTTAGGACCTCTCATCCTGGGCTTTTCAATGTCTGTCAAGCCTGGTAAGTCATTTTCACCCTTTTTCACAATCACCAAGTTCAGAACAGAGAGGTCTGGACTCACAATGCACCCACGTACAGACTTCCTCCTACGCTCTCCATTGCGTCTTCCATAACCACGGAAGCATGGGGTTCCTGTACAAGAAACCAATACACAGATGATTAATTAGAAGCACGACAGAGACAAACTGATTCTACGTGAAGCTATTGAATATAGTCCAACCTCTGTGAAGCAAGAGCCGAACACGACCAGGGGTCAGCACACCCTGCTTCATTGGAAATCCTTGTTTGTCACAACCGCCAGTAATTTTGAAAACGTATCCTTTAAATTCCTAGTGGAAGATGATACGCAAAAGGTCAACAAAAAAAAATTAGCCATTAAAGCTCCTCAAAGATGGTTGAAGATAACCAACCTCGCCCAAAGCATCACCGCTGACCTCTTGCGAGATCCTCTTATCCCAGAATGCACGTCTGCGAATTAAAATAATACATTACAACAGGAGAAGTAGCTACCAAAGAACATTCATACGGCACTCAAATCAGCAATAACCGAATCAAAGCAACAAGAGTAAAAATACTCGTAGAAGTCAAATTTCCACCAGTATCAGCTCAATCTAATCAGTAAAATCACGAGAAAAACTAACAGATACTTCGTAGAATATCTTCCAAATAATTGAAGCGGAAACAACAAACGATTCACCGTATCCGACCATTAAAAGGCAAGAACATTAGATTGAATGATGGAAGCAGCAAACTTTAGGCTATTAATAATAACTACGTCATGTAACATGTGGCAAACAAACAATTACATACACTGCAATGCCAACATTTAAATCCTATAGCATGGAATACGTGAGGAACCAAAAAAACTCAAAAAGATAAAGAAAACTCTCAAATCCCATTGACGCATTACAGAAATTAAACCCAGATATACGGACAATAAAGGGGTGGGAGAAAATACAGTTTCTGATCGTCATCAATTTCGAGCTTCTTCTGGCACCCAGTGGTCGGATTTGCAATGTTGAACTGCAGAGACGGAAAAACTTAAGCCACAAACAACAAAATCTAATTCAACAAACACAATCACAAATCAAACCTTCATTTTGTAGATCCAACCACTATGAGCTCCGACAGTGGATCACCGAAGCTAGAGCGCTGGCAGAACACAATATATTGCAGATGGAAGTACGGTCACTCTAGGGTTTACAGATTGGACTATATATCAACATACCTTCTCTGGACCCTTTTGGGCCGGAAATTGGGCTTTAAATATAATTATTTAAATCTATTTGTTAATTAAAATTTAATTTAATAACCAAAAAAATCTGAAGACAAAAACATTAAAATTAAAATTTATAGGCAAACAAATAAAATTTAATATTTAAAACTGATTTTTTAATTTTTAATTTTTAAATTAAATTAAGATTCATATCGAAAATATTCTAAATGAAAATAAATATAATATATTAAAATAATTACATCTTAATTAAAATGAATTCCCAAAAAAAATTATCAATGTTGATCTCAGATTTAAAATAAATTATTCTAAAATTTTACTTACAAAACTCATAACACTTGCGACTTTTCATATATAAATCCTTTCATAGAAGCTATAAATATATGAGTTTTGCGAACAACAACACATAAGAAAATTACTATAACCATAATTTATAGGCATTTGACTTGAATGAAAAAAAAACAGTTACAACGTTAAATGAAAAAATTATAAAATTTTATACTAAAAATATTAAAATACATTACCACTTTTTTTAAAAGCATACAAAAAGGCATAACCACTTGGTTTAAAAGCATATCCATTGCCTAAGGGGTCGTTTGGTTTACAGCAAAAATATAGGAAATTGTATTTCTCAGGATATAAACTATCATTGAGTTGTTTGGTTGCATAAATGAGAGGAAATAAATTTTTCTAGGAACTTGTATTTCCCATAAAACACGAGAAATCACTTATTCCTCCCCCTAGGTAAGTTCTATTTCCTATATTTTTAACTAATTCATAGACAAAAATATCCTTACCAAAAGTAATTAATATCATTTTTACCCTTTTAACTAATTATTAGGTTTCACTTTATGAATGCCCAGTGTTATTATTATTTTGCAGTTTGCTTATTAATTAAGATATATATATATATATATATATATATATATATATATATATATATATATATATATATATATATATATATATATTACATGACATATTTTATTATTATTATTTTATAGAAAAAAATTAAATATTTAATTTAAATAAATTAATTAACAGCATATTTTTATTTAATTCCTACGTTATTTTATAACCCACTTATTATTTTATTTTTTATTTATTTTATTGCATAATTTTCTTTTACTTCTTTTTTATTTTATCTATTGTTATTATTTGAAAGTTAGATTATAATTATTAAATAATATAAATATAATATGATATATTTAATTTGATTATATAAATATTTTGAATAAATTAAAATTTTAATGTATATTATATTAATTGTATTATATAATTATATATTTTATTTGTTGATTGAAATTATTTGAATATTAAAATTAAATTTTCTTTAAATTTTATAAATATTTTTTAATATCAAATTTGAAGCACTATAACTCAAATTAAATATATATATATACACACACACACACACATCAATTAGAATTAAAATTTTTTTAATTAATTACTGTCTAGAGAATAAATAGTAACATGTTATTAGTTGATAATTTAATTTTTAATTAAACTTGATTTATCCATTTATTTGAAGTTTTTAATTGATATTACTGTCTTGAAATGTAACAGTAACATATTACTGTTTAGAGAAAAAATAGTAATATATTATTATCTATTTATTTAAGATTTTTAATTAATGTTACTATTTTGGAACGAAACAGTAACATGTTACTGTCTAGAGAAAAATAATAACATACTATTATTTAACAATTTAGTTTTTAATTAGACTTGATTTATCCATTTATTTAGGATTTTCAATTGGTGTTACTATTTTGGAATGAAAGAGTAACATGTTACTGTCTAAAGAATAAATAGTAACATACTATTATCTATTTATTTAAATTTTTTAATTGATGTTACTGTTTTGGAATAAAATAGTAACATGTTACTATTTAGAGAAAAAAATAGTAAATGCTATTATTTAGTAATTTAGTTGTTAATTAGACTTAATTTATCTATTATTTAGGGATTTTTAATTGATGTTACTGTTTTGGAACGAAACAGTAACATGTTACTGTGTCTAGAGAAAAAATAGTAATATGTTATTATCTATTTATTTGATATTTTTAATTGATGTTACTGTTTTGGAACGAAACAGTAACATGTTACTGTCTAGAGAAAAAATAGTAACATGTTATTATTTGACAATTTAGTTGTTAATTAGACTTGATTTATCCATTTATTTGGGGTTTCAATTGATGTTACTATTTTGAAACGAAACAGTAACATGTTACTGTCTTGGAATGAAACAGTAACATGCTATTATTTAGCAGTTTTGTTGTTAATTAGACTTAATTTATCCATTTATTTAGGGATTTTCAATTGATGTTACTGTTTTGAAAAGAAACAGTAACATGTTACTGTCTTGGAACGAAACAATAACATGCTATTATTTAGCAGTTTTGTTGTTAATTAGACTTGATTTATCCATTTATTTAGGGGTTTTTAATTGATGTTACTGTTTTGGAATGAAACAGTAACATGTTACTGTCTTAAAACGAAACAGTAACATATTACTGTCTTAGAACGAAACAGTAACATGCTATTATTTGACAATTTGGTTGTTAATTAGACTTGATTTATTCATTTGTTTGGGGTTTTAAATTGATGTTACTATTTTGGAACGAAACAGTAACATGTTACTATCTTGGAACGAAACAGTAACATGCTATTATTTGACAGTTTTGTTATTAATTAGACATGATTTATTCATTTATTTGAGGTTTTTAGTTGGTGTTACTGTTTGAACGAAACAGTAACATGTTACTGTTGTTACTGTCTTGAAACGAAATAGTAACATGCTATTATTTGACAGTTTTGTTGTTAATTAGACATGATTTATTTATTTATTTGAAATTTTCAATTGATGTTACTGTTTTGGAATGAAACAGTAACATGCTATTATTTAACAGTTTTGTTATTAATTAGACATGATTTATTCATTTATTTGAGGTTTTTAGTTAGTGTTACTGTTTTGGAACGAAACAGTAACATGTTACTATTGTTATTATCTTGGAACGAAACAATAACATGCTATTATTTAACAGTTTTATTGTTAATTAGACATGATTTATTCATTTATTTGAGGTTTTTAGTTAGTGTTATTGTCTTGAAACGAAACAGTAACATGTTATTATTTAACAGTTTTATTATTAATTAGACATGATTTATTCATTTATTTGAGATTTTTAGTTGGTGTTATTATTTTGGAACGAAACAATAACATGTTACTGTTGTTACTGTCTTGGAACGAAACAGTAACATGCTATTATTTAGCAGTTTTATTGTTAATTAGACATGATTTATTCATTTATTTGAAGTTTTTAGTTAGTGTTACTGTCTTGGAATGAAACAGTAACATACTATTATTTAGCAGTTTTGTTGTTAATTAGACATGATTTATTCATTTATTTGAGATTTTTAGTTAGTGTTACTGTTTTGGAACGAAATAGTAACATATTACTGTCTTGAAACGAAACTGTTTAGTTTACATATAGTAATAAATTATTTTTTAGTAATTTTATTTATTAAAAAATTATTATAACACTACTAGACACCAAAAGAGTTAGGAAGAAAAATTTTAATATGGGATTTGAATGAATTTAAATTGATAAAAATAAGATCAAAGTTAAAAAAATAACAAAAATTAAAGAAAAATTAAAAAAATCATTGAAAAAAGCCTTTTTTGCCAAATCAGAGTGGATAAAACACCTTTAGTATTTTTGTAAGCATGTAGATCTTGAAAAGTTACATGAAATAAAAAAAAAATTCACTTAAAACGGACAATCAAGCATAAAGTTATGGTCATTCAAAGTTTTGAGCTCAATTTATACGTTTTTAACCAAGTAAACTTCGTCAAACCCACATTTTCTTATTTTCTGTTGAAATAGTAAATGGAAAAGATTGAAAATGAGTGGTCATGCAAACATTGATTAACTAATAAAGAATTTATGACTTTTTAAAATTTTTAATTTACCACCACATTCACATAGTTAAAAAAAGAGTAATTTCAGTATATAACATTTATAAATCATAAAATTGGAACCTATTTAAAAAAAAATCTGGCGTTATCACTTCTTTAAAATCAATTAATATCTATTAATATTTATTGAATTATTATTGAGGATATTGTAGTTATTTCATTATTATTTCTTAGGAAATTCAAAGTTGAACTAAACAAAACATAAGAATTTATTTCTTGGGATATGTGACTTCCTTTATATTAACCAAACAACATTTAAGGATTTCCTAGGAAGTGTACATAGTAAGTAACTTCCTAGGAAATTCAACTTCCCATGGGAAGTTATTTCCTGGATGAATCAAACGACCCTTAACAATGGTAGATAGGGTGCGTTTAACGACAATTTGACTGCAGTATGTAGAATGGGAAAATAATTTTCTCATGTACTGGGTCGAAATAATTATTGCCTAAAATACTTAAAAGTATTTTTTTTGTGAAAATATTGATCTCCGTGATCTACTAGTCACGTGTAACCCATCTTGTGATCCATTTATCCTTTTTAATTTAAAAATTAATTTTTTCACTTCAATTTTATATTATTTTTTTAAAAATTTGACTTATTTATAATGTATTTCCTTTATTTATAATTTTGACTTAACTTATATTTGATTTATTTTTTTACATTTTCTATATTGCCTTGATATTAATTATTTAAGATTTGAAATAATAATTAATAATTATATTAACTTGCATAATACTATAATATATATAATACAATGAAATTAGTAACGATGAAAAGATTATAAGAACAATAAAAATTTTAATAAATACAAAATTTTTACTTATTTTCTTGTAAATTTATTACATGAGAGATTTAAATTATAAAATTAAATTTTTAAACAATGACTTATTATAATGTGATGTATATATTCATATAAAAATATTTAACTAAACATGAAATTAAAATAAAATTTGCACCCCAAAAATAAATGTTTTATTAGTAAATTGTGTTAGTGCATAATGTGATACAATTCTATTATTGACAATTTGAATTTTCTTTTATACTAATTATTTAAGATTTTAAATAATAATTAATAATTTAAATAATTCTCATAATATTATATAATACACATAATATAATTAAATTTAATAGTTATGAAAAATAATTGGAATAAATAAAATCTCAATGAATAAAAATTCTGACTTACTTTAATGTAAAATAATTTATAGGAAGATTTAAATGGTAAAATTAAGTTTTTTAAATAATATTTTGTCCTAATTATGAATACATTAGAGTAAGTCAGGACATTACCATGTTTATAGGAAGAATTTGATAAGAAATCATTAAAAACTTGCTAAATTGATGAAAATTTTAAAAAGAAAGAAGAAAGAGATACAAAGAAAGTTAAGAAGAGGAGGAAGTTTTGTTTAAAAAAATTAGGAAGGTGCTTTTTAGGGTTGAAGTTTGTATTTTATAAGGATAAAAACATTTTTAGGAAAAAGATAAGTTATATCTTTTACTTATCAACTACCTTTCTTATGCTATAATCGATTGCATTAGTTCAAAGTGCAGTTTAAATGGCCATATAATTAATTATTGGCTTACTCCCTTACACTATTTTTTTTACTAAGTCTTTCCTATTCTCAACCATTCTTATATTCTTATATTTCATCTAACTTGTTGCTATCCACATCTTTCTTATTCATTCATATTTATTTCTAAACATTCGCAGCCTTCAAATATTTCACTTCACCTATCTTTTCTTGTGTTTTTCTTACAACCTATGCTTCTTAAATTAATAATTTTTTCTTTTGCCTAATATTTTTATTTATATATTCTTACCATAATTTGCCTATTCCACAATAAATTTCTTTTTATTGCAAGTATTTTACTAAAATTTATTAGTTATTTCTCCTTATCAATATATAACAAAATTTTAAAATTCTAAATTTATGAGGAAAGTATAACAATTGATTATAATATGAATAAAGTTATGAAACGAATAGGCTAAACCAACCCACAAGCCAGGCCTGTTTATTTTTTTATATGGACTTTTAATATAGGAGGCTTAATCTAGTCTTTGTGAATCATAGCCTAACTTGCAAGCCTTTTTATAATTTTAATTTTTTAAAAAAATATTTTTTAAACAACAAAAAATTAAAATCATTTAAAAGTATTATATATTCATCCATAAACTAATCATAATATATTTTAAATTTATATATAACATTAAAAAATATTATATATTCAAAACACAAGTCATAAAATAAAAATATTATTTATAAATTATTTATAACACAATTTTATATAATTAAAAATAAAAAATAAAAGTGTAATTTTATATGAATTGAAAATTTTGACCTACATGAAAATTTTTAAATATAAAAAAAAATCATAGGTTAGACTAATTGTAATTTACATCTCTTAAAGCCTAAAAAATAAAAGCTCAAAATTTTCAAAATCCACAAGTTTTGACCCTTTTCTATGACTCTAACTTTGAATTCCAAGTTTTATATTCTATTCATCATGGCTTTCTTCAAGCTTGCTTTTTCATCAATTTTAAGTTTTTATTTGTTTCAGACATCCTTATGGCAACCTTTTAATCTTCAATTTTGGATTTCCCCTTGAAGGTTTTGCTTAAACATCAATGTCCTTTTGCATTTTGTGCTTCCTTCAAGCTCAAACTTTTCAACTTCATTAACTCCTTTTTCAACTTTTTCTTATAATGCTGATGGAATGGACCTCACTTCTCACTCAAAGGAAGCCTTAAAGATTTAAAATGTGTAAGTGCAAAAATAAAAGGTATCACCTCTACTAATTGGTGGCTTAATCTAGCAATCATTTATAATTTGCAAGAGCATTGTTTCATAAATACTAATGAGAAGGGAATCACATTTGTTCTTGCTAAAAAAGATGAACAAGCTTGTGGTTATGACACTAGTTCCTTCTAAATATTTTATGGCGATATTATATGTCAAGTTGGAATTGATTGCCTTTCATTGTTTTCTAAAATACACATAATAAAGCATTTCAAACATATATTTCGCATTATTCAAAAATAAGAGATAGATAATACTTAATATAATGTATATATAATATATTTTGATTAATTTCAATTTAATATAGATTTCAAAGTATAAAATCATAATCAATTGATATCAACAGAAATTATTAAAAAGTTCAAATTAACTTGTTTGTATTTTTAAATTGACTTAAATCAATTGAAATTAAAATAATTTGGTTAGTTTAAATCAATTAATATTATTTTGCATACCCTAATATGTGGCGAATATGTCAATGATTATATACTAACCCCATAATCAATTGTATAGAGGCTAACGAAGGGAAGTAAAATGATTTTACGTAAGCACCGTGGAAAAGCCACGAAAGATCACAATACATGTTGAGCTTATAATTATGGTAGAGGTAGTGGGAACAAGGCGGAAAATAAAAAGATTTAACTCAAAGTCAAATTCCTGAAATAAAAGTCTTTTAAATATGTTTGATGAAACTTTAAAAAAATATAATTAAAAATTTAATGAAAGTAAAAGTTTGATGGGAAAGATCTTTGATGAAATTTAAAAAAAATGTAAAGAAAAATTTAGGAATGTACATTTGTACATACACAAACTTGATAGATTCACAATTATGTGCTACACATAAATTATATTTTACAATAATTTCTATTCAAATTTTAATTACTTATGAGAAACTTACAATTACTATATATTAGTAACAAACTTATGTTATAAATTTAGAATAAGAAAATGGTAATTATTATTAAAATTTATCTTAAAATGGAAGAAAAATAAATTTAAAATAAAGATAAAATATTTTTTATAATAATAAAAATAATTAAATCATTAAATAGAATAGAGTAATAACTTTTACTCTAAATTAAGCTTCCATTTAATGGATGACTTTATCATGCTTGTCTTAAAAGGCGGATAAATAAAGTATAAGGAATTGAGTGACCATAGAGTGAGGTTGATTAAATAGGGAAACATGCATTTTTTTAGGGAAAAATCCAAATTATCCCTTTTACCTTTAGGATAGTTAGATTTTACCCCTTGTACTATGAAAACTTAGATTTTACACTTTAAAACTAATAAAAACTTGGAAAAAACACTCATCATCCATTTCATTAACAGATTCAATCCATCATGTGACTTGTACATGATATTAGTGCTATATGTAATTTTCTTATTGGTCACACTCTACACATTTTCCACATTGCAATTATAACAACTAACTCATCATCCACCCTTCCACGTCCATAATTTAAAAAAATAAAATTCAAGTCAGTTTAAACTCAATAAAAATGTTATAATGTGTTGTGGTGCTTTGCTTTAGGTCAAGCTTTCAAATCTTCTACCTCATCAAACCTGCCCTATTTCTCAAGTCCTGCTCACATAATCCTCTTTTCCCTTAAAAATTAGCTCACCCTTCTTTCTATTTGGTAATACACCATCCCATTTTTCATAGATCTTATTCGCATCAGCTACCTTCTTCACTATTCTTAATGATGCCTTTATTTCCTTAGCTGTGCCCATCATTAACGCCACAACATTTATTGCCACTATTATTTTTGGTTTTCTCCTCGAATATTTGGTTAGGTTAATTTTTTCTTTATAAGTTAATCTTAAGTTCATTGTAAATGAAGAATTAGTTTCAATGCCATCATTAATTCTTAAGAATCAAATAGTACCACTCAATACAACCCTGTGCCCTGAAGGAGGCAGCATGCCATTGTTATTCATTCTTTAATTTTTAAGTTGCATAGGGAGTGATTAATAAGGAATTTAGATCCCAGTAATAAAATTGAAAGTATAAATTTAGAAAAAATTTAAATAATTTTTTTTGATATTGAGAGTGATGAATCTCTATAAAAAAATGTAAATTCCTATATAAGAAATTATGCTTTTCTTTTTCTAAAATTAAAAAAAGAGAGCAAATTCAATGGATATTAATTTGTTTTCTATGCATGTGCAAGGTTGTGAACATATTTTCAAGGTACCAAAACATTTTGGTGGACCAAAGGATGACCGCCGAGAAGAGAATGCTACTAATGAATGAAGAAGTGAAGTCATGGAAGAATGGCCTTATCACTTTTGCATTCTTCATCATCTTCGGCCTTACTCTACTACTTTCCTTCATTATCCTCATCTTGATCACAAACAATAACACTGTGAAGTTCATTGGAGCCTGTATTCTTTTTGTACTTGCACTTGCTCTCCTTGGTGTAGCAAAGGCAAGAATAACAAGCCAAAGCTATATGGTTTCTACAGTTACTACTACCTTAAATGGTATCTTAGATGTTGCTTCTACTTATTCTCTATGATGGATGCCTAAAAGTGTGGTAGGCTTAGAATAATAATAATAAAAAATCTAGCTAATTGCATCTAAATTATGCTTTATTGGGTTTCATAGATCATGAAGTTCTTTTTAATGGAATTTATGCAGTAGTCATAGATCATGAAGTTCTCTTTAACCTAATTAGATTGTCTCATTTGAACGTAAGTGAAGTGCTCATATTGGGGAGAAGTCCACTAATTTGCAGAGACTGCCTTCAGCTACACGGATAATTTGAAGCTATCATACTCTATCAAATACTATATCTTCATTAAACCATTTTAACAAGATTTTTGTTAAGATTTATAAAAAAAAATTCATAAGTCTTCCTCAACCTAGTTAAATTGTACAATCCTTTAATAAATTATCATGTATACTGTTATATGAGTTTAAACCAAATGCAAGAAGATATAATTATCCTATATACTATTATGTGAGTTCTTTTTTAGTGAGGAAGCTATGATTTTCCTGTATGCAAAATTAAGAGAATAATATGTCATCCACTTAATCATTTATAATTCCAGTGTTATGCTCTTTTATAGGAAAATATTGGACCATTTGGACAAAGATGATTGAAAAAATTAGCCTTTTAATAATGAAATTGCACTTAGTTCACTGCATATTGGCATAACAGAAGCTATAACTTTTTGTAGTAACATCCTTATAACCATCATTCAAAATAAATTGAAGTCCTGCATCTCTTCAATAGAAATAACATGAAAAAATTTTTAGTTATTTTTACAATTTTTTTCTTATAGAAATACTTTACTTAATTTTAGTCATTTGATTTAGCAAAATTTACTTCATAAGTGATTGTAGCAAGCTAATGAGTTATGATCCCTACATTCTATACTCAATGCTTAACAACAAGCTATTATTTTTCTATATTCAATCTTTGAAACTTTAAGATCCTGTTATAAGGAATTTCCAAGTGAGGACCACCAATTCTATTCACTAAAATAATAGCATAAGAAATCTGAGGCATGAACTAGGTTTTAAGTAATTATATGAGAACATAGCTAGTTTCAAATACAATTTAGAAGGCACACTCAGATTGGCAAAAGGCAGTTAGCATAAAGGGCACTATTAGTAGGGAGCACAACAAAACTTTCAATACAATAAAGGATGCACTCAACTAGTCACCTTGTAAGAAAGTATTAAACATAAAAATTCTACCTGTCTAGCCAGTGGCTTATTGCATAGTATATTATCTAAATTATCCTATAATGACTACTACAATCTAAATTAAGAGGAAATATAGAGAAAAAAGAATAATAGATCATTTTGTATCTAGAAATGAATTTTTAATAGTAATGTCAATCACCTAACACTTTGGCCACCCTTGCTGTTTAATGACAATGTGATATTCTTCATATGCATATATGAAAGTAATTTTTATATGTGATTTCAAATTCAAACACCACTAATAACAATAACTAAGCCACTAAAATTCAACTTAAATAAAACATCACTATCACTTTGAGTACTATTTGTAAACTATTTTCTATTAAATTTTTTATTCACCATATGCTATCCTAAACTTTAGAATTGGCATAGCAGATTCCTTTCCCTCACTTGCTGCCCTTCATTGTCCTACTTAACTAACATGATAGTGTTTACATTAGATTCCTTTTCTTTGGCTTTAGTGTCTTTAGCTTTAATATCTAAGCTTGTGGACTAGTTTCTTGGACCTTGAGTGCCTTAAGCCTGCAATGAAAATAAATTAAAATTAGGTGAGACAATATAAATAAGACATAAAACCATTAAATGAATTTCAATCACTTCTAAAGCTATAATTGATTGAAGAACTCTATCATTATCAACATATGTAGATGCAATATATTTGCCTTCAATAATAGATGCAAAAAGTCTACCTCTTTCTCTATTAACTTCAATTCCATTAGTTTTTTTTGCCTAAATCCTTTTTCAACCCAAAAGCTGGTAGCTGCTTATAACTTTTGGAGTTATAGCCATAATTTGCACAAATAAAGCATTTCATTTTTGTTCCTTTTTTGCTTGTTCTATTAGGATTATTTAGCTCACCTTCTTCTTTAATTTTTTTTCTTAAGCCTCCTCTTTAATATCTTCACTTTTGGAGGTAAGATCTTTACATGCCTTATATTAAGCCATATTTCCTCTCCCAGCATTGGATTAATATGATATCCATAACACTTGAGGAAAGGTCTCCTTTGAATAGCAGCTATCCACATAGTTCTTTAGTTTCCCTTTATCCTTGTAAATGGCAACAACACCATGACCACAAGGGATTCTAGTAAGCTATTATTTCCTACAAGTATAGATTTGTTCAAGCAAGTTGATAACATTTTAACTTCCATCACAATGTCTGACCTCAAATGTCTTATTTCCACCAAAATTAATGATACAATTTCTAGCATGAGTCTTGTATAACTCTAACTTTTGTAAAATCCTTGGGCACACAGTTTGTATGTACTTCATTATTCCATCTCTCTTGACATGAAATATTTTTATTAGTTACCTTCTAATCATTTACATCATGATTATGATAGATTTGTCTATTGATTCCTTGATGTATGCATTAAATGTCTCAAAACTGTTGTTTAGTAGCATGTTACACTTTAGGTTACTGTTATGAGCATACCTATGACAAATCAATAGAATGGATCATTAATTCCTAACCAAACTTTGTCTTCATTAAACAAGATAGCAACATGTTAAGAAATTAATTAGCATTTCAACAAGAAATGATTAACACCTCTATAAGAATTTTACTAGTATCTTAACAAGAAATAAATTGAAATCTCAACCAAAAATTAACATAAATATAAAAAGTAGCATGTCACTTAAGATTACCTGCACCAAAGCCTTAGATCCATTTTTTTTAGCCATTTGTATGCATCCTCATCAATTACTTTTATCTTTTGCATATATCGATTATGTTCAGTTTCCTTATATGCTCTTGCGGTATTTAATATTAAATCTTTCAATGTTTCCCCTTTGTAACCTTATTTCTTAAATTTGCATAAAGATGCCTAACATAAAACCTATGGTTTGCATTAAGCATAATTTCCTTGAACAGCTACTCCGATCCTTAATAGATGATTATCAAACAAAACATATATTGAAAATAATAGTATAAATAAAGAAAAGAAAAAATTTACATAAACTAAAGTTCAACAGTTGCCTTTTATTAGGTCAGATATGAATACTCATCTTATCTCTTGGATAGTTCAAACATCATCAAAAAGAATGTCTAGGAACCATGTCCAAGTTTCTTTGTTCTTAGTTTCCACAACTGCCCAAGCAATAGGAAACATGTTATCATTAGCATCCCTTCCTATAGCACAAAGTAATTGGCCTTTGTATCTACTTTTTAAATGGCAACCATTAATACTAGTTATTTTCCTACATCCTTCTAGAAATCCCTTCTTACAAGCATTTAGACACATGTAGAACCTCTCAAATAAACCACCATTTAAGTGAATTTTGACAATGGATCCCACATTAGACTCCAAGATGGTAACTCCATACTTTCTTAACTTGGAATATTGTTTATCCTAATCTCCAAATATAGTTTTCAATGCAATTCTTTTGGCCTTATAACATTTATCTATGCTAACTTCAATTCTAAATTTTCTATAAAATTCATTCTTCATTGCACTGCATTCCTATAATGGACTATCCCTAAAATTCTCTAAATATTTTTTCCTAACCACTTAGCAATAACCCTACTACACTTCTCATACCTCCCACACTCATGTATATTGTGAAATGTCTTAATTTGGAAACATTATTGATCCTAATCTCATGAAGCATGTATTTTCCAACCACACCTTTCTTTGCAAATAGCAATTATTTTACTAGTCTCACTATGTGGAATGCAGATGTCATAACCATGTTTAATTGTCCACTCAGATACAACTTTTCTGAAAGTATCATGACAATCAAACTTCATCCCAACCTCCAAATGAACATCTTCATGTAAGTTAATTTTTGTATTAAATTCCTTATATCTTTTCTTTTTCATAATACAATCACTATCACTACTACTATGGATACTCCTAAGGTTATCACTATCCTCATACTCAGATGCATTTCCTTCATCACCTATATCTTCTTCATATGGTTGCCTTGCAGGTTATCTTCCAACATTACTTGGAAGTTGTTTTGGCCCATACATCCATTTATTAACCTCTTTGAATAGATTTGAATTAATATCTTCCTCAAATAAATCATCTCTATCCTTATTAGAGTTATCTTCAAATTCAAACAACTCATAATCCATATCATCCATACTTTGCTCATAGTCATGATCTCCACCAATTTCATCATGTGAGGTAGCTTGTTCATTAAAAACTTCTGGCTTAATTGCTTCACTAGCCACTTATGGTTCAAATTGTTCAATAGAAATCTTTAGTTGAAGTTGCATGCATTTAGGAAATGATAAATTAGAAAGAAATTAGATTAACTCAAACCAGAAATAATAAGCCTAAGTTACAATAATGAATGCAAAAGTTACATGTTACTTTGACATATAAGCATTAAATTATGTCAACTCAAAATTTTCATTAGATTTGCCAAGCAAGATAATTATATATAAAAAGCAAAAATAGTTTTCTTTGAACATAAGAGAATCATTTTTTCTACATCAAAATTAGTATACAATTATTAAAAGTTCAAAATAAGGCTTTCTTCCTCTATTGTATCTTATCAAAATAAACCTATTGACTTATTATTATTTATATGCTAATAGGGGAATTTCTTAACATCCAATATGAAATTATATAGGCTAACTAATAACTAGAACTTATTCATGATATATGACTAAAGTGTCTTCATAGCCACCACTTCTATTTCCGAAAGGTATATCATTTTTTATTTTTATATCCTCTTAACTGCTACTTATTTAATTATCGAAATAAAAACATATTATGTAATACATGATAAATGGGTTATATTGTTTAGTTTTTCCAAATTATTTCTTTAACTCATATTGAAATTTACTGTTAGCACATAAACTTTTGTCTTCATTTGTGTGAAATCATTGACCTTTTTGCAAATAAAATAACACTAATAGCTAACATGTAATAAAAACAATAGGCCTTTGTGGGATGATGATGATAGTTACGCTTATGGAGAAATCCTTATTTCTCATAACTCTAATAATGTAATATTTACATTCATGTTTTTTAAACTTAAAACTTTCAAAATATTTTCTAGGAAAATATTTTTCATGCAATATTTATGTATAGACACCGGAGCTTGAAAAATGTTTTAATTACACAAAATCATCCGTAGGTTTCTAAATGAATTTTAGTTATATGTCTGTTTTAGTAAAAATTAGTGAATAAAGAAATAATATTAAGAAAAATATAGTCAAACAATGAAAAGAAGCATACATGCTTGTTCCCAAAATATTGTGAGAAGGTATTTGAACATTATGGTTCTTTCCTTACAATGTAATATTCCCCTATTTTTATTGAAATCATCAAAACAATTTATACTACATCTTCCCCTGTCTTTCCCTAAAATCATGCAATTTGAAATCCAAAATTAATCATAGTCCATTATTCTCTAAAATTAATATCTAACACTCCTAAGTAACTTAAAACCTATATATTTAATAAATAACTAAATAAAATCAAATCACAAGAACTAAATTAATCTGTTTCAAGCACGAAATTAGCTCAAAAATTTAAAAACCAATGAATTAACTAAACTTTTAGCATTAACCTTTAGCCATTTAGTCACCTTTTAAAGATAAGTAAAAATATGCTCAATATTGTTCCTTCAAAGTCACTTTCAGCATGTTGTCCTCTATAAGTTTCTTTAGTGAAATTGATTTTTAGGCTAACCAAATAAGAAGAAGAAGAACTAAGACATCTCTAAAGGGAAATATTTTAGGATGAATTTTTATTAATTGATTTAATTGATGATTATAATTAATGACTTGGATTTTTTTAAATCGTTGACATGGAAGGATGGATGATGAATTAGTTGTTATAATTGTGATATGAAAAATGTTTAAACTATGACCAATAAGAAAATTACATGTAGCACTTAATATCATGTGTAAGTCACATGATGGATGGAGGTGGGTATTTTTTTTCAAGTTTTTATTAGTTTTAGGGTGGAAAAATTCAAGTTTTTATAGTACAAGGGGATAAAATTCAACCATCCCAAAGTTAAAAAAGATAACTTGCATTTTTCTTCTTCCTTTTCAATGTGTAGAAACTAAGGTCTGCTCACTATTTTTGGTTATTTTTATGTTTAAGTGATATAAAGTTTTAAAGCAAAATATATAGATATGTTTTATGTTTGGCCATAGTTACACAAACATTCTTTTACTTCTAAAATATATATTGACATTCAATTTTGTTTGGAAAATAATATAAATAGAATTTAAAAATAATAATAAATAATAAATAAAATTTTCACATAAATAGAATATCTTTAAATCTGCTTTTACAAATTTTATGATCAGGAATATGTTATACACTGAGATTCACATGGCTTCCTTTATTATAGTTTATAAATCTAATTTCACAAATATTGTAGTTAGAAAATTTGAAATTCAGCTACCAATATCTTACTAAACTTAACTATCAATTTTAACTATGGAGGCATTCAACTTTTACTTATCTAGAGTTAATTTCTCCATCATTTCCATTACAAAATTTTCTCCTTTACACACATGAAAAATATAAGATTTGTGTTATTTAAAAGGAAGTTAGTTTTCAAGAAAAAAAAAAAGGAGAAGGGAGTGATTCAAAGGAAAAAGAGTGAGTTATGAAGAAGGAGAAATAGGGTTATCTTGGAAGAAGAGTTGAGTTATTCAAAGAAAGAAAGAAGTGAGTTATTTAGATAAGAAGAGAGAGATAAAAAAAAAGGGAAGTTAAAAAAAGTTTTGAGAAGGAGAGAAGATCAGGAAATTTTAAAAAATGGAAAGAAGGAAGAAAAATATAAAAAAAAAATCAGAAAAAGAAGAGATACAAAGACAAAAAAAAAAAAGAAAAGAGGAAGAAGAGAAAGACAATGAATTTACAGATGAGAAAAAAAAAGACAAAAATATAAGAAAAGAGAGAGAATGAAAGAGAAAAAAGATTCTTTTTGGGCCATCTTGTTCCTTTTCTCATTTTAACTATTTTATTTTAATTTTAAAATTTATATTTTATTTATTAAAAATAAATTATAAAAAATAAAAAAAGGACATCCCTTGAAAATACATCCCTTTTAGGGACACCTACTTTTTAGAAGACAGGACGACATGTCGTCTCATCTATTTATTTATTATTTTTATTTTATTTTTTAAAAAATTAATTAATATTTTTTTATTTAATATATACTGTTATTTTTATGCAATTCTTATTATATAATAAAATGAAATAATTTAGAGGTTCAGATTACTTAATATTTTTAAAGTGAGAGATATTTTAAAATTAAATTGGGTGAGTTGATTAAATTAAAAATCTCAATATTATTGTAAATAAAAATTATTTTACTACTCATCATGCATACTCATAATTTTGTTTTTTATTTAAAAAATGTATAATTTAAATTTTTGTGATGATAGAACAATGTTGAAATTAGTTGCAAGTGCAATGAATATAATTCTAATTTTTCTGAATGATTCTTTATTCAATTTTGATCATGAAATTAGGCAAAATTAGTATTTCAAAAATTATAAAAATAATATTAAATTATGAATTCAATTTTCTTGAGTAGTTATGTATTTAGATTTAGTTATAAAGTTGACAAATTTGGTACTATAAAATTGTAAAATAACATTGGAATCATAATTTTAATTCTTCTAAAAGCCTTTAGATTTAATTATGAAGTTAGGCAAATACTGATATTTTAAAAATTATAAAAATAATATTGAATTATGATTTTAATTTTTTAAGTAATTATATATTTAAAATTGATCATGAAATTAACAAATTTGATACTTTGAGACTACGAAATAATATTAAGATTATAATTTCAATTTTTTCAAACCTTTATTTTGGAATTTAACCATAAAGTTGGACAAATTTGATAATTAAAATTAAAACTTATTGATGCAATGCTAAATAAAAAAATAAATAAATAAAATAATTTAAAATAATTTTCTTATCTTATTATTAAAAAAAATATTACAACCATTTTATTAAAAATATTTCAAAAATAATGAAAATTTTTCTAAAATGATAAAATAAAAATATTTCAAAAATAATAAAATAATTTTTTTCAAATAATAAAATTTTATGTCTATGACATATCAAATAACGTATCAAAGTTAAGTAATCCAATTGCAAATACGATCACAATAATACTTAACATTATTAAAATATTTTCTTTTGTTTAATACTTTTCATGAAATTGGATAGATTTGACATATTATAAAATAAAGTTAATTTTTTTTAAAATGATTAAATTAAATATTTTAAAAATAATAAAATTTTAAATATAAAAAATTTAAATAATAAAATTTGTATCTATAACATATCAAAGTTAAATGCTCCAATTACAATTACGATCATGATAGTATTTAACATTATCAAGGTAGCTTATTTTATCTAAATCTTACCATGAAGTTGGATAAATTTGGATAACTAAATCAACAAAAATAATTAAAATTAAAATTATATTCTTAAGAAAATACACGTATAATACAATAAAGATTATCATAATTCAACTCATAAGATAAAATTATAATAAAAAGACAGCTATTTTTTGAAATATCTTTCCTACATATAATCTACTCTTGAATCTAAACTTTGAAAATACAAACCATTTTTAATGTTCCAATTACACTATAAAAAATTATTGGTGGCAATTGCATTTTATTTTTATTCACCATATACCATCATATTTTCAAGGAGGCATGAAAACTCGGTTGCCTTTCTTAGATTCTGCTGTAGAGTACATCACAACAATATGCTTATTTTAAAAATTTTGTTGAAAATACTAATCAGTGAAATTACACATATCTTTTTTTTAATTTCAAAATATATACAAATCTCTTTTAAAATGCAAAATATTATTACACTTAAACCTAAATTTAAACTTTTGTTTAATAAAAAGATGATTATATATTCAAATCAAATGATACATACTAATATGAAATATTCTAAATATTTTGTAAAAAAATACTTTAATTAAGCTTAAATAGCTAAAATATGATTAATAAAAAAATTAAATTTTAATGTAATTGTCATAAATTTTTAACCTTTTAAATTTAAGCAAAGCATATCTTTAATGTAAAAATACTTAAATTATCATATATTATTTAATTTTAAACATATAATCATCCTTTCTCATCATTTTATTGAGGAAAAGTTTAAATTTAGACTTAGGTGTAATATTATTTTATATTTCAAGAAAGATCTATATAAATTTTGAAATTAGATGAGAGTTTTATATAATTTCAATAAAATTTATGTGATGTCAATGTGTTTCTCTCTAATTTTAATTGTTAGAACATAACTAAAGATAAAAAGGATCATTTTATGATTTCCTATATTTATATATGTTCCCATATTTATTTTACTTTAAATTTTAATTTTTTAAAATATATTTTTACCAAAAAGTTTTCATTTGCATTTTTTTTCTCATGTATACTGATTTTTATATTTAAAATATATTGACTGTTTTACCTCTTGACTAAATGAAGGACTTGGTTTTTCAAATTTCAAGATCTTTAATTTTACAATTTATTTAATAAACTTGTTTTATATTATTGAAATATTTTAAATCATTTAAAGTGGAGCACATTTTCCAATATTTTTGTATTATTCTACTTATTGGATTTTATACTTAAAGATCTATAATGATCACCACATTGTAAATATTAACATTAGTGTACGTAAAAAAATGCACAGAAAAAGATTTTTTGTATGATAGAAAACATACGAAACGAAAACTTTTGATAAATAATTTTTTTTTATAAATTAATATTTCAAATTTTGGAATAAAATAAATATGAAAATTTATATAAATAAAAGAAAGTTAATTTAGTCAAAAAAATAATTTATTTAATTTTTAATTATATTTTAATAGTTAAAATTAATTTTTATTAACGAAAATTTTAAAATAAATTTAATAGTAATTTTCTGTAAAATTGAGAAAAAAATTATATATATTTTGAAATTTAAAAAATTCGAGTGAATTAAAAAAAGACCCATATACTTTACTGAAACCTTCGTTACAAAGGGGCACTTTTCTTTGTTGGCGAAGGGATTTTGATAAAAACTAAATTTCAACCGTCTCTCATGGGCTAGCATTCAGATTTTAATCGATAAGACTTTTTAAATAATTAATAAGTTAATTAATTGTATAAAAATTATATTATAAAATTAATTATTAAATTAATTAAAAATATAATATAATATAAAAATATTAATATAAATAAGTATATAAATTAAATTAATTTATATTTATTTAAATATAAAAAATATTAACATAAAAATGTTCAGAATATATAATTATTTAAAACTTAATTAATTATATTCTATAGATTTATGTAAATTTTATTTAATTATTATTTATATTGAAAACATAAATATTTAAAATATAATTAATTATATTTTATAACATTACATATTTATTTACATGCATACTTTTTTATACTTATAGTTTAAAATAAGGATATAATTAATTAAAATTAAATTAATTACATAATATGATATTAAAAATTTACTTATTTATTTACTTATTTTTATTTAATTATTTATAGTAAATTTTTAATATTATATATTTATTATTTTCTAAAATAAATATATAATTATTTATTAAAGATATGAGTTGTGAATTAATAAAAAATTAATTTAAAAAATTGAAATGCCATTAGCTTATAAATTATAAGTGACTTAAAATAATTTATTAAATTAAAATTTATTTTTTAAAAAACTTAATGTTGAAAATATTTCTAAAGAATAATTTATAATTTATTAATTAAATTAATAAATTATAAATTAATTTATTTATTATATAAAATAGAATCAAAGATGAAATTAATGTCATCCTTTTTTTCTCTTGGAAAATCGGGTTGAGAGTGATAAAACAACAATACTATATGTAATATAAATGAAATTTAAATTAAATTTTAAATATAAATTAAGGATTATTAATAAATATAAAATAATAACTTAAATTTATAAAATTAAATTTATGTAGTATAAAATATTTTAAACTCAATTTTAAATTTTATTTATTTTTATCTTATATATAACATTTTTTTTGGTGAGAAAACGAGAGTAAAAAGTTGATAAAATGAGAGTAGATCCTTTGACAGTCAATAGTAGATTTGAAAATAAAACGCGGGTTGCTGTCTTCACAGTGGATAAAACTTCCGTAAAAAGGATTGATACAGTCAAAGAATCAAAAGTACTTTTTCTTTTTTAACAAAAAAAAAAGATATGCTCTTTACTTTTTTTAAAAATTTATTTATTAAAAATAAAATACAGATGATATTCAAAAAAATAAATGAAAATTTATTTAATTATAAAATTATGATAAAATAGAAAATAAATTTTATAATTTTATAATTTATTTTTTTATTATAAAATTTTAAAAATATATTCTAAAAATGTTAAATAAAAATTTTTATTTTAAAAATATAAAAATAAAATATTTCTTTTAAATTAATAAACAAGTACAACGAGAATTTACATAAAAAAAATAGTACTCCAGCCCCAAGACACTAGCAATGAGATTGATGTTACGTATTGAATGATCGTTGAATGGTGGTGGCCCGATTTCAGTGGGCATTTTTCTAGGGCCTAGGCCGGTGAGCGTCTCCATTTTCCTTTTCCCCTCCTTCTAAATCATTTGAAATTTGATAAATTATATTTAATCCCCAATTAATTCTGAATCAAATCAGGACGGATTTCAATATAAGGATAAGTTCTTCTAAGCCAATTCATCCACAAATTTGAAGTTAAAATCTTATTTAAAATACGTTAAGCTTCTTATCACACGAATCAACGGATATCGATGATGAATGCTATTTTTTTTTAATTACTTTTGAAACTTCTATTCTTAGTATGCTAAACTCCAATAAAGAAACAATTGACCGGCATTAATGCAAATTTTAATATATCATTAATATATAGTAATATATTAATATATTGTAAAATTTAATTACATATTAATTTTTTTAAATTATATCTCATATGTTATATAATAACATATTGATAATTTGGGTGGTGCATTGGTATGGTATATTATAAAATTTTCTTTAATATTAATATATTATTAATATTGATCTTAAGTGGTGTGAGGTTGGATTTAAATAGATTCAATTTGAATTCGATTAGATTTAGCCTATTGAAGATTCGTTATTCTAGATTCATTATATATCTAAATCTATTATATATAGTTTTGATTAAAAGATTCAAAATATGTCCACTTAAATTCTAATAAAAATATAACTTTAAGCTTTTTAATAATTAATAATAATTAAATCTAACAATTATGAATCATATTCATTCTTTTATTGACTTATCAATATTATCCATCATAACTTTAGAGTAAATATGAATTGCATCATTATTGATAATATCAAATAAAGGTCATATTAAGTTAATTTTTACATAATTATTTATCCATTTATATTATAATTTAATATTCCTATACTGCATACTCTAATATTATAAAATAAAAAATTATTTTAAATTTTTTTTATAATTTAATGCAAACAAATATTATTAAAATTATTCATCTTTAATAAACTATCACAATATTTTTATATTTGTGGTAATATTAATTTTCATATAATAATAGGTTAATTATAAAATCTTATTGAAACAGATCTAATGTGACATAAAAAAAAGGATCCCATACCCATTAAATATTTATAAAAGATAAATTCATACATTGTATAAATTAATATAATGGATCTAATGTAATATTTGAAACAAGTTTAAGATTTATTAAATATTTAATAAACTCAAACTTAGATCATTAAATAGTGTATTTAATTTGGATAAAACCTATTAAATAAATATCCTTCAATTTGGATAAAATTTGGATATGAATAATTTTGCTATTCCTCCGACAAGATTATGATAAGGTATTCACATATTTAAAAAATAATAAAGAAAGGAGGTGACTAGCATGGTGATATGCGAACATGGATCCATCTGACTATCTTCAATAATAATAAGTGGTATTATTTTCTACATCCATTCTGTGCTCACCTTTTTTGTTGAGAATGTAAAATTCAGGATTATATAAAATTTATTATCTATCAAATAGGAGTGACCATTCTCTGTTGTTTAAGAGTGTGAAAAAAACATTTCTCTTTATTAATACTTCATTTGGCAGTCCTTGGTAAGCAATGGCTTCATTCATTCTGGGCTGCTCTTCAACACCAGCTCTCTCACGCCCAAGGTGCCCTTTCTCTCCTTTTTGTATCGATTCTGTTATACAATTTGGTTGCATTTTCATTCTGATGCTACGTTATACTTTAGCTATAATTGCCCACATGGACCCGAAGACTTTCGATTTTGTGTTTTTTAATTTTAGTTGGTTGATGGGAACCATCAGTAGAAGCCACCTTGACTGTTGTCATCCACGGTCTTGCTTAGGGTTAGCTGTTGTCCCCTAAACTCACTACTTAAAATTATTCTGCTCAGAAATTTTTTTTTTTTTAATCTTTTTCCTACCAATTACCAATCAATGGAAGCCCGCTAAAAATTCCATGAAAAATTATAAGTAATCTCTAAAAATAAAGTATGAATTTAATTTTAATTTATTATCAGTATAAAATACTTTACAATTTTAATGAATAAAAATAAAATATGTTATGAAAATATAATTAAAATTTTTTAACAGTAGTAAATGAAATTTAACAATTTGACATTAACATGAATAAGTGATAGTATAAAATTAGTTTATGCTATCAATAAATCAAATTTAAATACATAAAATTTAATGTCACGTAGCCTTATTCAAATTTTAAATCTTGGAAATAATCCTTAGTATTTTTAAAAAATTAAAAATGATAAAAAGAAATATGAGTCAATTATGACTCTTTCTAATGTTTTAGTGTGAATTTTAGTTCATCCTCGAATGGTTTTTCTTTTTTAAACTAATTTAGTAATAATGGGAGACGAGGTTGAGTTTATAATGTTATAATTATAGCACATTTCGATTATGTTATCTCGGACATTCTCATATGTTATAATTATAGCACATGTATTGGGAAAAAGTTTTAGTGCTGTAGTAACTACTTACTTTCCATTATTTTTTTAACAAATTAGATATAATCATTCAATCGTGATGTTATAATTATTAATTTATTTAAATACAATAAGAATTATTATTGAAATCCGAATATTACAATATAATTGAAATTTTCTTCCATATATTGAGCCATATTTGACAAATAAATAAAAATAATTATTAATTTTTATAAATTTCAATATTTTAGAAATTAAAAATTTAGATTTTTGATATTGACAACTGAATAATAAAATTAACATTTATCTTTTATTTGTTTACAATAATTAAGGACAAATATTATAATTGTAAGATTTAATAATTTCTCATGTTATTGCACGAAGTTAGACTTGACTGGATTTTAGGAAAGTAAAGTAACGTGTTTCTTTTATTGTTTTTTTTTAAATCATTTTAAGCTTACGGTATTAAAGAGTTACAAATAATGATGGGGGTAATTTTTTTTTTTAATTATTTTCAGCTTATGGATTTGTTTGGCAAATGACTTTTGGATTTGTTCGACTGATTTTTAAAGAGTCACTTTTGACTTTTATTCTTTTTTTTAAAATTATTTTTAGCTTTCGGTATTAAAGAGTCACAAATAATAATGGGGGTCATTTTTTTAAATTATTTTCAGCTTATGGATTTGTTTGAGAAATATCTTTTGAAATGAATTTTGATTGATTTAATTAAAATTAATTGATTAACTGGTTAATAAGCTAATTTGCTGATTACCTTTAAAAAAGTTATTTTCAAAATGCTAGTAATACCAACATTTTTAACTGATTATTTCATTAATTATTTATAAAAAGGTTAAATTATCCCTAATTAATTTTAGTATTTTCAGCTTTATCCTTCCTAAGAAAAATTCAGAGTATTTATATTGATTTCTTAAAAGAAAATTTAATAACTATAAAAATTATATTAATTTAATTTGAAAGAAGAATTTAATATATAATAAATTAAAACTTAATCTACTAAATAATAATATATTATTTGCAAAAATTTAATTTATTAACTAATATATTTTAAAAAATTAACAAATTATTAAAATAAAAAAATACTTAAATAATTTATAAAATATAACACATGTCTTTATTTATCATTTTATATATAAACAACTAATTTTATAAAAAATTCTTATTCAAACAATTAATACTATCAGTTAATTAAATTAATTATTAATTAATAACTAATTAAATTATCTAACCATCAATGTAATTAATTAATGTTCAAACAAGATTTATATTTCTTTTTAGTTGAATTTTAATATTTTCAGTGTTTTTTTTTATAAGCTTCCGGGTTTAGGATTTAGAACTTGAACGAGATTGGTCATACAGAAGATATTTTCTCGGGGTTATTTGTATTTTGTACTAAATTCTAACTTTCTAAGATCTTCATCTTGTATGGTATTGCACGGATCATAAGTTGTCCATCTTTCAAGGTTATTAAGGTTTTAGTATGGTGTCTTGCTTTTGTTATTACTTACTGAATCGGATAAATTTACTGGAGTCGAATGAACAGCTACGTAGCATGCCTTTGTGTCCTTTTCATAAATTTGGAAGTTCCTCCGTTTTAATGAACAGCTGCTTACCATGCCTCGAGAGTACGGAATATTTATATCTATTAAATTAAAATTTATAAATTTATTCTATCATTATATATTATTTTTTATTTATATTTATAATTTCATTTTCATTGCACGTTGGACTGTCGTATTTTTTGGGGATTTTATGCAATTGGATGTCAAATTTACTAATGGAACACGCAAATTGCGCTTATTTTACACGTAGGGCAACTAGCGAACACTACGAACTGTTCAGCGCATTGCATAATGGTAATACAAATGGAAATAGATCCGATTTGGCATTTGTCGGACTAGATTCTAGAGTCTTCTCAAGTGACAATGGAGTTAGTAGAATCAAAGCAACATTGATCTCTGGAGGAGATGACCTTCTTTCTCATGCAAATGGCAAAAATGCTGTGATCAGCGAAGATCTGGCAGCAGGGACAGCTCTAACAACCAATGGTTTTGCTGTCAATGATAAATTTGATTTGGACAGCCCCACGGAAGGCTTTGCTTCCATTGCCGAGGCCATTGAAGACATTCGCCAAGGAAAGGTCGTTAATTTCTCCGTCACTTTCTTGCTTCCTTCTTGAATCTTCTTGAATTGCATCTTGGCTTTCATCTTCTAACTTATGGTATGCAGATGGTTGTGGCTGTCGATGGTGAGGATAGGGAAAATGAAGGAGATTTGATCATGGCAGCACAGTTGGCAACACCTGAGGCTATGGCTTTTATTGTGAAGCATGGGACAGGGATAGTTTGTGTGAGCATGAGGGAGGAAGATCTGCAGAGATTGGAACTCCCTTTGATGGTAGACAGTAAGGATAATGCTGAGAAGCTTCGTACGGCATTCACAGTTACAGTGGTACGCACCATTCTTACATGCTTTGTCTCTCGCAGAGGTTACTTATTTTCCTGTAAAACAATTGATTTCAACGATTTACGTTGCATTTGTATTGTAGGATTCCAAGCACGGAACCACCACAGGGGTGTCAGCTCATGACAGGGCAACAACAGTATTGGCTCTTGCATCCAGAGATTCAAAACCTGACGATTTCAATCGTCCTGGCCATATTTTACCACTTAAATACAGGGAAGGTGGTGTCTTGAAGAGACCTGGACATACAGAAGCTTCAGTTGATCTTGCTGTACTTGCTGGGTTGGATCCTGTTGCAGTTATATGCGAGGTTGTGGATGATGATGGTTCCATGGCCAGACTGCCAAAGCTTCACCAGTTTGCAGCACGTGTGAGCTTGAAGATTGTTTCTATTGCTGACTTAGTTAGGTACGTAATTACCTTTGGGGAAGATGTGCCAAGGCTTATTCTATGCATATTTGTCAAGAATGTTTCTATTTCAGTTAAGATTTTCTTTGTACATATGTTCAAGGGTGTTAATGAGTCGGAGTAGGATTGATCTGCTTCAAACTGTTCGTCTTAGTACGGAGAAACAGTAAAATTAAAAAAAAGTAGAAAATTTTGATAAAAATTTTAAATTTTACATATTTAAAATTCAAATACAAATAATCATAATATTCTTACCACATAGGTTTAAAAATATATATAATTTAATCAACAAACTGCAATAATTACCACAACAATAATTTTCTTTTTTATTTTTTTTCAATTTTCATATAATAGTTAAATTAAAAATAAAATTATTAAAAATATTTTAAACAATTAAATTATTAAAAAATCTATATATAAGTACAATTATAGTATTAAATATATAGATAAACTACACTAATATTACCCCATCCTTTGAATATGTTTTGGATTAAAAATCTGCCCCACTCTGTGCCATACTCCAAGGAACAAATTTTCTTGCTATATCCCCATTCCATCGAGACAAAATTCGCAAAGCAAGCATCTCTCCTAAAATTTTGCCATACTTCCTGCATGTTACTCAAGTCTCTCGTTACTAGTCCATTACCTACTAACTTGAAATGCGATTTTCTGAATCTTCAATTTGATGGCCCTATGTTAGATGCATTAATTTAAACAACAGTTATTTGATTTGTTGCAACGTTAAATTCTTTTCAAGTAGTTAGATCTCTTTTCTTCTGTCTTGAACCTTCCTTCCCATGCATTATAGCTGTCTTATTGAGTTGAATATCAAAGTGATTAACTTATAATCTGATGGCAGATATAGAAGGAAGAGAGATAAATTAGTAGTGTTTTCTGGTGCTGCACGGATACCAACAACATGGGGGCCATTTATCGCTAACTGTTACAAATCCCTTACTGATGGAGTAGAGCATGTTGCAATGGTTAAGGTGAGAAATGCTTGTGTTTCTAATTTTCTTTCGTACAACTGTGGTTGGATCCTTCTGGCAAAAAGGAATTGTGACGAACTTCTACACGATCCCTGCCCATGCTTCTCTGCACGCAAACATTTACCCTTTACTTGCTTGTAGAGGGAAAAAAATGGAAGGAAAACAAGAAGAGAAGAGTTCTCTTCTTTTTTGATTGGATGCAAAGAATTTTCCTTTACTTATTTATATAAAGAAGTAAAAGAAAAGAAGATATTAGTTAAATGATAATTTTTATCCGTTAAATTAATAAGTTGGATTTCAAGTTAAATTGTTAAATTAAAGTAAAGGTAAAATTTTAGTGAGTTAGTTTTTCACTTATTCTGTATCCATATATTACAAGATATTTTTTTGTGAGCCCAACTTTTTTTTTTTTTACTCTCTTTTATCCATTTTCTATCCTGCAACCAACTTCTTCTCTTCCCTTGAATTCTTCCTTCTACCCGTTTTTTTATAAAAGCAAGCAGGGGCTCCAGAACTTTGGGATACTCTTTCGATCATCTTGATGCTTCCAATGATGTTTCATTAGTCAAAGTCGAGGTAATGGTTTTAATCTTTGTATTCAACAGGGTGACATTGGAGATGGGCAGGATGTTCTTGTCAGGGTCCACTCGGAGTGTCTTACAGGAGACATACTCGGAGCTTTCGGCTGTGACTGTGGGAATCAGCTGGCACTAGCAATGAAACAGATAGAAGCAGCTGGAAGGGGTGTATTAGTATATCTCCGGAGCCACGAAGGAAGGGCCATTGGATTAGGACACAAGCTTCGTGTTTATAATCTCCAGGATGACGGACGAGGTGCGGTGGAAGCCAACGAGGAGTTGGGATTGCCTGTCGACTCACGGGAATATGGCATTACAGCACAGGTATATAAGTGCTGCTTGACTTAGATTTATTATTGAACATATCCTCACTTAGCCTTTGACTTGTTTGAGTTCATTGCCACTGGAATTATATTAATTATTTGGAGCATCACAGAATCAAGTTGTTTTATTAAGTCTTTGTTTGACGCCTAGCTATGTTTGCTTGGGCTACAAAGAGGTGACTTGGATGATGCAGCAAGTTAGCAACATTGCTCAAACCTCAGTTGCATGCATCAACTGACAATTACCAGGAAAATGACATGATGATCTTTCAAATCATTCTTATTTTCAGATATTGAGCGAATTGGGTGTTCGATCCATGAAGGTGGTGACAAACAAGCCGACAAAATATGTTGGCCTCAAGGGTTATGGTTTGACGATTTCAGGCAGGATCCCTCTAGGAACCACCATCACAAAGGAGAACAAGAAATACTTGGAGACCGATTGAAATGGAGATCTGAAAATGTAGAGGCTTCTATACATTGCTGCAAGATCTGAAAATGTCCTAGCATTCTTTGTTGTTGTTATGGTGTAAGGTTTACCGTTGTGGCTTTTTATGGAAGTGACTGTGCATTTTAGAGTCTTTTTTTTGGGTAAATTACTGTATTTTAAAGTTATCTCAGGAGAATTTTGCATTGGCAGAGTCAGTTTCTCTATTCTTTTGGGGACAATAAAACATTTCCTGTATGAGAAGTGCTCCTGATGAGTGAATTAAAGGTTTTGATGCTTAATTATTGCATTTTTAATCCCTTCTGTATTCTTTTAACACCGATGAAAGCTGATCAAACAAATGCTCACTAGCGGATTGGGCTAAATACTAATAGTTCTCCTGACATTATGGAATAACGTGGTATGCAGCCGGGCCAAGTCGTACTTTGACTTAAACATAATGATTAGAGATGTACATAATTGGATCGTGGGGCTTTGAGTCAGTCTTTTGTATATAATTATATGAAATATCATGATTTAAGCTCAATTCATTTAATTTTTAAATAATTTGATCCCGCCTATTTTAAATATAATTTTACATACTTCAAGATTCAATTTGAAATCTTAATTTTTTATTTTATTATTATTTTAAATAAAAATAATTTTTTATATTAAAAATATATATTTAAATAGATATTAAAATGCTTAAATATATAAATTATTTAATTATATTAAATTAAATATTTTCATATTAAAATCATCAAATATAATTTTTTAAAATATAATTATATTAATAAAAATAAATTTTTTAATATATAATTATATTAATATTTAGTTATAATTATATGAATCGATTTGACTCGATTCATATAATTATAACTCAAACCCGACCTAAATATTAACGAGGTCATGAAAAAGAAGTTTAATTAATAATAAGGTTTCAAAATCTATTTTTTTTAATACCAAGCCATTTGGGTACATGTTTGAACATTATTCAATAAAAATTTATAACAAGTTAAGCTTAGTTTGAATTATAATAGAAAATTTAATTAGTTTGTGTTCAGCTTGGTTTAAAAGAGTAAAGGAACTCCATATTTGATTTGAACTCAATTGGTTGGTAAATTTTCATTTTGATATAAAATTTAATTTTTCAATAAATACATAAATTTAAATTATAAATTAGTTAGAAATCAAACTAAAAATCTAACAACACTTACAAACTAAAACTTACAAATTAGTTGAAAACAAATCATAATCATATTAGAATTAATGCTTAACAACAAAAAAAAATCATATTAGAATTAATGCTTAACAACAACAAAAAAGTAAAGTGCTATTAGCATTTCTTAATAAATATTTGAAAGACTATATATACGTGTGTGTGTAAAAAAGTTACTCGTGAGTTAAACAAAGAAAGCAAGGATAAATTGAACCCTGCAAATTTCCCTACTCGTTGGGGAACTTCATGAAAATTGTTGTTCTTTTGGCCATATATTGGAAAAACAAAAATCATGAAATTTTAAATATGAGACACTAAAGTAGAAAATAAGTCCAAGTTTACGTATGTGGAGTAACCAAGGTGCGTTGTCATTTTTTTAAGGGCAATTCGCGCCATCCATAATAGTTTGTATACATTAGCATATGTTATTTGGCCTTTTAATTCCTACATTGAATTAAAAGCAGAGTTCATACACACACACACACATTTCTTGATCTCTATACATAGTATTTACATTTTGAGTGTTGCATATATTTTCTCATCATATTTGCTTATACACTTCACTCTATAATTGGTCATCATCTCTATATCATAGTACACTCACTTCTCGCATTATATCATATTTCTATATATTCTGACATGATTATAAGTTTTATTTAAAGTAATATGATGGACACAATTTAGTAAGGCATTAAGGTACTTTCAAACAATTATTTTAAAATAATTCATGAGTTATATGGCAATATGGTCATGAAGGTAGTTTATCATGCCATTAAAGTCATTAATCTCAACTATTAAGTTATAACAAATTAATTATGATAAATTAACACCAGTCAATTTAATTTTAAGGCTCAAGTCCATTGAAAATTCTAAATAGTTTTTTAATATAGTTTAAAGGCACTTGCTATGATATTTCTAGAATTTCAAAACTAGGAATAACATAATATACTCTAAAACTATTAGATTAAAATTATTTAATTATAACTATTTATTTTTTAATGAGTGTGACTAAACAATTTTAATTTAATAGTTTCTAGAATTATTACATTACCCCAAGTTTTGAAACTTTTAAAGTACCGTAAAATTCACCTTGATCAAATGAAGCTTTCATTTTATGTTTACAATTATTTGAATCCTCTGTAACATTAAATGATTTTAAACATAGGTCATCAATACTAATAAAATGTTATTTAATCTATTGAATTCTCATTACAGATATGGCCATTAGATATAAAAAAGGTATTTATACTCATGAATTAAGGATAATAATAATGTTATTCAAAGTTAATTAAAGAAATATTTATCTCATAAAATTATCTACTCGTTGGAGGCTTTTTTAATTCTTCATCAACAAAAATATTCATTTTACTAAAATATCTCTAATAAAAATAATTAGAATTCAAATAAAAAATAAATATAGAATTAAATAAAATACAATAACTACCAAGTTCTTATTATATTTTATGGAATAAGATTTTTTTATAAGAATTTTTTAGGGGTCTTATCAACCCATTTACTAAATTTTTTAAAATGGATTAACTCATTTAATAGTATTATTTAATAAAAATTATATTATAAAATTATTTATTAAACTTAATTACTTACTATTTTTACAAAAAATTATTTTTAATTATTAATAAAATAATATTTTAAAATTTTATTATTATTTTATTAAAATAATTTTTTATATTTTTATTATATATATTTATAATTTACTTATTAATTACTTTTAAATAATATTTTTAAAATTTAATATAAATTCTTAAATAAATTAACATGTCAATATAAATCTGTATAAATATGTCATGTTTGTATTCAATTATTATGTTATGTAAAAAATTACTACCCTTAAAAGTTAAAAATTTTTAACGGAAAACATACAAAATTCCCTTGTCTGAAGGCTAAACTGAAGATTCGATACAGCAATCACGCTTACATTTTAACGGAAAACATACAAAATATTAAGATAATAGAAGTTAGTTTATTTATTCAATGTGATGAATATAATAAAAATATGACATCTTAACAGAGGAAGAATTTTTTTATTATCATGATGATACTATATATATTATTTTGACAAAATTAATTACTTTGTTTCTAAAATTATAAAATATTAATAAAAGTATTCCTAAATCATATAAAATTATATACAATTTTATTCATCCATACAATAATTTAAGGAGATAAAATTATTTATATGAATTATTATCTAAATATAAAATTATAATTCTATATAATTTAAAATTTATTTTATCAGTATCTTAGAATTTTAGGATAAAAATTTTTAATTTATCTATTATTTTTCTACAGTTATTTTTTTATTATATGCAGTAATAAATGAGATTTTTTTTTTAAAATAATCTTTTTACAATGACCACCGCCATTTCACAGTCAGAAGATTCCGTTTGTTGGTTTGTGCTTTAACCTTTTAGGCCCCGTTGTGCTGTACAAGTCACTTGGCTCCGTTTGGTTTATATCATCATTAATATTAATATTAATATAATATGCTTTGCGACCGTTTGCGCTGAGTTCAAGGGAGACTAAGATGTTGAAAGTAAAAGTGTGCACTTGTACCTCCACTTTTATAATTTCAAATTTTGAAGTGAATTGATAAATTTAAAATTATTCAATTATAATAATTTTTAATTAATATAATTAAATAAATTTTGAAATTATTATATTATTTAAAATTATAAAATTCTTGCAATATCCATAAGATTCATTGTAAGTGTATTAATGAGATAGAAAAATTACTGTTCTCTCATTTGAAATTAAGGATCCGTTTGTTTTAGGAAAAAATAATATTTTTAGAAAATACTTTTTTAAGAAAATATATTTCTAAAAAATAAATTAATTTTTTATTATTTGGTTTACAAAGAAAAACTATTTTTTGGTGTTTGGTGAAAAAAATTAATTCAGTTTAAAGTAAGTTAAAATTATTTACTTAAAAATGTTTAAGGTGAACCAAAGTTATTTATTTCAAAATTATTATAATTTTATGTGCTTTTTGAAAAAAAAAATTTATAAATTTTTTATCAATCTTGGTACTTAGCAATCTAACGATGATTAGTCTCAAATAATAAAATATATATTAAAGATATTACAAAATTTTATACATAAAGTGACACAGTTAGTTTAATTATTTATTACGAAATATTATATAATAAAACATCTATTACGAGAAAAAAAGGAAAGAAGAATATTTTAATAAATATTGCATAAAAATATGTACTTGGACTTTAATAAATAAAAATAAATTTTATAAAAATAAAAATAAAGCATCTATTATAAAAAAATTTAATAAATAAAAATAAATTCTACTTGAAATTACAATTGAATAACAAGGTAAAAAAATAGAAAAGGAATGCTTGAACTTGAGTATGAATGTATTGAATAATAAGAAAAATAAATTTCGTTGTTTAAAATGAAAAATTACTTTCTCAAATAATAATATAACTTTTTGATTGATCAGAATTTATTTTCTTGTTGACCAAACTTTTTTAATATCCAAACACAGGAAAGTTTGAAAATGAATTCTAAAAATTTATTTTTCCCCCACGAAACGGACTCTAAGGCTAATTGCAATATGTTTTATTCTTATTTAAGAAATGTTGTAAGACGCTCTTAATTTATCTAAACTTATTTTACTCTTCTCCCCAGAAACTAATGTTCTTTAACAAAACTAAAATTTAATTATTCTTAATATTTTCTTCAAATATTTAAAGACTATTTTGCCTCTATGGTTAATATCCCCTTTTATATAGAGAAAATGACGTTTCATTTTTCCTTTCTTTATTATTTATTTGTGTTGACATGTCAGTTTCTTAGCCCTTATTAATTTCAGTTTCTCACTTAAAATCTGTTCTTTTGTGCTCTGATTCCTTCTCTGAATTCATTGCTAAAAGGGGCCAGTTTTTGGACCTTTATTTTATTTTTTCCTTTCTCGAACAAGCCATATTGCCAATCATTTGGAGACAGCTTTCCTTTCAAGGTTTCTTGCTGCTTCGATGCTTCATATTTAATGTGATTAAAGACGATAACTTCTTGCTTTTCAAGAGTTTTGAGTTTCAAATTTCCATTTCCATTTTTTATTCTAAATCAAAAAGTTTTGGGGTATATGGTTGGAGGTTTTTTTCCCCTTTCTTTGCCATACTCTCACCAATTTGTGTTATGCTTATTCGATGAAGTGTACAATCGATTTCGGCACTGAAATAAGAATTTTCTTTTATACATTTCAATGCTTTTAATTTTTTTTTTAATTCTTCCTTACTGAATATGGATGTCATTTTTTATTTTGAAGCAAATTATTTATCTAACATTTTGTTAGAGCATATTTTCCTTTTCAAATCATGTTTTCTCCTATTCTTTGTCCGTTATGTGTTGTGTTTCATTTATGGAGTATGTGACTGACTATGATGTTGATTTTAGTTGATTTTGTTTGTGCATTTTTTACATTATTTTATTTTTAAAGTTAAATATTTATGTTTTAACTTCATTTGACATCCTTTGCAATCAAATTAAATTAGATCATTGCTCTCTCAATCACTCTTTTTGAATTGCAAATTGGGCTTTAATTGATTTTAGTTTATTTTTATCATTTACCATCAAAACTATTCTCTTTAAACTGTTTGATATAATGCTTCGTGATTTCAATTGGCCATGTTGCGGTTTGAAATTTATTGGTGCATGATTTGAACTGGGAATATTATGGATAAACAAACTCTGTGTTTTGGGTGACTTTTAACATTTTGCTTGGTGTAAGTTATGTAAGCTGACCAAGTTTATGCACCCATTTGTATTCAATCCATTATCTAAAAAAAATGTCAATTTCCGATAAAATCAATTTAAATTAATGATTTTTCTTGCTCTGCCTAAAGTTGAAACTATACATTGTCACATTGTTCTTATAAGATATAAATATAAGCGTTATTGATGTTTTGAAAGACTACATAATAGTATAAGATATAATTTGAAAATTTTTTTAATGGGCATTGCAAAGGCTTCATGTTTTGAAGTAAGAATAGATACAAACTTGTAAATATTTCTTCTTCTGCAGTTATTAATTTCATTTAGTTTCTCAATTTTATTATTAAAATACTTTTATAGAAACTTATTTATGATGTGGTAATGCCTAATTGTGCCTTAATTGTATATTTAAATACAAGTGACAATTTCATTAATTTCTATTTTAATTTCTTTTATTTCCTTTTTTTGCCTTATTAGATTGATGCTTCATAAGATTGTATATTATTATTTTTTTCATATATCTATTTCTTACTTTGGATTTTAGTTGTTCATAGTTCTAAACTATATATTTATCTATGGAAGATGAAAACCATTTGATTATCTTTCTTTTGTCTGCTTTTTTCTCATGTATTTCTACTAAACATTAGAATAAATAGATTTATAGCAATTTGTCAATGCATTAAATGATAATTCTTACATATTAACTTAATCATTAACTCAAACATTAAGAGAAATAAAATAGGGGAAATAGGTATGTTCTTAAAAAGCATATGGTGTTTGCAGTATGACAAATAACCTAGTTGAAGTAGTGACCTCCTAATTGTTATGTTGTAAATACTATGTGTATGTTGATATATATATATATATATATATATATATAAACAAATGAGCAAGTATCACATGTTAAATTTGTGCATGAAAACTATGGAAAAGGTTTGAACCAAGTTTAATTATCTCATTAGATAATTCAAAATATGAGATAAATTGAATGTTATAAGTTTAGACTAGATAATTCTTATAAATGTTATTTACTTTGGTAAGTTTTTAATTGGTTCTCATTGCAGCAACAAGATCTTTGGAAGGAAGTTATCTTCAAAATGAACTTTTTCATTAAAGTTTTTCATGGTATTAGTATGAGAATCTGGATGCTCTATCTTTATTCTAGACATTTTTTTAAGCATTCACATCTGTTGTTATAATCTTTATAAGCAAGTTTTTTTTTAAATGCTACAAAAATGTATCAAGAAAATAGAGTAATTTTGTAAAAAAAATAAATTATTTATAACAAATGACAAATTTCTTTTTAGTGATGTTGTCCAACATAAATGACAATTTTCCGCCTTGTAAACCTCTTTTTTCATGATAATACTAGAGTAAATAATTTTGTTTAGTTCTTCCTTCTAGCATTGATCTATGGGATTTGTTGTGCTACTTTCATATATTTGTTGATTATTTTATTGTTTGAAATTCATGTTGCAATCCAGATGATAGATTTTTTTATTGAATATTTCTACATACACCTCAAACATGATATTACTAATCTACATCATAACTTAGTACAAAGTAGTTTTCACTAATTTATATTGTGGTTTCATTATGACTATATATGAAAACATGATACACAATAAAGTAATTAGTATGGAATTATAATGGTGCCAAATCAGGTAGAAATTTTATCTTTAATTTTTACACAATGCCAATCTATTTGGTATTTTTAAAGTTAATTATTTAGTATCAGCTATTTTAATTTTGATGCTTATCACTACTCTTTTTTAACCTTACTATTTAAATTGTGAAGTTATTTTAGAATGTGCCTATTTTATTGTATTTTAATTGAATTATTTTAAATGGGAATCTTATTCTTATTGAGTCATGGTTCTATTCACACTTTTTAGTTTTAATTATCTATAACTATCACATAATTTCTCTCTATTTCTATTTGCTTGCCACCATTGCCTTCTCTCCCTTTCTTTTTTCTTTTTCAAATGTCTAAGCCTTTTTTTAACCCTTTAATTGAAACCATCACTTTTCAGAATGAGAGAATTAGATTTTGCTTAAGATGAGACTTGCAATAGGTTACTAAAGTTGTGCTTAGGAAATGCTTACTTACTAAAATTCATCATCCTTTTGATACATATGTTAAGTTAAAATTCTTTCATTTCTCACAAAAGCTATACATACTTTGCAGGTTTTAATTTTAGTTACTGCATTTTGTTTTGGCGAAATATGGTATTGAGTGTCTTAAAATGGCATTAATAATTTTATTTGTTTAAATGAATGACCTTTGTTTTGTGCCTTATTTTTTAAGTAATGATCTTACTTTTTCATTTTTTTTTTGCCATTGATTGAAATCCATCATCTTTACCCTAATATCAACAAATCACCACTTCATTATAAAATCTTATAAATAAATCTAATGATTCATGACAATAAAAAAATTAGTTAACTCGAGAAAACAAAAAAAATTAGATAATATGCATGTGGTATTAAAAATATGTGGAATAGCTCAGTTTTGCTATTGGTTGCTAATAAAAATATTTGATGAAGATTTTTTTTTTTGCATAATACTTATAGTGAAGGTTCTACAAGTTTTATTTATTTATTTATTATTGTTCTTGGTTGTTATTTTTTTAATTGATTGTATATTCTATTTGCTTAAGATAAGAAAGATGAATTGGTGACTTTATCTCTTGCTCTTCCTTTGAGTCATGATGGGATAAATATTGCTTAGTTTCTTAAAAAACTTGAAAGTTTTTAAAATTATTATATCCATTAAGGATATTATTTTTTTATAAACCATCACCACTTACTTCTATTATTAAAACTGTAATATCCTTTCTTTCAAACCCTTCTTATACATAACCAACATAGTTCACACACACACATATATTGAGGAAAACTGACCTTGCTTATTCAGAGGGATTTCTAAAAATTAAATCACTAATATTAAAATATATATAATAAGAACCAATGATAGAATCTCTTTGATATGATATATGAAGTATGTATTAACGTGTAATTAATTTCATCAATTTATTGAATTTATTATATATTATATATTATTATTATTATTCTTTATGTTATAAAATTTATATAGTTATCTTTTTGTTGAATATAGTATGCCGGTAGTAAAAACTCTACTAGGGCCATTATTCCAAAAAAAAAAAAAAAACAACCATAAAGAAGTTGGAGCAATGACTCAAATATTAAATAATAATTTGTAGTACTCAAGGCACAAATTTGATGAGAAATACTCTTTGGTTAGCCAATTTTTAGTGAGCCTTGGAATTGGAATATTTGCAATTATAATCTCTCTTTATTAATTAGTATAATAATTATATATTTTAAAAATATAAATAAAATTGATAAGGTTTAGTGTCTGTGACACTGACCTACATTTTAATTAAAGGCAAAAAGGAAGGGTTCCTCCAAACTCTTACAAAATTAATTATTTTAAAAGTTTTAAATATATTTTATTTTGAAAAATCCTGACATAAGTTTCATTTTACTAGCACACACTATGTTGGTTTAAAAGAAAAGTATGGTTACCATAATGGAGTACAACAAAGTATTATAAAGAGGGAGTGCTCTATATATAATGATGATGCATTAGGGATTTTATAAAAATACATAGTTCTGGATAGTTTTCATTGTGTATGTCTTGCATTTCTTCTTTTAATATTTTCTTTTTCTTTTTTATATGATAATCCTATAGGGAGAGGGGCTAAATATTTTTTTTTTTTTGCTTCTATCTTTGTTATTTGATTTATAGTATTGAGTTTATCCCTATGTTTTGAATTGATTTCATGTTTTGACTCGACCATAGACAAGCTTGAATTTATGCTTCTCTATTCCTTACTTGATCATTAAATTGAATAAATTGGAATGAATTTTTTAATAATAGTTAGTTTTGCATTTTATTTTTATTTCATTGTTATTTATGTTAGTGATTAAATGCTTTTCACATTTTTCATTGCTATCTATCTAATTATTCTTAATTGAATGGCTTTCTTTGTGTTTATTGAATTGTGGGCTTGTTAAGTAGTTATATTATTTCTAAAGAAGATATTGTTAATATATAATAATACTTAGTCTTTTAACTTACTTTTAACTATATGTTCTTTTCTACTTATTTTAAGCTTTTTCTGCTATTTAGTGAAAATTTTGATTGTACCATGCACTCTTATTGCTTGCATTAGGCTTTGAGGATGCATATATTGTTCATAAGCATTTTAGATTATTATTTGCATTAACATTTTGATTTTATGACATATGAATTTTTACATTTGGTCAAAGTACATGCATACTTTCCCAATCTCTTTTCATAGATTTGAACTTACTTTCATATTAAGCAATGAATGTTAAATAGATTATGTAGCCTTAAAGTACCTAGTTTCTTGTTAGTTTTCACTACTTAAATTGAGCCTAGATGAAGGTGGAGAGGTATGGCAAATTCATAACTAGCTTAAAAATATTAAAATTTTATTAATTTTTTTTACCATGCAATTATCAATAATTATTAGCAATCTCTGCAATTTAAGAATTTGAATACAGAGAAATACAATATACATTGAGAAGCTAATATAATACAACATGATACCCTTGAACTTAATTACAAGTCATTATAAGTGATTGAACAAAAAAGATACTAGTATTTTATATCATTATTATTAGTGTTGAACCTCCTAGATTAGAGATTAAGTATGCTAATAAAGAAATATTTTTTATAGAAATAACTTAATTTTGTTTTTAAATCAATGGATGTGCCCTAATTCTTGCTATTAGAGTTTTGTTCACTGGCCCCACACTTGTTGTTATTTTTATATTAGTTTCCTCAATCTTAAAAAGTAATGAATGTGTTTATAAATTCATAAAGACCACGGAGCATCACTTCTAATGGGTGGTTGCAAAATAATAAATGGATTTGGCAACATTAATAATCAACTAATTGAAATTTAATTATTTTTACACAAACCAAATTGAAAGTCATTACATTAGGAATTATTAAATTTATGGAGAATGATGGATAGTACAAAAAATGAGAAGTAAGATCTAATGTTAATGTATTTGTAATGCATTCATATATAATAAGTTAGTTGTATTTTTATTTTGTTCATCCATATACATTGAAAATATGTATCATTTAGCTTTACAATTTAATTTATTCTTGACATTCTCATTGAGAGAATAAAACAAATTAGTCATTAGTAAAATTTATATATATGGTCATCATTTATATCAATGAATTTACTTTAATTTTATGTTTGTTTAAATTATGTAAAGAAATTTAATTAAATCATTAACTTTATTTCCAACCTATGCAAAGTATAGGTACAAAATTAGCTATAATGGATAACTTAATATATTGATATAATGTTAAACATAATACTATTAAGTTTTATCTTCTACAAAAAAAAAATTATATTGTGTTAAAATTATTATAATTTATTTACCTTAGTTAATTAAAGTAAAAAATTTAAAATGTTATATTGTTTCAATTACAAATAAAGTTTTCTATTACAATTATAATGTTTTATTATGCCTTTATTATTTTATTTTCATTACTTAAAATATTTTAAATTGAGAAAAAAGAGACAAATTAAATATTCAAAATATAAAACTATATTAATTATAATTTTCACTAGATTTTTTTACATAAAACCCTCTAAAAATATAATTATATTAATGCTAATTTCATTCCAATTATAATATACATGAACTTGTAAACTGTAAGATATGCTTTAAAAGGAAAATTTGAGACAACACAGTGTTTGATGAGAAAAATTAACGGACTAAAATTAATAAGTAAAAATTAATTAAAAATGTAATTTTTAAACTTGTAATTATATATCACATTTTTCTTATTAAAAATTGTAATATCTTATTTTATCTTATACTTTAAAGGAGTCGAATCCTACTTTCATCAATCCTTAAAAGTCTAACTAATTTAACAATATAACAATAAATTGTTGTAAATATTTTCTTAAATACTATAGACAGCCTAAAAATAACATTACAAAAATGTTACAACTTGTTTGACTGTGACTAATGTGGATGCTATTTCTTAGTTTTTCACAAGCCTACCTAATGCCTGTAACTGTGACTAATGCCTACTGAGGGCCAGCACAACTGGCTTTACCTTGACTTGCCAAGGTTTGGTATTATAAAAGGGGGTGTTCAACCTCCCCAGTTCACCCCCACCCTATTTAAAATTCCTATGTACCAAAAAAAAACTACCTAATCTTATGCGGCATCGTTACACAATTATTAATAGACTAAATAATTAAATTGGTTGATATCACTTTTATATGTAAAATAAATATTTACGAGCAAAGTTCGTATTATAACTTATATTAAACTATTTACATGATTTACACCATATCCTAACTATCCACTAATAAATATATGATTGTTCTAAAAAGGGATTACAAAAGATATTTAATCTTGAACTACTTGTGGTGGTTAGGGAGCTGAAATAAATGAATTTGTAAAACATTTTTTAAATAAAACAATAATGAGTCATAGACTTAGTAAATATATAATCTATTTAATCAAATACTAGTAATTCCATGTCATCATCCTGTATTATGTATGAACACAAAAATAGTAATATTCAAATACAACCATATTCCTAACTTAAATATCATGTAGCATATTCATTTATTATTCGTAGTAAATGACAAACATTGAAAATAAATGGAAATAGATATTCAATCCGTTTTCACAAAATAACATGATATTCTATTATTTCACATAACAAATAACATATAATCATAAATATTTAAAATTATATTAATTAACTTTAGTGTCAAGTGTTATTCCCATCCTACTTACCCAATCAGTCTTCTTATCGTTCCCTTATCTACTTCTCATGAGTGTTTGGGTAGGATATGACATATGATGTGACACGAGCGCGTAGTTATAACTTTTGAAATACAAAATGACAATTCTTGATACCTATCAAAATTATTCCATCTCTTATAAGATAAAGCCCTTAAGTGAAGAGTCGTACTATGACATTATTGACACACAAAAGTACCCGAGGCTTAATTTTTTATGCTTATATAAAGAAAATTTAGATTTGGTACTACACATGCATTAAATGACAAATATCTCATTTTATCTTCCCACAAATGATTTTAAATTTCAATATAGTATTGTTTCATCATATTTCAACAATAGTCCCTCTATTTCTCCTTTTCATTTAATAATACATTCCCAACAAGATTTCATCATCATCATCATATCACACACACATAAACACACTCAAACAAATTTAAGAATCATCAAATTCTCATTATAACATTCCAAACACAATTATGTCATAGTTCAAATAATATAATAATATCAATAATCATTCTTGTACTTTTCATACATACATGACTAACACCCAATCGTACATATAAACTTTATCTAATTGATATTACTTGGATATTCTGTGACTTAATAACAACAATTAGACCATATTTCCATAAAATAACTCAAGTGAAAATAAATTAGTAACCATTCACAAGATTAAATTCTCAAAGCAAAGGTACATATTTAGTCTTAGTAAGAACATGACTAGCATTAAATGAACCCCCACTTTATAGCTTATATTTCGGTACCACAACTAATTCAACCTACCTATAGGGTATTACAACAGTATGCATATTTATATAATTTATGAATGTAAGTAATATTAAACACGAAAATTAATTAAATTAACATTTTAGATAGATATGTTTTCTGAATAAAATAGTTAAGGTATTCAATTACTTTAGTTAAACATGGCATTCCAAAAATAAATTTTTCAATTCATATTCAATTATAATAGCTAAATACTACCGCCATCTAGAAATACAAATTCTATTAATATTCAATTATGATATTCTATTTAATATATATATATATATATATATATATATATATATATATATATATATATATATATATATATAATTTCTTGTAATATTCAAACATATACTTATAGAATCTATTACAGTATTCATGTATAAGACTATATAATCTATCATGATAATTGAAGATATATGCCTATAAAATCTTTTATAATAGCCAACATATGCTACAATAATTTATTATGATAATAAAATATATTAATATAATTAGATATTACAATAGAATATATCCCTAATATGATTCAATATTATAATAAAATACAAGATATTATAAAATCCAATACTATAATAGAATACAAAATAATATAATTCAATACTATAATATAATATAATTTCATACCATAGTAAAGTATAAGATAATATGATTTAACACTGTAATAAAATATAGGATAATATAATTCTATATTATCATAGAATATAAAATAATATAGCTCAATAATAAAATATAAGGTAGCGTAATTTAATTCTACAATAAAATATAAGATAATAATAATATTTCATTACTATATATTATGTAACATAAGTTATATAAATCCAATTCTAGAATGAAATATAAACTATTATAATCCAATATAGAATAATACTATCATAGAATATAATCCAAAATAATTCAATATTACATTGGATTATAAGTTATTATAATTCAATATAATCAAGCATATGTACATAAAATATGATTTTATTCTTTCATAGCATAGTTCAAGTAGAATTGTATTCCATCATGAAGATATCTTTATCATAATTATACATAATATTATTATAACTAATTTATACCAATAATGCCATTTTAAAACCTTATATTAACTTAGAATGTTATAAACATTAGTTATTATGAGGTATCGAGGTTATATTCAAGTATGATAGGAAGTAACTTTTAAAGAATACTTAAGTATATACTTGAGTAGCTTTGACCATTGAATGATATTTTATAAATAACTCAAAATTTATAAATTTATCATTTATGAAATTAAATTGACATGGAAGTAGGATCGATTAGATTTTTATAAACTAGTTTTTTTACATAAAATGATTAAGATTTGATGGAGTTATCCTCTTTATGATTTACAATCTTGAATTCCTAACTTTTATTATCTATTTTAGTGATATCTCAAAATATACATTAGATTTTAAAATAAAACAAGTTCTATTAGAAAGCAAACTCAATTATCTTTCTAATGACATATGATTTGCTAAAAATAAATGTAAAATAAGTGAGATTTGACTTTTTAAAATTCATGTAAAAATATTACTTAGTATATTCGAGTATAAACAACCAAAGAGCAATTTTTGTACTCGTACTCTAGTATATACTTGCTTATGGCCACCTAAAGTGCACCCATATCATCATACTTGAATATAAACATCCAAAGAGCAATTTTTGGAGACATACTTGCTTATATACTCAAGTATAAACTTTAAATTTTGTATATCAGTTACAAAACACTATACAATGGTCATTTTTCTCCTAAACTAACATGTATACTTCACATAAACCATAATTGAACATAAATCCATCATCTTCACTCATTTTACGACTATCAACAATAACGAATTATATCAAAACATAATTTTTCAACTCATGATCATCAAATACGTACAAAAATATTCAAATGGATAAACTATTAATAAATCATGGAAAAATATTAAAGTTAAATAGATTATCTACTTATCTAGAGTATTGGAAGAGATGAAAAAGAAGAAAGTAAAGAGCTTAACTTGCCCTAATCAACAACACAAAAATTGTCAACTCAAATGCTTAAATTTTTCTTAAATCCTTTATTCAAACTTAAAATTTAGAAAACTTATCTTAGTTGAAAAGAGGAGACACTAATTTCTTAAAATCACTAAGCCAAAAATTGCTAAAATTTGAAGAAAATAGCATTGCAGAAAGGAGGAGGATAAGGGGAAGCCCAAGATCTCTAGAAAGATGGAAAGAAGGGAGGGCTTTTAGGGCTTTTATAGTCTTATAGGCAATTTGGTAATTATATAAAATTATAAGGATAAAATCAAAAAAATTGTCTCTAAACCTCCTTTATATATTCTAACTCAAATCTAACTACATATTATTTCATATTAAATTCTATCCCTCCTGTTTTAACTATTAAACCCCAATTTCTTTATATATAATTTTATCCTAAACACATAATTAACAGTCTATTAACTATCACATATATAAAGTATTGTATAAATAAATAAATAAAATAAATTTTAATTTCACATAATCCTATAATTAATTTAATTAATCTTTTTCCTTTATAAAATCACATTTTATCTATTTTAAATCTTATCCTAAACTTATCTACAATAATCCTAGTTATTGATATGTATACATAATTATCAATAATTTAATTAAAATAAAATTATAACTAGTCAAGAATGTGACAATTAATATTAATTACAAATACAATATAGTTTCTTTACATAAATTTCTTAAAATTTCTATTACTTCAATAAGGTAAGGAAAAAAATAATATAACAAATAAAATGAGAGTTAAAAAAAATAAGATACTTGTTATTTTATTAACTATATTTAAAACTTTAAATTTTATAAAATATTTAAAATTATATCTCTATTAGTAAATATTATAGAAATATATTATTTAAATTATATTTTTATTATTTTTATTATTTGATATGTATTAATAAAATATTAAATTTAATTATAATTAATAATTTATTTTATAATAGTAAATAGATTAATATTATTTGCATAAAAAATAAGATTCAAATTTAGATTTTAAATATAAATTGAGAGTTATCATTAAATATAAAATGATGAGATAAATTTGTAAAGCCTAATCCATTAAATATAAAAGATGTGAAATTTAATTTTGAATTTTTTTGTATATATAATATTTTTCAAATATTAACATTTTCTTAAAAGCAAATTTATTTTTATTGGATATCAATGAGATTAGTATTTTTTTTAACTAAAAGCTTTTGACTTAAATAACACTTGATATTTTTTGAAAACTTTATACTTTCTGCTACATTCAATATTCAATTATTAGTTCTTGTATGTGTGCATTTAATAATTTAATCACTTTTCTATTTACCAAAAAAAATAAAATTAGTATCTTTTTCTATTTGTTTCTAGATGACCCTTCCCTCTTCCTCCTCCTTATTCTTCTTCTAACATTGTCATTGCTCTGCCCCATTGACCATTTCCAAGCTTCATTTGATTGCTAATTGATAATAGGCATAGATAAAATTAAAAAAATAGAGAGATTAATTATTAAAATTACTAAAATAAAAACTCAAAATTCATCACATAAAGTAAACAAATAAAAACATGGAAACTTTAATGTAAAAATGAAATAATGATTTTTTCAAGAATTTGAAGAAAAATCAAAGAAGCAAAGACCAAACCCTATTTGTCATCAAAGAAAACTCAAGTAACAAAGATGAATCATATTTTTCCATGAATTTAAAGGAAAATAAATCTAACACAGATGGCCAATTTGAAGAAAAATAGAAAAACAGAAACAAAAACATCATAGCAATGAAAATGAAACATCTAGCATCCAATAATGTTGCTTAATTTGAAGAAAGATAGAGAAGCAAAAATAAAACATCAGAGAAACGAAAATGAAACATCCAACATTGTTGTTCAATTTGAAGAAAGATAAACAAGCAAAAGTAAAGGAATAATTTTTTTCATGAAGAATGGCTATTTCATATTGCAAAAACAGAAAAGCCATTTATTATAAATTTTAATATAAATTTCAGATTGCAAAATTTTTTTCATAAAGGAATAATATTTTAAAATTTTAATATAAATTCTTAAATAAGTTAATGTATCAATTTGTTTACAATTTTAATCTAATTCATTTATTATTCGTATCAAATAAATTAATTTATTTACAATCTAAACTTATATAAATTCAATCGAAACCTATATAAAATTTTTCTATTCACGTTAAATTATTTTATCGTATGAAAAATTATTAATCCTTGTTCCTGCACCTTTAACCCAATTAATTTACATCGATAGCGGGATGAGTTTTATCGGTCTCCCCTTTTATGGTCTCCTTTGTTATGTTTGGAGTGTTTAACCACTCTTGATGAGGGCCCAACAATTTGGGTTTCTGACTTTCTGAGATATTTTCTTTAGGAAAGACTTCGGGTCCGGGGCAATTTCCAAATTCATAGTAGGAATGGAAGTAACGGTTAACAAAATAATGCATAAATGTTATAAATGCTATGCAAAAAGGAAAACAATTCTTCTTAAATAAAATAATAAATTTCATTTTTTTATACTTCCATCATCTAATATTAAATAAATAAATAATTCTTTATAATCTAAAATTTTTGTAATTTTTATCACAAATAAGTAAAAGATTTTTTTTATAAAATTTGTATTCTAATAAAATAAATGAATCTTAAAATATATGGTATTTAATCATAATTTAAGTTCTTTTACATTTTTTATGAGTAAGTTTAATAAAATTCATAATTTCTTGGTGCATTAAGACAAAAAAAATTTCCTACCAGTTTAAATGAGAATTTTTTTTTTGGGGGATCCATTTTTCTAAATGAGATAGAGGATGAACGTATTGTATAGAAATGATAAATAAATCTTCCAAATGGATAGGTGAACATGAGTGGGGATTGAGTTAAAGGTGGGTGGATTATTTTTATTTATTTATAATTTAATGTAAAATATAAAATTTTAAGTGAATTATAATTAATTTATTTTCAAAAATATGATTAATTTAATTTATTTATTTATTCATTAAATTATTTTTATTTTATATTTTATTATTTCTATTTATATTTTTTATTACTATGTTGTACTTTTGCCATCATTTGAAAACAAACTTATGTTATTAGAAATTAGAAATTTTAAATTTTAAATTTATTTTATTTATCTTTTGTGATATAAATAATTACTTTTTAATATTATATTTCTTCAAAATTAAAATTCATAGATTTAAATAGAGTTAATCAAATATTTTAATATTTATGTATATTAAATAAAACTTATTTATTTAAAAATTACCATTACAATAAAATAAAAAATTTAGAAAAATAATAAAAAAGCTATCCATTTTTCTTTTTATGTTAATTAATTATGACTCTGCTTATTAAATTATATCTAAATGTATTACAATATAACTTTTCAACAAAACTATACGTATCTATTTTTTATGTATGCATAAAGGTTTCAAATCTCTTTACTTCATTTCAAAATATTGATATTAATATTAATTACAATAATTATATGCAGTTCACATGCTATAAAATCTCTTTAATTAACAAAAATAATATTTTTATTAGTTTCTTTTAAAAACTAATTAGTACCATAAAGTTTATTTTTAAATTTTAAAATAAGATTAATACAAGTAGTTAGATTTAATTTTATTTTCTTTAAATGAGAATTAATATTACTACTTATATAAAGATACTATGATAATTTATTTAAAATATAAAATTTTAAAATATTCAAATTTACATTAAATTATTAAGATATATTTTTTGAATTTAAATTTGATTCATTATTAGTACAAATTAATTTTACATCATCATCCATTCTTACATTGTCATATTATTAAAAAATTGTTAAAATTTTTTTATTATTGATGAAAATTCTTATTTAATATTGACTTTTTAATCAAGTATTATCTTTTTATTTGTCTAAAAAATTTTATACTAATAATAAATTAAATTTATATTTATATTTTTTATAAATAAGATATTTTAATATAATATTTTTTTATAATGTTGATCAATATATTTTATGAAACAATTTCTTACATATACTATAAACAAATAAATAATTATTTATAAATTAATAAAATATTATTCTTATTTAATAAAATAAAAAATAACTCAATTCATATTTACTTTATGATTAATATGAATAAATGGATATGAATGAATTAAAATAAAAGAGAATATGAATGGCTACATGAATGTAGGTTATAATTATCCAATGAATATATAGTAGTCATGGGATGATTCAAATCCAACTTAATACCCTTAATTTTGGCAACTGAAAAATCACAAAAGCAGTTTAGGCAAGCGGAAATTAATGTTTGGAAGGAAAAAAAAAATTACCCCTTTTGAGAAGTTATAGAAGTGCCACGATAATAAAGATAATGTACCGTAATTGATGCAAGGAATGGTTTTCCCAATTTGAAGAAAATTAAGAGTAACGTGGCCCCACACAACACTGTTCCATTTACTAATTTTTATTCCCTTGTGGATTCCCGCCCTAATTTCACATTTTCCAATCCTTGACCGTTGCAATTTCTACACGCATTCCATCCAGTGGTCCTGATATCTCCACGTCGAGACCCCGCCTTTACGTTCCAATTGTACCGTAGTCAAAAAGGAAACAGTAAATAGAATCCGAGTTTCTGACTCTCGGTCTCTAGCCCAACATTACAATCATCTCGTCAAAGTCATCACACAATCTATACCGTTCGTTTATCACGTCGGAGCAATCCAACCGTCAATATTCACCAGCAGCTTTCTTCTTCAACTCTTCTATAAATTCTTGCTCTCTCCTCTCTTCTTCAGTGTCAGTGCCTCTGCCTCTTTCTAAAACTCCCAGCGTAAGTATTGTTTCTCTCTCTGTCTGAGTTCTAAAAGATGGCAAATTCTTGCTTTATGGTTTTGATGGCCGCTGCATTGTGCGTTTCCTCTGGAGTGGCACATTCTCCGGCTTCTGCACCGTCGGCTTCTCCAAAGGCGTCTCCACCGCAAGCGGTGACTCCCCCACCGGCAGTGTCTGGGCCACCAGCTTCCCCGCCGTCTTCATCCGTTGCTCCACCTCCTTCCACCCCATCCGGCAGCTCTCCACCCCCTTCTCCTCCGTCATCACCTTCTCCTTCTGTGGCGCCTTCCATTCCTCCGCCGTCGATCTCCCGCCCTCCTTCCGAGGCTCCAGCACCATCTGAAAACGGTGCCGTATCAAGTAACTTCGCGGTGGCTGGATCCGTCGTCGTCGGCCTTGTAGCCACTATGGTTTTGGCCATTTGGAGTGCTGGACCCTAAGCATTTATTGGATATAATTAGTTTTCTTATTTTTATTTGTTTTAGTACTTATTATGTTTTTTTTTCCTTTTTATAATGCCCCTCTGGACTTTGGAGGTTGAATACAGTGTTTTTGCTGTATTGTCCTGTTTTATTATGCCATATGCTGTTTTAGTATTTTAATTTTGATGAAACAAAATGGATTGCTCTCAATTTTTAATTTTGATTTTGCCTTTAATTTCGATTTTGTTTGTTTTGACTGAAAATACTTTTACAATATAAGTTAAGATGAATGATAATATTTTATTTGTTTCATATGTAATATTTTATATATTAAAAAAATTACTTTTCTTTATAATTATAATTCTAAATATTAATTCTTATCAATAATGTTATTAATTTTTTAATATACGTATAAATATTATTTTGTCACACAAAATATTTGGGACCAAACAAATAGAGTCTTTATCATATTTTCTTTTTAGAGTGTACAGAGTCAGTGAAAGAAGTGCTCATTTGATTGAAAACGGAAATACGTGTATGATTTGACCAATTTTTGAAGTAAAAAAATTTAAAATTCATTCATTTACTCATAAAGAGACTTATAAATAATTTTAAACTTAAATCAGATTTTTAATCAAATAAATTATCCCTCTTTGTAATTTATGAGGCATCAATTTTAAGCAAGCTATCTATAATTTTCCACAAAAAAAGGAAAAAAAAAAATGCTAGAGCAACCCAATATGTAACCCTGAGACCAAATTGATAATGACCATCTGTTGTCACGAATATACTACAGCTCGATGGAAAGTTAAGATGAAGAGGAGGGAAAAAAAAGTTTACAAATTAGAAAATGGTTTCTTTTGTTTTATTAAAACTCTCAAATAAAGTTAAGTTATTCATACATGTAACAAGGTTTGAAGAATTAATGAGATTTTTTATTTACAGGAAAGAACTGATTTAAAAAATTTATACTTTAATTACTTTCTCTTTTTTTTTCACAATTTTTGTTGCAAATCTGAAAATTATGTCAATCACAGAGACAGTAACATCGGATGAAAAAAATTGATATGCATGAATTATTCATAAGTATAATAAAGGTAATGAAACCGCGTTACTTCCTTTCAAATTCTTGTGGCTTATTATTTTGAATAGAATGTTCAGTGATGCGTCCAAATCATCCGTCCAGGTAATTCTTGAGATTATTTACCTGTGCATCATAATTAATGAAGAGTAAATTATCAAATTGATAAAGATTATGAAAAAGTCAGTGTTGAAAGAATATTTTATCATAAATTTACTATTAATTTGGTAAAATTTACATCAATTTAATATGATTATTTTTTATCTATTAAAATTATGTCCATGATATAAAATTTTGATTGATAAAAAAGTTATATTCCATTCTAAAGTTGTTATTTAAAGAAGGTAACTAATATCAATTTATGTGAAATCTCAAATCCATAAGTCTATTTCTCGTCTAAATTCACATATTTCATGAACTTTCAGGTTAATTAATTTATCTTGTCATTTCTAAATTGTTGTAAATTTATAAAATTAACAATAAATTGATATTAAAATATTCCTCCATACAAATTTGATATCATTCTAATTTTTGAAGTACTAATTTGATAATTTACTTATAAATTAATTACCTATAAAAAATCAGATACGATTGATATGTCAACCAGAAAAATGAGATACGATAGATGCGCCAAGCATCGGAAAGGAGGAGAATTTATTATTTTCTTGCGTTCTAAAATGCATGGAAAAGCGTATCTCTATCCTTAATGATAATAATAAAATGCCCAATTAACTTCTCTATTTATTTATGAGGCAAAATGGATTAAATTGTCTCTAAATTGGGATGGTTGGATTTTAAACTATACAAAAATTATAAATTATTTTCATTAATATTCATAAATTTAAGGATTTTGTTATTTAAGATTTGAATCATCAATATTTCAAAAAGCTAATCAGTACATAAAAATTTTTCAAATAGAATTCGTAAGTAGGAAAAATTTATTTAATCTTATTGGATACGACGCCGATCATATATCAAAATTATTAGCTGAGGCCCACACGCCGCTGTCAAATGGAGACGGTGGCTCAATTAGCCAGCCTTAAACTAGAGGCTGTTTTCATTAACTCTAATTCTAGGAATTGAAATTTTAATGATTGTTGGCAAATTAATTAAGGTGGTACCTTGTGAATTACATGAGCATCCTGTTTTGATACACTTTCCACCGCCATAGCTGCCTGCTTCAGCTTCCCATTATCAGGAATCTTTTCTGCCACCTCCTCTGCCAACTTCTCCGGTGCAATTGCCACCCTTTCTACCACATTTGCCACTTTCTCCACCTCTTCAGCCCCCGCTTCTGCCTCTCCTGGTGTATTCATTGCGCAATTTTCTTTCCCACTTTAATATACCATGCAATTCTTGAAATTAATTCAAGTAAAAAAAAAATTGTTTCATTTCCATGCAGCTGAGAGATTCATTGAAATAAAGGGAACTTTGATTTTTTTGAAAATTTTAAAATTATGTATCAATATTATATATTTATATAAAAATTATTTAAAAATATTTTTACCTAAATTATTTGACTGTCAAAAAATTTTTAGTAAATTGCATTATAATACTACTTCCTAAACTTTCTTTGAAAAAAATATTAGTATTGATCTTTATTTTAAATAAGTGCTGATTTTATGAATTATTACTATTATATTTTCAAGATACCTTTTTTTTAATTATGAGAATGCAGTTATGAATTAAAAATTTTGAAAAGGCATAATTTTATGATTAATTAACTAATTTTCATATATGACTACTTATTTTCATTTGTCTTCCAACGATCTTTCGATAGAAAAAAAAAAGAAAATTTAATTTCGGTGGGGTCCACCTGACAGCTAACCGAAAATGTATAAATTAAGTTCAAAATTTTGAATGATCATAATTTTACGGATTGTTTGATTTGAGCAAATTTTATATCAATTTCATGTAATTTTTCAAAATTTACATGCTTGCAAAATGTCAAAAGTATTTTATCCACTCTAATTGGTGAAAAAATGTCTTTTTCAATGCCTTTTTTTCAATTTTTCTTCATTTTATTATCATTCTACTAACTTTGACATCATTTTTCTTAATTCAAATTCATTCGAATCCCATATTAAACTTTTACTTCCTAATTCTTTTAGTGTCCAATAACTCTATATCAACTTTCTTAACAATAAAATTATCAAAAAAATAACATATTACTGCTTGCAAACTAAACAATAACATATTGGTATACAGACAATAACATCAACTAAAAATCTAAAATAAATATATAAATTAAGTCTCATTAATAATCAAATTATTAAATAATAATATGTTACTATTTAATCTCTAGATAGTAATATGTTACTATTTATTATTGTTTTATCTCTAAATAGTAACATCGATAAAAAATTCAAAATAAATTGATAAATCAAATTTCATTAACAACCAAAGTACTAAAGAAGAACATATTATTATTTTATCCCTAAACAATAACATTGATAAAAAATCTTAAATAAATGAATAAATCAAATCTAATTAACAATCAAACTACCAAATAACAACACGTTACTGTTTAGAGACCAATGTTACTATTTAGAGAACTGTTTGGTCTCTAAACAGTAATATATTACTATTTTGTCTCTAAATATTAACATTAATAAAAAAATTAAAATAAATGGATAAATTAAGTCTCATTAACAACTAAACTATTAAAGAAAAGCATGCTACTGTTTCGTCTCCAAATAGTTTCAAACAGTAACATAGATAAAAAAATCTCAACTAAATAGATAAATCAATTCTCATTAACAATCAAATTACCAAATAATAGTATGTTACTATTTAGTCTTCAAACAGTAATATATTAGTATTTCGTCTCTAAACAATAATATGTTAGTGTTTCATCTCCAAACATTAATATCAACTAAAAATTTAAAATAAATGAATAAATTAAGTTTCATTAATAAATAAACTATTAAATAATAACATATTATTGTTTGGTCTTCAGACAGTAATATATTACTATTTGATCTCTAAACAGTAACATCGACTAAAATCCAAAATAAATGGATAAATCAAGTCTCATTAACAACTAAATTATCGAATAATAACATGTTACTGCTTAATCTCCACACAGTAACATATTATTATTTAGTTTTCAAATAGTAATAATAATTAAAATTCTAAATAAATAAATAAATTAAATCTTATTAATAACTAAACTCACAAAAAAGCAGTAACATATTACTATTTGGATTCAAAATAGTAACACAAATCAAAAATTTAAAATAAATGGATAAGTCAAGTTTCATTAACAACTAAATTATCAAAGAAGAGTATGTTATTATTTTATTTTCAAACAATAAACAGTAATATTGACTAAAAATTTAAAATAAATGAATAAAACAAGTCTCATTAACAATTAAATTACTAAATAACAGTATATTACTGTTGATTTTTAAATAGTAGCACGATACTATTTATGTTTAGTCTCCAAACAGTAACATTGACTAAAAATTTAAAATAAATGAATAAATTAAATTTTATTAATAACTAAATTGTCAAAGAAGTGGATGTTACTGTTTAGTCTATAAACAATAACATCGACTAAAAATCTAAAATAAATGGATAAATTAAGTCTTATTAACAATCAAACTGTTAAATAAGAGCATGTTATTATTTGATTTTCAGATGGTAATATTGACTAAAAACTTAAAATAAATGGATAAATCAAGTTTCATTAACAACCAAACTGTCAAAGTAAAGCATATCACTATTTGGTCTCTAGACATAATATATTATTATCCAATCAGTAATATTAATTAAAAATTTAAAATAAATGAATAAATTAAGTCATATTAATAACTAAATTACTAAATAATAATATGTTATTGTTTGATCTCTAAATAATAATATATTACTATTTAGTGTTATTATCTAGACAATAATATGTTACTATCTTATTATCTAAATAGTAATATTGATTAAAAATTTAAAATAAATGGATAAATTAAGCTATATTAATAACTAAATTGATAAATAATAATATATTATTATTTAATTTCTAAACAGTAATATGTTACTATTTGATGTCTAAATAGTAACATTAACTAAAACTTTAAATAAATAGATAAATCAAGTTTTATTAATAATCAAATTGCTACAGAATAATATATTACTATTTAGTTTATAAACAGTAATTCATTCATCTTGAATAATTATTTTTAAAAAAAAGGTAAAAGAAAGAGATTATATTATAATTTTACGTAAGGTTCTATACTTTCAAGTTCTTATTTATTTTTATTTTATATTAATTAAAAATTTATTTTTATCCTTAAAAAAATAAATTTTTATTAATTTTATTTATAACTAAAATTCATATTAATTTAATTTTTATAAAATTAAAAGTTTTTCAATTTTATTTTTTATAAATTTTTAGTATTTTATTTTTAATTTTTATAAGATTAAAAATTTTTTAATTTTAATATATGACAATACAAGTTTTCATTTCAATGCTTTTGTTCTTCCCGAGATGTGTTATAAATGTATCATTTTATCTTTTGCGCTTTACGATAAATTATTATTTACAAGTAAACTTAAATAAAAGAAAGCGGACATATGGCACCTCATTGCAATAAATTGAAATAAATGGTACCAGCCTCATTTTTTTTCCCAAAAATTTTTTACCCCAGTAAATTTTAATTTAAGACCTGCCGCTACATCCACTTGCATACCTTCTATTCTTTGCAATTTTAGCCACTTATATTTCCATGAAGGCAGCAACAGAGGAAGTACAGAACCCAAAATCCATCTTAGCCAGCATATTCAACCGGGGAATTCTATTAATTTTCGTGTGCTATTAATTTCCACTCCTTCAATAATTTGCCAATTTTGTCTTGTTAATGTTGTTAGAGGCACATTGTGTTTGTAAGAATGAAAGTAACTTACATTTCCTCTCGCATACAATGGCTCCCAACAAAATGGAAGACCCATGGCATGAAAGAAAGTATCCTCGGAATGATTATTGAGAAATGTCTTTAGCATCACTCTAAAGCTATTACATGATAAAAAGGCTTAAAAAAAATCCTGACATGTTAACCGTATTATGTAACTTGATCAAAACAAAATTTTCAAATTGCAGTGAAGAAAAAAAAAATCATCTTCTAATATTTTTGTTTAGTTTAAATAACATATATATATATATATATATATATATATATATATATATATATATTGGATTGCTAACCTCCATGTTAATTTGTGAAAATTAGCTATTTTTATTTTTTAATTAGATAAAAAATTATACTAATAATTTTAAAATAATAAAATATATTTTAATAACTTTAATAGATAAATATTAATTTAAAATATCCAAATAAATATTTTTTATTATATTTGAATTATTAATATAATTTTTTATCCAGATAAAAAAATGGATTACTATATGGAGGTTAGCAATCCCTACGTGTTCATGCTAGTAAAAATATTAAAAATTATAAGCATACATATTGTCATGACTTTTTGTGAAAATGTTGCATCCTTTGAGAAAAAAAAGGTGTGTAATTTGGGTACCATTGCGGAGGAAACTTGAAGGTGGGGAAACAGGAACTAGTGTTTGAACCTTTATATCCTCTACCCTTCAAATAGAGGCAGAAATAGTTTTTCAGTAATATATAAATTCAATAGTCAGCCAAAAAAAAATTAGAAGATGAAACCAAAGTTCTTGCTGATTACTTAATATATAATTGCAGCCCACTATGAATCTGAGAACCATTTTCAAATTTAGTAATTGCCATACTTTGACTGTTTTTGGGCATTCCACTTGGAAATTTGCTGGCATGAAGTATAGTTCAACAAGATTCTGGAATTTCTTAATTAGCCATGAACCTGTTCTGTTGGACGTTGTTTTGGTTTTCTTCAAAGTTGGATTGATCCTTGTTAAAGTTTTTGGAGTTTTTCTAGTTTATGGATGACATTTACGTGCAGGATCTGTAAAAAATATTTTTGATGTATTACCATTAATTAGGTTTTTTTATTTTATTTTATTTAAAATGGATTAAGTTTAACTTTAGAGTTATAATTTTGGATTCAATTTTTGCGATTATTTTTATGAACTAAAATAATCGTGGTGGGTTAATGTGTGTGATAAATAAGTATAAACTTTTGATCTATTGGACTTTTGATATGGGAGCCCAATAGGATTTTCTTATTTAATTATGTTAGATTTTCTTAATCACTCTACACTCTAATCATAACCTAAACACTTTGTGAATTTTAGTGCTCCCATCTACTGCATACTCATAAAGAAGATGGGGAAGATTAAACTTTTTTATTCATTAATTAATTCATATTTCATAATAACTAATATAGGTATGCTATCTATTTTTTTAAACTATATATTTTATATTCTTAATATATGTGAATTTTTATCCTATATGAATAATTTTTACTTATATTTAGTATTAGAGCTGCTTATAATAGATTAAGAATTAAGATATATATTTTTTTGTATGATCTGTGTTTTTTTAAATGATTGATATAATTTTTTTATGATTATTATTATCAGATTATTTAAAATTATCATATATTTTGATGTAGTTTTCTTTAAATTTGATAATTTATATGTTTTCGAATGATTTCATCATTACAGAATTGAAATTACGTTACAGCATATATATGAAATTGATAATGGCTTATTGAGAATTTTATTGAAAGTCATATATTCTTCTGTCATTGTTTGTGTTCTATAATTACGCTGTTATGTGTGTGTGTGTGTGTATATATATATATATATATAATTTGTCATAAAGATGAATTCTATTTTTCTTGTCTCATTATTTGTATGCAATTTCACGAATATAAGTTTCAATTTTTTTTTCCGTCCTAGAATTGAACTTTCCCACATAATTGGCGTTCGTCTTTTAGTTGAGCGTTACGACGCCTTGCGTCTTCAAACCCATGCATCTTCAATGAAGACGCAAAGCCAAAGCCCCTGTGGCTTTATATACCAGCGCATGATCTATCATCTATCCACACATTACTTTGGTTTTTTATTATTACTTTTGTTGATTTATTTATTATTTTTTCAGGTTGTGATAAATATTTATTTTATATTTATATTTCTCTAAAAAAAAGGAAAATTATGAAAATTTCTAAAAAAAATAATATATTTTTTTTATATTTATATTAGTGTATTTTACTCTCCTAAAATTACAATCCTAAATGCACACTCTCTTAAAGAATTTAGGAAATATTAGAAAATTTTAATTTGTACTAAAATTGATTAAAAAATTGAGATTGTGATATGATATAATATGATTTTGATGACTAGTATTGGTACATATTATTTAGCACTCCTTAACTGATTGATTATATTTTATTTTTTATAATTTTTAATTTATAATTTTAGACTTAATTTAAATATCCCAATTATTTTAAGAGATTTATGGGTTGAAATAGATAATTATTATCAAAATAAAATTATTTATTTTGATTCATAAATTTTTGAGCTATTGATAAATATTTATAGGATTATTTTTTAATTATTTCACATAATTATTTGTTCAAATGGATTAAGTATGTGTTGTAATTAAAAATGAGTTTATTAAAATATATATTTTTAATTATTTCATATAATGACCTGTCCAAAAGGGATTATTGTATGATATGATCAGAAATTAATTTATTAAAATAAAATATTATTTTTAGATCTATTTTATTATTATAAATTTTACTTACCTAAAGAGGTAATTTTATAATAATAATATATTATTATGATTGACTTCAATTTTAAGAGAATTTTTTATATACCACATTTTCTGCCTAAAAGGGAGAATGTAATGATATTTTATATACTTCTAAATATGATTATTGATAAATTTAGAATGCCTGAAACTTACATATTACATTTTTAATTATTCTTTCACAGTCTCTTTTGTAGTAAACAATAACACTACAACTATTAAATTGTTAAATGGTAAAAATTATAAAAGATAGAAGTAGGATATAGAGTTTTCTCTTGGTACTATAGATTTTAATTTAGCCTTACGTGAATTAGAATTACAAGCATTCACTCTTAAAAGTACTCAAGAGTAAAAAGATTACTATGTAAAATAGGAGATATCTAATAAGCTCAGTCTCATTGCAATTAAGAGATCTGTTCTTAAATATCTACTAAGTGGATTAGTAGATACAACTAAGGCCAAAGAGTTTATAAATATTATAGGGCAAAGATATCAAGTATCTAATAATGCTAAATCTGGATGCCTAGTGAAGGAATTGACGATTATGAAGTATGACAATACTAGTGGTATAAGAGAGTTTATTATTAAGATATTTCACCTGCAAACCTAATTAAAGAACTTAAAAATTGATTTACCAGATACCTTTCTTATCCCACATGCCTTGAATTCCTTACCTCTAGAATTTAGTTGAATTAAGAAAGCCTATAATACCTTGAATACATCCTAGACCATTAATGAACTCATCACTAAATGTGTTGTGAAGAAAGAAAAATTGAAGAAAGAAAAGAATGAAATAAGTTTTTTGATCCAATCAAAATCCTTACCTAGCAAGAACCCAACCAATAAGAAAAAGAAACCTAAATTACATGCTCTAAGGAACAATCCTTTTAAATCTCAAGAGGTCTAAAGGTATGGTAATAATAATGTTGGTCATAAACCACATGGAGGTCCTAAAAGTTCCATTCATAAGAATGAATAGTGTTATCATTATTTTAAGAAAGGTCATAAGAGAAATGAATGTTATAAGTTTAAGTTTTGGTTAGAGAAGAAAAAGGGCAATAAGAATGGTAAACCTTTATCCTTAGCATGCTTTGAATCAAATTTGGTTAATGTCCTTATAGATTCTTGGTGGTTTGATAGTGGTTTCATAACTCATGTTGCAATCACTTTGTAGGAATTCGTAAGCAAAAGGAAACAAAGTGAGAGAGAATCCAAGCTTAGAGTAGGAAATGATCTTGAAGTTGCAAATGCATAGGAGATGTTATTTCACGTTTAGAAAATTTTATTGAATAATTTCCTTTATGTTCCTAGTTTTAGATGTAATTTAATTTCAATTTCTCTTTTGGATAAGCTTGGATACAAGTTTATATTTGGAAATGGAAAAATTGATATTTTATTACATTCTGAGTTCATTGGTTTTGTTGTTTTTAATAACGGTTTGTATAGGTTACTATTAGCCTCTAATAGTCTTTATATTTCTTTGAATGTTGAAAATGTGATTCTAAAAAAATCTAAAATTAAGGAAATATCATCAGTGTTATGGCATAGAAGATTGTGACATATATCTAAGGAATGGTAGGGAGGTTAATTAAAGAGAATATTCTTTCTTCCTTAGATTTTGATGATATGGACATATGTGTGAGTTGTATTAAGGGTAAGTTAACCAATACTAAAAAGAAAGACGCTACTCATAGTTCTAATCTTTTAAAGATAATTCATATTAATACATTTGGACCATACTCTCCCATTATTTGTGGTTGTCATTATTTTGTCATATTCATTGATGAGTTTTCTCAATATAGTTATTTGTATTTGATAAAAGAAAAATCTGATGCACTTGAGAAATTTAAAAAATTTCAAAACTGAGGTTAAAAAATAACTGTTAAAAGTCCTCCTAACCAAGGAGGTGAATATTATACCAAACAAGATATGTTTAGGTAACACATAAGACCGTTTGTCAGGTTTTTACAAGAATGTGGAATTGTTCCACAATATACCATGCTTGGTAGTCTTGAGTAAAATCACATCGCTGAAAAGTGTAATCAAACTTTTAAAAACATGATGAGGAGCATAATGAGTGAAACAAATTTACTTGAATTTCTTTGGGGTAAGGCTATTAAAACTACTTTATATATCCTTAATTGTATTCCCAGCAAATTAGTACCTAAAACATCCTTTGAGCTTTGAACCAATAGAAAACCTAGCTTAAATCGCTTTCGAATTTAGGTTTGTCCTTCTAAGGTGAAAATTTATAATCCATCAATGAAAAAACTTGATCCAAGATTTGTTCATTATTACTTCATAGGATATCCAGATCGTGCAAAAGAATATAAGTTCTACTACCCTATATGAGGTACAAAAATAATTAAAAACATGATGAGGAACATAATAAATGGAACAAATTTACTTGAATTTCTTTGGGGTAAGGCTATTAAAACTACTTTATATATCCTTAATCGTATTCCTAGCAACTCAGTACCTAAAACATCCTTTGAACTTTGAACTTATAGAAAACCTAACTTAAATCACTTTTGAATTTAGGTTTGTCCTTTTGAGGTAAATTTATAATCCATCAGTGAAGAAACCTGATCCAAGATTTGTTCGTTATTACTTCATAAGGTATCCAGATCGTGGAAAAGAATATAAGTTCTACTACCCTATAAGAGGTACAAAAATAATTAAGTCCATGACTGCTAAATTTCTTGAGCTTGATGTTGTTAATTTGTCACCAAATTTAGGACACTTTAAAACACAAAATGAGCCAGTTTCCATTACATTCCATTAGTTTTACCTAGTTAGGGTACTTTACCTCCATCTATTTATGTTGAGACATAAAATGATCAAAATGTTAAGTGTGAACAAATTGTAAAACCTGTTGTAGTTGTTTTCACAAAGGATCATCAACCTATTCAACTTGTAAAGTAAACCCTAATTAGAATATCAATTAGACAAAAAAGGGTAGTAATTTCAAATGATTATTATGTCTATCTTGGTGAAAGTAAATATAATATTGAGGATGTTATTGATCCAACTACATACAATCAAGCAATGAATAGTCAATGGTCTAATTTATGGTTAAGTGCTATGAATGAGAAAATTCAGTTATGATCAAGAATGAAGCGTAGGAACTTGTTGAGCTTCTATAAAATTGTAAAGCAATTAGTTGCAAATAGGTGTACAAGACTAAGAAAGGTTCAAGTGGTAGAATTGAACAATTTAAAGTAAAATTAGCAACTAAAGGCTTTACTCATAAATAGGGAATTGATTACTTTAAAATCTTCTCATTAGTATCTTCTAAAGACTCATTCAAGATTATTATGCCTTAATTGCACATTTTAATTTGGAGCTTCATCAAATGGATATTAAAACAACCTTTCTAAATGATGAACTTGAACTTGTGGAAGATATATACATGAAATAACCCAAAGGGTTTCAGATAAATGGATCTGAGCATCTAGTGTGCAAAGTGTAAACTACTAAAATTAATATATAGTTTGAAATAGGCATTCCAGTAATGGTATCTAAAGTTTGATGCGTTGATTACATTTATGGGCTTTATAGAAAATAGGTTGACTAGTGTATTTATTTCAAGGTCAATGGGAGTAGTTTTATTTTCCTCATCTTATATGTTAATAATATTCTATTGGCGAGCAATAATTTAGCTTTGCTATATGATACCAAACAAATATTGTAAAGAGCTTTTAATATAAAGGACCTTAGTAAGGTATCATTTATTTTAGGTATTCAGATTCATAAGGACAAAACTCATAACTTACTGGGATTATCACAAAAAGTGTACATTGATAGCATTCTTGAAAGATTTGAAATGCAGAATTATAAAATCGGGGATGTTCTAATTGTAAAAAGTGATAAATTTAGCAATAAGCAATGCCCATTAAATAGGATAGAGAAACAATCAATGTAAAATGTTCATTATGCAAGTGTCGTAAAAAGTTTAATGTATGCTTAAGTTTGTGCATACCAAATTTAGCTTTATAGTTAGCATTCTTGGCAAGTATTTGTCTAACGCTGGAAGAGATCATTGGTGTACTGCTAAGAAAGTTATGAGATACTTGCAGAAAACTAAGAATTATATGCTCGTTTATAAGAAGGTTGATAACCTGGAAGTAATTGAGTATTCAAACTTAGATTTTGCTAGATGCTTGAATGATGTGAAATATATTTCAAGTTATATCTTCATGATGGCTGGAGGTGATATATCTTGGAAAAGTGTTAAGCAAACATTAATAGCATGTTTCATTATGCAAGTAAAATTTACCGCTTGTTATCGTGTTACTTCACAAGCTATTTGGTTGAAATTTTTCATTTCAGGGTTATAAATTGTTGATTTTATTGCTAGACTACTAAAAATTTATTGTAACAATAGTGTTGTGGTTTTCTTCACCAAAAATAATAAATATTTTAATGGATATAATCATTTGGAGTTGAAATGCCTCATAATCAAAGATCTTGTTAAGAAAGGGGACATAGTGATAGAGCACATTCACACAGATGTTATGCTGACAGATTTCATAACTAAAGGACTTAGATCTATAATTTTTCAAAAGCATGTTGAAAACATAGGAATTGTGGGTTCTTTTGATATCTTTACTTACTAGGAGTTGTCTCCATTTTAGGACTATCTTTTATGCAATTTTGATATAGTTCTTTTCTTATATTTTCACATATACTTGTTAGTACATTGATTATAAATTTATGTTATTTGTCTCAAAATCGACACCATTTTATGATTTATGAGGCGAGCTGACTTTGTATGTTACTAGTTGATTTCTCATGCTATGTGAATTTATTAGAGAAGCCATCAAGGATTGACATGAAAAATAAGCATGATTTGATTACAATTTTAATGTTGTCTTTCATACTATACTATCATATCAATGATTGAGTGTGTGTAGTTCATGATATTTTACAATCATGAAAGGTCTTACATTAATAAAGAATGTAATTGCCACCATAGTTCAGTATCATTGGTTATATAGGCTTAATTAAAAATTTTCAAGCATTTATATATAAGATGTTGTGTTTTTAAAAATTATGGCTACATGTATTTAAAATTAGTACTCAGCCCAAAAGCCATCTTTAAAATAAAATATTTTATAAAAATAAATTAATTATAATTAATATTGTTTAAGTGGGAGAATGTAAAAATATTTTTAATAAACTACTATTAATTAGATCTTTTATTTTACTTTATTTTATTTAAAATAGATTAAGTCTGACTTTGACTCTAGAGTTATAATTTTAGATTTAGTTTTTGTGATTAGTTTTATGAACTAAAAATAATGTTTGGTGGATTGGTATGTTTGGTACTAAGTATAGACCTTTGACCTATTATGCTTTTGATGGACGAGCTTAGTAGAATTTTTTATTTAATTAGGTTAGGTCTCCTTAACCACTTTAATTATAGTATTTCATCGGCTGCAAACTCGTAGAGAAGGAGAGGAAGATTAAACCACTTTAATTAGGCTTTAATCATAATCTAAATATTTTGTAAATCCTAATACCTTATCAACTGCAAACTTAAAAAAAGAAAGAGAAGATCGATCCTTTTATTTATTAATTAATTTATATTTTATTATGATCAATACAGATACGATATCTATTCTTTGAAATCATAAATTTTATATTCTTGATTTATGTAAGTTTTTATCTTATACAAACAATTTTTCTTACAGGATCAATGATGAGAATACATAAATGTGAATGCAATGAGCCCAAAGCAATGGCATAATTTCTTGATATATATGAAATTTGGTTACTTTAAGCAAAGATTTTTTGGCCCAAAATTGAGAATAATAATATTATATGCATAAAAAAATAAAACTTAAAAATAAGTTTCGAATATAAATTTAAAATTATTATTAAATATAAAATAATAAAATAAAATTTTAAAATTTAAAATTTAACTTTAAATTCTATTTTTATTTGTTACTGAATTTTTGAATTGGAAATGCATAATGTGCATGAATGCGATGCGGTCAACGTCGCTTGTAAGCTAAAGCCTTCCGGGTTTTAAGGCAGCAGATGTTTTGGTTTTACTCTTCAATTGCTTGCGGAAATGTTCTTTTTGGTCAATCAAATTTTTTCCCCCTTTTTGGTTCTACAAGTTTCACTCTTCAAGTGTTTGACATGTGTTGAAATCACACATTCACTAGTTTTATTAGAACAGGCAGTAAGTGATTTTCGCTTTTCTCATGCAGAGACTAATTTCTTTTTAAAATAATACTAGTCAAAATTATTTTAATTTATTCATTGAATAATTACAGCAATTTTAAAAGGAGGTTTTCGAACATCTAATTGTCATTCCTTGAAAAAGATTTTTAAGTAATTTATTTATTAATTTTTTAAATTTCATATAATTGTATGATATTAAAAATTTTGTGCATCATGGATCCTTTTATCCTTTTTGAGCTCTACAACTGAATATTTAATCATATAATGCAATAGAATTTGTTTGGTTGCAGCTCTTCCGGGGAAATATCCATTTTGATCGTGTTCATTTTCTTAACCAGAAGTAACCTGTATAGCTAATCTGTTTTAACGTTTTATGGTCTGAACATTGAAGTGTGGGCCAAATCGAATATGTATGTAGCTTAGCAGTCTTCGGAACCCCAAGACCCAAGTGGCGATTGATGCTGTAGGCACTTGTTGGCCCAATATGATTAGGGCACACAGTAAAGTCTTGTTTCCATGAAATGCGATTTTTATCAGTCTTGTCCCTATAAAATATTTTTTTTTATCAATTATGTCCCTATAAAATATTAATTTATTCAATTTCATTCCTCTAAAAATTAAATTGGATAATTTAATATTATGCAGGAATAAAATTAATAAAAGATATTTCACATGAACAAAATTGAAAAAATTACATTTCATGGAGATAAAAATAGATGTTTACTCTTTGTTAATATTAATCTTTTTTCGAAATATAACTCATTCACATTATTCCTCTCTCTCTCTCTCTATATATATGTGTATATTTATTTATTTATTTATTATTGAAAAAAGAAATGTGAGAAGCCTAAATATGAATATCCAAATTAGGATGATGAAGTTGATCATTTATTTAATATTTGTTGGCCATTTGGAAGGGTAGAAATAATATGATTTTCATTGGAAAGCCCTCACCTAATATTTATGATAGAAAGAGCATGAATGGCTCATAGATTTTTTCTTTTGGCTAAAATTGGGAATCAAGTTCCAAATAACTTTCCTTCTACTTCAACAACCTCCTAATTCTTAGCTTAAATATAATATTGATGTAACCTACAATGATGAATGAGGGAGAGGGGCAATTGTAGTGGTCACTAAAGATCGAAGTGGAAGATCTCTTGCTAGATTGGCTAGAAAATTTATTACTCAATCCCTAACTATAGTTGAAGCCTTGGCTTCAAAAGAAGCAATATAAGTTGATAATATGATCTAAAATATTAAACAATGTAAATTAATCATAATTATAATTGAATTATGAGCGTACCTGATGTATAATTCGATGAAACCATATTTAGTCTGGATGATGATGATGAGTAAAATTTTACAATTTACTTCACCTCTTAGGTTGTTCAAAGAAAAAAAGAGATAAAGAGAATTTCAAGAGTGGAAATCTTTGTTGTTATTAAATAACAATCTGATCTCTCTATTTATGATTAGACTTGTGATAGGAAATCATTGATTATAAAAGGGCTGTAAGTTAGGACTTGTACCCATATGAGTTTATGTATGATCAACCTATCACGGATCACACACATTGAATTAGGACTCAATATGTTCCATGCTTAATGTTAAAAATATAAAATTTATTACTTAAATAAATATTTTAATAAATTCATTAATGCTAATTCATATAATCATATTTAATAAATTATTTATTTTATTTTAATATAACAATCTTCCATTTAGATAGCATTAATTAATTATATGGAATGTTTGAAATAGTAATAATTAAGCAATTAGTATACATTAAACTATAAACTTAATTCAAAGAATGAGACTATACAGAATTACTGAATCCGATAGGAAGACAAGTGATGTTTAAATAAAATGTCTCATAACCTAAAAAAGAACATAATATATAAAATTAGTTTTTTGACTATAGTTCAGAAGAGAAACAACTCAAAATCATTGAATTCAATATGGAAACAAATGATATAAAACACATCATAAATGTTTTAATGTCCAAATTGAGCAATGATTACATAAGTGTTATCAGACAGTAATAAAATAAAACAAGCATATCTCAGATTCTCACTAAACCTGAGTTTCATCAAAAGATTTAACAAGACTCATATGAGTTATATGATTCTTAAATACTTCTATAGGTAAGCTTTTAATTTACGGATCCACCATCATGTCTCCACTAGGATATGTTCAATGCGAGTCTAAGATTCAACAATATTCTCTTTAACGAATAGGAGTTAAACATTAAAGTATTTAGTATGACTAGAATTCTTATAGTTTTGAGAGAAGTACATAGTAGAAGAATTATCGTAAAAATATCATTAGAGGTCGTGATATAGAATCAACCAAATGCTTGCCAAATATTAACTTTCTCAACCATACAGCCTGACAAGTGGCCTCATAACATGTGATATACTCTACTTTTATAGTTGAGATAGTTATGAGTGTTTGCTTAATACTTTTCCATGAGATAGCCAAACATTATAAAGATGTATTCAGATGTTAACTTACAATCATTTATACATGAGGCATAATCCGAATCTAAATAACTAATAACCTCAAGTGAATAAGATCTTTTATAAGTCAAAATGTGATTCTTGGTACCTTGAAAATACCTTATTACCTTCTTGATGGCTTTTTAATGATCCATCCTAAGGTCACTCAAGTATCTTCAAAGCATACTAATAGTAAAAGCTATATCTAGACAAGTGTAGACCTATGCATACATAAGACTACTTACAACAGAAGCGTAATGAATCTTGTCCATTTCAACCCTTTCAATATTAGTTTGAGGGCACTGTAATTAAGATAACGTATCACCTTTATAAGTAGGCATTGGCCTGGATGCACAGGTATCTATTTTGAATCTTTTAAGCACTCATTCAATGTGATTAGCTTGGGACAAACCTAAAATCTCATAAGTTCTATCACGATGGATCTAAATTCTAAGAACAAAAGATGCTTTGCTAAGATCCTTGATATTAAAGTGGTACAACAATATGCATTTTAACTCATCTAAAAAATCCATTTAGTTGTGGGCTAGCATAATATTATTAACATAAAGCACTAAGATGACAAAATTTTTCCTATCAAAATTTTAATAGATACATTGATTTGAAGCATTCTTAATGAATCCAAGAGAGGTAATGACCTCATGGAACTTCAGGTGCTATTGCCTGTAAGTTTATTTTAGCCAATAGATAAATATACGTAACTTGCACACTAAGTGCTCCTTGCTGGATTTAACAAAACCATCCGATTGAGTCATGTAAACTTCTTTGTATAAGTCTTCATTTAGGAAAGTAGTATTAATATCCATCTAATGAAGTTCAAGGTCAAACTGTGCAAAAAGTGTCATGATAATTCTGAAAGTATTCTTAGTAGACACAGGAGAGAAGGTCTCTGTGTAATTAATGCCTTTTTTATTATAGCATTTAACTATGAGTTTAGTTTTATACCTTTCAATCTCACCAGTGGTGCCTTGTTTAGTTTTAAAAACTCATTTGTAACTAGCTAGCTTGTATCCATCAATTAATTCAGCAAGCTCCCACATATGATTATGATGCATAGAGAAAATTTCATCATTCATAACCTCTTGCCATTTAGAAAGAAAAGGACTTGACATTGCTTGTTGAAAAGAAATAGGATTTAACCCATCAACAATGTCTGATTCAACAAGTACACAGTATAATCATTCGGTATTGCAAGCTTCCGAACCATTTGAAATTGTCTTAATTCATTGGCTGGCTAATCAAGTTCTTCAATATGAGGTTTTTTATTTATTTGATATGGATTTTTAACATTATCTCCTTTAGTGGGTAAAGGTGTCAGAACAGGTATGGGCAAAATGTGTTGGGAATTCGGATTATCATATGCAGCGGAATTTAAAATTTTTGATCCGAATTCTACCTAGGATCCATGCAAAAGCATAAGTCAATGATTAGGGTTTTACCTATTGGGCACTCGTGTTTCTACTGATCAAAACTTGAGAGCGGATGAATCAAACGCCGGCCGGAAGGTGCAGCGTCTCTACGGTATCCACACGGAGTGAACAACGACCTCTCACCCTCCACGCGTCTGCTAGGATGCGTTTTTCTCTCTAAGAATTAGGATTGGATGTTTTCTGAGTGATTTAGGGTTTTTGTGGAAGCTTAAAACGTGATTATTAAGTGCTGCCCTCAAGTCCCCTTTTATAGAACTTAGGCAAGCCATAATCCTAGTCCTACTAGGATAATTCTTCCAAAATCCTAATCACACTTAACAACTCATCTTATCCTTATCCTAGAGATAATGGGAAGAGATAAGACTTATCTATTAATTATCTAATATTAGATAATGATATTATCTCATAATATAAATATCTCAATATTAGATAATTGCATATAGTTATCAAATATTAAAATAATATTATCTCATAATATATTTATCTAATATCTGATAAGATAATTACTTGATATTACTTTAATATCAAATAATATCACAAAATATATATATATATATATATATAAAACGTGAATTTATTATTCTTAATAATATATATGCACGAAAATAAGTCCAATTAATTGGATATTAATATAATTAAAGTCCAATTAATTATTGTCTTATTCCTACTCCTTTTGTGTGACCCTGTAGGTTCTTACTACGTTGACAATGACTTATTATTGAGCCATAGACAGCGAGCGGTATCTAGCAATACATCACTGCCACTCAAGTAGTAAGAATGTCTGTGATTTGACATCCACCTAATACATGATCAACGTTTTGCATCATAACCCTTTTGTAATAATATCCAAATTGAACTAGAGGCATGGAATGTGTCATCCTCATCAATGTTCAATTTATATTTCTTGATACTGAGTAGACTTAAAATAAATAATTAATATCACATATTAATTCAACTGAGCATGGCCATGCATTTCTAAGTCTCACTCAATCAAGGGGCCCAAGGATATTTCTCTTTTATACAAGAGTAACAAAATCCCATTTACATCACTCACTTCCCTCTGCATGATTTATGACACGCCCAATTAATGCCCTACTTGTCATCCTGATTAAAGGTGACATAGGACAATATTAAAGTGAGTAATTCCTCATGTAGGGAACCGTAGTGACTTCAGGTCAAAAGTTTATGTGTAGTTGTGATCATATGAGAATAACTTATGACACGTTTATCCATGCAATATTCTCATAGTGGGTCAGTCCAGTACATTGTTCACTAACAATGTACTCATGTATTGACTTGATATCACATATCCATGATTCATAATCATCAGTCACTATACATGCTAGTCTCGATGTATTATTACTATCCTTTTCGTAATAATACTTGACTAGGGGCATTTTAGGAATAGCAAAACTATTCCAAGGATAATTATTATATTAAGTTATAAATTGCGCATAATAATAATAAAAACAAAATATAATAATTAAATTACCTAAAAATAAAATACATTGTATATAACTTCAATCATCTATATGATTGGTTCTAGGACATACACCAACAAAATGGTGCTCTCATCACACAGATTGATAGTCCTAGGTATTGAACTCCCATTATCCAAGTCATCTTTAAAATAGAATGTAGGATTAAACTCAATGATCTTAGTAGTATGAGTAGAACAATAAAATTTACAACCTCTTAATTTAGTACAGTACCCAATGAAGAATCCATTGATTATTTTGAAGTCTAATTTTTTCAACTGAGGATTATATAGTTTCACCTCTGCCTTACAACCCCATACTCAAAAATGTTTCAAAATGGGCTTTTTTCTAGTAAAGAGTTTATATGGAATCTTTGGCACTGACTTACTATGTACTTGATTCAAAATATAGATTGCAATTTTTAAAGCTTCACCTAATAAGAATTCTGACAATGAGGAATGACTAATCATGCTTCTAACCATGTTTATTAGAGTATAGTTACACCTCTTTGCAACCTTATTTTATTGTGACATGCCAGGCATTGTATACTAGGCCTTAATACCATGTTTCTCTAGAAATAGAGCAAATGGATCAAGATTTCTGCCTACCTTAGTATATTTCCTATAATACTCTTCACTTCTATCTAATCTAACATATTTTATGGCTTTGCTAGTCCTCAACTCAACTGCTACCTTAAAGTTCTTGAACACATATAGAGATTTTGACTTCTTACGTATAAGCTCAATCCAACTATATCTAGAATGGTCATCTGTAAATGTAATGAAGTATTTAAAACCTCCAGTAGCTGCTAGTATAATAGGCCCACATATATTAATATGTATTAGGTCCAAGATGCTTTCGGACCTTTGTACCCCTTTATTTCTAGCTCTAGTAGGAAATTTTCCTTTAATGCAATTAATACAAGTTTCAAATTTTGAGAAATTTAGATCTGATAACACATCTTACTTGACCAATCTTTCTAATCTCTGTTTAGAAATATGGACCAATTGTTAATGCTACAAAATGGAAGAATTATCATTCATTCTAAGACATTTATGCCTAATCACAATATTGATGGGTACATCAAAAGACATAACAAGACAATTATTCAAATTCAAACGATATAAACCATTTTGTAAAGTGGCAGTACTAACAATAGGAGAATTATAACAAATTTCAATCTTTCCACTTCCTTGCTAAAAAGAATAATCAGAATTATCCAAAACAGAACTAGAAATCAAATTTCTTCTTGTAGAAAGTACATAAATGACATTATTCAAATCTAAAATGTGTCCAGAAGATAAACATAAGGAAATTGATCCTATATATTGAACTTCAACCTTATTTCCTATCATTTTAAAGACAGTCTTCTCTCTTACACTTGGGATCCACTAGTTTTTAAGCCCTTTCAAATAATTGCAACATGAATAGTTGCATCAGAATCCAACTATCAAAATTCGAAAGATATCTTAAGATTATTGGACTCAAAACACATTAGTGTTAGAAGGGTAAAATTGAAATATGTATCTTCTTTCTCATGCTTATTCTTTAGCTTATAGCACTCAGATATCTTGTGTTCAGGGATCTAGTAATAATCACACTTGCCTTTAAATTTCTTTTGTTATCTTTTACCCTTTTCATCACTTTTCTTAAATTTCTCTCCAATAGCTTTCATGTATCCCATAGCAGTGTCCTTGTTTGGAATATTCTCTCTAATTCCTTCCTCAAAAGTGAATTTAATCACTACTAAATAGATCCATGTTGATTCATACTAGTGTTTATGATAAGTCTTATTTACAACACTAGACTTAGGCAAGAGATAAGCTAACTTTAGTTTTTTAAAAGCTAAATTTTCTTTAGAAATTATCAAATACATGTTCAGAGACTCTTTTCATTTATCATGGTGTGTTCTATTAAGAGTCCTTACCATAAATAGTTATTGAAAAGTCAAGAATAATGCTACAAAATTAGGAAATTTTAATTATGCGTGCATAACATAATTATAACACAAGATTCCTAATTAAAATAAAAATCAATTAAGCAATTATATGACAAAGTGACATTAATGAAATTATATATACCATATGATTTAGCCTGTACAAGAGTTTACACAAAAATGTAATTACTATAGCCATATCGATAAGGTACAAGGGACATTAAAATATTATAAATGCTGCATGTCTATTCGAAAGAGTCTAAATTCTAAAATTATATTAACAATGTCACATCGATAGGGCACATCCATCATTAATGTCACAATATTTTTCATGTAGAATAGCCTCATTATAATCTTAATTTATTATTGGTGTGAATAAAACAATTTTGGTATCTATACATGTTTAAAATTACATAATTAAGGATTTAACAATTTATTAAACATAGCTAAACTTTCAATCAAAGAAAATGACTTATCACCGAGCTCATAAATATTATGAAGAGCATTCATGAATTTTTACAGGCCAAAATTCCATAACTAAAGTACATTTTCACTCAGTATAATTCTTATAAAATTCAAAATAAATATTTATTGGCCATAAAAAATTTTGAAAAAATAATAAACAAATATAAAATTAAAATTTTAAAGATTTTGGGCTAAAATCGAGTCAAAAGACCCAGTGCATGATGGCTCATGTGCTCTCACGCATGTGGTGAACTAGTTGTAGCTAGATAGGTCAAAAGACTCAGCATGTGAGGCTCACACGTAGCAAGCCAACTAAAGGTGGAATAGTTAGAAACAAGCATATAAGGTGCATGCCCTTTTAGGTGCGTGGCACCCATATACGGCGAAGCTGGAACTAGTCAAAATAGGCACGTGAGGTGTACATGCTTTTCAGGCCCGTGGCGAAACAATATGAGTAGAAACCTATGAAAAATAGGTGCATAGGGCTCACGTGCTCTCATACGTATGGCCCTATGCCTGAAAACCACCTGGAGTTAGTTTATTTTTCAACCTTGCTTCCTGGTGTTCATCTATAGCATTTTTTCCACCATTAATGGAGCTTTTAAACTTTAGAAAAATGCGTTTTAAGCTGTTTTAATGCAAGAAAATCTATCTAGCTTATTTTTCAACATAAATTGATATATTAATTAGAAGAAAAGGGTTTAAAATTAAATAAACAAAGGCCAAAATTTTTTCAAAAATTTTAAAGTTTTGATCTACAATAATCACAAGATTTAAACACAATTAAGCAACAGTATGATATTCGATATATCCATACAAACAGAACTCATGATTCAATTAAAAGAAAATTAATTTAAATTGTCTTGGAATAAAAAACCCTAATTTCAAGGGTTCAATGTATTGAAAAAGAAAAATTAAGAATTTTGTCAATATTAATTAAATTAATCATATTAGATAATATAATCATACTAATTATTAATATTGCTCTGATACCATCTATTAATAATGTGATTTAAAATATTAAATAATATAAATTAATCATAATTGAATTATAAGTATCTCTGTGCATAATTCGATGAAGCTATGTTCAGTCTGGATGACAATGATGAATAAAGTTTTATAACTTATTTTGCCCTTTAGGTTGTTCAAAGAAGAAAAGAGATAGAGAGAATTTCAGGAGTGGAAATCCTTATTGTTATTGAATGACAATCTGATCTCTCTATTTATGGTCAGACTTGTAATAAGAAATCACTGACCACTAAAAGGTAATAAGTTAATATTTCTACCTATATAGGTTTATGTATAATACAATCTATTACAAAACATACATATTGAACCGGTACTCAATCTATTCTATACTTAATGTTAAAAATATAAAATTAATTATTTAAATAAATATTTTAATAAATTAATTAATATTAATCTATATAAATATATCTAATAAATTATTTATTTTATTTTAATATAACAATATAATATAATGCTACTGAAATTTTGAATATTGATAAAATTATCTTTGAGTGTGATAATAAAAATCTCATTTCAGCCCGTTTTGGAGAGAAATTCGCAATGGAAGATTGTATCTCTCATTGAAGATATTGTTGACTTTTCTCATAATTATTGATTAGTTATTTTCATGTGGATCCCAAGAAAATGCAATGAAAGTGCTCACTGGATTGCTTCCTCGTGTTTTCATGATGGGCTGCCCTCTTCTATGAATATAATCCCCACTAAAGCATCTTCGAGAGTTTTGGGCTCAGAACTCTAAAACGTTCATAGGCCCATAACTGATTCCTTTTTTTTTAGGCTAGTACGTGCTTTTGTTTTTTTTTTCTTTGCTGTGTTTTGATCTTAATGAATTTTTGTACCGACGTTGATTTTGTGCTACGGGGGTGCTGTTGGGATGGTTGGGCTGGAAAATTTTAATATTTACATAATTTGCCGAATCACCTTGTGTCATGACATAAAAAATTGATGAATTGGGGTAGAAGGGATAAATTAAGGTTAGATCAAAACCTAACACATATGCATTCATCTGCTTCTATTTAATATTAGCTACTTTAGATATCCAAAAATTAATTGAATTTTTCTATTCATAAACAGCTAAATCCTTAGAAATATTTTGAAAATACAAATACAAACCAAAAAGGGTAAACCAAAACTTTCCCTCTAGTAAACGACCAATGTTTGCAAAATCGGACCAAATGGCCGGATAATTCAACTATCAACCGGCGCTTGAAATGGCTCAAACCAACCCTTAAAACCGTTTTAGTAGTCGGACTAGTTTGAATTGGACAAAATCGGTAAAAAACTGGATTAAATTGGAAAACCAATCCCGTTATTAAAAATCATTTTGATCATTTGTTTTTCCTTTTCTTTTTTTCAATATATATATATATATATATATATTTTACAAAATTGGGTTAGCACTCTCAAAAATTCAATCCATAATTTTTTTAAAAAAAATTATCACAAAACTAATAAAAAAACCCCATTTTTATTCAATAGTTTTTTTATTAATTTTATTTGTTAAATTTATAATTTTATAGAGATTAAGACTTACATTTTAAGAATATGTATTTAATTTATTTATAAAATTTTATATAATATATAAAATTTTCTAATTATAATATTATTTGGTTAAATCATTCAAATTGTAAATTGAAAAACTTTGTTAGTTCAACGTTTGATTCGATTTTTAAGACATTGTTTCATACGTTTTCTTTAAGAAAGAGACTTTCTTTACTACTTTCTAATAGTACGAATGCAATTTATATAAAGGTTAGAGATGCAGGAATCTATTTATTAAATTAGTTAAATCATAAATCTTATGTTCCATATTTATTTGTATAATTTTGAGCTTATGTACCATGTTAAAACTTATAACTTCGGTCACTAGATGAAATATATTAATATTAAATAATATTTATTTATAAATTATGTTGTGGTTGAAAATAAAAAATTTCAAGATGATGGTCATTCGGGATCTATGATTTCTAATATTATCCTTGGTGTTTGGCTGGTTTGGGAGTTTACTTCGTCTGTTTTGAGAATTTCAGTCATTGTGCTCGTGGATGGGCGTATCTGTTGGACTGCTTCGTTCCTCCTTGCCGGGTTGTTTTACCCTGTTGTGAGGGGGGAAAAACATTTAACTGAGATTGATTTCATTTAAAAAATATATATAACCCATTCAGAAAAAAAAGAATTAGTTGGGCTGTTCACCCTCAGTAAAATATTAACATTAAGGTATAGTCCTAACTAATTCTCATTTAAAAAAATATTGGATAATGCTGCCCTTACCTAACACTAATTAATCAGCAGGGACTACGAGATGGGATCAGTTTCAGAGATGCAATGTACGATATAATTCTGTAATTTGTAAGTTTGCTTTCCAGAAAAACTTCCTATTTCATGTAAACTTGTGTGAAGGAACACAAAAGATAACATTACGAATTGCTGCTGCCCCAAACGTTAAATGAGAAAGCTCTTCTTTTTGTCGTCGTAAATTTAAATTTGCTAGGAGATGATATATAAAAAAAAAAGGTAAAATTCCCGTAAATTTATTAGATTAAACGGAAATAAATTTGTTTGAATTGGTCCAGGAGTATTGGTAAAATTCAACAAACCTTTGCTTTTAACTCGAGAGAAAATAGATTTTGATTTTTTTCTCAATAATTTAAAAAAATTGAAAATTTATAGCAATTTAATTTTTTTTCTATGTATCTCTCGTTTGATGTAATAGAAAAAAAGACTAATTCTACTGTACATAAAATAAAATTCGATACATATATAAATTAAATTTGATAAAAATTTGATAATGGGTTATGCCAAGCCCAAATGGCCCTCCCTGAATTTCCCAAATCGTGGTGGCAGCGAGGGGAGTCTTCGATTCCCCCCCTCCAGTTACCCCTTCCCAAATCTTTACAATTCCACCTTTGTATCAAAACAAATTTGATAATAGGTTATGACTTTTCAAATTGAATATTTTTGAAAAAATATAAAATTTAATATAAATTATTATATTTTATTCATTAAATAATATTCAACACATTGAATAACGCACTCGGAAAAATGATCACACAAAAAGCAAAAGGTGGCAAGGTCACTGATCATTCGCGTCCGGAGAGGGATAAAGACGAATTGGGTCTAAAACACCCCGAATCCAAATCACCGACTCCATCAGCCGTGGAAATCTATGACAAGCCAAAAAAGTCAAAACACCAACGCGTAGACCCCCAGTGCCACCCAAACCAAATCAACTTTGTTCCCGGACAGCATCTGACCTCACTTCATCCTCTTGCATTACCCCCTTCCCCCTCTCTCTCTCTTTCTTTTCCCCCTTCCATCTCTGTTGCTAATTTGATGTCCCCATTTGTTCTCACATCCAGATTTCCTCTGATATCACATGGATCTTAATCAGAGAAAGCTTACAGACAACTACAACTTTTGTTTCAAGTCAGCATGTAAAAACGGTTCCCAACCCTGTCCCCCTAGTTGCTATGAAATCTGTCCCGAGGTTTGCCCTTCCGTGGCTTCACCGCCTCTCTACGCAGATGATAAAGACGCTGATTATCCAACCCCCAAGCCCCACTCCCCTAAAGTCCCCCCCTTTTTAATCATCACCATCTCTCTTTTAGCCGCCACTTTCTTCTTCCTCTCCTGCTACGCGATCTACAGATATGTCTCTGCCCGGCGCAGAAGAAGAAGATCGCAGCGGCAACAGACAGAAAACGGTGACGATTTTCCCGATGAAGAACATGGTCCAGTGAATTTGATTGATCATCCTATTTGGTACATCCGTACGACTGGTCTTCAGCAATCGATTATCACCGCAATCACAGTCTGTAAATATAAGAAAGGTGAGGGTTTGATTGAAGGAACAGAGTGTTCTATTTGTTTGAGCGAATTTGAGGAAGATGAAAATCTCAGGCTTTTGCCCAAGTGCAATCACGCTTTTCACTTGCCCTGTATTGATACTTGGCTCCGATCGCACATCAATTGTCCCATGTGCCGGGCTCCGATCGTTGTGAATCCGGCAGCGACGTCGTTTCTGGAGCCTGGTGTTGCTGATTCGGGTCTGGGGGGGAGTAATAGGCAGATGGAAATCGTTGGAAATAATGCGGAAAATAATGGAGAAGTTGAGGAAAATATAGATGCCGGGTTGAGGAATGAAGAAGAAGATGACGAAGGTGATTTGGGAGATCAAAATGGGAGAAGAATAATTGAAAGGTCGAATACTGAGGTGGGAAGTTTTCAGCCAAGGAGATCAATTTCATTGGATTCTTCTTCTGCTGCTAAGATCAATCTTGCTCTATCTGTGGAGTCTGCTGGAAATTTGAGTAGCCGAGTGGGTGGAAATAGGATTAATGGGAAAACAGTGACTGGAAATGAGAATTTGGCAACAGCGAAAGCCAGTTCTTCAACTTCAACTTCGAGCAGAGGGTATTCTCAGAGTGAGGGTTCTTACAATGGGAGAAACCTAGTATCATCGTGGTACGGTCGAAGTCAGAGGAAGCCTAGCCTTCCTGTGAGAAGCTTTTGATTGTGCTTCTATGGCCGACTGAACTGAAGCGTCTCTGTAAGTCTCTAAAATCTAGTTTGTATGTTATAATCGTAGTCAGACAAGAAGGGTGCGGATGAATTGATGCTAATGTAAGAAATTGTGGCACTGGTTTTATCAGAAGATCATTTCCTCCTATTTAACGACTTTTTTTTTCATTCAATTTAACGACTTTTCGATTTATAGAGTCTTGATTGAGAAATTTTAATAAGTAGAAGACGAAATTTATATTAGAATTGTTGAAGGAACAAAATTTATAAATGTAAAATTAGTAAAGGAAGGAAAAACAAAATGTATTCTTTAGACTAAACCATTCATAGAAAGATACAACATTTTCTCTCAAAATTTGTTTTACATCAATTAATTATAATTTTAAGGGAGATTTGATGTAATATTTATTTTTTAAGGGTGAATTTAATGTAAAAATTAAATATTTGTGTATTTATATAATATAAATAATTTTACAAAAAATGATGTAATTTGTATCTTTTGACAGCCAATTTAGTGATTTACTCCTCAAACTGTCTGATGTTTGAATTTGAACTATGATAATCTTTAATCCTTTGATTGATAACATTAAAAATAAGATTTCATTTCAATTTTCAAATGAATTTTGTTAAAATATGGTGTTTGGCTTTAAACATAAAAAGATTTTATTTTATTTTATTTTATTTACAATTCTTATTTTAATTATATTTATACCATTATGAAATTCATCCATAACAAGGATTTTATTAGAATTCATTTCATTTAGCTAAAAAAATATTTTATATAAAAATTTTATCTGTTTTTTAATATTATATTTATCATAATATCATCAAAATTTATATTTTTAATTAAATTTTATATATTTTTAATATATTTTAAATAAAATAATTAATTTATAAATAAATTGAAATTATTATTTTTAATAAAATATTCAAACAATACAATTCATTTATAAATAAATTAAAATAATTTCAAATAAAATAAAATAAAATCAATTCTACAAAAATTACATGCAAAACTAATCATAAGAGAAGACCGCTTTTGGAAATGCCTCGTTTTTTCTACTGGTAGGCTGGGATTTGGTTATTTTGAAGTCCAAAGTGAGTAAATATAATTGGTGGTGAAAAAATTAAGAGATAAAATAATTATAAATTAAAAATTATTTTTTATTTATTTTTATTAAATTTTTAATTTTTAATTTGTATTAGTAAAATTGATTATTTATTTTATTCTTTAAAATATATTTCAAATTTTAGAAGAGTTAATTTTGAGTGCCAAAAATAATTGTGCTTTGATTATTTTTCAATAGGAATATGTTTTATATAAAAAAAATTATTTCATTATATGAAAGAGAATTATATGTAATTATATTTTATAATTAAAAAGTGATATTTAAAATTATAATTTTTTTAAAGAAGAAAAGTTATGTTTTATTAATTTTATCATATTTAATATTATACATTTAAATTATTTTCTATTATTTTTATATTTTATTAGTTATATGTTTTTTTGTCAAAATAATCGTTACCCATTCAACACTAAGTTCTCTAGCCCATTGGAATAACGGAACATTGGAACCACGGAAGAAAGAAACAAATACTTCATCAGGCAATCATAGTCTCAATGCTCCTTCTGTCAATGAACAAAAAGCATCGTCATTGTTGACATAAATCACAGTCTATTTTATATGAATCAGGATTGTTTCCTTCTTGGGGTCGTTTGGTTCATGCAGGAAGTAACTTCCCATGGGAAGTTAAATTTCTTAGGAAGTTATTTACTGTGTACACTTCCTAGGAAATCCCTAAATGTTGTTTGGTTGACATAAAGGAAGTCACATATCCCAAGAAATAAATTCCTATGTTTTGTTTGGTTCAACTTTGAATTTCCTAGGAAATAACAATGAAATGACTACAATATCCTCAATAATAACTTAATATATATTAATAGATATTAATTGATTTTAAAGAGGTGATAGCGCCATATTTTTTTTAAAATAGGTTTCAATTTTATGATTTATGAATATTATATACTGAAATTATTTTTTTTTAACTGTGTGAATGCGGTGATAAATTAAAAATTTTTAAAAGTCATAAATTCTTTATTAGTTAACCAATTTTTGCATGACCACTTATTTTCAATCTTTTTCATTTGCTCTTTCAATAGAAAATAAGAAAATGTGGGTTTGACGAAGTTTACTTGGTTAAAAACGTATAAATTGAGTTCAAAATTTTGAATGATCATAACTTTGTGCTCGATTGTCCGTTTTAAGTGAATTTTTTTTTGATTTCATGTAACTTTTCGAGATCTACGTGCTTGCAAAACACCAAAGGTGTTTTGCCCACTTTGATTTGGCAAAAAAAGGCCTTTTTTAATGACTTTTTTAATTTTCTTTAATTTTTGTTATTTTTTTAACTTTGATTTTATTTTTATCAATTTAAATTCATTCAAATTTTATATTAAAATTTTTCTTCCTAATTCTTTTGGTATCTAGTAGTGTTATAATAATTTTTTTAACAAATAAAATTACTAAAAAATAATTTATTACTATTTATAAATTAAATAGTAATATGTTACTGTTTCGCTCGAAAACAGTAACACTAACTAAAAATCTCAAATAAATGAATAAATTACGTCTAATTAACAATCAAACTGCCAAATAATAGTATGTTACTGTTTCGTTCCAAGACAGTAACATGTTACTGTTTCGTTCGAAAACAGCAACACCAACTAAAAACCTCAAATAAATGAATAAATTACGTCTAATTAACAATCAAACTGCCAAATAATAGCATGTTGCTGTTTCGTTCCAAGACAGTAACATGTTACTGTTTCGCTCGAAAACAGCAACACCAACTAAAAACCTCAAATAAATGAATAAATCATGTCTAATTAACAACCAAACTGCCAAATAATAGCATGTTGCTGTTTCGTTCCAAGACAGTAACATGTTACTGTTTCGCTCGAAAACAGTAACACCAACTAAAAACCTCAAATAAATGAATAAATCATGTCTAATTAACAACCAAACTGCCAAATAATAGCATGTTGCTGTTTCGTTCCAAGACAGTAACATGTTACTGTTTCGCTCCAAAACAGTAACACCAACTAAAAACCTCAAATAAATGAATAAATCATGTCTAATTAACAACCAAACTGCCAAATAATAGCATGTTGCTGTTTCGTTCCAAGACAGTAACATGTTACTGTTTCGTTCGAAAACAGCAACACCAACTAAAAACCTCAAATAAATGAATAAATTACGTCTAATTAACAATCAAACTGCCAAATAATAGCATGTTGCTGTTTCGTTCCAAGACAGTAACATGTTACTGTTTCGCTCGAAAACAGCAACACCAACTAAAAACCTCAAATAAATGAATAAATCATGTCTAATTAACAACCAAACTGCCAAATAATAGCATGTTGCTGTTTCGTTCCAAGACAGTAACATGTTACTGTTTCGCTCGAAAACAGTAACACCAACTAAAAACCTCAAATAAATGAATAAATCATGTCTAATTAACAACCAAACTGCCAAATAATAGCATGTTGCTGTTTCGTTCCAAGACAGTAACATGTTACTGTTTCGCTCCAAAACAGTAACACCAACTAAAAACCTCAAATAAATGAATAAATCATGTCTAATTAACAACCAAACTGCCAAATAATAGCATGTTGCTGTTTCGTTCCAAGACAGTAACATGTTACTGTTTCGTTCGAAAACAGCAACACCAACTAAAAACCTCAAATAAATGAATAAATTACGTCTAATTAACAATCAAACTGCCAAATAATAGCATGTTGCTGTTTCGTTCCAAGACAGTAACATGTTACTGTTTCGCTCGAAAACAGCAACACCAACTAAAAACCTCAAATAAATGAATAAATCATGTCTAATTAACAACCAAACTGCCAAATAATAGCATGTTGCTGTTTCGTTCCAAGACAGTAACATGTTACTGTTTCGCTCGAAAACAGTAACACCAACTAAAAACCTCAAATAAATGAATAAATCATGTCTAATTAACAACCAAACTGCCAAATAATAGCATGTTGCTGTTTCGTTCCAAGACAGTAACATGTTACTGTTTCGCTCCAAAACAGTAACACCAACTAAAAACCTCAAATAAATGAATAAATCATGTCTAATTAACAACCAAACTGCCAAATAATAGCATGTTGCTGTTTCGTTCCAAGACAGTAACATGTTACTGTTTCGTTCCAAAACAGTAACACCAACTAAAAACCTCAAATAAATGAATAAATCATGTCTAATTAACAACCAAACTGCCAAATAATAGCATGTTGCTGTTTCGTTCCAAAACAGTAACATGTTACTGTTTCGTTCCAAAACAGTAACACCAATTAAAAACCTCAAATAAATGAATAAATCATGTCTAATTAACAACCAAACTGCCAAATAATAGCATGTTGTTGTTTCGTTCCAAAACAGTAACACCAACTAAAAACCTCAAATAAATGAATAAATCATGTCTAATTAACAACCAAACTGTCAAATAATAGCATGTTGCTGTTTCGTTCCAAGACAGTAACATGTTACTGTTTCGCTCGAAAACAGTAACACCAATTAAAAACCTCAAATAAATGAATAAATCATGTCTAATTAACAACCAAACTGCCAAATAATAGCATGTTGCTGTTTCGTTCCAAGACAGTAACATGTTACTGTTTCGCTCGAAAACAGTAACACCAATTAAAAACCTCAAATAAATGAATAAATCATGTCTAATTAACAACCAAACTGCTAAATAATAGCATGTTGTTGTTTCGTTCCAAGACAGTAACACCAACTAAAAATCTCAAATAAATGAATAAATCATGTCTAATTAATAATCAAATTGCTAAATAATAGTGTGTTACTATTTTTTCTCTAGACAGTAATAAGTTACTGTTACGTTCCAAGACAGTAACATCAATTAAAAATCTTAAATAAATAGATAATAGCATATTACTATTTTTTCTCTAGACAGTAACATGTTACTGTTACGTTCCAAGACAGTAACATCAATTGAAAACTTCAAATAAATAGATAAATTAAGTTTAATTGAAAATTAAATTATCAAATAATAACATATTACTTTTGTTCTCTAAACAGTAACTAATTAAAAAAATTTTAATTCTAATTGATGTGTGTGTATGTGTGTGTGTGTGTATATATATATTTAATTTGAATTATAGGGCTTGAAATTTAATATTAAAAAATATTTATAAAAGTTAAAGAAAATTTTATTTTAATATTCAAATAATTTCAATCAACAAATATAATATATAATTATATAATGAAATTAATATAATATATATTAAAATTTTAATTTATTCAAAATATTTATATAATCAAATTAAATATATCATATTATATTTATATTATTTAATAATTGTAATCTAACTTTCAAATAATAGCAATAGATAAAATAAAAAAGAAGTAAAAGAAAATTATGCAATAAAATAAATAAAAAAATAAAATAATAAGTGGGTTATAAAATAACGTAGGAATTAAATAAAAATATGCTGTTAATTAATTTATTTAAATTAAATATTTAAATTTTTTAATAAAATAATAATAATAAAATATGTCATGTAATATATATATATAAGCAAACTGTAAAATAACGGTAACACTAATTAAAATGGACATTCACAAAGTAAAATCTGATAATCAATTAAAAGGGTAAAATTGGTATTAATTAATTTTAGTAAGGATATTTTTGTCTATGAATTAGTTAAATATACAGGAAATAGAACTTACCTAGGGGGGAGTGGGTAAGTGATTTCCCATGTTTTATGGGAAACACAAGTTCCCAAGAAGATTTATTTCCTCTCATTTGTGCAAACCAAACAACTTTACTGTAGTTTATATCCTGGGAAATACAATTTCCTATGTTTTTGCTGCAAACCAAACGACCCCTTGGTGTTACAAGGTAGTTCGGAGCGTAATGATAGTATGAAAATCTTATCTTTTATAAATAAAAAAATATATTATTTGGTTGGTTATTATTTAATAAATTAAAATAAATATTTTTTAAAAAATTTATTTTTATAGGATATAAAAATTTATTTATTTATTTTATAAATAATTTTTTATTTTTTATATTATTTATAAATATAAAAATAAAAATATTTTAATTAAATTTAATTAATAATAGCTAAAATTTATTAATTTATGTAATAATAATATTTAAAATATAATATTTATTTTATCAATATTTTTAAAAAAATTTAAAGTTGAAATAAATAAAATATAAAAAGTTATTTTTTTGAAGAGTTCAAATTCTTCTGAAAATTTACTTTTCATGGGAATTAAATAAATCTAAATACTATGAAAAATATAATTTTCTTGAAAGTTTAAAGTTATAATAAATATTTTTTATGAAGTTTAAAGTTGAAATAAATAAAGTATAGAGGATTCAAATTCTTGCAAAAAGTTACTTTTTGTATGAATTAAACAACTCCAAATACTATGAAAAATATAATTTTTTAAAAAGTTTAAAGTTGTAATAAATATTTTCTATGAAATTTAAAATTGAAATAAATAAAATATAAATAATTATTTTTTGGAATGTTTAATTTCTTATAAGAAGTTACTTCCCTTACTTTTCCATGCAAATCAAATGATTTCTAATACTATGAAAAATACAATTTTTTAGAAAATAAAATTAAGTAAGTTGCTTGGTTAGTTATTAAATGCAAAAATAAGAGAAATAGAACTTCACAAAATTTTTTAATTCCCATAAAAGGTAATTTAACCATTTCCCCTTTATCAGTTGGACTTCCTGCATTTTTATAAAAATAAATATAAAAATACCTTTATTAATATTAGCTTTACTCTTTTATTTACTCACCAACATTTATCTCATTCAAGATTTAAATATTTTGTAATATTTAAGATGTTTATTTTTTTATAATATTTAAGATATTTTACTTAGTATTATTATAATTATGTGTTTTACATAATTATCATGAATTTAAAAAAGGAGATGAGTCATTTTAATATTTTATATATAATTCATTAAGTTAATTTTAATTTTTATAAATAAAAAATTACAAGTTTAAAAAAATTATGATACAAAAGGCACAGGACATATTACTCCAAAGAAAAAATTAAAAATAATTAAAATTCATTAATATTTCTATGTACTTTATATTAATAGTAATATTATTAATATTTTATCAAAAAAATTAAAATTAAATCAAATAAAATATAAAAAATTAATTTTTGATAAATATTATTTTTTAATATCAATTAAATAATTTTAAAAAATTTATTTTCCATCTATCTAGTAAAGCTATTTTCTTCGCAAGGTAGATATCTCATATGCTACGTTAAAAGTACCATGCTTGTATGATATTTTTTATTAAATTAAACTTTTAGTTGTTATAATTTGTTTCAATGTCTGATTACGTCATTTTGCTTTTTTCTTTGTAATTTAGTGTTCAAATATAATTAGCTCCTTACAGCTAGTAATTTGAGAATTTTCATCTTCAATTATCTAATATTTGCGCAGTACTTCAATAGTTATAATGTTATATGGCGGAAAAAGGATGAAGTGTCATTCATTAGGATAATAAAAATTGTTGTGATTTAAAAGAAATATTCAGACAGATACAGTAAAATTAAATCCACTAAAATTAAAAGTGTACACAGTACTTCAATAGTTATATGGTGACCGGTGAAGTAAGGATGAAGTGTCATTCATTAGGATAATAAAAATTGTTGTAATTTGAAAGAAATCTTCAAACAGATAATAAAAATTAAGATTAACGTTTATAATTTAAAAAATAATACACTTAATGATATTTATATTAAAATAATATTAAAATTTCAATTCTAATATAATATAAGAATTTTTTTCTCTCCTCTAGGAGCACATGTTTTTCGAGGACCAGCTCCAACTCGATTGTTTAACGTTTATCTTTCTACATTCTTAGTGTCTTATTCGTATAGTTGTTTTATTTATTTATTTTTCGTGTTTTTCCTTTTTAAGCTTCCACCTGTTGGTTAAAAAAAAAAAAAGAAATTTTATCGTATTAGAGCATTTATAGATGAAATTTTCAAAATTAATTATGGTAGGGAGTTAATTATAAATAAAAATAAAATTTAAAGACCTAAAAGGACAAAATAACAAATGAAAACGAATTATAATTACTAAACACTTAATTTAACCAATATTCTTATCTGAAAATGGGAAATAAAGAATAGAGTTTTGCCGCACACACGTCCACCGTTAATCCAAGCAGCTTTTGCGTCATTCCATTCTCATAATTTGTTTCAGAAATAAGGGAAACACACAGATAATTTGAATTAAATTGATGATCCTATTTTGTGAATGAGTGATGTCATTTTAACCTTTTTTTTTTAAAAAAAAAAGGAAATGCATCCGTGAGCTGAATTAACCCAACCATAACACCGAATTCAGAACGCCGTCCTTATTATAAACAAAGTTTTGTTTGGTTTTTTAAACAAATTGTCATTTTCTCCGCGTCGATTTGTCCATATCAAACATCGGAAAAGAAAAGGTGCAACGAATGAATATATAGTATGGACGAAAGAAGGGTCTACGGTCTGGAGCAACGATTATTTAACAATCCTGAAAGTCGTCAAGCGCGTGCTCGTGGTTGGAGAAAAAGGCTTCAGTTCCGAAAGTCATCAAACGTGCAAAATGAATATATATATATATATATTTAAAATATTTTAAATTATATTTTTATTAAAATTATCTTTGGATTCATGAACAAAAATAAATATTAAAGGGTATTTGATATTAAAAACAAGAAAATACTTTATATAATTATAAAATTAACATTAAAAAAGAAAATAAATTCAGAAAATATTTAAAAATTATTTTTATTTTTTATTTTTAAATTATACATTTGAATAATAATTTTTAAAAATACATTTTGACAATAAGTTCTCAAATAAGTTCTTCTATTTAAAAACAATTATTTTTAAAAACACAGAACCTTAATCTTCTTTTTCTACATTATAATCGAGTTGGAATTCTACAACTTATTTGTCAAATTGCAAAATAGATACTAATTAAAAAATTAATGATATATTTAATTGAGGGAAATCTCGGAAGGGAAATGAAGAAGTATAAATAATTATCTCGTGACTCTTCTCTTTTTATTTAAATATTTATAAAATATTCAAATTATAAAAATATAAAATAATTAATAATGATAGAGTTCATAAAATTGAAAGATTAATTATAATAATCAAATTTCTTTGCCTTCTTATCCAAAATTTTTAACTAAGAGCAAGATTCCGACTTCCCCCTGCCCCTCTTCCCCCTCCCAATTTTGCTAGTGTCATCCATCCTGCGCTTGCGGGACGGAATGGTTGCTAGTGTTCTTGATCGTAGCCGCAGCGAAAGGAACCTTACATTGGCTTCACATGTTGAATTGCTATTGGTTCTTACTTTCTTGGAAATTTGGAATATATATAGCTAATTAATTAAGCTTTAAACTGAGGCCATTTATCTAGGCCTTAGCATAATTATCTTTGGCACGTATGGCAGTATAAATGCAATATAATATTAAGAAAAAAAATTAAAAGGGAACTTTTAAAAATATTTTTATTGATTTTTAAATTTTTTTTCTATTAATAGAGAATTTTTGTTGCGGTTGATTCAATGATAATGTGCTAGGTCTCAAGATTTTCAGACCTGATGAAAGGTCGTGAGTTTTTATTTTACTTATTCTGCTCTGGACAGAATTAAGTTCATATTTAATAATAAAAAAAATGGTGGGAATCTATCCACATATCAATTCTGGGTTTGTATTGCTGAGATGTCAACCCTGAGTTTTTTTTATTATTTTATTCCATTCTACTGTTTGCTTTTTTTTTCTTCTTATTTTTAATTTATTTATCCTGGATTTGTATGAAATTCATGACGTGTTCAAATCTGTGTGTTTTTCATCTTATTTATTTTACTCCTCTTCTTCCTTTGTAATTCCCTTTTCATTCTGCATACTCCATTCAATTTATTTTATTTTTCTCCCTTTTCACTTCTGCTTTCATTTTGCGTCACTTATCTTTTTTTTTATTTTTATTTTTGCTTTTGTTTATATAAACAAATATATAAGTAATAATATTTATGAAAATATAAATAATATAATATAATAATAATTTATAGAAAATAATAAAAATAAATAATTATATATATTTTTTAATATCAAATAGATTTTCATATTATATATATTGTTAAATTATATTTCATTATTTATATATAAAATTAAAAATAGATAAATGGATTTAAACTATATTTCTCATATTAGCGTTATTTTTAAGGTTAAAAAAAGATACTGACTTTCTTTTTATATTGTTATTATTTTTTTATTTGGATAAGTTGGAGTGAGGATTTTTTTTAATATATGTGGGTTTTTAATATTATATATATGTATATTTTTATTTTAAATTTTTATTTTCAAAGTTCTGATTTTTTAATACCATTTTAGCACAATTTACCTATCTAAATCTATCTTTCATATATCAATACTGGATTTATACTGTTTTTAATTTTACAATAATAATTGTCATGTGATCATTTCATAATTACTTTTTTCTCATTTTTTATTCATTTACCTATTTGATTTTAATTTATATCTTATTGTTAAAAAGAGTGGGTGGGGATGACGGAGAGAGGTTTGAGAGGGTTCATTTGGGTTCTGCTTTTTCTTAGCATATTATTTTTTATATTTTTATTTTGATTATTTATATTTTAAAATTCTATTTTTTGAATTCAATAATTTATGTATCTTATTTTAATTAATTATTATTATGATCATTTATTTATCTAATTATTAATCCCAAATTATGTAATGCAGAGTATCCAATTGTTGTCTCACTTTTTTCCTTTTATATTTTTTAGTGTATTTTTTTTACTTCCTTTTATCATACATTTTTATTTCTTTTTATATAAAAATAAATAATTAGATAAATAATATATTAATAACAATAATTATAATAATTTATATATAAAAATAAAAAAATGATAATATATTGTATTATATATTTATTTTTATTTATAATTTAATATATAAAATTAGGAAAATTTAGATAAATTTGTATGCATGATTTCAGCGTATTTTTCTCTTTATTTTCTATATGATAACTAATTATATTTTAATAAATTCATTTTTGTTATATATTTTAACATATAAAATTAAGAAAATTTACATAAGTATTTTTCTTTAAACTTAACCCAAGTCTTTTATATATTTTTATTTTTACTATTTTTTCCATAAATTGGAGTGGTGATTAATTTGTAATGATATATGTAAATTTTTATTTTCATATATTTAAATTTTTGAATATTTTTTATCTTAAAAATACTAACTTACGATATCATTTTAATATAATAAACTTATACTTCGATACTCATACAAAATGAGTTTTTATGTCTATACTAAAATTTTAAAAAATTTTCTATAATTATTATTCTTAGTTAATTGTCACTTAAATAGAACTAAAAATTGTATGAAACTTATACATCAATAATTATTAAACAACATAAAAAATGTATTATATATGTTAACTAATTATTAACAAAATTTAATATTTTAATTATACATGGGCATAAGGTATAAATAGGATTCATATCTTACATTATTTTTATTTTTAAAACTAATAATTAAAAGTAAACAAGTGTTAGAGTATTTATTTATAATAGATTAAAAATGAATTTTATTTAAATTTTATAAAAGAATATATAAATTTATTTTTTCAACAAAATTAAAATTATAATAAATATCATTATTTATTACATAAAAGCTTTCTGAATTAAAGAAAGTATTGAACTAAAATTAAAAATATAGTTAATGATGTCATTATTTATTATATTTTAATTTTTTAAATAAAGTATAAAATTGAATAAATTATTTTTTTCTATTTATTTTTCTCTATTAATTTTCTTTCTTTATCTAATTTTGATATTAATTTCAGAATAAGCATGAAATATACGTAATAGATATATATTTTTTTAATTTTTTTGTTTTTATATTTTTGATAATTTCATCAAACTTATCGTATCGTTTAATTTTAGTATGATATTTTATTTTCTTTTTATATTTTTATCCTTAATAATAATAATGATAATAATAATAATAATAATAATAATAATAATAATAATAATAATAATAGATTGTATTCATACATTTTTTTATAACATATTATATATAAAAATTAGATTAGGAAATTTTAAATAGATTTACGTTTGTGATTTTAATCTTACAAGCAAAAATTTACAAGTGCAGATTTTTTAATTACATTACAATTTATTTATTATTTATTTTTTCTATATATATATGGTTTTTTTTTTCATTCCTATATTTTTCGGTTTGAATGCTAATATTATTAAGAAATATAGATGTAATATGTTAAATTTAATTTTATTATAAAAATATTTTAAATAAATTAACATTTTTAATTCAATCAAATTAATTAATTAAATATCATATTCTTAGTTCTTATACTACTATACAAATCATATATTTTTTATTTGCATAGTTTCATTTTTTTTTCTTTTTCATGTTCATTGATATTGTTTACAACTTAGATGCTAATATTATAAAGTAAAATAGATATGGTATTATATATTTAATTTAAAAATAAAATTATTTTAAATAAATTATATTTTGAGTATAAAAAATTAATTGAAATAATTAATTGTAGACTCTATTATTGAATAAAAATATTCAAAAATTCAAATGACAAACTAAATTAGTATAAATATAATAAATATCTACTTTTTTTTTTATGTTCACTTCTATGATTTACTACTGAAACATTGTAAATAAATTAGTACAAATATAATATGACAAGATATTTTATATAAAATTATTTTAAATAAATTAAATATTGAATTATTAAATTTAATTTAATTATTAAATATATATCCTTTTTGAACCAATACATTATTTAACATTAGAATTACATTCTCTTTTTTTCATTTGTTTTATTACATATTTTTCTTCTTTTTTTTATCATATTCACTGCCATTATATATGACTTAAAATGTTAATATTATTAAAAAGTACACATCCAACAAAATATATTTTATTATTATTATTTTTATTTTAAATAAGTTGAAGGTTTAATTTAATTGAATTAATTAACTATACTATATAAATTTTTATGTTATTTTACAACTCACCCATTGTTTTCACATCTTATATATATTAATTATTAAATATTAATTAAATTAAATAATATAAATATAACTTAAATATTAGTTATTAAATAATATAAATATGACATGATATAATTAATTTGATTATACAAATATTTTAACAAATTAAAAATTTAATAAAAATTATATTTATTGAATTATATGATTAGATGTTCTATTTTTAAATGAAATTATTTGAATATTGAAATAAAATTTTATTTAGATTTTGTTACTATTGCTATTTGATTGTATTATTTTTATGTTCACTTTTATTATTTGTAATTTAAATATTAATATTAATAAGTTGTATAAATATAATATGAAATATTTTTTATTATAAATAAACCAAACATCTAACTTAATTATATTACTTAATTACATATTTTATTCATAATCCTTATATTTAATTTAAAAACTCTCTATTTATAAGTATAAATATATAATTTTAAAATAATTAAAATAAAATAAATTTTAATATTTTTATAAATTTTTTTATATTATATATATTATCTTTTTATTAATAAAAATAATCAGCATCCGTGCGAAGCACGACATTAAATTCTAGTATCTTATTGTAAAAAGGCAATTTTGTTGCTTTGGGCTTCCTCCAGGCCTATTGCACCGTAGTCTGGTTCGCTTTGCTTTCTTACTAACCCAATTTGCCATTTTATTAATATTTATTAATTTACGTTTTAATTATATTGAAGATATAATAATTATTTTATTAATATTTTTAAAATATTAAAATTAAAATAAATAAAATATTAAAATATATTATTTTTTATATATCAATTGGATAATTTTAAATATTTTTAAAAAATTTATGTAACAAATTATTTTTAAAAAATTTAATTTTTTTGCTAGAAGTTATTTCCTACAAATGATTTCGGTAAAAATAATTTTGTTGCTTTGGGTTTTCTCCGGGCCTATCGCACTGTAGTCTAGTTTGCTTTGTTTTCGTACAACCCAATTTGCCATTAGACCAGACGTTTAGCCCACACTATTTCTCTGTGTGAGTAATCATCCGTCTGGACAAAACCCTATATTGTAAATATCATTTCCCGCAAAACTCTTCGCCACCGTCATTATCGTCACTGTTGCTTCTGCTTAAACCCTAGAAACCAAAGCAACCACAAACCTTTCTAGCACTACCCATGTCTGAGTTTGAAGTGTCACGCTCAGAGAAGAAGAAGAAGAAGCATCACCGTAACAAAGATGAAAAACCAGACCTAATTAAACCACTTGACCTTGATGATTCTGAGAAAACCCAGAAAGAATCCGATTTTATGATCAAACCACAAAGCTTCACTCCACCCATCGATACTTCTCGATGGCCAATACTTCTCAAAAACTATGATCGCCTCAATGTGCGAACCGGACACTACACTCCGATCCCTTCTGGATTTTCACCATTGAAGCGTCCTCTCGCAGAGTACATCAAGTACGGCGTTCTCAATCTCGATAAGCCCGCAAATCCATCTTCTCACGAGGTCGTAGCTTGGATTAAACGGATCCTCCGGGTCGAGAAAACTGGTCACAGCGGTACTCTTGATCCGAAGGTTACTGGGAATCTCATTGTTTGTATTGATAGAGCTACTAGGCTCGTGAAATCGCAACAGGGAGCTGGAAAAGAGTACGTTTGTGTTGCTCGATTGCATTCGGCTGTGCCTGATGTGGCGAAGGTGGCTCGAGCGCTTGAAACGCTTACTGGTGCTGTGTTCCAGAGGCCTCCATTGATTTCTGCAGTGAAGAGGCAGCTTAGGATTAGGACCATTTATGAAAGTAAGCTTCTTGAATATGACCCTGATAAACATTTGGTTGTTTTCTGGATTTCTTGTGAGGCAGGTACGTATGTGAGGACGCTTTGTGTTCATTTGGGTTTGATTCTTGGTGTGGGAGGTCATATGCAAGAACTTAGGAGGGTGCGTTCGGGCATTATGGGTGAGAAAGATAATATGGTTACCATGCATGATGTTATGGATGCTCAATGGGTTTATGATAATTATAGGGATGAGAATTATTTGAGAAGGGTTATCATGCCATTGGAAGTGCTTTTGACTAGCTATAAGAGATTGGTTGTGAAGGATTCATCTGTTAATGCAATTTGTTATGGTGCAAAGTTGATGATTCCTGGTTTACTGAGGTTTGAGAATGATATTGAGGTTGGGGAGGAAGTTGTGCTTATGACTACCAAAGGCGAAGCAATTGCTTTGGGAATTGCTGAGATGACTACGGCTGTGATGGCAACTTGTGATCATGGTGTGGTGGCGAAGATTAAAAGGGTCGTGATGGATAGAGATACCTATCCAAGGAAATGGGGTTTGGGCCCGAGGGCATCCTTGAAGAAGAAGCTGATTGCAGCAGGCAAGCTGGATAAGCGTGGAAATCCTAATGAGAAGACTCCTGAAGAGTGGATGAGGAATATAGTTTTGCCAATGGGTGGGGATAAGGTGATTGCAGGCATTGCCGCAGCTCCTGAACCAGATGCATCAAAGAAGGAAACTGAAATGGTAGAGAAGGACAATACTAAGAGTGAAGAGGATGGGGAGGGGCGTAAAAGGAAGAAAATTGACAGCAGTGATAGTCCTGCTCTAGTTCCAGCTAAGAAGGTGAAAGTTGATGAAGTTGAAGAGGTCGCAAGGGAGGAAAAAGTGAAGGTTAAGAAAATAAAAGAAGATGCTGTAGAGGTTGAAATTGAGAAGAAAGAGAAGAAGAAAAAGAAGAAGAAGGATAAAGAGAATGCTGAAGTGCCATCCTCAGATGAGGAGAAAGCTGAAAAAGAGAAGAAAAAGAAGCACAAAGAAAAGGTGGAAGCTGATTCACCTGATCCAGAGAAGTCGGAGAAGAAGAAAAAGAAGAAAAAGGATAAAGAGGTTGAAGCTAATGAGATCATTGATGGGAAGGATCATGGTGATGGTGGTCGGAGTGAGAAGAAGCATAAGAAAAAGAAAAATAAAGATGCCAAAGAAGAATAGATAAAGGATGCTTAAATGTTTAGTTAACTGGGCACATGCATGTAGCGTGCGTTCAGTCCGCCTTTCATTCATATTTCACTTGATCTGAAGCATGTTAATTTTCCTGCAACAGTTTTGATGCTTTCTTTTTATTTTTATTTTAAAAAAATTGATCTGTTTCTTGGCTATGCTTCTGGCAGTCCCTGGTATGCTTGATTTAAGACCCTGGGTTGTCTGAAGATGTTGAATTGTATGAGCATCCTCAAACTTTAGTTATGCTGGGGGGAAAAGATAATCTGTGTCCACCCTGACTTGAGGAATCTCAAACATGTGCTTAGTCAGTGTTGAACTATCTCGCGTGTACACAGTTTCCTGGCTTTGCCAATGAACTTAAAATCACATGGCCTAACAGATCTTTTATCCCTTGCATGCAATCGACATCTCTTTTGCTTTATTGGCTTAGGTCAATGTTAATTATTTGCTTATTAATTCATGCATTCATTTATCAAATTTACATCATGTCACTCATGGAAAGGACATGTTAGTTGCTTTGGGAAATGGAAGAGTTTGATTGGATATTGTTTCACGGCGGCATTGGTGGAGATATGATTGAAGGTATGAATATGTATACCCATTTTTTCTGAAGCACCTTTGGTCTGAGCTGTTTTTTACTTGATCGATTATTCATTATCAAGTTTCTTTAGAACCATCTGCCTTGGTTCTGCTCTGTTTCAGGCTTCTGTGATATTGTTACATTAGGAGAAAATTACGGCCAACGGCCAACAGTAAATGCAGCAGTCTTTACGTTCTTTTTTTTCCAATTATGATTGTGCTATGTTTAGTCGACACCATTAACCTATTGATTTTAATTTCTTGTATTACTTGTAGAAAATATGTCGAACTCACTAGTTATGTGCACTATATGGTAAAAACAATGTATCGGTTATAGGGTACCTCCAAGGAGGAAAAAGAAAATTACGGAAAAAAAGGAGAAAAAACGTTGTCCCATTAAACCTATCATTTTCGTTTCTTTTTTTTAAGGAAATAGATATCCCTTCCTTTTATTATCTTTCGGAATAGAATAGAATACTTCCTAGACTAATAAAGTCCATGCAAGTATTTCTTTTACCCTTCGTTTGGATATATGAATTGGATTTGTGAAAAGAAGGTGGAAAAAATATAAAAAATATGTAGAAAGAACAAATGTTGAAAATAATATATATATATATATAAGTACTGGAGTGTTATGAAAAATTAGAGATGGAAAAAAAAGGCTAAAAAGATTTATAGGGGGAATTAGTGAAAACCTTTTCTATTAAATAAGTGTAAAAAAAAAAGGTAGAAAAATATTGTAATTTCAAAATTATTTTTTTATAGTGTTTATTGGATAATATTGTGAACTCTAGACAGGAATAATTTTATTATTTAACAAATTATTATATTTTTTAATTTTTCAATATAAAAAATTAATATCTTTTGATGACTTTTTTTTCACATATTTTCTGTATATTTAAACATCAAATAGGGTTTTTTTTTAGATATTTTATTCTATTTCTTTCTTATTTATTTTCTTTTCAAATATTTTGAACGATCACCAGAGTCTGTGTGTCCTTCCTTTTTTTTTTTATATTATTTTTATAACTATGAATGGTTTATTTGAATCCAATGCTTTAAGTACACCAGTTAAAACAAGGTCAAGAGTAAACCTAGTAAAACATTGAGAGAAACCACGTACACATTCATTGTGATTCAATGATAAGAGATTTGGATACCTTAAGGAAGATTTGACGATTGAATTTACGTACCGACATATATTGTTATTTCAAAGCACTTTTACTGAAAATTTAAAAATGTAGTTTTTAAGGTGGCATTGGAGGATTTCTAGGTTTAGTTCTCTCTAATATTTTTCCTTGTTGTTGTTGTTGTTATATTCAACTTGAAGATTTCCACTCTTGGAGTAAGTATCTGCAAAACAAGAAGGAGGAAATTGGAAAGAAGTTCTTGGAGAGAGACTGACGATATTCAGAATTTGCTTATGTTGAAGTACTTGGCTACTTGCAAAACTAATCTCCTCTCTTGAAGTCAGTATTTATGTTGTAGAAATAATAATTTGTCCATCGGAGAGTATAAGATTATAATTTATATAGGAGTCTCCTCTCAATAAAGTGGTAAGGTTTATTGTAATAACTTTCAAATTATTAGTATTTATTATTAATTCCCTCTAAATTTGTAAACAAGATGTGAACAGTGTTTGGAAGAAATTGAACCTACAAATTTTGGTCCTTTCTCTTTTGTCTTACACTAGATTTAAAGTCCGCATGATATATAAAAAATCATGTATGTATATTTTTACAAACAAATTTTTTAATAATTTTAAGTGAAAAATTTGCTAAGTAAATAAATTATTTTTTAAAATTTAATTAATGATATCATTGTAAATATATAAATTAATGGTCCAATTTAGAATAGTAATAAAGTATTTTAATTATTCTTATCAATTTTTATATGTTAAATTTTAATATGTAAATTAATGTTACAATCAAACTTTAAAATCAAGTTTAATCATAGTCTTAAAATCATGTAAAGGGAAAAAGTATTTTAAAAAAAATCAAAATGAAAAATAAAAATTAAGTTTTCATTAAATAAAATTTGCTTAATTACTCTTAGGGAATGTTTTTAGTTAATTTAAAATTTAAAATTATTCTAGTAATTTGAGAGAGTTACATAGATTAAGATTAAAAATATTATGGGCAAATTAAAAAATACTTATAAAATTAATTGCTAGCCATGATCTTTTTATTTATTTTTAGTAACGAGCTAGCTATAATTTTAAATACTTGTGTTTTATGTGATTAGAGGAAGGATAATTTAAATAAGATATTTTATGTAGTTAGGGAGAAATTGAATAAAAATTTTAATGTAATTAGATAGAAGAGTTTATTTAAATAAGATATTTGATTATAGTGGTAAAGGCAAGAACTAATGCTGAGTAGATTCAAATTTATGTATTTAACTTTTAAATAGACAAATTTTGATAAAGTTTTTTAGATATTTATCATAAATTTTTATTGTATTAATTATTTTATTACTTACTTTATTAACTATTAATAATTTTAAATTTAATAATTACAATAACTATCAAATTTATATTTATAATAAAGGAACTAATATACACGTTGTAATTCAAATGGAGAATTTAGTGATACATATTTAAGAAATTTTATTTAAATTTTGTCTTACAATAAATACCTTAAGAACTTAATGTCCTTATTAGACCATTTAAGTAGGAGAGATTATAAAGACTCATATTTATTGGATTCAATATTTGAGTATGATATATAAGATACCAGATATAACTACTTAAATAACTTAGAATAATTTTTTAGGTTTATGGATTAGGTCTAACATTGCATTAGGTTAGTTAAGCTTAAAGCATGATAAATGAGGTTAGCATGACAATTATGTTAGGCCATTTAAGTAGAGCAAATTGTAAAGTTTCATATTTGCTAGATTTAAGACTAAAAATATGATGCATAAAGTCGACAACCCTAACTAGTCTTCTAAACTAATGGATTAAGTCTAATACTAGATTTAAGACTAAAAATATGATGCATAAAGTCGACAACCCTAACTAGTCTTTTAAACTAATGGATTAAGTCTAATAGTTGTTTTAAGATAGTCAAATTGAATGTGTAATAAATATATATGTTAAAAAATTAAGTTATTTAAGTAATTTTAAAGAGTTACATAAATTAAGGTGAAAAATATTATAGGCAAAGTAAAAAATATTATAGGCAATAGAGGTCTTATAGTCTATCGCTAATTTCATGAGTAAATTAAATACATCATTTCAATAAAATTAATTTATCGTTAAATTGCTACGTATACTAGAGCCTGATGTTATATATGTTATTTTTCCTTTTCCTTTATTCCTTTCCCTCTTTCCTTCTTTCATCATCATTTTGGAAAATTGTTGCCGCTAATCAATTGTTTGTCCTTGTTGCCTTCACCTTGTTCTATTATACATTTTAATTAACAAGTTTTCTAAATTTTATACTATTTTGGTAGGTTTTCAAAATTTTTTTTAGAGTCTAGTTTTATGATTTATGATTATATTTAATATTTTTATTGATTATTGTATTGTTGGTGGCTTAATGGTAATGATAGGTTGAAACTAAAGTAAAAGAGAGAATAACAAGTAGTTTTTTAGAAAGGGAAAAGGAATTATAAAAAAGGTCAAAGAATTTAAGAAGGAAAGGGGAAAAAATAAGTGAATAAGAAAAAATAATGAAAGCTATTACTTAAGGAGTTATATATTTACTATAAAGCGCTTTTATTTTACTGTCATTTAAACTAATACAAAAATGACAGTAATTAAAGTAGTTTGAACATTATTTTAAAAACATTTTAATTAACTTTTATGTTTATTAATTTGACAAAGTACAAGAAATACACATAAATTTTAAATTTTAAATTATTAAAATTGAAATATATTTAATATACATAAAATAATAACTAATATATTAAAAATTCACTTTTAGGACTTTCACTATTAAAAATAGATCCCTAAGTATGAGTGATTGAAAAAAAAATCACTTTTAGGATTTTCTTTAATAAAAATTTCTTCATTCTAGCTTAAAGTTCCTTTTTATTTTTTTGTTTTCTTTTGTTAATTGGATGAATTGAAACTTTACGGTCTAGTTTTGTATTTAATATGGCTATGTTTCTATTTAGCCATAATGTACAAACCAATTTTATTTCGTTAAAATATTCCTAAAGATGCGTTAACTTTTATATATGTTATATTTTAAAATTTTTGAGTGCATACTTTGTTATTAAAGGTAAAGCAATGAAAAAAAAATGAATATTTTGCATCTATTATTCTTTGTTAGCTTTAAAACTAGCAATTTCATGCAACTTACACCCTCATTTTAATTTTAATGCAAATATAGAAATGTGCATGCAATTACTTTTTGACATTTCTAAGTAGCCTTTACACCACGCTCTTTCTTTATTTTTTTTGTCAATTTCGTCTACGTACTGACTTTTAAGTTAAAAAGATTCATGCTATTTGATAATATTCATATAATGTTATCCTTTAGATTGCTTACTTTAGTGAATAATGTCCAGGTATTGATTCAGCCACTATCATCCTCTGCATTATCAGTGCCTGCCCATTGACACTTATAGCTAATTGCAAATATCTGTACAATCACTTAGACAAAAGTCTTAGGCTTTCCTACCTTTTCCTAATTAGGTGTTTCCTTCCTAACCTCTTACCCAGAATGCATAATAATTAGCTTTACATTTAGGACACCCTTTAACATATCCTAAAGGTGTTGATGCTGATGGTTGAATTTAGGCATATCTGGAAAGTGATTTATAAGTGTTAGTTTATATTTTTCAATTATTATTTTGTAATAATTTGTATTTATTTTTATTGACTTGTATGAATGTTTAACATATATAGATTTACACCTCTGTATTTGGTAACATGTTAATTGTTACATTTATCTATGGTCCCATTAGGAACATAACAAAGGTGATATATGTGTGTTTCATTCAACTAACTCTTATTTACACCAGCATCTCACAAGAGCATAAAGACCAATGGTTCAAGGATTGAATGTTATTTATATTTACATTTTAAAGCTTAATTTGTATCTGTATTTATATTTATATTTAATAATTATTAGTATTTGAGTTCAATTATTGGATATTTGCAAGCCACGTACAAGTGATAGATCGAGGCCATATACTTGATTTAAAAAAATTTTACTTATAAGGTTATAACCAATTACAAAGGCATGAAGGATTGGTTAAGGAAGAACTTACTAATGAAGCTTATGTATTTGCCTAATGATATTATTAAATATTAAGGATTTTAAGAAAAAGTAGATTTAAGATGCTAACTTAAAAAAAATCAAGAAGACAATAAAAATAGGGCATTTACTATTGAAAGGAGTCTGCATTTTAGTAATTTTATCTTTATTTCAAAACATAAAAAGGAAGATGATGAGTTTTAAATAGTTTTAGTTAATAAATTTAGTTTTAGCATATATATTCATTTTATAACTAAATTTATTTTATTTTTCATAATATATTATATGGCTAGCGTCGGTTGGATACCTATTGATTTGGAGATGTTCTTCTACACCCTCACTTATGTTACTTCGGAGGGCATTTAGGCATTTGTAAATGAGAGATTTGAGAAGACTTAAGATTTAATTATTTCTCATATACATTAAATTATAGTTTTTATATGTGAAAAGTATTGAACCTTTAAATTTAATTTTAACGTAGGAGTAGTGTTGGATGGTAGAGGTACAATCTTCTCAGGTGTTAGCTATTAGTGGTTAGGATTCCTTAGTGTAAGTTGATAGGACCTTGATGTGGTTGGAGATAGTTGGTAGATGGAACAAAAAAGGTTGCATTTATAGCATAGGATTAAATGCGTCAAAGATTGTTGGCCATCATCTTCCATTGTTGGATTGTCCTCCTAGCCCGAGTTTTAGGAATTGCATAGCACTATTGGGTGGCAGAATATAAAGTTTAAGGTTACATAAAAGAGGATGCCACCCAAGGAGAAATAGCTTGTTGTTGTGCTTGGTGCTATTGAATAGTATCAACATATTGTAGTAAATATCCTCCAAAGGATAGAGATGAGCAGTTTAGCACTTTTGCTATCACCAGCTAATTAGGGATACAAATACTAAGGGAACAACCACTTTCGAGATGCTAAAAGCTAGATTTAGAGTTTTTAAGAGTGTATTTATTTATTATTTTTAAAAATAATTTTTTATTTTTAAAAATAGAAGTTCCTATTTTGCAAATTTTTTTTAAATTTATTTTTAAAACTATAACTTTAAATGTATAACTTAAAAATAAAAATAATTTTTTAACTTATTTTTTTATTTTGAATGTTAGTTTTATAATCAAGTAAAATATTTTTCTATTTAGTTATCCAAATACTCTTTATTCTTCTTTTTAATTCATAAATAATTTTTTAAAATAGTTCTTAAAAATAATTTTTGAGAAAAAAATGAAAACATATCCAAACAAACTTTAAGATTTTATATAAATATTGGATTCCATTAATTTATTTTTTTATTATATAATTAAATATTAATATTTTATTTTATTTTATGAATTTTGACCTTAAACTTTGATTTTTGAATTTATATTTCATTAAAAAAATCTAATGTAATGTAGCATGTCTATTATTTTCCTTGTTAGAAAGAAAATCAAAATATAAATAAATATTTCTCATAATATTAATGAAATTATGAATAATAATACCACTAATTTTATTGAAAAATTTCAATTTAGTAATAGATTAAAAATTAGTGATGGATTTATTTATTACTAAATTTGAAATTAGTGATAAAAATTCCATTAGTAATATAAAGCTTAGCGATAGACAATAGCATTGCTAATTCTTTTCATCATTTCATTTTTGCTTGTCATGGGGCCATAAAATTAACAAGATGGAAATGGTAATGGATATTAGTAATGGATATAAATATTTGAATCACTAATTAAATTATCAATGTACTATTTATTAACATTTCTTATTCCATCGATAATCAATTGTTACATATTTTAGTGAGAAATTTTCTTAAATTAGAAATAAATTTTTCCATCACTATTAATGTTTTTTTAATAGTATCATGAATTCATCTTCATTCATATCAAAGTTTGCCATCACCTTCTATTTTTAAACTAACAAATTCTTATCAACAATTATTTACGATCCTTTTTGAAAAATAAAGTTATAATCTTTTTATGTCCTTGCCTTGAACTATATGAGATAATAATAATTTTCCATGTCTATGAACTTGTAAGATCCCTAAAAATACCATGATCTTTACAATTTTATTTGAAGAAATATCATTCCCAGATGTTTGCCTTAGAACTTTATGATGAAAGTCATTTTTCAAAATTTACATCCCTCTTTCCTTTCTTTTTTGGAGACATGGACAATAAGACAAATTAAGCCCTTAAATTTTCACTTCCCATCAACTTCCTCTAAATCCTCTTCCTTATCATTATCCACATCTACAAGCACATCATCATTATCTCTATTATCACTATCTATTCCATTACCTTATTAAACCCTAATATAAATCTTTATATGGATAGCCTTTCTAATAGTTGATTTTACTTCCTTTTCACCTAACTCCTCTTGCATCTCATTGTTTCTTTATTTGCTTATTTGAGATAAATATTTCCTATAGATTATTTCCCTTCTTTATCATTAACTCATCCATTATAACCCTTTCAATATGCTTTGAACGAGAAAATCTTTTTCAATTGATTGCTCATTATATCCTTCTATCGTTATAAGAAAATAACTAAATAAAATACCTTTAAATTGACTTATTTTATTTTTTTTATTCTCTAAAATATAAAATAGAATACTTCCTAAACTAGGAAGGTCCATGTAAGTATTTCTCTTTAAGGAATACCTATGTTTGTATGCTTGTCTTTCTTATTATAAAAGTGACTTTGGATGCGTGTAGGAAGATTTAGAAAATAAAATGAAAAGAAAAGGAAAGTATCTCCTAAGCTCCTTATTCCTAAACAAAAACTGAGCACTTTGTTGTATAGTTATAATAACCTACAAGAGGTTCAAATTTTTGGAAGATTGAAATTTTCATAATAGAGTTACAAGTTTTGCATAGGAAATTTATGCTTGCATATTTTTTCACCTATTTTTGTTTGGATAATTCTATAAGGAGCTAAGCATTTAGAAGGTTGAATGTTTTTTTTGTTCTTTATTCAAATATTAAAGTAAATGAATTAAATTAAAAATATAACTCTAAGTGATCCAATAATATAAAAGCATTCTATTAATGTCCTTCAATTTTGAACTCTGTAAATTTAGCTTTTTATCTACAATGGAATCTTTTTCTTTCAACTCAATCTTTTAATAATACAACCTTGATAAATATCCTAATAAAATGGGTTATCCATTAATGCACCTGAATAATTAACTAAATTGGATTAATCTGAGTTCAATCAACTAAAGACAAGATTAGTCTAACAAGACCTACTTCCTAATTAAAGGATTAATTTTCAAGTTGTTACCCATGTTAGTAAAGTCATTAAGCTTTAGATCTAGTGCCTATAAACACTAAATGTATGAGCTCAACAAATTTACTACAATGCCTTTATGGCTAGCATAGTTTATCACTAAAGTGATATTTGGTTTGTAAAATTTTTCTTACATTTTAGATAATATTTAAAAAAAATGTGAGATTCTTATGTTTTGTTCAAATTTCCAAAAAAATCCTAAAAAATGTAAATATTTGTGAAAAATACTTTTAATCTAATATTCTTATAAAATGTTTTTATGAAAAGAAATGAGTATTTAACGTTTTTATGACATAGAAGTGTTTTAATAATATATACATTATTTTATTAATCTTTTCATTAAAATCTTATCATTATTAATACCTTATAATTAAAATCTTATTATTATTAATATCTTATATTATCACTATTTACTACTATTGACCACCATCGATCACTATCCATTGTCATTAACTACCACTCATTACCATTTATTGTTGGTGATTACTATCTATCATCCATTACCTAATGTTAATGACTATAATCTATTACCACCTATCATCAGTTATTATTCATTCTCAATGATTATTGTTAGTTACCATTGATTGTCAATGACCACTGTTTGCTACCATTCATTATTGATGACCATATTTACAACACTATTGCTACTATCATCTATTATTAATGATCATTGTCGATCACCATCCACTATGTGATTACTATTCACTGTCGTTTATTATGTTTACAACATTATTGCTATTATCACCTAACATTCGTCGTTGGTGACCACATTTATAACACCATCACTATTATCATTTATCATCGATGATCATTACTGATCACTACTCATTGTGTGATTATCATTTATTATTATTGATCATATTTACAGCACCATTGCTATTATCACCTACTCTTAATGATCACTGTCAACCATTACCATTTACTATTGATCACTTAATTTTCTATGAGGATATTTTTAGTAATTTAATAATATTATTTAAAAATATTAAAAATAATTAAAAACTAATATTATTACATTCCCTAAAATATTAAAAACTAATATTGTTACTATCATCTATTATTGATGATCACTATCAATCATAACTCATTATGTGATTACTATTCATTATCGTCGATCATGTTTACAATACCATTGCTACTATCACCTACCATTCATCATTGATGACCATATTTACAATGCCATTGCTATTATCATCTATCATTGATGATCATTGTTAATCACTATCCATTGTGTGATTATCATTCATTATCATTGATCATGTTTACAATATCATTATTATTATCACCTACTATTAATAATTATTGTTAACCATCACCATTTACTATTGATCACTTAATTTTCTATGAGGATATTTTTAGCAATTTAATAATATTTTTAAAAATATTAAAAATAATTAAAAACTAATTTTGTTACATTCCCTAAAATATTTTAGATTGAACTAAATATGATAATTTTTTTAGGCAAATAGAAAAATAGGTAAATCACTAAATGCACATAAATAAGATCAGGTATCAAATTCTACATATAGCGGAAAATATAAAACTTTTAAGAGATATTGAGTATTACTTAAATTAAAAGTTCTCAACGAATTAAACATGATAATATTCTTAAGAATTGAATTTCTGAGAATCACATTACTAAAATATATATATATATATATATATATATATACACATATCATTTCTAGCAATACACGCACACACGTACGTACACACACAAATATACTCACTCGAGGGATTTCATTATCAATTTTATACTTAGTCTATTGCACTACTAACTTGGTTGTTATAGGGACTTTAGTAGTAGAATGACCAAAATCTTTGTGTAGGGACTAAATAACTACGAGCTGACTAGTTTAAAAGAGAAACATCAGAGCTTAATCCATGGAGTTGTTGATTTTGCTATGCAAGCCGATCATTTGTCTGTGGACTTCATAAACTCATTAAAAGTCCACTTAAATGCAGGTTGAACTTGATCCAATTTGCATGGCTTGTATGGGTCAACCTCTGGATAAGTCAATCCAGCTCATATATTATTTTTTAATTTTTATTTTCTTAATTTTTTATGAATCCAAGTTCTTAATTCATATAAAATTATACTTTCCTTTCTTACTTTTGATTATATAGAATTATGTTATAAAATATTTTTTATTTTGTGATTTTTTTATGATTTATATCATATATATATATGTATATAGTATTTATTAAGATTATATATAAATTTTAAATGTGTTATGATGTATTTATGGATGAATATGTAATGCTTTGAAATAGTTTTAAATTTCTTTGTTGTTTAAAAGTTAAAAAATTCAAATTATTTTAAAACCTAAAAAAAATCCAGAAACCGGCCTATTTTAAGATCGGATTAAAATCTTTAATACGAAGATCCCCAAAATATATCGGCTAGGCCGGTTTATGCGGATTGTCCGCGGGAAATGCCGAACGAGAGCTTGGCTGAAAGCACTATACAGCCTGTGAGATTGTTTTCGTGCGACCGAGCGCTTCCTTGATGCGCCACTCTTCTCTGTGGTCCTGTTTCTCCTCTTCCAGCAACCACTACTCCAGAAATTGCTACCTGCTAGTAGAAGCTAATGCCACAATAGTGACTATTTAGCTACGATGGTCGCTTTCAGTTCCGAGCGTTTTCCGTGTGTACTACATTGCAACAAAGATTATTGAATGGTTAATTTCCAACTAATGCTTACATTAGACCGTATAAAATATAGTTAAGGAAAACCTACTAAAATTATTAAGAGAAACCACAAACACATTGTGAGTTCCAATAGTTAGAGATTTGGATACCCAATCGAAGATTTTTGTCGTTTGTCACATCCTACCAAAAATTTTCTTCCCTCCTCTTCTGTTTTCTCCCTTCACTTTACATACAACTTTGTTGGTAAGCATGACTGCTCTACTCTTCACTGCCTTCCATTCTCTGGCTATTTCTGCCTCATTGGTTACACTCAATGGCTGCAGCACCTTCTACTGCTAGTGATTCTTCCATGCATTCTTCCAAAGCAACCACAATCGGAGCACCGTCTGAGTCTGGCCTTATCTCTATCCCTTCCTCTTTTGTGTCCAAAAATCTTTAAGACCTTGTTGTTTCAGACTCACCGGAAGATACAGTTCCTATCATGGATTACTCTCTCCTCACCTCTGACCACATTGAACAACGACGCCAAGCCATTCGAGATCTTGGCCAAGCTTGTGAAGAATGGGGCATCTCCATGGTCTAGAAAACTGCAGAACAACCAAGCATTGCATGTTATTAAAATTTGTTCATAGACTGTATATATGTTGTCATTTTTTCAGTTGCTTGCACATAATGTATGCATGAATGATGAAGTTTTTGAGTTTCCGCTGATTAATCATGGTATGTCTGAGAGTTTGGTGACGAGTGTTATGGAAGGACTGGATGGATTTTTCAATTTGTCAGATGAGGAGAAGAGAAAATTTCAAGGGAAGCATGTGAATTGTGATGGATCCAATCAGGCGTGGCTCTACCTTCAATACTGCTGGAGGGATTTTCTTAACGTTTATGTGCATCCAGAGTTCCATTTTCCGCACAAGCCCACTGGATTTAGGTACATATCCATTACTGCAATATCACTAGAGAACGTTAAGGCAATGTTACACAAGCAACATTAGCTTCCTGTGAAGTAAATGTCTCACTTCCGCCAGAATAGGTCATTAGGCAAAAAGTGATAATGATTAGAAGATAGACTTGGATCCTTTTATTTTCTTTCTGGTCATTTTCTTGTTATGTTTTAGATAGAGATAGATGTAATATTTTTTGAGTCCCATTATACATAGGAAAGGATTTAGAACTTCATTATTTCTTTTCAACATGACAGAAACGTGATTAAAGGAAAAATGAGAAGTTCTAAGTTCTATCTTAATAAATAAAACTTGGTGCACGTCATTATGTTCCATCAAATTGAGTACCTTTTAAGATCATTCTTAATGACTTCTCTTAATGTTTTCTTACTTCACATAGTTTTTTAATAAATAAAATTTCTTACCGGAGAATGCATTTGTTTTCCTCTCACATGTTTGTATCATCCACCTTAAGATTTATAGTAATTATGTAAATATAGAAATAAATTCCTATTGAAATGAAGGTGACACAAGGAAGAGATAAGAAGCTAGTGATGGGAATGCTACAAAATTATGTGATCCTTTTCTGAAAGGAATTATACTTCATTAGGCATCCTACTGTGACAAAGCCATATGCTTTTGCTTGAAATCAATCTTCTGTTGCATTCTGATCTTCCTGTAATTACATTCTCATCTCAATTCATTTGAAAATGAGTTATAATAATAATGATTTTGACCGATTTAGAATTCAATATTTTTACATAAAACATGATTAGAAAATAAATTTTACTTAAATCTAAACAACTCTTGAGATGAACTCATTTGAAAATAAATTGAATATTTAATTTTATTTATGGTTGCAAACGGGATAAGGGCAAATGACAATAATTACTGTAATTAACAACATTATGAATTCTGATCTAGACTTCAATTCTTGATGATGCTGCAGTGAGACCGGATATGAGTACATCAGAAGTATGAGAACACTTGCAAGGGAGCTGTGCTCAAAGGGATATGGAAATTTATCCTCAAAAAAAGGAAATATTGAATGAATTGATTGTAAATTATAAGATTTATAGAGCTCTAAATACTCACTGCTATAATTAGTTATTAAGCCACCTTATATCACCTTATAGTGCGTACTATCTCTTTATATAAATACAGTAATGCATTTTGCAAAGGGAATTTGAACTCTCACTATTTTACATAATTCTTTTTTTATAAAATTGTTGATTTAATTGTTGAAGTGCTTTCTAAAACTCTGATTGTAACAATTTATTTCTCTATTTTGCAGCTCGTGAAGGCCGGTGTCCATTCCAAACAAATCCATGTTTATCACTAATCATGAATTTAGGTAATTTGAGTTTGCTTCATAACTAGTCATCTATTTAAGTAATATTACCTTGGTAACTAGCCATGAACTTACTGGAAAAAATGGTTGCAAATTTCAATAATTTCAGAAATGCTGCAAGAATAAAACGAGCGAACAGATATGGACCATCAGAAAACAAAGTCATCAAAAGACACCGAAAATTTGTTAAACATGTGACATTTGTAATATTCCTGCAACAAAAGATGAATTGTGGTTATCCTAACTCAAAGACACATTGGCTTCACCGCAAAGGCTGAATTTGGCAGAAAAGACATAAAACAACCGCCACAATTGTTACAATTTTCAGGTTTTTTAAAGTCTCTGTTTCTGTACCTCCTCCTCTCTTCATATTCCTCTTTCCATTAATTTCCCATGGCTTCAACTGCTTCTGAAATTAGCCAAGGCTTCAAGAACAGAATTAAAAGTGTGAAAACACTGGCAGAATCACCAGACGTATACACCTCTATTCCAGCTTCATACATCTTCCATAATCTCAAAGATGAAATGGTTTCAGAGCCAGATGAAGGTGATCCAATTCCGTCCATTGATTACTTCTCCCTGATATCTAACATACCAAGTCAACGGTCCAAAGCGGTCCATGATTTGGGCAAGGCTTGTGAGGAGTGGGGCTTCTTCATTCTGGTCAATCACAGCTTGCCAAAGGGCCTCAGAGAGAAAATGATTGACGAGGTTTTTGCCTTTTTCAATATGACAGAAGAGGAGAAGCTAGTGTATGCAGGTCAACGACAAATGGACCCAATTAGGTATGGCACCAGCTTCAATGCATCGATAGACACGACCTTGTTTTGGAGGGATTATCTTAAAATCCTTGTGCACCCCGAGTTTCATTCACCCGACAAACCAGCTCTATTCAGGTTTTTACTCATAGTACATGACCTTTTTTTTTGTCATAATTCTATGGCCTATTTGCTGAACTGATACACATTACAAGCACGGCGCATTCTGTTTTTAATAAATTGATAGAATGGATTTAATGCAAATAAAATTTTATACCCAAGATTGGTTGGTTGAAGATAACTTTTAATTCTAATTCATTGGTCTAAAATATTAGTTCGAATTATTTAAATAATGAGATTTAATATTTTATATATCATATTTAAATTTCAAATCCAACAAATAGTGCAAATAAATACTATAGTAATATTATATTACACCTACGTTTATATTTTTATTCTCGTGTCTCAAGGGTCTTAATAGAAAATGAATATAAGTATGGAAATAGATTTTTTTTTCTTTTTAAGTATAGATCACTTGGCGAAGAGATTATCATCTATGTTAAATGCATATTTTGTGTTGAAGGGAGACATGTGAAGAGTTTTGCAATAGAACCAGAAAAGTGGGAAGAGAACTACTCAAAGGCATCGCAGAGAGCTTGGGATTAGAAGCCAATTACATGGAAAAAGCAATGAATCTGGACTCCGGGTTGCAATTGACTGTGGCAAATTTTTACCCACCATGTCCGCAGGCAGAGCTTGCACTGGGAATGCCTCCACATTCTGACCTTGGCCTCTTGAACCTTCTCATACAAAATGGAGTTAGTGGTCTCCAAGTGCTACACAATGGCCGATGGGTAAATGTGCATGCCAACCGTGCCAACCCCAACAATTTGTTGGTTTTTGTGGCTGATCACCTTGAGGTTTGCTACCTTTGTTGTTTATACTTCTTATTTTTGTTCCTTTTCAAAGTGTTGCCTTTTGACCGCAGCCTTATTATAGGAAAATAATTTTCCTATGTCCTGCGCTATAAAAAATATTTATCTAAACACTTAAAAACTTTTTTCTTTTTGAAAATTGGTTAAAAATATTTTTTAACCAGTGGATCACGGGATCTCCATTCCCGTGATTACCAATTTTTAAATTTTTTTTTTTGAAGTATTTAGGAAAATACTTTTTACAGCATAAGACATAGAAAAATTGTTTTTCTATACTAAAGGCTGAAGTCAAAAGGCTATTATGCACTCTTAAATATAAAATTTTAAATATGTACAAGTTTTAAAATAAATTGAAATTATTTAATTATAACCCTTCATTTTAATAGTTTCTAAAATTATCATATTCCGAAAGTTTAAAACCTTAAAATCATAGAATTTACCTTTAAATATTTCAAAAAGAGAATTTTCAATGTCTTTTTTACACAAGACATCATAACGTCAATAGTGAAAAGATTTAAACATAAACTATCATACTTAAAAACAAGATTTTGCAATCAATAAACTATTGCTTTGTTGTAAGATTATGAGCAATGGCAAATACAAAAGTGTATTACACCGAGCAGTTGCAAGCAATAAAGCGACTAGGATGTCCATAGCAACAGTAATTGGACCAGCCATGGACACAGTTGTAGAACCAGCACCTGAGCTACTACACAGGGAGACCAATCCGGCAGCATACACTGGGATGAAACTCAGAGACTTCTTGAAACTTCAGAGAGGCAACAATTGTTATGGCAAGTTTGGTATAGACCAAGTTAAAATCTGAAACTAGATACTTTCAAACTTATGTGGAATTGCAAGGCCCAGGACAGCAGAAGTAAAGTGTTTTTCATTTTATTTCTCTAAGAACTTGGTTTCATGAATTTATTAGTTTTAACTAGTAAAATCCTAGTTTGGGTGGGAAATTACATCTTCAGGGCATCATACCTTCTAAGAGTTAGAAAAATTTAAAATAATGTTGTCAAAAGAATCGCGACTAATAATATGGAAAAAAACAGAATCTGAGTTTTTTTTTTAAGGAAATTCAAATTTAAATAAAATATTGGAACTTCAGGAAACAAATGAAAATATGATTTATACGAATTATGTAGGTGATTATATAAGTACATCTATTAAAAATTTTAGTGAAATTAAATTATTAAATAATATTATGCAATAAATCGAGAATAAAATTCAAATTTTAGGAAATAAAAGATTTTTTTGGCCCTTTTTTATATTTGGATAGGAGTTGGATATATGTTTAACAAGCACAAAAAAACATGCAAGGAAGAATGCAATCAAGTAATATAGCATGAAAGAAGGGAATGCGATAGCCTGAATCAGAAGCAATAGGTATCGGCTTAGAAAATTGAAGCTTCGATTTAGCGTTTATCTTTTTTGCAGTTGAATCACATCACCTATCAGTCTTAATCAGTTTCCTGCAAAATAACGTCAATTTAACAGTAAGCATTAATATACCAATTAATTTAAGGGTCTTTGGCTCAGGAAAAAATAACATTTTTAAAAAATAAATAAATTATTTATTATTTGATGTATAAAAAAATAATTTTTAATGTTTGATGAAAAAAATTAATTCCTTCTAATAAATTTTTTAAATATATACGACTTTTTATGAAAATAATTTTGTAGTAAATAGATAAGAAAACATATTTTTATATTTACTTATATCAAATATAAAGGTAAATATTTATATACTCATCAATAAAAAATGTCACATCCTTAAAAATATTTTTGAAAATATTTTTTAAAAAAGTTATAACATTTTATAATAATTTTTTAAGTATTTCTCAGTAGGATATACTTGTATAAAAGGTAATCATTAATATAAATTTAATAAATCTAACATGCTATTGGATGAATAATAATAAGAGAGTTATAAAATAGTAAAAAATTCAATGGATATTATCAAAGTTCAATCATAGTAGTCATTCCTTCAAATTCATCAAGATTTTTTTTTATGTCCAAACTTACGGAAAACTCAAGCCCATAATCATCAGCAACCTGTTGTATTAAATTATTAACTTCCCTTTTAGGTGTCAAAAGCGAGGTTGATCCAGCCATGGAACTCTCAATGAACTCAGCCTAGACCTCTAAAATTGCTTCTCAAATTAGTCCATAGTTTCCAACATCTTTTGGAGATTCCCAATGGCTAAGGAAGATTCCAAGGACTTGACAAGATTCCAAGGACTTGACAATGTTGACCATAGATTTATTAATGGTGGTCATCTTACCTTGGGTGTCGAGCAAAGCAACGACTGCATCAAGTCAAGAAGCAAGGTGGAGATATTTCATCAGTTCGGTCCTCTTATGGATGACATTCTTGAGAAAATGAATTCCTTTTTAAAATGAAAAGTTATTCTTTAAAAAAATAATATAATTTTTTAATTGATTAAAATTTTTAAATATTTAAATAGAGGAAAGATAAAAAATGAATTTAAAAAATTTATTTTCCCTTGAACTAAACAAATCCTAAGTGGCAAGTATTTTTCTTTGATGATGAGAGGGTTTGAATTTATAACCTTCAGTATACTACTCAAAATCTTTATCACTTTATAGTATGATCATGTATCCATTATTATAAATTTTAAAGTAAACAATATTTAATTTCTAGTTTATAAATGCAATGACTATTTAACTTTTATTTTAGTGTTATTAGTAAAAATAGGGTATAATAAATATAAAAAAATAAGAGATTAATAATACTAATTATAAAATTTAAAATATGTAATAGTTATTATTTTTATAAGTTAAGAACTAAATGCTATGTTTACTTTAAAGTTTATAGATATAGATAATTTCAAAAAGTTGAACTAAATCATTAAAAAACAAGTTTGAATTGTAGTGTGATACAATTCACTTAAACTGTAAAAAAATATCTCTTAAAATTAAATTATGAAAAATTTCTTCCTAAATCTTTTAAATAGTTATGGATGGTGGGTTTTTTGAGATGCATGTAATTTAACCAAAATACCTCTTCCGGAAAGGGGGGAAAAGGAGAAATAAATCTACTTGCATGGTTTATAACTAAGTTGCTGCCACTTCCTAGAAAATTTGCAATGTTGAAGTAAGAAATTTAATCTACACATCTCCAAATCACATTCTTCTTCCCTAAAGAAAACTCAAATTCAAAACACATAGATTCAAGTAAAAAAAACATGTAAACTATATTTATCTTTATTTGACATTTTAATTGCTTGCAACCATGATCAAATTACCACTAGAAATAACCAGCAAAAGCCCCAAAAGGCTCATCACCATACTAAACAAAATAAAGGTAACCTCTCAAGAACTTGCTCCTACTCAACCAAGCTTTCCATTTTCATCCACATCTCCTTTGCCACCTTTTTCATCCTCTTACACATTAAATGCTGCCTCCAAATTTCACCATCATACAAACCATCTTTACCACGGATGACTCTAATGCCCCAATATTGGCAAAGGACCATCTTCAACACCATCACCACCACCCTCAACTCATATGCCGCTAATCAAGAATCCACCATATCCAAAAGGCTCCATAAATCAGTCACTTTCCTTCCACTAAAAGACCTCTATCATTTGAATGTCCCTCTTCAAAGCCATACAAGGTTCATGAACTCCTGTATGACACTCTTAAAAATGGTAAAGTCCAATACTAACAATTCCCTTTAAAAGCCTCACAAAATAGGCTCTTATGCTTGAAAGGCAGAGATTTTTGTCATGGGTCTTGGAATTACTGTTAGAAATAATTAATCTAGAAAAATAACATTAAAAAAATGTCATACATCTTCTGTCAAAGAGGAAAAAAAGTTAGTGAAGATGTCTTGTAAAAAAAATAAAATGTGTGTTAAGTTTGGTGTAATGTTTTAAATTATAGTTAATTATAGTTGGTGTTAGATGTCTATAAATAGACTTCCTTCGACCATTTATAAGTAGAGCTCTCACAAAAGAGAGAAAACTCCCTAAATGCAATAACTCTTGGTAAGAAAAATGCAATGTTATGATATTTTGTGTGAACTTTTCTATTGCCATTTAGCTTCTTAACTTTTTTTTATTTTTCTTTTAATTCAATATTTTTAACAACTACTATGCCTTAGTTTGGCCAAAAGCTTTGCTATATAACTCTATCATCATGAAAGGTAACCTTGATTTCATATAACCATTATGATAATAGGAATATATGGCAAGGTATATCTGTTGTTTCCATTTGTGGCTTAGCACAAGATGAGTAATTGCTCAAAGCCCACAAGATGGGTTATATTCCATTGGGGTGAGCTTAGGTTGAGCATCAACCCTTAACTTAAGACAACATTAGAGGCCATATTTGGTGGGCCACTGCATATTGAAAATTTTGATGTTGGTATTTAAGAAAGGCCAGTTTGCTCTAAGAAGGCAATGATTATAAGGCATAACGAGGGTGAGATGTCAAGAGAGAAAAGGAAGGAGGTTTGGGATTTGATAAGGTGTAAATGTATTGTAATATGAGTTTGAAGGGTAGGCTTGAAGAAGTTAATGAGAAGGGATTGCTTGTGATTATGATGACTTTGCTTATGAGGAGAACAACAAGGTCTTTCAAGAATGAAACTATTGCGGTTAAGATCTTCAGGAAGGAATGTGCTTAGGTTGAGAATTGCAAGTTCATGGCAATTCATTCTCAAAATCTTACCTTTTATGACTAGGTAAGTAAGTGGTTATTGATTTGACTTAAGAAGTTTATTATTAAGAATATGATGTAGCTTTTACACAAAATTATTGTTGGTTGGGGGAATGAAGATAATTAAGTGGTATATTGTTAGGCATTAAAGTTATATGTAGTCACCTAACTAAAAAAAAAAAAGATTTAAATTTTTTTTAGTTCAACAGATCCATTGGACATTTTTATAATCCGATTACTATTCGGACTAATTTTGGATTGTGAAAATAAAAAAACGCCCGATTCAATTATATTAAATTATTTTTAATATTATAATTATATATTATAAAAAATAATTATAACTAGTTATTTTTAATAAAAATAAATAAATATAATTAAATATTTTATATATTCAAATATTCTATTATCTTTTTAAATATACATTTTTTATTTTAAAACTTTATTTTTACTTAAAAATAAAAAAATAACATTTTTGCTTTCAGGGCAAGTCTTTGAATCATATAAAAAAATAATCGAGTTAGGCCAAATTAAATTTTTAAAAAATTCAATGGACAAAGCTAAGCTTAAACTATGAATTTTATATAATTTTGCTCGATGGTTCGGCCCAAAGCCCAGCATCACAGCTCGTCGTACATCTTTATTAGGTGTTAGAACAATGTGTTCTCTTTTTTAATTCCATTAAAGCAAGTATGCTAGGCTGATGCAATTTCCAAATGGACAAATATGCACCAGTAATATGTCTATAAAAAATAATGAAAACTTTATATTGATCATAATTAAATTGAAGTGCGAATCTGACTTGTGTAATTAGACGTATGTTATAAGTTCAATTATCATATTTCAAGAATTATATCTTAAAATTAAACGATGAAAAATTCTCTTGTAAATATCTTAAACTAATTGCAGATCACTTGTCTTTGGCTTGTAACTGAAGTCAATTTAGTAGAAATGTGTATCAACTGATTTCAACATCATATAAAGATGAACCAGGAAAAAAATAAAAGTGCTTAGGGTTACTTCCAGCTTCTAATATTTTTGTTCTACTTTCCACATCCTCTTCAATAACATTGGGTGGGCCTAGTTTAAAATCGTCCAGTTTTGGGGCATCAGACTTTGATTGAGAAGAAATTGGTGACTCGTTAGTAAAGTACATGAAAAGAGAGAGCCCCTGCATCCATATTGAACAAGGAGGGCTAAGCCCAATCAAATAGGATCGAGGCCATTATAATTTTCATTACCCCTTTTTCTGACATGAAAAGATCCATAAACACATTATCTCCTCCATCTTCAGGCCTACAATCTGCCAAGTTAGATAAAACATCAGTAATTATCTCAAAATTGACATTTCCTAAACTAAATAAGAACATATACCAGTAACAATTAACGAAACAACTTGTAATTATGCAGGTATCACATTTAATTATTTTCACAGATATTGGAAAAGCAGTTTAGTTGGACTTTTTAAAACTATTTTTAGTTTAAAATTAAAATTTATTCCATTTTTTATTTTATGTGTGATTGAAAATGAAAAGAAAAATATGATGAAATAAATTTATTGAAACATTTCAAAATGAATGTATAAAAATAGAAAGCATAAAATTGAAAAAGAAAATATTTAATATTACGTTATAGTTCTAAAATGGCAAATAAAAATGGATAAAAATTTTCTTTTAAATACCATGGAGAGTATATTTGATATCACCAAATAAAGCTCAGATGACAAACTCATTCACGATGGACAGAAACAGCAGCATAATGGAATTCTTTCCCAAAGGACGGAAAGAACTAGCTGGGGTTGGCCAGTTAGTGTTTCCGCTGGATGGCAAGTTGGTCAGGAATGAAACACCGACGTTATTGGCATGATCCTGTCGGAGATCCTTGTCCCTACCCAGAGAACGACAGCTGTTGCATGTCTGTCTACAAAAATGGCAGAATTGGACACAATGAGACCTAATTCTCAGAATGGGCTAGAAGTGTTATGCTGGGGTCAAGGCAAGAGAGTTGTAGGAGGCTTCACTGAAGAGCACAGTTCCAACGTCTGTTGGTTGTTCTTGGAGGCAAATATGATATGATATATAATTTGTAAGCAACAATTTTTTTTTCAATTACACTATAAATGTTTTTTTTTTAAGGCAATTAATGATAGCTATCTATAATTAATTGTTCTGTTCCATTTGAATAGCAAAATTTCGGTTTGTTTATGTTAGAAAATATCATCAGTGGATGTATGGCAAACTATTGTTAATAAGAGGTGAAGATGTATACATACCATAAATTCATAATAAAAAATTATTTATTGGAGTGGTATTTGATATTTGTTGAAGGTTTTATCTCCTACTATCATCTGAATCTCGATTTTTATTTTTTTAACCACTCCAACATTTACTTATAAGCATATCTCATAAATGTCAAATTAGCAACCAACATTCTATTACTACAAAATGCTCCCAGTCTCAATCAGGACAATGTAGAGAAATCTTTTAAACAAGTTCATATGAAAGTGGGTTTGGCCAACCAAACATTGGATGGAGTCAGGTGATCCAGAAATTAAAGAATAAAAATGATTGGTGCAATCCCATTTCATAACATCTAGAGAGAACAGAAACAACGGTATGTGAGATAATACGTAACAAATTATAGGAATGTGATTAAGATTTGAACATAGAGGCGAGGAAGGGAACGTGTTTAAAATAATATTTGTAAGAAATGGAGAAGGTGGACAAAGTCAGTTTGGGAGATCCAATGAGAATTGTTGGCAAAAACCCAACAGCCAATGGGCAGACGCATGTGGCGGAGAGAGTTGGACTTGGAGGAGATGGATTGGAGCCTGCGCGGCACTATTCCCACCGCTCACTCCACTTGGGATACACATCTCTTTCCTTCACTTATTTTTACAAAATTCATAAGTATTCTATCCGGCTCATCTGGTAAAGCAACCGATTCAATCAATTCATTATTATATATATAAAAAGTAAATGATAAAATACAAATAAGTATTGATTTTATTGTAAGTATAATAACCAACTAACATAATTTTAGTTCAAATAAAAAGTAAATAATAAAAAATTTATTTTTATAGAAAAATTGATATCAAAACATTCAAGACAATTAAAGTATAATATCTTCTATTCAAATTTTAAGACTATAATTTGTTAGAGATTTGTAATTTAATAAATTCAACTTCAAATATATTAATAGAGCACTACCTTTTGATATATACTCTAATATAAAATAAATATAATAATAATTCATATTATAATAAATATTTAATAAATTTGCAACCCTTAAAATTTAGAAAATATGAATACTACATTTTATATATATTCTAATATAAAATAAATATAATAATAATTACATTAAATTTTTGGATTGAACTTTGTCAAATATAAAAAATAAAGAAATAAATGGCCGAACTAAGTCACCAAGTTAACTAGGTGACCAGTTCAATCCGAATTTTTCCTAGATTAGATTGGGTCAATCCTAACTTTTTCTCAAAACAAATTTATAGATCTAACCAATTCATTCTTTAGCTCGAATGTTAGTCTAACTAGTTAAATTGATTAGGCTAATTAAGTTTTAAAATATTATTCTATCCATTACTTTTTAAGTATTGATTAAAATTAATATATAAAAATTAAAAAATAATAAATAATTCCAATTTTAAAAAATAAAATATAATTTATTAATATATTATTTATTAAAAATTAATTAATAAATAAAATTATTGAATATTTATTTAAATAATAGAGGTAATATTTTAAAAAAATAATAAATATAATTTTGATTTTTGAAAATGACAAATAAATAAGAAAAAAATTCTTTAAAATGACACTTAAAATAGAATAAAGCGAGTAATACAATAACAATAAGTTATATGAAAAGCATAAATCAAGCTAATTATTTGGTTAACTACCAATGAAGTTGGATAAGTAAAATATGTTAGAAAGTTTTACAAGAAGTAGAAAGTTAGTTACTTAACTTCTAAATAGGAAGAACTCCTATAAGAATTTTATTGTCAATCAAACAATTCTGCACATTTTCTGCCAAATTTACAAAGAATTGATTTCTTTAAAAAATTTACTTCTTTTATAAATTATATAACTGCTCAGTATGAATATCATAATGGATGAATTCTAAAAATATTGACTTCATTTGGTGCAAATAATTAGTAATTAATAAGTTAACTAATAGTTAATAAATTACTATTAGTTATTAGTTGAAGATAAATAGCCAATAAATTAATTGATTATATTGAAAATACTTAGTAAAACTAACTATTAGACTAATTGAAAAATGTAAAGTAATATAATATAACATGTTAGTATAAATAAATATATAAAACAAATCAATTTATATCTATTTTAAGATCAAGTTATATTAATATAATCAAAAAATTTAAAATAAGAATACAATTATTTAAAATTTAATTAATTATATTTTATGATATCATATATTTATTTGTTTACTTACTTATTCTTATTTATTTATATTATATTAATGAGCATATAATAAATATTTATTTATATAATTAGGGCATATGTTTTCAATTAATTAAAATAGAAGAGAGATAAATTTAAAAAAAATGATCCATTATAATTATAAATTATAAACTATCTATAAAACTTATCAAATTAGAACTTTTTTAATGAGTTAATGCACCAAATATTTCAAAGAATTAGCTTGAAGCATATTAACTTTTAGGGAAAATATCATTATACTTATCTGTAACTTTACTTTTTTTTCACTTAATTCACCTATAGTTTTAAATTTTATGATTCATTAATTTGTACTTTCAATCATTCATACTTTGCCATCTAAACTATTTCTATCCAAAATTTAACAAAAAAAATCACATGCATTATATGTAATCTTTACTTCCCTATCTTTTAACTCAATTCAATGCTTACTTAAAACTAAATTACCCTTAAAAAATTCTAATTTTATTAAGATTTTTTTTTACAATTTAGTCCATAATTGTTGAATAAAGGAATTTGAATATTTTTTTAGGGTAAATTAGTTCTAAGTAGGTATCAAATTGAGTTAACATTTGATAAAGTAAAGATCACATATAATGTACATGAGTTTTCTATTAAATTTGGAATAAAAAATAGTTTAGATAAGTGAAGTGTTAATGATTAAAACATATATGAATGAATTGCAACATTTATAATTACAGATGGATTAAGTGAAAAATGATAAAATCACAAGTAAATAAGTATAATTTTTCTAATAATTATTAATTAAGTTAATAAATTATAAATTTATTTATTTATTAATTGAAACATGTATATTTACCCTTTTCTTAAGTTGAAAATTTCTTTTCCCAATGTATCAAAAGTTTCCGCTTGACTCTACAATAAATCATGTTCATACAAAATAATTATAAGGAAATTACGGTCTTCATTATTTTAAGGCAATGGTACCTAGCTTGGCCAAACTTTGATCGTCTCTCACTTTTGAAGACATATCAAACTTCAATTATAATTCACTTTCAAAATTTTTTAACAATTTTTCTTAAATTTACATTTTGTGCATTTAAAATTTAAATATGCGGTAATTTGAGTGCAATAGGCATTTCCATCCAATTACAGCATAGAATGGGAGCCAAACTCTCTGATCCACCAATAATAGAAGGTCCCACATTTCTTATCATGAAACTTCTACTCTGAAATATGAGTGTTTGGTCGTTAGCCATCTCAGCTATTTCCCGGACCAATCTCTTTAATTTCACTCCTTTTGACTATATCCAACAAAACCTTTCTTCCCATCCTCTCGATGATATGCTTCTCAGCCAAGACAGCAACATGTTAACTCCATTAATTATCTTTAGGTTTATTTCTATTCTTCAATATTCACGGTCATTAATTAGACGACTTCTTTGCATTAGATGTCTACGCACGTAATTTGAATTCGAAATAATAATACATGATTGAATCCTAAATGAAATATTTGTAACCTGAAATATAAATTATGTAATTTTGAATTCTATCAATCTTCATTGATTCTTATTTAGTTTTTAAACACTCATTGCCTTAATTTTCAAATAAATTACGTGTTTTAGAATTTAAAAGATAATGAGCTGTAAAAAAATTATATTCTTATATATAATTCTTTAATTTTATTCATAATTTTTAATATTTAAGCAAACATTTTATTTCATGCTTACATATAAGTCATTTCAAAATAATATAGAACAATAAAATCAATAAATTAATGAAAATTAAATCAAAGAAATAAAATTGTACCAATTAAATATTCAATGAATCAAAATAAATTATTTTAACATAAATACAATTCATATTTATATTTAAGGAGGATGAAAATTACATTTAATCTTCCGCGGATATATAATGATTGCAAGCTTAAAAGAGAGATAAAATGGTTGATGAGAATAAAATAAGGTCCCATTGTTTGAGACCGCAATTGAAGTGTGGGGACAAATTCATAGCCTCACAAAAAGGGCATAGCAGTAGAGCCAATATATATCTAATACAATATATTAAGTGGGGATCGGGCTGATCATTTCAATTAGTGCTACCAAGAGAACTAACTTAACAAAACAAAAGCTCAGTTTCATTGATCAACACGACCCTACTGTCACGTATTATTACTTATCCACTATAGATACATTAAGAAAATAAAGTAAATTGAATTTGACCATTCCATTTCGTGTTATTTTTAAAGGAAAGCAATTCAAACAAAATGGGACCCTAGACATTCCATCAAATTAAGATTTGTCAATGAGGCTTGTACAATCTTGCCCTCCATTTAATGCAGAGAGACCCCATTTTACCGTGCTTTAAGATGAATTTTTCCTGTTGAAGACGATGGACTTTTCAATCGGTTTCCCATATCTACCTTTTTGTTTTTTCTTCACATTCCATTTATTGCTATTGGTAACGTCCAGAAAAAGGGGTCCTCACGCTGGGAATGGGCATTGTAATAACAAAAATGTTATATATTTGGGAGTTAAATTTAAAATTGAGTTTTAAATTTTTTATATTTATTAAATTAAATTTTACAAATTTATTTTATTATACTATATTTAATAACAGTCCTTAAATTAAATTTAAAATTAAATTTTAATTTTTTTTCAATTTATATAGTGTTATTATTATTGTGATAATTGCGATTCATTTTTCTGTAACTCTATTCCTTTGGCTAATTCCATAATTATAAAGTTTAAAACAAAAAAGCAACAATTTTGATATCCAATAATATAATAATACTCGATAATAATTTTATAATTTTTTTCTCATTAAATCCCAAATTTACATATAAAATTCTGAATTTTACATATATGTTAAGGGGTTTGTGGCCCTTTTAATTTAAAATAAAATATTTTATATCACACGTATTATTCTTACACTAGTAACACATTTATATCAAAACTTTCAGCAACTTGTATCACGCGTATTTTGATCAGTCCATGTTTCTAACAGTGTACATTTTTTTTTTATTAACTATATTTTCATTTACCAGATAAAAAAAAACAAATATATCTGATTGGTTGATTTAGTTGTGCGTGGTGAAACCAAAACCAGCCATTTTGGGGAACAAAATTCGGGTGACCCCCAAGGAAAGTACAAGCCAATGAGACAAAATGAGACTACTCTGCTTTGAGTGTGGGCTGCAAGGTCAAGCACTAAGCACACTTCATTTACCAGGGAATAGAGGATCAAACTAACTAGATTCCGTTTCCAAGGTCGGACCAAAATTTTAAGATGCTCCAATTATAATATCTGCCTAAATTCCATTCAATGATAAAGAATAATTGTCAATTCATTCATTCGGTAATTATGTGATATTTAGACATATTAAAAATATTTTTAAATTTTCAAAATAATAAAAATAGCGGAAGTTGAAGAGACATAATGAAAACATGCATTATAATTAATTGGAACATACAAAACCTCTTCACAGAACTAACATTTTCAAAAATAATTTAGCCGAAGCCTTTGCCAATAATGATAAATCAGAGAATAATTCTGTACACTTATTTATAGACTATTGAATATTATCATCCCGTTGTTGATGACCAAATGGCAAAAGCTCGTGGAAATCAGTAGCAATTTCGTAATTACAGGTTTTATCTGTTGCAAAGTAAAGCCAGTTAAGGAAAAGTGTCCATCATGCATTGCCGTCGTCTGAGGTATGTTTTTGGGATTGTTATGATATTCACAAATACCAAGGGAAACAACGAAATATGAGCTGAAAAGGAACAGACAGAAATGGCTACGACATGAGAAACTGAAACTCTTTCACTGTCTTTATTCAGAGAGGGAGGGCCTCTCAAATCCAAGAGCTCGTAGAAACAGAAACCCAAAAGAAATTATTCCAAAAAAAACTCGAACTTTGCCCATTACTTCACAGCCTGTTAAGAAAAATATTTCGAATTTTTTTCAAGAAGGCGACAACTTTTAGATAATTCCAAGCATCCCATGTGGGTTACTCCTCATTTCTTTCTATCTGCTCTGATTTCTCTGGCTATTCTGCTCTGTTTTCCTGATCATTGTCCTTTTTCTGACTCTGTAAAATTCTAGGATCTGGTTTCCAGCATGTGGGAATCAGATACTGAATCAGCAGCAGGAAGGCAATTTGGTGGGGGGCTCCTTTCTTCAAGCAAGCATTCTGTCAAGACAGATGGGTTTGAGCAAAGAGGCCATTCTTGGTATGTTAGTTGCAAAATTAATACTCTTTGAAGATTTCACTGCAATATACTGGAATTTTAGAAGGAAAAAATTAGAATCAGAAACTAAAAGATATATTGTCTTTTACTCTGTAATTTACTAGATAACTTGATTTGAGCTTGAAAAACTTGCTTGTAGATAAAATTTAGCCCTTTCTGTTTCATTTTTGTATATATAGGTACGTTGCGACTGATATCCCAAGTGACCTCCTTGTTCAAATTGGGGAAGCTAACTTCCACTTACACAAGGTGGGTAGTTTATTTTGATTCTTCTCCAAAAGTTCTATTTATTTTTCTTTTGTTAAACACATCAAAATACAACTGACATGTAGTGAACGAAATTTTCATTACTCAATTTTCTTCTTTCTTGTCAAAGTATCCTCTTCTTTCAAGAAGTGGAAAGGTGAACCGAATCATATACGAATCTCACGACCCGGATTTGAACAAGATGGTCATGGATGACTTGCCTGGTGGTCCTGATGCCTTTGAACTTGCAGCCAAGTTCTGCTATGGAATTGCTGTTGATTTAACAGCAGGAAACATCTCAGGCCTAAGATGTGCTGCAGAATACCTTGAAATGACAGAAGAAATAGAAGAAGGCAATCTCATATTCAAAACTGAGGCATTCTTAAGCTATGTGGTTCTCTCATCTTGGAGAGACTCCATAGTAGTCTTAAAAAGCTGTGAAAAGCTCTCCCCATGGGCGGAGAATCTCCAAATCGTCCGGAGATGCAGCGAGTCCATTGCTTGGAAAGCATGTGCCAATCCAAAAGGAATAAGATGGGCTTACACAGGTAGACCAAAAATTCCCGGCCAGAAATGGAACAATAATGACCTGAAAGATTCATCAAGCTCTCCTAGGAACCAGGAAGTCCCCCCTGATTGGTGGTTTGAGGATGTTTCGATTCTCAGAATTGATCACTTTGTTAGAGTCATTACTGCCATAAAAGTAAAAGGCATGAGGTTTGAGTTAATTGGAGCTTCAATAATGCATTATGCAACTAAATGGCTTCCTGGATTGATAAATGACACAACAATTTTAGGAGATGAAGCAAGCAATTGTGGTAATAGTGTATGTAATAGTAGTACTAGTAGTGGTGGTAGCTGGAAAGGTGGACTTCATATGATTGTGGCAGCTCAAACTAAAGATGAATCTTCAAGCCTTCAAGCCAAAGATCAAAGAATGATAATTGAGAGCCTAATTAGCATAATCCCACCACAGAAGGATAGTGTTTCTTGCAGTTTCCTTCTCCGGCTTCTCCGGATGGCAAATATGTTGAAAGTTGCACCTGCATTAGTTACTGAATTGGAGAAAAGGGTTGGGATGCAATTTGAGCAGGCTTCATTGGCTGATCTTTTGATTCCTTCTTTTAATAAAAGTGAGACCATGTATGATGTTGACCTTGTTCAGAGGCTTTTGGAGCATTTTCTTATCCAAGAACAGACCGAGAGTTCAAGTCCAACGCATTCCTTCTCTGAGAAACAAATGGTTAGTAACTTGAATGCCAAGGCAAGAGTGGCAAGGCTTGTTGACAGTTATCTTACTGAGGTTTCCAGAGATAGAAACCTTTCCTTGACAAAGTTTCAGGTTCTTGCTGAAGCCTTGCCTGACTCAGCTAGGACCTGTGATGATGGATTATACAGAGCAATTGATTCCTATCTAAAGGTAATTCCTTTTATCTAAGGAAGATTCTAAACTTGTGTTTGGATTTGAAAATTGAAGTTAATAATTCAATTACTGAGGAATTCAAATTCTACAAGCCAAAATATTCTGTTTAGCAACAAGTTGATAAAATTTATGAATTACTTAAATATTATAAGTGAAAATTTTAAATTATTAAATTTAGTATTTTAAATTCAACTAAAATAAATGATATTCTGCAAATTCCACATTTATTCTCGAGACATTATAGTGACTGTCATTCCTTATTCAAGAAAATTAAGCAAAGTTATCTTTTTTTAATTCAATTGTTGAGATTGAATTGTGTAAAACTTCAAAATCCCTTATATTTACAAAATCCTTTATCCAAACACAACCTTTGAGCTGTTATTTCAATTCATGTATGATTTTGAATTAATTACACTTTTTGCATGACATCTGTGTAAAGTGATTAGTGTGGACTGCATTCATTTGTTAAGTAATCAATCAAACTTCTTATTTCTGAAATATAACTTACTTCCTTTGATACTAACTCCTCATTTAGAACCATATAAAATAAAATAAAATAAAATAAAACAAGAACCCAATCCACTTACCAATAGGATTATAACTTTTTAAACTCCCTTTTGAATTGTATTTTTCTGTTAAAGCAGTTTAAATTTTTTCTTCCGCCATTATTTTCCTATTTCTGGAGTTCTTATCTGTGAAAGACATACGAACAGGCACATCCTACACTTACTGAGCATGAAAGAAAACGACTTTGCCGTGTAATGGATTGCCAGAAACTCTCCATTGATGCCTGCATGCACGCCGCCCAAAATGAAAGGCTTCCATTAAGAGTGGTGGTGCAAGTCCTATTCTCTGAACAGGTAAAAATAAGCAATGCAATAGCCAACAACACTCTGAAAGAAGGCATTGAATCTCACTACCAGCCAGTTATCACAAACCGGAAAACACTTCTAGAGGCCACACCCCAGTCATTCCAAGAAGGATGGACAACCGCAAAAAGGGATATCAACACGCTGAAATTCGAGCTGGAGAGTGTGAAGGCCAAGTACTTGGAGCTCCAAAATGACATGGAAAATTTGCAGAAGCAGTTTGATAAGATGGTGAAGCAGAAGCACGCATCAGCATGGAGCAGTGGGTGGAAGAAGCTGAGCAAACTCACAAAGATGACAAATGTAGAGAACCATCATGATAACATTGAATCCCAGATTCCAGCTTCCGTAGTAGAACAGACGAAGAAGACTCCAAGAAGATGGAGGAATTCAATATCTTGAAAGATGATACTTTCTCAATTTCTTAGAAACTGATACTTATTCTACCTATTGATCTATTTAATATAGACCTTCCCTTTCCTTTTTGTTATCATATTTCATTCCTGGAGAGCAAATGGGAGCCCCTTTTTTTCTGATAGAGCGATTGCTGTAAAAGTTCTAGCTACGTTGTGATCTGTAACCAAAGTCATATTTTCATGTGACGTCTGTTGGCACTGAAAACTTCTAACTTTGCAAGTTGCAACATATGCCTAATTTTAAGGCCAAGGTTCCCGTTTGGTTTAAGTTCGATTTATTTTATTTTATTTATTTATTTATTTATTTTTTGAGGAACCAAGTGTACAAAGTGCACATTTAGGACACTTGAATTTATACTTTTCATAGTTTAAGGGTTTTCCTGGAACCCAAGTCACTGCATTTAAGTATCTTCAACAATATGACAGAACGGACTTGTAAGAGAAGCATAAGGAGCAATTTTTCTGGAAAATCGAAAGGAGAAAATCTGACAATGACAAAAGATAATGATGGCTGGAACTTTAAGAAATAGCTAGGGTAAGGCCATATAGGACGAGACATGATGAGATGTTGCAACAAAAATCATGTTAGCCTGCATGAATGACAAGACAGGACTATAGGATTCAACTAAGAGAGGCAATGAGTAAAGCTTTCAATTGGATTTCATTAATATTTCATTGATGCCAACAAATTCCAAATCATCAGCTGTAGACCAAGACATGACAAAAGACCAGCTCAACCTACTACGGTGGCTGCTTCTAGAGAAATATCAATCAATGATGCTAGCCAGGAAAAAAAAATTATTTGTTAAGTTTTATTATTATTCCCGATCAAGAAGGCTCTAGTGATTATCAGGCGATAGATAAAAAATATATGTTGAAAAGAAATCAATAATAAAGGAAGAAACATGATGAGATATTCCAACAAAAATCATGTCATCGAGCATGACAACCAGTGATGGTGTGAGGACTGAGAAGACTGCATGACTCAACGTGCCTAATTAAGAGAAGCAATAAGTGAAGCTTTCAATTGGTTTGATTTGCAATGAGATTCATTTCATGCCTTCAAATGCACCTAACATTATGATGCCTGCTACCGGAGAATTCTCCCCCCTACTTATTCGAAAGTTTGGTTTTTCATCAGTGCACTGCTCTAAATTAATCCCACCCACAAGTTAAAAGGCTTATTATTTATATAAAAAATTATTATTTTATAATGATAGAAGTAATAATTCACTTAATGCGTACATATAAAATAACATGCACAAACCCTTTCATACTTCAAACATGACAAGAAATAAAATTTCTAATACAACATTGAATCATTAAATATTACTCATTGAATATTGCCGTACTATTAAAATGACCAAAAAGAGAAACTTTATTTTATCTTCACCATTGTATCACATTTCTTATAAAAATGTATTAACTAGAGAGTTTTTTTAGGACAAACCTCAAAAAGAATTATGTGTTTTATGAAATTATTGCAATTTTTTCATAAAAATTTGTAAGTGTTTAGGGCATAGTTTCAAAAATAAAATTGGATTGATTGATTGGATTGGTAAACCAACCAATAAACTAATCCAATTAGAAATATTGAATCAAAAGTACATGTAAAGCGGTGTAAACTAGTTAGAACCAATACAAACAAGTTAGAGCCAATTAAAATCAATGAAATGATTGGTTACAAGATTTACATATTTTTTGGAAAAAAATAGAATTTTATAATTTTACAATAATTAAAATATAATACATTCACAATTTCAAATTAATTAAATTTATATTATTTTTAAAATATTTTTAACATAAATTATTCTTATACCACTTATATTTTGTTACTTATTTATTTATATCATTAACTTATATTATATTACTTTTTTAATTTTATCATGACTTATTATTACAAATATAGAATACGAATGTATACATATGTATATGTATGTATACATATAATTCATATATTTAATTCAAAATTAATTCAACCAATAAATCAGTGATTAAATCAATAAATTAATGAATTAATGACTTATTTGATTCAGTAACCAATCCAATTTTAATAATTATAATTGAGGAGATAAGGTTGCACATTTTCTTAATCCTGTAATTTTTTTTATAAAAAATGGAACCTAATTAGTCATAGTTGCAAAAAAATATATTTAGAATTTTATTAAAAAATTTAAAAAAATTATAAGATTTTATTATAAAATTGCAACTTTGAATAATAAATTGCAAGTGATTGTATCGTTACTATCTTAAAGAATAAAGATCGCATCGAAGTTGACCCACTAAACTACAATCGGAAACAAATTAATCTTATATGTATTAAGTATTTAATGATTCATATTAAATTTTATATTTTTTAAGATAAAAATATATAATTTAATAATATTAATTTATGCAAACATTAAATTTTATTTGGGACATGATAAAATTGGCCTAACTATATTATGTCATATTACATATAAGAAAATATAAAATGGAGTTGTGATTGTAAATTGCAATTAGGTAGCATGTATTTTTTTTTAATTTTAATTCTTTTTTTTAAAAGTAGTGATTACTATATCTAGCAAATTTTATAACTAGAATTATTAGTTCTTTATTTTTTATCACTTATTATAATCATTTATCTCTCTATTTATTTGTAACAATAAAATAAATAATAAAAAGAAAATATATAACTGAAAAGTAAACATGGTTTTTACATTGTTACAGTAGAATTTAATAATTCACTTCAATATTTTTTATTTATCTTATTAAAATTGAAGAGAGAAATAAATAAAATAAAAATAAAAATAATTAATAATAATAATTATAAAATTTAAGAAATATAATATTCATCACTTTTATAAATAAATAAGAGGTTAAATGATGTATATACTCTATTGGATTTATGTTACTGGCAATCAAGAAGAAAGAAAAAGACAACATTCAACTCTTAATTATATTACTTTTAGTGCTTCTCATTTTCTTTAGAAATATGATTCTAGTGTCATTTTCTATTTACATTTGGAAGCACTTATTTGGCATGAGAATGGCAGTGAGTCCATTATAGAGTCTATGCTCGGATTAACAGTCCCCTAAACCTGTATTTGGTGACAGACAACGGCCATCAAAGATTGCAAGAAGCTGCCATTTCTGTTAACACATTAGGCTCAATAAGTCAAAAAGACTTGTAAGTGGCTAAAAGTGTGTCTATCCAATTTATACTAAAAAAAATTAAAAATTAAAAGGGTGACAAACATTTGGACCCCACATTAAGTAGTACTATTTGTTAAGCTTCTAACATGAGTTTCACTCAATTAACCTCACGTAAACATGACTATACTAACTATAGTTAGTTCACACGGTTGAGATGAATTGAAATTTGAGTAGAGTTTTTCAAGTTCAAATGTGATATTAAAATTAAAAAGGAAAAAAAAGAGGCATATTATAGAAAGAGAAGTTCTTGAGTGCACTTATAGACTCTATAACATTGACCAAATTTTTATACTGAATTTCCAATACTCCAGGATAAAGGTTGAAGAAAATGGAATTTTTACTCACATTCCCACGAATCAACAAGCCATATTTTCTGCCTTCTTTCAAAGCCCAGCAACTTTTTCCTAAGAAGAAATAACCTAGAATCTTCGGATTTGGTTGCAGGATAGTCCCCACAGATGCATGCTAAATTTATAAAATAGGCGGTGTAGTAATCACATTCACAGCAAATGACTTCAATTACTCCAAATAGGTGCAGACACTAAAATACACAAGAAACAAGAAACTGTGTGCCAACCATCAAACCAGGATACAATCAAAACCTGCTTTTATCACATAACAACAAGGAATCCACACTCCAATTATTCTTACAACTCATTCAAACTGACAGAATACATTATAGCATCATGAAAAAGGAAAGAAGCCAGAGTGCTCCGCCCATCTCTCAATTACATAGTTGAAAATCTAAAAGATATCTTGTCATTCCACACTCAACATGTAAAACAAAGTAACCTTTACCACAGATGGCATCAAGAATAGCAAAAGAAAAAGGCCCCAGCAGCTCATGATGAGACGCCATGCTCCTCATTCAAGCACTTCTCCAACATATGTAGCTTTCTTGGTATTTTAGAATTTTTATGGCAGCATGATATGCGTGCAAGATTGAAAGAGTGGATAAAAGCATAAAATCAGGAGTGAAAGTGAGGATGGAAAGTGGGACCCCCGTTACCAAACGCGCATGCACTCCATCAACAGGAGATTCAACATTTCAGGAAAAAAGTGTGTCCTCATTTACAACAGAGACCACCACTATTATCCCCATTCTTTCACTCTGTAAACTTTAATCCTCCAAAAGCTACAAGATAATGATTCTGGTCAACAAATTGAAATCCCCAAATGCCCATTTTTCCTTTTTCAATTGCAGCAACAAAGGTAGTGGCATCTGTTAGTTCTTTTGTCCCTTTATTGGCCAACTACATATAAACCTCGAGAAACAAGAGAAAAGAAGAGGGGGGAAAAAGGCAAGCATTCTGAATTCAAACTTGTTAACCATCAAAAGCTAAGAATTTAACAAATACGGGGATACGACCTCATCACCATCCTTTTGTCCTTTAACTGCAGTAAGGACTTGATGATAATTCACTTCGAGAGTACCAGCCTGGGACATCAAAGATTTCAGGTACTCAATAGTTCCATCAATAACCAGAAGTGGTTCCTTTCCCTTAGCATTAGGAATCATGTTCTCAAGAATTCTTAATGATTCATGGATCTTACCCTTTTTAAATTGGATACCATCCATCACTGGATCCTTGTCTACATGTGCTTGTTCAACAGAATACATCTGGCTGTTGGAACACTCTGATTCTGCATCACTGAGATACTCAAATGTTTCATTTAGTCTTACTGAACTAGCACTGTTCACGGATGATGATCTTTTGCCCCTACCATCAACCAACTTCTGCCTTTTATTTGGCCGAGCAGTACTATCAACTTCCTCCTTCGTATCTTCAAACTGTTCTTGCATTACATAAGCCATTTTTGTTGCCAATGGAGAACGATCTGTACTTGTCACTTCATCATCATCTACAAAATCATCATCATTATTATAGTCATCATCTGAGTCAAGCAAGGCATTGATTTCTTCAGTATCTTCACGCATTTCACTTCCTTCATTAACATCATTGTCATCAGACTCCTCTGGTAAACTGTATGTGGTTGGATAATTTTGATCCATATCAATTTCCTGTTTCTCCTCATTAACATCATAAGCTTGAGTAAATTTTGTAGCAGCAACAAATGGTCTCTGCACTAGAGGGAAGACAGGACTATAAAACAATCTTGTCTTATCACCAGAATGGTCGAAAATAATCAATTTTTTCTGCATAGATGCAGAATTTGGATTTTGCATTGACCTTCCATCTCGAGGTTCCTTTATAGATCGTTCTGAACTGGGATACTGGTAGAACACTTGCACTTCATCTCTGTGCTCGCTCTTCAGACTCGAGAGGGTGGGAACTGAAGATCCTGGCAATGCAAAGTTTTCAGGACAGATGCAGGAGCTACCACTTAGATATGCTGGAAGGCTGTGTAATCTGGGCTCCAGCAATGTGCTGGTGCAATTCTTGTGAGGTGATTGCCAAGCCACATGCTGTGGACGAGGCCATGGTCTGTCAGCCTTAACCATCAACTTAAAAAAATGACCTAAAGAACAAAAGAAACAAATAATTCAATACTAAGCCCTTTCAACTTCCATCTATCAAGATCAAAGATCATTGGAAAACACAAACCAGGGAATTTCACAGTGCTTGTTATGAGTTCTTTAGTCACTTGAAGCTTCTCTCAGGAACAAAGGATTGAAAAGAAAAACTACACACTTCAACTTAAGGTGAAAGAAAATGTCGAATCTGCCTACGTGACAGGCTTCAGCAGATGGCGGAAGTACTCAGCCTGCAAATAGTCAGAAGATAATATTCATGAACTCTAAATCATCTGATGACTGATAAATAACAGAAGCATTCATGTTCTACGGCCATGATTTTCTCATTTCATACCAGTAACAGACATAAAAAAGAAAAACAGTTTCCAACAAAAAGCTAGCTTCTTAATTTCGGTAATTACTAAAGAAAAGAACTGCAATTGGAAAGTGACAAAAAAAGTGCTACTAACCTGACAATTGCACAAGGGTTGAAAGCATGCTATCACTCTGACAATAATTGTTGGTTCACCTTCAATACCATTCTCATGTTTTAATGCCCGGAATTTTGTCTGGCTTGCTGCTTGGCACACCATAACGTCTCTTGATCCTCAAAACACAGAAATACCAAAAATAGAACAGGGCAGTGGCACCAAGCTGAAGATAAAATGGAAATCACCTAAAACTAGAAGACAAGACAAGGACACTGAAAGAGACACAATACCAGACTCTGCCTTGACTTTGTTTATCTTTCAGCCAATTCTATACTTATCAGAAAAAATGACCAAACAGTGGTTGGGTTCCATGGACAGTGGCTAGAAAAATAACAAAGAGATCAAATGTAACAAAAAGGATTTATGGGGAGGGTGATTTACAGAATAACTTTGCAATACAGGTTCAAGCATAACACTTTGCGGAACACATCAACAGAGAGACCCAACCAACGCATGCTGAATTCTTCCTTTTTGATTTAAGAAATCCGGAATTTATTTAGAGTCTCAGGCAGATGTGAAGCCCACACAACCAATATCCCTGTACCAAAACAGCAAAGAATAAATATCATTTTGTTGTTCAGGATAGAAATCATAAATAAGATAATCAAATGTCAGATTCAGAGAGGGGTGAAATATTAAAATGAAATAACTACCATAGAACAAGCACCATATTCAATTGACTGGAGAATGAATTTATCGATTATACCAACAACTTTAACTGTCCATTTCTTCAAATAAAATCACTCCGCTTCTCGATTTTTATAAGCTAAGAAACGAATACATGAACTCGAATAAGCTCGGTGCTATTATTGCACATTCAATTGAGTTCTTTCGAAGACCCAGTGATTAAATTACTCTAATTATCTCAAATTTCTCAGCAATTACTTTTACATATTAATATAACAACACGATAACGAAACAAAATCAAGGAAAGGTAACCCCTTTATGACTGATGCTCCGCACCCAGTTCCATAATAAAGATTTTAGTCCTAAAATCAATTCCTCCTTATAGTTTTTACTCTTCCGTTTCAGTTAACCGCCAGCAAATACAGAAATCCCAGCTAACAGCGTATTCATGATCATATAATTCAGAGTATAGAAAACTTACAGACAGATGGGTATCAGAAAAAAACGATGTCTTGTCGCTCAGGTGAAATTCGAATCTCTAGCAGAGTGGATGAATGGAGCAACGGAAGGAGGAAGACAGCGAACAGCAGTATGGGAAAATGTCCCAAAGAGGTACTTGTGACCGTGGATGCTAAGATTTTATAAACAACTAAATGTCAAATTTACCCTAGCTTTCGAAATTTTATACGATATCAATCAGTGGTATTATCGGTTATTTAGTAATTGCAATTACTGTATATCTTTTTACCTTCTTTTAGTGCACTTTTTGGGTTTTCTTGGGGAAATTATGAAGCATCCCAACTTAAAATAGTTTATATCATTTGATATTTTCACAGGGTTTAAATTTATCTTACAAAATATTTCACAATATTAAATACGTCATTAAAAAATAATAATAATAATTAAAATTTTTAATAATTTTTATTAATATAATAATATATAAAAAATAATAATATAAAATTAATTTAAATTGATTTAAGTTCTTTCCACAATTTGTAGTGCAAAGATGAAGGACAAGGACCTGTTTGGTTATGTTTGTAAATGGCCTTTTTCCTTGTTTTTATGAATAGGGGTAACCATGATTAATATTTTTCTTTGATAGAATGTAAATAATTATTATTGTGATAAAAAATAAAATATAAAATTCAAAACTGTCATGCTTATGTAATCCTTACTCACATGATCAATAGGAGCTGATTACATTATTATATATACATCTTTTACTAGGAGATTAGGAATAAATGTTTTTTATCCGGAATATCTTAGTAACATCTTCGTAATTAGTAGTTTAAAGAGATAGAATCTAGTCGAATTTTGTGATTGTCAATTACAAGTTTATTAATGTAAAATGGTATATGAGTTTGGCTCCACCAAACATCCTAAAGCTTACATTAAAAAGAAAAAAAACCAATTAAAAATCTCAAAAATCAATTCGGGTTTAGCTTAGTTTGATTCGAATTTTATAAGAACCCTTAATTAAACAATAATAGACAATAATAATTTGTTTTCGAAAAAAACATATAATATTTAGTATTATTACAAATATAATTAAATATTACATTATAGGAAAAAATTAAAAATTTTATTTGTACTATATAATATTGATAATTAAATAAAAAATATATGAAAAAATTATAATTAAACAGTTTGAGCAAGAAAAAAAATTAATTAGACTCATTTAAAAAAAGAAATTTTTTTAATTCAAATCCAACATAAATGAATTACATATCCAATTAAATCATGCAAATAGTTAAACTACTTAGCATAATTGTCACCCTTAAATTTGAGTTTACACATTTCTAAATTCAAGTTCATTTGCTTGTATATGATTCGTTCAATTCATTTTTACAAGCAAATTAAAAGATTGACGTACAGGATTTATAAAGATCAAAATAAACAAATTGTTATTTGTCCTCAAAGGATATTTATATTTTTCTATAATAATAAAATCGATTAAACTAGTAGATAAACCTACATAAAATTTTAAGATTGAATTTAAGATATAAAAGAAGGTAAAATTTTCAAACAATATTATATATTACTTAAGTTAAATACTTTCTATAAAAAATATTTATATTTTGTGGCAACGGAACTTGCAACATCAACCTAACTACATCCTTGATACTCAATTCAATCGTTGGCCCAACCCTTGGCGTTGCAATTCAATTTTTATGGCTGAGGATTTAATCATAATTTTGTTTCCACATATAATTTGGACCGAACATCTCAATATTACATAGCCAAACTCTTAATTGATGATTATCAAGGCATGAGCATTCTTATCATACGGTTCAATGGTTATAATTAGTATAATTATAGTGACAATAACATTAGTCACAGACATAAACATGTGCCATTCACTCATTACCCATCTAATCTGCTATTAATAACCATTGAAATTTAACCAATCTCGAGGACCCAACTGCCCCCACCAAAGCAAAGTATGGTGCCACAAGGTACATTATGAATCATGCGAGAGCGTGATGATAAATATAGAGAATCATAATCCCATTTTTTGAGAATTCAAGGATGACTTTGCAATATTTGCTTCACAGTTGAACAGTTGGGCTTGAATAAATATAGAGAATCTACGTATTTGATTGATTTTTAGACTTCAAAAATAATTTCTATGTTGATATTTATTGATTTGTTCGTAGAAATAAATTATTTAAAATGTGTATTAAATTACTCAAGCAGTGAAAAAAAAATTGATTTCTCATGTGAGCATATTTAAGAATAATTTTTAGATTTTCTTCTTCCATAATTTCAAGAATAATGAATGAATTGGTGTGGATATAAGTAAATCAAATGAGAACTCGATATTTTAGAGTCCAACTTAGATTCACTAATGTATGACATGAAACTTGAATTTCTATTTATTTTGAACGTGTTTTGAATAAGAAAGATATAATTGTGAATTTTTAATTGAATAAACATTAAATTATTTTTTTTATTAACAATCATTGACTATTTATAAAATATATTATCCAAGTAGGTCTAACATAATATTCAAAAGAAATTTAAAATTCATTAAATATTATGTGTCTAATTATGTGTGATCCATTGAATAAAAATATATTAATTTAGATAAGATTCAAACTATAACTATTGACAATCCCAATTTAGTTTGATTGGTTGAGACATTATTCAATTAAGTTGAGTTGCTGCATCAAGAACAAACAATTAAGTGTGTGTGATGGAAGTGGCTAATTGGATGCACTTTGACATCTGAGTTAATAATAGTATATGCAGAGTAATATGAAATTGTGCTTAGGTTGTGATTGTGTATATGGGGTCTTTTATAGAGTTTTGACACATGTGGAATGTATTGATATTCCAGCGGATTAAGAGTTCTCCGATATAAGGATCACTTTAAATATGCTTTAGTGTCTCTTGCTTCTAATAGTGTTAATAATTGATATTTAAGTTTGACTATGATTTGACTATTAAGCCTTTAAGTCAATTTTAACATTTTTTGTATTAGATAAGTATCTTTTATCATTAGATTGTGCCCACATGAATAAGTGCTAAGCTGAAATTAGGGGTTAATCATGGTCAAATTAAAAATTTTAGGCATTGTCAAATATCAACACCAAAAACAAAAACTCCACCTATAAAAATAATGCTCAAATTTACACTTAATTTGTACACATTAAAATTTAAAAGTGCAGGCAAAGAATAAGTTTTTTTTTTAGTCAAAGTGAGAAAAAAAGAATCATGCAAGTGCTAGGAGGCATCAAGTGCAATCCCAATTTTTGCCCACTAGCCACAATAATCCAATCTAATATATTGCACCCGTGCATTTGATAAGAAGCCAAAAGGAAAAAAAAAAAATACTTCGAAATTTTGATGAGGCCAATATCACCCAATAATTTATGTATAATAGACCATATTTGCTTAGAGTGGAGGGCACAAGCACCAAATACTCAAATCCTTATAATGAGGTCTACTCTTTCGGTTACAGCTACACCCAAAGTGTGGTTGGATTTCAGAGACTGAATGCTACAATTCAGGGATTCCCTTAAACTTGGTATTAGTTTAGTAAAAGCAAACTTCAATGGAATTGATTACTTTCTGCTTTTTGTTCCTTTTTAAGGCAAATGCTTGCCCCTTTTTTAATTAATTATCTCTTAAAATGTGATCCGGTGAGCTTTATCAGACGCAATACTGCTTTAGTGGGTCAATTTAGCAGGCTGTGAAAAATTATTTACTAAGTAAACATGTTTAAAATAGTATTTTTATGATCAAACTCGCTAACACTTAGTTTCTCCGTCAGTGGAAGCATTAGTGTTATGTCTATGGTGAAGCAATTGTAGCAGTAATGGCAATTGGGAATGTGGGAATTGGGATGGCCATTGTTTGTGCAAAATTAGTGAATTTGACTAAGGAATTCGTGGGTGGATTTCCCCATACATTTTACAATTTAATAATTATCTTAAATCAATCAAATTTAAGATATTAAATTAAATATAGATAAATGTAGCAAACATTTTAATAATATAATAATATTCGATGTTGGTTTAGAGATTTTATCATTATGGCTCTTATCATTATAATGATAAAAAAATAAATATACATTCACAAAAAGGAGCCTGAATGCTAAATTTGACATTATTACATTAAAACTAGGAAAAAAATTAGCCAGCTTTAATAGTTATTTTTTTAATATTAAGGATTAAAAAAATTAAGAAAAGAACTCCTTTAAATTGTATTCCATTTGAATAAAGGAAAAAGAAGGAGAAGGACTGTATCATGGAGGGCAACAGCAAAAAAAGAGGGAAGAAATTATCATAGTTAAAGAAATTAAATCATGATTATTATCGTTAACCATCATTGCAATGGAAGAGGCATGGCTTCCTTTCACCTTAAATTTTGGGGTTAGGTGGTCGGAAATGGGATTGAGCATTGCCGAGAAGAAAGCTTTCTATCTCACTTGGATTATTAAAGTGAAAGTTAGAAAAATAATTGTGAAAATCAGATGCGTAACTGACTTCTGATTTGAAGCACATGTGAAGTTCTAAATTGATTTGTTTCTTTAAATTATTTGAGGGCATGTGCGTTCTTTGTTTAATAAATTGTTTGTTCCAGGAGTCAAAATGACAATGAAGCATTTACTTTTCTAAAGTTTTACAATAGGTCGGTGTGTGGTGTCTACCAACAATGTATGGAAGACTGTCACGTGGAGTTTGCAGTGTTGAATTCATTTTAAGGCTACAGAATATGTACATTGGATTCGCTTTGGAGCTCTTCCCTAATATGATCAGACCACCTAACTGGCGATCGGAGTGTTCAGACTCGTGCTTCCCCCCGAATGTCCCCACGTTGTTTTTCTATCAAGTATAAGATTAATTTTGTTTTTCTATCAAGTATAAGATTAATTTCTGTTCAAAATGGAAGCAATAAACCATAAATTCTTTTTAATAAAGATACTTTTGATCAAAATCAAAAAATTTTACCGGACTTTAAATGTATTAAGACCCTCAACTTGCAACCATTGACACAACCAATTTCTATACCATGCTTTCCCCATTTGCATAAATCAAGTTTTCAATAAGGAAAATTTTTCCACTCTGTGATGGGTAAATTTCAGAAAGTCTTTTTCCCAGATATTAGTTCACGGTTCTCCTAGTTACTTTTTTCTTTTTCTTGTTTTTTTAAGTAAACAGTGTCTTTTTTAACAATGAATACAATTCCTCATTTATAAGAGAGACTCATCTCGAACATAGCTATTGCTTTGTTTGCTTATATGTTAAAAAAATCCAAACTCACATCTGGATTCCACCCGTTTTATAGGAGGAAACGATTTAAATATAAATATGTAAGGGAGCGAGTTAAATACAAAGGACGAGGGTACAGCAAATGTTCCATCCAAAAAACTCTAATGGCCCCGGTCTTTTTGCACTTGCTCCTATGAAAGTGATTAAAATTTTCCATAGAAGAAATTTATCTATTTCTGAATTATCATATAGAGAAAAGCACGCATAGGCACATAAAGGAAAGGAAAGACATGACCTTAAACAGTGAAGGTACATGTATATGTAAATCCTCCATTGAAGCAAATGACCATATAGCGTGAGATCAACAAAGGCTTTTGACATGTTAAGGAGGATGTATTTCATGGATTGAATCATAATGCACCAACAGAAACCATACAACAGTCACGCACTCACCGGGAAGCTGTAACTGAGATCTTGACATTCATTGTCAAATAACATTAAACAGTCACAGAAAAAGAAAGGAGAGACAGTAGGTCCCAATTTATTGGAAATTTGATTTGATATCAGATATAAAGTATCCAGTCAAACAAGACAACTCCCCTACAGCACGGAATTAACATTCAAATGCTTACATGTCCATTACAAAGCAGGATATTCATAATAATCTTATTACTTCGAACAAACTAGGAAGGGATCATCATCACTGTGCACTCAATACTTCAATTTCGAACTCCAAGACGGAGTTAGGCTGTATTCCCCAGGCAGGAAAGCCACCAGCGCCATAGGCATAATCAGGAGAACACTGCAGAATTGTCATAAATGAGACTTAATCCAGAACAAGTTAAATACAAAGACTGAGAGATCTATGAATGAAAAAGTTTCAACAACCTTAAAGCAATTATATTTACTGAACAGACAAAGGATTCACAACAGGCCAAGCTAATTTTAGCTTGACACGAATGCCTATGAATATCAGAAGAAATTGAAATTTGAACAACTATGATCTTTTTGGATATCTAAGCTAGAAAATTTTGAAGACCTTGTGTAAGTAGAAAAAATTAGGAGAAGCAAAAGAAGGCATAGGATTGATCTTGTGTTTACTCAAATTACAGGAAGTTAAGATGGAGTATTGATCCCATGTTTACTCAAATTACAGGAAGTTAAGACGGAGTAAAGGATATTTCATTTCAATTTAAGTGGAAATAACAGCACAGAACATATTTATATATTCGCAAAACAGCAAAGAATAAATATATTACCCGCAGGCGAGCAACTTCACCAACTTGCATACCCATCACACCTTCATCCCATCCTACACATAGGTGCCGCAAATGAATTAGTTATCCGCATCAACAGCACAGTATATTTTGCATGCCAGGTTTGAAAGACAATCTATCTCTTCTCCCCAATAAATTATGTAAATTCATATATACATGCATGCATATATATTCTATACTTAAGGGAAGGACTAGAAACAAAGTGGTTAAGTCACCTTTTATAACAGAACCTTGGCCAATTTTGAAGGCGAAAGGCTTCTGCCCAGGATCCTTTGTGCTATTCAAGAGCAAGTAATATGTCAATTCAAACTTATGTAAACAAGGGGCTTAAAGGAAGCACAGGTTCTCCCTTCTGCCCCAAAATAAATAAAAAATAAACAAAATTCTTTCCTTTCCTGAATAGCAGCCTCACCTCCAAAATATTTGAGAAAGATCACCATTTTTCCCTGTGAAGAGAATATCACAAAAACAGTTAGCTTAGCAGTTAGCACATGACATCACAGACAGACATCCGGCAGCTTTTGAAGTACAGAAATAATAGAAAACATAGAGCTCCGTTTGTTTTATTATAAATATTTTTTACACAAATATCTTATTTACTTGAATACAACTACAAAAGCATAGAACTTTCATCCTACTTATATATCTTGTGATTAGCATTTAACTGCATCGTACCTTGATAGTGAGAGAAAACAACTTTTCTAAAGTAGTAAATCTTGTTTTCCACAACACTCCTCACGTGTAACATTGGGCAAATATAAAATTTTCTATAATATTAATTTTTTTGTAACTATAAATACAAGTACATGAGATTATTTTTATGGAAGATATTTTAGACAAAACAAACAGAATTTTTAGACACTACAAAGATGAAACTGTAGATAAAAAAATTACTTTTAATAGGGAAGAAATACAAAGATATTGCATAGAACAGTTCAAGAACTACGTCATTCTTTCAAAGCCTAGAAAATAATCGAAAACTTAAGACTCCAGAGAGATGAAACTATAACTTAAAAAAATAGTGCAAGCGGGGAAAAAATAATACAAAGTTATTGTATAAAAAATTTCAAGAATATGTCTAGAAACACCAGAAGCTAGAGAATGATAGGATTCCTTCAAAAAGACATAAGTTCATATAGTCTGACATAGTGTACTCAATGATAACAACCAGCCAAAAGGCCCATCGGATATGCGGGAGTCAACATTACAAATAGTAATATTGAGGAGTAGTTTGGTTGGGGGTAATAAAAAAAGGGAAAGGAAATGGAAATATTGGGATTTCATTCCCTTTATTTTTTGTTTGATTCAAAAAAAAAAAAAAAAAAAACCTCATTCTCCCTTTCCATTTTCCCTTTATGAGATTGTCTCAAATGAGAAAATAGTAAGTCTCCCCAATTCCTCAGGAAATCTGATTCCTCCATTTTGAATTTTGAATTTATCATTTTTCAATATAATAATGATGATAATAATAATAATAATAATTTATTATTATAAAACAATAATATAAGTAAAAATAAAAATAATTAATAAATAATAGTTAATAATAGAAATAATAAAATATAATAAAATTGATTAAATAAAAATAAATAATCATATAATAATTATTATAATAAATATAATAAATTATTTAATAATATAAAAAATAATATTAATAAAATATTAATACTTTAATCGTAATAATAATATAATTAATATTCATAATAAAATAATAACTATCATAGTTACAAAAATTAATAAATAAATGGTACAGCAATAATTGAAATAATAATAATAATAAAAATAAAATATTAATAATTAAAATTAAATAATTATGAAAATAATAATATTAGTAAATATAAAATATTTAATAACATAAAAATAATTAATATTATTAATAAATATAATAACTATTAAAATAATAATTAATATTATTGAAAAATTATTATTTAGATATTAATAAAAATTGAAATAATAAAAGTAATAATTGAAATAATATTAATAAGATATTAATAATTATTATTAAATAATTAAAAAATATAATATTAGTAAATAAAATAAAAATGATAATATTATAAATATAAAAATTATTTTAATAATAATTATAAATAAATTATTTTTCAATATAATAGTTACTAGTAAAATGAATTAGAGACACTTGGTTCTCTTTCTAAACAAAATGGGTAATCAAAGTTTTCATTTGCTTTTCCCTTATTTCCCTTTGTTAATTCCTTTCTTTCTTTTTTTTTAATTGTTTTTCTAATTGAACCAAGTCCCCCCCCCCCCCGGGGGCTTATCCTCAACACTGGATATACAGATGGAGTACAACAACTAAACGACACATCACAAAACAGTACTGCCAAAGAAATCCACTTCGACGAATTTCGACCCCCCACCCCCCATGTAAGGCTTCACACATGAGCTGTACTTTTTACAGTGATCCCCAACTTGGTTCCAAAGAGCATCAACCACATGTCTGATTTAGCAGAAAATTAAACCCCCATAAAAGGGAAAAAGGAAAAAACTCAGTTCTGATAACTTAAACATAAATTGATTAGTTGAACGACAGAATTTTTTATTTTTTCTTTTTTTTTTTCTTGGGTGGGGGGTGGGGGAGGGGGAGAAACGGGAAAAGGAAGTTTATATTCATAGTTCGATCCCTTCCTCAGATAAAAATAATCTGCGTGTGTTACCATAGATCCAGATAAGTCTAATAATATAACTTGTACATCAATTAAATCAGCAAAGTGTTCATGTGTTTTCATCGGTTTTAACTACAAAATTGAATTCTCTGGCCAACTAAACGTATAAGAAGAAATCAAAATAGCAAGATGAAACCGAGGTTCAATTAAGCTAGGACCATCATAAAGGGTAAGAATTTCGTACGATCGACACCCAAAAGTAACATCTATTATATTTTTCCTACAATTTCTCAGCAACCAAACAAAGAAGAGCTTAACACTAATTCCATGACCAAAATCAGATCCCCTTACCAATCTCAGGACCTCTAAATTCAATAAAAATCTTATCCATCACAAAAATACAAGAAATCACATTAACTGGTGGATCAATAAACGAAAATCTCTAGCAAATATAGGCGTTAGGGTTTAGGCAGTGAAAGAGAAAGCGGAGCTAACCGAAACCAGTGCAGTGAACAGTAACATTCTGACCAGCAGATGGTTTGGGGCCGTTTCCAGGTCTAATGACTCGCTTCTCAACTCCCATCTTTTCACTGTTTTCGGCTGCTTGTTCTCACCAACCTTCCGGTTTCTTCTGGCTTCTACCACCTTCCTGCTTCCCGTGGTTTCCATCCTACTTCACTTTTATAGTGCCAAGCGGCAATGGGCAAAGGCCCAGAGATGTTATCACGCACTCCTTGCTTTTCACTTATATCCAAAAATGGCAGTTAAAAAAATAAATAAATTATTTACGAATATATATATATATTTGTAAATGTAAATAATTTATATGTATCTTTTATCGTTAACGCATTATCTCTCAATAATTTTAAATCAAAATTTAATGGTAATCACATATGCCAAACACATGTCTCTTTAAACCTAATTAGGAACTTACTGTTCTTCGTTTGAATGAAAACGATATTTTATAAAATATAATTATAAAATATTAAATATTTAAATAATAATTTTTAAAAATTTTATTTTTTAATTATTATAATTTTAGATATTATTTTAACCATAATTATAAATAACATATTACTCTTTTATTAATATGTATAAATAATATTTTTTTATAAAAAATATTTTCTAATGAAATAAATAAAATCTTAATTTTAAAAATAATTTAATTAAAAAATTTTCTAATTTCACTCTGTCGAAATGAATATACAATTTGTGCTTTAAACTACCGTTGTCATTTTAAAATCCAAATTCTCAAGAAAAATCTAACCTTTTTTGTCGGAACAATTCTTTTTTTTTGTGCAGATTGTCATTCATTGCATTGGACAATTTTAAAGTTTTCTTTACAAATAAATCTATAATGAAAAATAAAGTTTTCCTTACAGATAAATTGATTCCAAGAGTAATAGTTAAATTTGGAGAATAAAGAGCATAATATTTTACATATGGGTTCTGTTAAATTTTAGGGAAAAATTACATAAGTAAAATATTAATTATTGAAAATATAATTGAGTGAAATTCAACCCTTCAAATTATACGTAGAAATTATGCCACAATGGTCTATTGACAAATGAAGTTAGGGGAAAATGCAATATAAGTAATGCAGTTTGCCATTGATGCCAGCAGTGTATAGAAATTGCTATCCATGCTCTAAGAGACTGCCACTTATCCAAGCAAGTATGGCTAAGACTAGTTCGAGGCAGAAGACAAGTAACTTTCTTCACAAACAACATTTGGCAATGGATTCTGTCAAATATCACATAGCATAATCTAAATTCTCAAAAAACAGAATGGAGTTTGAAATGGGGAATTACAGCCTGGCACCTCTGGACATGGAGGAATAAAAGTATTTTTTATCCAGATTTCTCCTTCCTTGAACAACCATTGTTGCAAGTTGATAAATATATCAAAATTTTCAACACAGCTTCAGCATTTCCAGATGGTGAAACAACACCCTGCAGCGCACGTCATATTGAAGTGTATTGGCAAAAACCACCTGTAGAATGGGCTAAAATCAATTGTGATGGTTCAATAAATATGGGGGAAAATACTGTCGGATGTGCAGGACTCATACGGAATAACAATGATCAATGGATCATGGGTTTTATGAAAAAAATTGCTTATTGTGACCTTTATACAGCTGAACTATGGGGAATATGGAAAGGATTATCCCTAACTTGGAATTTGGGGCTAAAGAAGATAATCTTGGAGGTCGATTGCTAGCATCTGATAAATAACTTAATGTCTTCTAAAAGCATAAAGCCTCAATTTAGAAACCTAACCCAACGGTGCTAACAACTCCTCCATTGAGACTGGGTGGTTTCAATTAACCATATATATAGAGAGGCCAACAAGTGTGCCGATTGGCTAGCGCATAAGAGTAATTCAATTGAGATGAAATTGATGATGCTCCTGGAACCACCAGCTGAACTTTAACCACTTCTTCATGATGATGTAACTAGGGTCTCTACCCTTAGAATAATTTTTGAGTAGTTTGTTTCTTTTCTTTGGGCTTTTAGCCCCTCTTAATCACAAAAAAAAATATATGTGGTTTAATTAAAATACAGTAAAATAAGCATAATTTATTTCTTTATGTTGGACTATTTTTAGTGTGACGGAAGAAGATAGGATATAAATATGTGAGGTTAACTTCGTTTCTATTTCATTTTTCCCCCCTAATCTTTTTAACAAATTAAGCAGAAGATGTGATTCGAAGGATTCATACTGCATCGGATATAATTTTATTAGAGGTTTTGAGGTTGTCTTTTTTTGCATCACAAATTACTTATTTTACCTATTTTTTAAGTCCTTTTTAATGTAAGTGGGATTAGACTTCTTTAAAATATAAGACACATAAACCTTTTTCTTTCAAAAATAAAATACTGCATCAAAATTTAAAATGAAAAATTAAGGAAATAAATGGTTATAAATTTAAAAATTAATTTTTATTTTATTATTACTCATTAAATTTACCTCTTTTGACTTTTTTTTATAAAAAATTATCATATGACATTTTACTCTAAAAATGCATATTGAATTTTTAAAGTAGCCCAAATTGCGGGGGATATAAAAATAAGATGGGTATGGACCCGTTCCAAGGAAAGTCTCCCTATCCAATTCCTTTTTTTTAAGGAAAAAAATTACCCTATCCAATTCTTTATCATAAATAGAAATAGATCATTAAAAAAAAAAGAATTTTAAAGAAAAGTAGATATAATTTTTTTTTTAAAATAACAAAAAGAGAGAAAGATACAAATCCATCATGTAATGCGGAATCTGCTTTTGCAACAAAACTTTTAGAAACTAAATTGATGATTAGTCTGTGATGTGATTTTTCACTCGTTCATAATGGAGGATCAAAAATGCAAAATGCAATAAAATTAAAAAAAATAGAAAACTACTCTAATTGGAATTGTATTTTGGCTTGCTTTTTTTACCCTTACTACCCTGTGTCGAATAAAAAATGCTTTATGTAATGGAGCACAATCCTATAACTAGAGGTGTAGATGAATTAAGCTATTCGTGAGCAGTTCGAGATCGATTTATGAAAAGTTTAGTTCAAAATTAAATTTTAACGAGTTAAGCTAAAATGAGTTAAGCTTGTTTAACTCGTTTATTAAACAAATTGAGTTTGAATTTTTTATTACTCAACTCAAATTGTTTATGAGTATAAACGAACTTAGTATAAAATATATTTTTATTTTTATATTATATATAATGTAAATATAAAAAATTTATTAAGCACTTTTAAGGCAATTTAAACTTATATATTATATATAATATAAATATAAAAAATTCACTAAATTCTTTTAGACCCATTTAGGCTCGTATTTTATATATAATGTAAATATAAAAAACTTACTAAACTCTTTTAGATCCTTTTAGGCTCGTATAAATTTGTTTAGGATCGTTTAAGTTCAAATATAACTTAAGCTTAAGTTTGAGTTCAAATACTTGGGTTCGATCAAAAATTTAGAGTAAAGAATTTAAAGCTGGTTTAAATTTAAATAAGTTCAATTAAGCTTATGTTCGAATTGAGCTTGAACTCAAGCTCAACATTTTCAAGCTTGATAAGTTCAAGCTCAAACTCATTTAATATTATCGAGCTAGAGCTTGAGGATGCAGATGTTTGACTCGACTCGACTCAACTCGTTTGCACCCTTACTTGTAACTCTATTCCAATATTGGAAAATTTTGAAGTGTATGTCATTAATAACATAAAATGCTTTATAAATTTATACACATATTAATTAATCTAACGTAATTATATATAATTGCCCTTATAATGCAAATTTAAATTCTCCTTCTTTTAATCAATTTTGTTTGCAATTTAGAGAGATATAACCATAAATTTTTTAGGGGATTGCTAACTTTTACACTATTTTTTTAGAGGTTAGAGTCTTCTACATTTCTCTATTTCCATTTGAATAAATTTTTTTAATTTTTATTTTTTTAAAATCATTTTTATGTAATGCGTATTTTCACAAATTACAAATAAATGCTAGTAGATAGACATTGATTAAAGCAAAATTTGATATATATATTTTGAAGGAATGATATTTTTTTATTTGAAAATTTAAGATGACATATTATAAATATATCTAATGTTTATTTAAGCACAATAACATTCTTTAAGTTTTTGGGAACATTAGTAAATTCTAATCTGCTCTAAGAGTTTCAAAACTTAAGCAAGTGTAATAATTTTAAAAATTATTAGATCAAAATTATTTGATCGCATTTGTAGAAAAATAAATAATTATAATTGAATAATTTTAATTTAATAATTTTAGAACTTGTCATGTCATCCTAAATTTTAAAACCCTAAAAGTACTATAGCAAGTACTCGATTTTGTATACAATCAACATTAAAATATATAACTTTTAAAGGTTACTTATCAATTTTGTATATAATTAACAACTAAAAATATTACAAAAATTTAGTAAAAATATCAAACTTTTAACATATTAATTTTTAACTTAATCCATGTCTAAATATATATGACATTTAAGAGATTACAGTAAATAGTAAATTTTGAGATATTGAATTTACATATAACTATCATTTAAAGGCATTTTAAGTATCTTACTGAAAAAAATATAAAAAATTTATGCATCAATTTTGGATGTAATCGATGTCTAATAATATGATAACCTTCAACTTACTTTGAAAGGGAAGATATATAAGACATCATTTATTAAAATAATAGTTATTAAAAAGTTATAAGAATAGTAATATTTTTGAAAATATAAAAAATTAATGTACTTTTCCCATAATATTTTAGATGTCAATTTGTAAATTAAATTATATATAAAGTTATGAGAATAGTAAAATTTTTGAAAATATGAAAAATTTAATTGACGTATTTTTTTCTCATGAGAATGTGAACTTTAGTTCAAAATAACCAATGTATAAAATTTTAGGATCAATTTTTTTATTTTATAAATTAAATAAAATTTTTATTTTATTATTATTATTCGCATTCTCTTATTTATTTATTTATTTTTGCTCTATTCCCATCTAGCTTTCACTGCAAAATCCTGGGTCTTCCTCTATTCTCCATCACACATCAATAAACTATTGATACTTCTATAACTACTATAAAATATTAAGTAAATGTTATATTCTAGGCCATTGGTTCAAAATAAAAAAGTTATGTTTCCCTTTTGATTTATTAAATCTTCATTTCTTTCATTTTTTTTATTTTTTATATAATTTTTTTAAAAAATTATTTGTATTTTATTTGTATAACTTTTAAGATTTTATCTAAAAGTTAATGTCATATTTTAGACCACTAGTTCAAAATATAAAAATTATTTTTCTTTCTTTTATTTTTCAAATCTTCATCTCTTTCTTTTTTTTTATTTTTTACATAATTTTTAGGAAATTTTTGTTTATATTTCATTTGTACAACTTTTAAGATTGTATTTAAGTTTTATATTTTTATTGTGTATTTAATAAAATATTATAATGAAGTCCAAAGTCGGTCAAATAACGACAAAAAATACTTTTGAGATTGTATCTAAATTTAAATATGTATTATATATTTGATAAAATATTGTAATGAAGTCTAAAGTCAGTTGAATAATAATAACAAATGAAGAAAAAATGAAAATAATTATTTTTTACAATTTTGGTAAGACGAATTGCTTTCAGTATTTGTAGATGAATAAATTTTGAAAAATTACATAAAATAAAAAAAGTTATCCCAAATAGATAATCAAGCACAAAATTATGATCTTTTAAAATTTTTAATTCAAAATACATACAGGACTAAATTTATTTAATTTTTATTATAAATATTATATTATTGAGGAGAAGACAAAAATTAACGTTAAAAATAGTTTTGCTAACATTTTACATTATTTTTTATTAAAAATTGATGTAAAATATATAAAAAATATTTTTAATAGAAAAGATGTCAATTTTTAATAAAAAAATTAGAGTGATTTGTAACAAACAAATGTGATTTTCTTTTGGTAAAAAATAAATGTGATAGCCTTTTTTTACATTAGTTATACAACTAATATTAGAACTAATATATGATAATGCTTAATTAGATATTAGTTAAAAATGAGCTTTTAATCCATTAAACATTCAATGTTTATTTGCAATTCTGTTGTAATGTTTAGTAATTAACAAAAAAAATTGAATTACTACAATAATTAAAGAAAGGAGCAAGGGAGAAAGTTACAAAGAATTTACCCTGTGCTTGAATGTGCAAGAAAAAGTGTGGAAATAAAATATGTAAAAAAAGAAAATATGCAAAAAAAAATTTCATTTATTGTTTAGATGTATTAATAATAAATGTATACAAAATAATAAAAATATTAATTTTTTTAATTTAATTGAAAAGTAAAAAATAAAAATCGAAAATGAACTTCGTTAAATGGTTATTATTTCGATTGTAAGTCAATAAAGTTATTTAGTAAGATCCATAAAAGGATAATTTGAAATTACAAAATTTTTTTGTCCTTTTTCTATATCTATTGGGTAGGAAAATATATTTTTGATTATTCTCAAAGTACTTTTTCTATTTTTTTTCTTTTCACCTTTATTTTTTCATAACATTCAAACACTAAAAAATTATTTTCAAGCCTTTTCTACATTTTTCTTTATATATCCAACCAAAGGGTAATATGATAAATTTAATTAAAATTATATCGATTATTGAAATAAACACCACTTACGAATTGTTTTTTTTCAAGGACTGGATATTTTTGTCCTAATAAAAATGTGAAAGATGTTATTCCCCACATAGATGTTGAAATCAGCTATCCTCAATCTTTTATATTTAATGGAATTCAAAATCCTTTTATGTATGACAAGATTTATTGATGCAACATGAAAATAGTTAATGCAACACCATAGATTCTTCCTAAAATTTTTTATTTATACTTATTTTTAATGCAATAGGAAAGCAATTAAAAGAAAATTTTGATGATGCATAAGATTAGAAAAAAAAAAGAACTAATGTTATATTTAATATGATAAAATGAAATAGAATTGAATAGAATGAAATAGAAATAAATAGAATGAAATGAAATAATCATTCAATAATTATATTTGATATATTTAGGAATAGAATAAGAAATTCATTCAATAATTATATTTAATACAATAAATATTACAGAAATGCGATTAGATAAAAATATCAATAATAATAATATTCCTGAAAATAAAGTAAAAAATTAAAATTATATTTATTTGAAAGATGATACTATTATTTTTTTATTTATTAATACTTTTTTATAATTGAGCATAAAAATAATAATTATAAATATTATGATTAACAAACAATTTTCTATAGTAAAGGCATAAAAATTTAATTTATCAAATTTTTATATTAATAATTTTGTTTATTAAAAATATAAAAACACTTTATTTTAATTTTATTATTAAAATAAAATTAATTAAATATTTTAATAATATAATATTTAAAAATAGATATTATTTTATTATTTATTAATAAGGAGTGATATTATAATATATAGAAATATAAAAAATAATAATATAAAAATTTTTCATAAATAATGGAACAATCATCCTGTTACTTTTATGATCATTTGATAAAATAATTATCTTTTAAAAAATAAATATTCTCATTTCATACTATTTATTAAATAATTTATTTTTATTTTATTTTATCCTGCCAAACAAGGGAGAAAGGTAAATAAGAAGTAAGAGACTTTGGCCTTATTTAAGCAACTGATAAGTTAGTTAATATCTAATAAATTAATTAGCAATTGATAAATTAATTAGAAATTAATAATTTATGATTAATAAGTTAGATGATTGTTTAAAAAATATTTCATAAAATTAGTTATTAAATTAACTGAAATTATAAAATAATATAAAAAAGGTGTATTAATAAAAATAAATATATAATTAAAATAATTTAAAAATTAAATTATATCAACACAATTAAAAGTTTAAAATAAAAATATAATATTTAATATTTAATTAATTATATTTTTAAATTTATATATTTATTTAGTTATATAATTTTTATTTTATTATTATTTATAATAAAATTATAATTACTTAAAATATAATTAATTTTATTTTATCATATAATTTATTTATTTACATACATATTTTTATATATTTGTTATTTAAAATTAAGTTAATTATATTTTATAAAAAATTTAAATTTATATTATAAATGACATGAGTTGTAAATTAATAAAAATAATAAGGATAGATTTCAAAAGAATTTAAAAATAATTTAATTTATTGAATTAAAATTTATTTTTTAATAAATTAATACAAAAATTATCTTTAAAAAATAATTTATAACATCTTAATTATGGCAACCCGAAAGCCCCAGCCCCACTCAATCTAGCCTGTAAAGAGCTGTGTTTAATACATAATTAAGCACAGACGCCGCTCTCACGCGGCAGGCAATCTAAACAATGCTAAACGAAGCAAATTCTCAATCCACAATGCACAGCTTAATCCATCTCTACTTGATAAATTCCTTCCCTTTCTCTCTCATCCTTCAATTGCCAAATCACATATTCGTCTGTTCTTCTCTGGTATAACACACACACACGCTCTCCCCCTGGTTTTTCTGGATAATTTAATCTTCTGCTGTGGTCTCTTACCGTGGCTCTCTTTTCCGATGATTCGGTATGGAAGGAGCACTTGGTGAATCTCGAATGTCATCGATCTGATCTGAATTGGCGATGGAACGTAGAGATATAGTAATGGAAGAGGCGAGGATGAGGATGTTGATGCTCCTATGGTCTAGAAAGCAAAGCACTCGTGTAGCACTTGTGGGTGGAAACCACACCGCTGCCAGGTTTTGCACCCGCTAAAGTTACAATTTTTCAATTTGTTGGCTTGTTAATCTTCGTCGTTGCTATTATATTCAATTTTCTGCATCTGGCTCATCTTCAATTTGGCCAGTTGAGCCATTGTTGATCTTGCCGCTTATTTGTACCATTTATCTGTGAGTTTTTGGTGCAAATCAAAGGAAATTATGGACTTGGCTCGTGAGTATAAAGGGAAGGCCCAAACAAGCAAGGTGAAGCACTGGCATGGAGGAAGTCTTTTCAATTCTGATTCTAATTTGGTCATTAAGCTTCCTGATGCACTGTTCCTGCGTATTATGTCGCGGTCTCTGTTCGTGGCTGTGGTGCTTCTGACCTTGCCTTTTAGATCCATTTTAAGAGGAGCTATATCAAGCTCACATACTATTGATTCTGGGTCTGAAACTGCATATAGTTTGGTTAATTTTGAGCTATTGAATTTGCTTTTCCGTGATTTGGCTGAGGAAGGCCTTCTGAGAAAGTACGATAAGGCTCTCATTATGAGCCCTCCCTATGGCTTAGGAGGTGTAATTCCATTGACAAAAAATGAAATTGACGTGGTTATGGACTCTGATTTGGAGAGACAAAGCTTATTTTCAGATGAGACTTATGATTTTGTGTTCGTGCCCAGCTCTGAAGATGCTGAATTTATTGACCGCATCCTGAAAATTGACGGCATTGTGGTTCTCCCATTGGCAAGTGACTCATCAAATGCTTTCAGAGAAAAATCCAATTATAGAGTTGTGTATATTCGGCGATACAGTTCTATCATTATGGCAATGAGGAAAACAGGTCCTGCCAATAAGATGGTTGGTTCCTCAACAAAGAGAAAGCTTTTCCGGTTGGCATCAGAGGCCAGAAAGACGGCCTTAAGGCAACTTGAAGGTGTGCTCCTCGAGCCACCAAGACAGGCTTCAGCAGATTCAAGGAAGTACTTGAAAAAGATCAAGTTCTTGCCTAACTTGTTGGGGGATTCTCTTGAAGGTTATAAGCGTAGAATCTTCATTAGTGTAGGTTTGCCTGATGAAAACAAAGTTGTAATTAAATGGTTCCAGCAGAACTACCCAAAGAAGAATAAGGAGTTTGAGATTCATGGCATTGAAGTTATACCAGAAGAACCTTCAAACCTATTTAAACCTCGCACTGATGTTTCTGCTTGGTTATCTAAGCATATGAAGGAGGGAGAGTATATTGTGATGAAGGCAGAAGCAGGGGTAGTGGAGGATATGATGAAGAAAAGAACAATCAGCTTAGTGGATGAACTCTTCTTGGAGTGCAAGAATGAATGGTGGCAGAATGGGAAGAGTAAGAAGAGTGGCAGAGCATATTGGGAGTGCTTGGCTTTGTATGGAAGGCTAAGGGATGAAGGAGTTGCAGTGCACCAATGGTGGGGTTGACATTGCACCAATGAACCTAGAAATGTGCTTAGTGTCGCTAATTTGTTGGGAATCCTGTGTTCTGCTCTGCGGTATTACAATGTCCGTTATATTCTAGTGTGATCTGCTTTGTTTTTTTTCTGGTGTTTGGATTTGCGATCAGGCAGCACTGCTTTGGGATGGTCGGAACTGTGTTATGAATGTATCTCACTGCTGCTGCTGTTGTTGTATTATTCCAGAGTACTATTATGATATGATATGACTAGGAATAAACAAACTTGTTTCGTTCAGAGCTTTCCATTTTTCCAAAGCTGATATATCCTTATTTTTATTTCTAAAACAGTATATAATTTAATTTAAATTGATTCCTTCGATTTTAAGATAAACTAATTATATTGTACCTTACATGTAGTTGTAGCGGCTGTGAATATTGATTAAAAGTAGCATTTTCTTTCTTATTAATACCATCATCAGTGCTATGATTAAGCACGCAATTTAGAAAAAGTGCCAAGACCTTTGGCATCTGCTGAAGCAGGGGACAACAAAAGAAAGAAAACCAAACAATGCATGATGATTACATTAAGTAATAAATACCTAGACGTTATGCACTTTATTTGCTGAAATGCACAGACAGCTTATGTGAGCCTGAGGTAGTTCGCTGCATTGTTTATGAGAAATTGAAAGTATATTGATTGTCGCTCAGATGTCATTTGGTTTGACAATCAGAGAATGATCTGGCTAATACTCTGGCGAACAGCAAACTAAAACAATAATCTTTCAGCAGGGTCAAAACAAGACCATTTTAAGGCACCTGCACTAGACAAAAGATGGGTTGGAAGAAGAAAAACATGGATCTTGTAATTGACAATGAAGAAAGAAAACAAAATCAGTTAACATATCTCGTATTTTCTAATCAACTAAATTGTAAAAAGTTATGTTTAACGTATTGTCATATATATATATATATATTATCCGCTGATGAATTTGAGGATGCAGGTTCTGTAACAACCCTGTGAGCAAGCGCAGGCTAACAAGCCTCAATTAAACCAAACAAGCTCTTGCAATAAAGATTTCTCTCTTTTTTTCAACAGTATATTTTCTCTCGCCTCATCACTAACTCACTGTCCACTAACTTTTAAAATGCTTCACCACCTGGTGTACTATCTAATCTCTCATCAAATAAGATAGATAATCACTTCAGAAATTGAAACATTAATAAATTTCTCCTTCTTTAATAAATTTTATTTCTAGGATCTTTTTTCTGGGTCTGATAACTTATCCTGTATTCTACCGGTTCCTAGGATCTTATTTCTATGCTCATCACAGCCTGGAAACCAGAGAAGCTTAACAATTCCTTCTTGGAGTACTACTGCCTTCTCAACAAGCTTGATTATTTGGTTAATTCTATCATATATTAATTAAAATTTAATGTATATATGAATTGACTTTATCAATTGATTATAAATTATTAGATTAAAATTTTTTTGTCAAAAAAATATAAAATTTAATATGTCGTATATCTCACCTAACCTAACAGTTATGGGCAACTCCACCGCTTCTTGCGACGTGAAAGAGTTTCTCATTTGCAGGTGAGAATCAATGCGTGGCTGTAGTTTAGTGGTAAGAATTCCACGTTGTGGCCGTGGAGACCTGGGCTCGAATCCCGGCAGCCACACATCGTTGTGTTAATTTTTTCACTTTCACGGTTTTAGAATCAAGGAACGACGACGTTTAGTTGCTCATCTGGTTGACTACCAAGTCTGTCATAGCCCACTTGGAGTTTTACGCAGCAGAATTCTTCTCAGCGCGTTACGGAAGTCAGTGTGTCTGATAGATCCAACAGAACAAGTAGATTGCAACGAGGTAATATGCATAGTAATCTTTAATGCGATTTCCAATTTTGCCTGTTTTATTCTTAGATCTTCCTAGGCTGTTTCTGTATTGGTAATGAATTTAATCAAACAAGCATTGATGGTCGATATCAAAGCTGTAATTTTTTAGATCTATAATATTCTAACTGTCCAAAATTCATATAGATGTTCATATCAGTTTTGCAGAAATTGTAAAGCCATGTCTATGTTGTCTTGAGTAAGTCCTCCTTATATGTCATAGTCAATATGTGATAATTAAACAGTGTTTACCTCCTTGGGGAACTTTTTTCATTTTTTCGATTTTTTTTTCTAGAAAGTCTGGATTTTGGTTCCTTCATGAATTGTCTTGTTTAAGAGGAAGGGTTTTCTATGTTACAGTCAGCCCCAATGGTAGCATTTCTTTTACCTTTTAGGGTTGATGCATGCTCAATATTATTTGTTTGTCTTCATTATTTTTTTTAATTTTTTTACTTATTTCCTTTCACTCAGTCCATATTTTGTAAATTACTGTTTGAATTATCGTATTTTTTAAAAACTATAATTTTGGGTTCAGCTTGAATTGTTCACGTCTTGAAATTAGGATACATTAGTCCCTTGGGCTATGAATGGGGAAAGAAAGAAACCTTTCTTCAGTGTGAAGATCTGATTTTTAACGTTTCCTTTCTTGGTGTTCATGTGCTTTTTGTTCAATTTGTGGATGTTAAACCAGAATGAGAATTCTTGTCATGCTTTTTCTTGGCTTATATATGTTTATGCAACCTGGCAATTTGTCTAGATGATGAATTTCCCTTTATTTCTTCTTGCTTTCTAGGGACGGAAAGAGATGATTGATGATGAGGGCTTGGGATTCATTGCCAATTATCTTGGCATCATCATTTTTGCTTTGGTTATAGCATATCATTTTGTCTTAGCTGACCCAAAATATGAAGCCAGCTAGATATATTTATCTTTGCGATGTATTCAAGACAGAATTTTAGATCTATCTTTCTTTGCTGATATGTTACTTGGTATGTGACTATTGCCAACTTAATGCTTCAATATTTATAGACACATTTTATCTATCTACCTTCTGTTTTGACTCTCTCCTCTAGTTTTAGCACCATTCCTTCATCATTAGTTTATCTTTGGTATAATCAACAATATATGTCTGTTCAGATTAACAAAAGAAATGGAGTATTGATTGCCCTGCATAAGTTCTAAGTGCTATGGAGTTGCACCTGTTTTCTTGTGCAGGAATGTTGATGAGTACAGATCATTTATATTGCTTAGCCTTGGCTTGGATCAGTTTTGTTTTCTTCAGTAAATGATCATGCCTGAATATAAATTACATTCTTTATAAACTTGGGCAACAATTCAAGCAGTGAATATGTTGATCTAGGGGTGTGGTTAGTGCTGATTAAGCCTTTATTAGCACAGGCAGCGCAGGGTGCAAGATAATGTTCTGTAGCAGGGAAATTGTCTTAAATGTTGATGAGAGTAGGCAAACACAGTGCCAAAACGATATGCTATATGATGCTTTTTCTCATCATTTTGAGAAACCCTTCATACAAAATAAGTTGTCAACCCGATCCTGACAGTGCATGATACACCACCCTTTAGGAAATGGGCCACTCAGTGCTACCAGAGAATATTTTATTGCTTGTTTTCTTTCTTCTTGCAGAAAATTTTAGGTGGTATTGTCATTTATATTATAAGTGAGCTTGGCAAGACTGAAAAGGAGAGGGGTCAAGGACAATGAAGTGAAAAAAAGGCAACATATGAACTACTCAGATTTCTGAGTTTATAACCTTTGTAATCCTTACGCCAACCTTTTCCAATCCGGCTATTTTCTTTGGCCAAACGCAATCTAGATTATTTTGAGCAACTTTATCCCTTTCCATTTTATCACTTTTGGACATGTCAATCAATCATTACTCGAACCCCATGTAGAACGAAATATATTGAGCATTCCTTTCTCGTTATTTCTACCCGCCAACAATATGTAATATTAAAGGGGAGGCTGTTCTATGAAGACTCTGCAGAAATTATGTGTTTTAACGTAAAATTGCTTGGTTGTTTTGATACTTGGATTAAAAAAAGGGGTATAAATTTGATTTATTATCAATATAAAGTATTTTACACTGTAAATGAATTGAAAGATAATACATCATTAAAAAATAAAAGTAATTAAGAAATTTTATTAGTAGTAAAAGAATTTTAACAGTTTTTAAATAATAGGGTAATGCATTAGTGGATGACAGTATAAAATTTATTTATGTTGATGGTGGATTAAATTTAAATTCTAAAAAAATTATCAAAGCAAATACAAAAGTATACAGTTAAAACAACCTGATTTCTAAATAAAGCTAAACTCTTCATAAAAATAGTTCAGAAAAAGTACCCAAGTGACATATTAATAGTAATTTGGAACATATTATTTATAAGATTTCCACTCATACAAGCAACATTGAACACAAGATACGGGTAAACATCTAAGACGCTGCCCAAATAGCCTCTCGAGATCAGCAAAACAATTCAAATGGAAGCAGACAAAGAAAAACACATAATGAGAAGGCCTTTTTATAGCCCTTGATTTATTGCAAACGTACTTAAGTAGTACCTAAACTGTATTTCAAGGATTAGTAGTTATTCCTGGTGGGGAGAATGATGGAATTGTGGGAATATAAGGGACAGTTGGATTTGTTGTGATTGGCGGAGGCAACCTGTATTCTGGCCACTCTGTCACCGGAGGTAATGGAGGAAAATTCAGGCTGGGAATGGTGCTCGGATCAGGGAATGTGGGTGCCAATAGTTTTCTATTGGCTTCGACCGTGAAGCTTGTCGAAAATGACAAAGCAATGAAGACAACTAAGAGTATATAATTTGTTGAAGAAGCCATTGGTAATTGGGGAATGAATGGGAGATCTGGAGAAAAGGTGATAAATTAGGAATGATAAAAAGCAAAGGGGTGATTCAGAGGAACTGTAGTGAGGAGACAAGGACTTTGCGCCACTGACAATTTATAGCACAACATGGGAGAGCTTGGCCGATTTGGTTGCAGTTAGAGATTGGCCAAAAGAGTGATGTTTCAGAAATGGAGGTACGACTTATCTACTTTGGTATTAAATGGCTCTAAATGTTTGGTTTGCATTACTATCTGCATTATGCACTTTTACTTAACGATGTTCTAACTTTGCAGCTAGCTATCTTTTCTTGATGTGCAAACTTCGGGAAATATGATGATTTCGCCGGAGTTTTAACCTACTTGCAAACATATTGTTGTATCTGGTTTTTCGCTTGTATGTTTCCTTTATGCTTGTTAATATGCTAGTCTTCCTTTTATATGATGAATCGGTTCTCTGCACTCCGAAATCTTTCATTATTTTTTATTTGAATTGAGAAGAGTAGAGGGATAGGAGAGAATCTTCTCAAAAATTAAAATAAAATTATAAAGCTAATACCTTTTTTTTTTAAAGGTGATGACTGTGGTACACCAGTAGTCTTAACTCTTAATCGTTATATTTCATTTATCTGCACAATACTATGCTATATAAAGGAAATCTAATGGTAAGATTTAATGATGCATTGCCCCCGGGCCCGCTGCCCCCCCAACAAACTGCATTCTCCATTATTTTTTTAGCCCCAAAACATATGATTAGAATTAAGTAGCTGACTTGTTAGTGTCACAAGCAAGGTGCAAGAGAGAAAAGAAAAAAAAGAAAGGGGAAGATTAAGGATTTAAATTTGATCCTGTTATTTTACCCTATCATCTACTTGTGTGATGTTATGCTAATAAAAATTTATTAAAATTTTTTTACAACAATTAAAAAATTTTAATTATTATTATTTTTTAAATTTTTTTAATGATGTGTTTTTTTCATTTATTGATAATGTAAAATAATTTAATTCGAGAACTAAAACGGGAAAAGGAAGGCTTGCTTTCGGAATAGCATAAGCAATGAGAGAACAACACCAGAGAAAAAAGCTTAATACGTAGTTAAATTAGTCACAACTATTGGCTAACACATCAGATTTCAAACTTCAATCTGAATGTGAGCTGATTATTGTCCAAAAACAAATTTGTAGAATTAAGACAGAGCATTCTTGATAAATATTATTTGTGACAAAAGTTGAATTATATGAGATGTGATGTATGATAATACTTAGCTATGGCCACGACTGGACACGTTGAATATGATTAAATACTGACAAAAAAAAGCTTGGCCTCCATCTTCAAATTATATATGCCACCAGTTGAGTTGTCTTTGTAATGGTACTACAAGAACTAAATGCAGCCTCCCCACCAAAAGCAACAATCACGACCCAACATGGAAAAAGACATGAGCAATTACCATCTACAGAGACATTTGAATATTAGCCCATCTTGGATACGCAAAGTTTCCGAACCAATCTAGAATGGCCATAATCGGTTATGTTATTTTCAATAAAATTATGAAAAGAAAAACTTCTTTAATGTCTTATTATTTTACTGACCGATCTTGATCCCTGTTACCTTGGGATTATATTCTGCATTTGTTTTGATAGAAAAGATTTTCTATAGAAATATAGTTATAGTCTTATAGACTCTCAAGATAGTGAAAAATGAATTGTATGTTCAATATCAAATATAATGAGCTTGGTTAAAGATAATTTTTTTTTTCAAAGAGGAAATTTACTGTCATACTTCTAAAAATCATTTTTTAATCACAAAATATAAAGGCACATGATACTCTTTCATTTATATACAGGGAAATGAAATTTTTCTACGAAAAATATATTTTGAAAAACAAACTGGGTTTAGTATTCAGTGTTTGCCTTGATTTGGATGCTCATAACACGAACTTACATTTTGATGAGGAGGATCACGTTACTTAAGCGTGCTGTGGTCCAATTTCACTATGATGCTCTTGGTTAATTCAACAGCCACATCCAGAATGAACTGAGTTCAGCATCTTTTTTAATGGTGGATAGATTTAGCAGCTTTACTTGGATAGTCTTATTTGCGCGACGCCACAGGCCATTGTAGACTTGGCCCCAGGTCTCACAAGTAGGTGGCGTTGAGTTAATTTTGCTTCTAGACTATCTGAAAAAACGGCCTTAGTCTTTAATGTATCTTTTAGTTTTGCCGACTTTCGGTGAGTAGAGAATGTATGGTGGCTCTACCCCTCCCAGTAACTCATCCTATGAGTGAGAGAGACTAGATATCTTTACAGCAATATTTGATGATTTTTTTTATGGTTTGCAATTAATCAGTGTTGTGTAATGTAGATGTGAGTGTAATTAAGTACGTTGAACTTGCTGATCTTGTCCAAATTTTAGGACACTGGTTGGAGGAGTTGAAAAGAAAGTCATCAGAGTATTATTGTTGCATAAGAAATATTTTCTCCATTCCTTATTATTTATCGCAATTAATCAATTTTCATATAGAAAGTAGTTTATTTATTTTTAATGAACTTTTTAAAATTATTCTTTACATAAAGTTTAATATAATTTAAAATAGAGAGTGAAATATAATAGAATAAATATAAGAGAGTTAAGAGTGTAAAATAATGAAGTATTTTTTAATAAAAAAGAAGGGTAAAATTGAAATAAGAATGTTTAATATTTCATTTGAATTCTAAAATGATAAATAAAAAAATTCAAAATGTGATAAATAATAAAGAGCGATAATAATATTACATAAGAAAATGTAAAAACAACAAAAAGAACAGTTTCATATAAATAAAAGCAAAATAATGTAATCTTTTACACACCAAACAACAATGATACAACTGAACTCTGGTATTTATGATAAAGATGGAAGCATCTATCACATCCATAGTGCTGAACACATCAAACTTCTAAACCATACATCACTTGGCAGAGATACCAAGTTAGAAGCTAGGAATAGAGATAAATGAACAAAGGCCAAAGAAGTGAAAATTTTTGCTAAATATATCTCCTTTCATGTGGGTGTTGATGTTTAGAAACGATAAACTATTATTAACGCCAATAATAATTGATAGGAGAGAATGTGAGCTCGTGTTGAAATGTGTATCTAGCACTGCTCAAATTCTCAAGGGTTTGAGGTTGAAGGTGGAGGGGAGAAGAATGGGATGGAGGGTATGTTTGGGAGCGGGATTGTTGGAATATTTGGAAGGGGAGGCAGAGATGGCAATGTAGGCTGTGGCAGATTTGGCATAGTGGGCAATGGAGGAACATTGCCTGGCAGAGGCAATGTGGGCAATGGTGGCAGTGTTGGCTTAGGAAAATTAGGAATGTTAGGCAAATTTGGTTGAGTTGTTTGCAGAAGATTGCGAGCAGCTAGGCTAAAACTCATGCTGGAGAAGGACAGAGCCATGAAGAAAGCTATGATAAATGAATTGGGAAAGGCCATGGCTGAATTGTGAAGAGAAGAGATGGAGGATATTATAGGATATGCTGATTTTGAGTTTGTGTGAAGCCTGAGTTACATGGTAATGGGCCTTTATATACGAGGTACAGATAAAGGTGGTTAGCATGTATTTTTGGAACAATTTTTGGAGATCCTTAGGTAGTTCACCTCCCTGTGTTTGAAACATTCCATTTTATAAGTTTGTCTGCTGAGATGGTTGTTCACTTAATTATAACTCTCAATATCAAAAGTAAGATGACCAATTTATTATGGTGATTGGATATCATGTATGATAAGGTGGAAGTTTCTGGCAAGCTGTCTAATAATTAGTTCATCTCCCCATTCGCTGATCCTACATTTTTGCGTGGTTGATAATAATTGGTTGATGTTCTTCAAAGGCTTGGGGCACTAGGATGTATACTCTTCAAGATTTTGGAACAGTTTTGGTCAACAGAACTCACCTACAGCTTCAGAAAGGACACCAATCCAATGTGACAATTTTCTAATGTCTTCTTATGAATAAATAAAAATTCAACTTCAGACCCAACGAACTTAAAAAATTAATGAACCTCTGCTTAGATTAGATTACCAACAATCCACCAAACTGAAGTACTACCCACATCTTTGTAGCTATATAGAGCCATAACCTTCCACGAGGCTTTCCATACAAACCAAGAGTTCTCAATCACAACAGCTACTAGTACATTCAAATCTGCAATATTTCACTCACACAAGTAGCCATGGCCTCCTACAATTCCTTGATCTTGTCTCTCTTGATTGCTCTTTCTCTTTCAAGCATGGACACTGCCCTAGGAGCACGTCATCTTCTGCAAACAGCTACACCAACTGTCCCAAATTTGCCAAAACCAACATTGCCTCCTTTGCCAAATCTGCCACAAGGTAACGTGCCTCCCTTGCCTACAATCCCAAATCTGCCACAAGGAAATGTGCCTCCCTTGCCTACAATCCCAAATCTGCCACAACCCTCTCTTCCTAAGCCCACTCTGCCACCACTTCCTACTATTCCAAACATTCCAACAATCCCACAGGTGAGCCTGCCGCCGCTTCCGGCTGCCTCGTTGCCAAACATGCCCTCCATCCCCAATGTGTTTCCCTCCATCCCTTTTCTTTCTCCTCCACCTTCTACCAAGAATCCTTGAATTCTTGATATGCTTAGTTAGTATGCTCCATTTTATGGAGTTTGTATTATTATTAGTCTAAAGTTGGTGTGTTCTAGTCTATGGCATTGACACAGATGCTTATGTGAGATTGTCTTTTGCATTTCTTTAGCTGATTTTTATCAAATTTATACCCATTATCCTTTGTATTGTTGGGAGTGTGTCCTATTGATTCGTGATTATATGTATCCTCGACTATAATAATAAAGTTTGTGATATTTCTTTGCAATGCTCCCCAATTTTGGAATCTGCACCCAGCACATTGAAAACACTACCAGAATGCTTCCAGAGTTGTAAACGCTTCCGTAAGTACTGAATTTATTTTATAAATAAAAAATAAAAAATAGGGCTTGCTCAATGAGGAATGGGAAAAGAACTGCCTTGAAGACAATCATTACTCTTTTTGTTACCAAATTGGACGTATTGGTCCATGTAATTTGAAAGAGGAGAACTAAATACGATTAAATTCCTAATTTATAGGATTTACTAAATTTAGTAGCCTGAATGAAGAGAAGGTGCTATTGTATTTATTTTATAGTATATAAGGAGGCTTTGCCCTTAAAAGTTGGGGGATTTAAGAAGTCGTTTATTTAAATTAAGCTCTCATGAAAGTTGAACATTTTATAAAGTAAATTTTTTTGTAAATTATTCAGGTGAATAAGTTATTGGATTGATGTCAAGAATTCAATATCTATTAAGAATTAGCTCCATATATTTTATTTGATTCAACTTTGAATTTTTAATGAAATATTATCAAAATAATTATTATGTACTTTAGAATTATAATACAAAATATTAGAAATATTAATAAATCTTAATTGTCTTGACCTCTTTTTCTTTGAATCATATCTCTGATCTCTGTTATATCTTAATTTTCTAAAATCATAATTTCTTATTTTTAAATTTATCATAAAAAAGTTAAATTAATTTAATGGATTATATGTAAAGACAAAAATTAAAGTATTTCATATATATACTTTTGAAACTCATTGTAATTTGATAAGAGACATATAATTATAAAAATATATAGTTTCCTATCTTTTAATTATTATAAAAATTTGAATTAGCTTAGTTAATTATATAAAAATTAAAACGAGTCATACATTATATATTTCTTTCGAAACTTATAATGATTATGTAAAGCACTTATAATCATAACAAATTACAATTTATATTTTTATTTTACCATAAAAAGCAAATTAACTTTATGAAATTTGAATGATATAGTATACTACTTATTGTTGACGTTAAGCTCATTGTTATTTTGTATTTATATCTCATAGAAAATAGAGAAAGTTAATTTGTGAAGAGAAAGCAAGTGACCGACTTTTTATATTTTATAAGAAATAAAACCTTCAATAATTTTACTTTTTCTAATTTTTTTAAATAATAACTAACCAAACAATTTATTTATATTTTACTTTTCAAAAAATTACATTTTTATATAATATTTTTTCCTACCAAACGAGCTTTCGAGTACAAATCATGGATATGATCCTTTGGTGAGAGGAATGAGAAACTTCAAAAATCAATGACAAATTATAAATATCATAAATTAGATAGAGTAGCTAGCCATTCTTTAATTATTACTGTTGCCAAACAAGTGTAGTCCATTAAACAGTTTCAGCAAAGATAGTTGTAACCGCTGTATGTATAAAAGTTAATGCAGTATTTCTTCTATTTCATTCTTTCATTTTTCTAATTTGAAATTCAACAAAGCAAGTAGTCGCCCATATCATACTTATTGTTCTAATTGAGCTCGAAGATTGCTTAAAATGTGTACCGTATTCAGTTTGGAAGACAGTGACGTTACTTTTTCACGGAAGCTTACTTTATTTTGTCAAAAAATATTTTTGAAAAAAATATTATTTATATGCATGTTAATGAAAAAGTGATATATTATTTATATTTGTAATTAAAAATATTCATTTATAAAAAATAATACTTAAAATCACAATAATAAATGAAAATAAGCAAAAATGTTTTATATTTAATATTAAATAAATAAAATATATATTATCTTAATATTTTATATTTTTTCATCAAAAACAAATGAAGCCAATATTAAAATACATCCACTTTATAAATTCTATATCTAGAATTTTGAAGACCAATCATGTATGCAGAATTCTAATACATAATATGAATACGGAGAATTTCTTTGATATATATATATATATATATATATAAGAGATGCGTTGAATTTTATGATACCTCTAGGATATCAAAATCTAGAATAATGTGATAATTTTTAAAATTATTAAATTAAAATTATCTAATCACATTTATTAAAAATAAATAATTTTAATTTATTCATTCTTAAATTTTTATTACATCATCTTAAATTTCAAAACTTTAAAAATACCATAATAAACCGGTGATAAAAAAATGCACACGTACAGCCGGACGGTGGGTGGATGCACTAAACCTTAGGGGCAATCTCCACTTTTTCTAATCGAATGAAAAAAATCATACTATCGATTAATTAAAGATAATAAAATAATAAAAAATTACAATTAATTAGCTATCACTAACAATTGTTTTAATTAATAAGTATATTTAATATATAGATAAAAATAATGAAATTAAATTATTTATTTTAAATTAATATTTTTATTAAAATTACTTAAATACCTTGCTCCTCACTAAAACATTTTAGATCAGTGTTCTCGTAAAAAAAGGATCGTTTACACTAATTTTTTTTATCAATGTTCTATGATAAACTATACAAATATAAAGAGTGCGTTCAATTTTCATTTTTTCAAACTTATATATTTTCCATCGTAAAAATCCTAAATGGAGTGACTTTTGTTTTTCCTCACTCCTTTTTAGTTTTGCTCCAGTTTTTTTGCAATTTTTTCCAGAATTGCGGGAGCTGTTTATTTAATCTTTTATACAGCGCACACTTCATTTTTTTCTATTAGTTGGACTTCTTTTTTAATGACAAATTGTCAATATATTTACTTTTGCATTTTTTAAATGGAAAAAAGATATAATGAACACTATTTATTAGTAAGTTTTTTATTTTATATTTTTCTATGATTTATATTATTCAGAAAATGGGAATTCAAGGTTCAAGCAGTGCTTACTATTCAGAAAATAAAAATTGCCATTCCCATCCCGTGCATACAGGACAAAGAGAGAAGCCAGCGGGGCGGGCCATCGCCAACAACAAACGGAAAATGAAATATAGAACGCCACCTACATCGATCTTCTTACTTCACTGCCAATACCCAGCTCTTGATATTAGTGCTCCCATCCAACTTGAGTATATCATCTTACTTTTAATTCTACTATAGCACCGAAAATTTTGCTACTACTTTAATAAATAAATCACATCATAAACTTTGAGAAATATTCAATTATGACGTTGAAAATTTATTTATCAAAATGTAAGTAGAAGTAGCACCGAAAGTATTTCTCAATCTTTTGGGTTTGTTTTTGGTTGAGGGCGGTGGAGAGAAGATTGGAATGGTGGTTGAGGTTGCAGCCGGCAGGAATGGAAGTGGCGGTAGGATTATACTACAAGAAAAGAAAATATCAACAATGATATTTGTTATTACTGAAAATAATTCGATTGCCGTAGAGAGTAAAAGTTATCATTGAAAATGTTGTCAGCATAGGTTCATCCCTAAAACAACCTACACCAACGACATTTTTGTCATCGGTAAAAAATAACATTTAGCAATGATTTTGTCTTCGCTAAAAGTCATTTCAAATTTCAAATTTGGAGGCTTTTAATGATGACATAATCGTCACTAAAAGTTTAACTTTTGGCGACAACATATGTCGTTGTTGACGCTAAAAGTGTAACTTTCGGCAACAGCATAACCTTGAAAAGAAAAATAGAATTACTTTTTAGTGATAATAGTCGTTGCTAAAAGTAATTATATATTTTTTCTTTTTTTCTTTAAATCTTTTAAAAGTTTATAATATTTTTTTAAATGAGGAGCAATTAGTATTTTATATTTAATAATATAGATAATACTTTATATTTTGAATCAATTGAGTTAATTTGATAATTTTCAATTTAATTAAATTTTATATCTTAAATTCTATAATTTTATATAATAATAACTTTTATTTCAAACATGCTAACAATATGAATATAACAAAATCACATAAACAATATAAAAATTAAATATTTATAAGATAATTGTAAAATTATTTATACACATAAAAATTTTTATGTACATGATTCATACAAATATCAGTACATAAAAAAAATCCTAAATACAAAATCTAAATAGAAGAAAAACGCAAAATAACCTGATGTATCGTCATCCGTGCCAAAATTATCATCGTTGTCATTATCATTATTATTCTCTTGGCAATATGGACAATACATAGAGGGTAGTGGCCAAGATGGACCGGCAAGCTGGGAGAAAATGGCTAGCTAGGCAATAGCTGCGAGCACAAATCTACTCGGCCTTGGTGGTGTAGGGACAAATGGTAGCATAGGTAGCATGAAACCCTACTGTCTGAGTATGGATGTCAGCTCTGTCAGATATGTCCCAAATTATTGGTACTGCTGAGCAAGTTACTACTGCTGTTGGACAAGCTTCTGAATCAACAAATGACTTTGTTGAAACTCTTCTCGACTTTGTTGTAGTTGTTGTTGCAAGTCACCCACCTGGGACACATGGTGCGAGCTCCCCCTGGAGTTGGAGGTGCCTGACAAGTGGTACGTTTAGCCAGCCAGCACAAGACTGATTACCTTTCCGTATCCTCAATGAGTGCCAAGCACCTCATCGATAATGATAACCTCATCAATTTACATAAAAGTGCTAGGTGAAGGTGAGCCAGTGGATAATACATTGAACTGTGCATGCTGGGTCACCAACTCAGTCATTCTCATCTTGAATTTTTAAAATAAAAATTAATTATACAAATTATAACAAAATTTGTATCGTTAAACTTACAAGGTTTGGGGTTCTTATATACTACTCCATAGGGGTCGAATGCACCCACTCCCCTTCTTATACGTGTGTCGATCCTTGAAAATTTCTAATACCGACTACAACTCACCGGCCTTTTTATTTCTCTATTCATATTTTACAAGAAAAAGAAAGGATAAATATAATTATTGAATTAGTAACAGATTATATATTTAAATAATAAATAATAAATTGAATTACTTTATCATAACGATGTACAACAATGGATTTCGATCCATGTCGATCGTTTACCACCTTTTTTACTCGATTGTCTACATTTCTCATAGACAACTCTTGCAAATTAAGAATTAATCATACAATATAATTACGTTTACAATTAAAATATATGAAATTCTAACATAATTTTATTAAATATCATGCTTACCCTATAATCATTATTGTCAAAAAAATTCACACACCTATGTTATGTCTGGGGTGAGACAAATTGTGGCACAAAGCACCTAGTGCGGCCCAAGTCGAAATCTTGGCCCCGGTCACTTCCATGCTCTAGAAAGTGCCTGTTCAACTTATACTTCCAATCTTTGTATAGGTCGGTGGCACTTCACATCAGGCCATTTAACGCTCTATCCCGCTTGATCTCAGTGATGCCCTGAAAGTCAAAATGGGGCTGTAGTAAAAGACATTTAACAAATTAGTGAGAACTATGGCAAAAAATTTCCCCTAACAAATATAATTAAGTTAAGATAAGAAGGAGATGAATACTTATGCAAACCTCCTGCATGACCCTGTCTCGCAACTGTTGGGGCACCGACTGCCATGATTTATAATAAGGTAACATGTGTGCTCGAATGATGCTGCCTATGTCGCAGGTGAGATGGCTGACATTCTCCCCAACCAGATGCCATGTACTACTCGTATCGAACTGTAAAGGTACCAGTCTTCCCTTGCTCTTCTCCATCTTTTCGTGTAGCCTAAGGGATCTATTCAGATCCTTCTTTCTCAGAGCTGCAGCTTTGATGGATAATAAAAAGTATCAATACTATAAATTCATATTTAATAGATAATCAACATAAGTGTGGATAGTTATAAAAGATATCTAATGCCTTACACTGTGAGGGAATGTAAGTGAGTCGACGTGGAAGGTCCCCTCCAGTATCACCTCCATGGTGTCATGCCTTGACGTCTACCATGATTAGAATAATACACATTTTGTAAGTATTTTAGAGAAAAACCCATAATTGAATTAGATGAGAAGATACAAATTATTATATTTATATAATAAAAGTACACAATAACTCTTACACAATTGTGAGTTATCATGCTAAAAAATAATTGTTTCCTAATTTGATTCAGTGTCGATAGACCTGACGGACTCATTCCTATGATTGTCTATTTCTTCGCTATCCTCAAATTGTACAAGCACATCTTCCATATAATCTTCAATTGTTTCATCTTCAAAGTTACCATCATCATCATCAATGAAGACATCTACTCCTTCTATCGTAAACTTAGTATTCATAGAAGGTGAAACGATTGAAGGACCATTTCTTTGATCCCTCAAGTTAACCAAATGGAAATCTCCAAGATCAACTGTGAGATTGAAATTGGAGGAGTTGCTTTCTTGCAAAAATGATGAGCTTGTATATTAATATTATTATTTGGTAATGCACAACAATATGGACGACCTTCCAATTTAGCCCATTAAGAAGATCATCGATATAGAAGACTTATTTTGCTTGAGTTGCAAGAATCTAAGGATTGTCCCTGTACCATTGCCCACTGACAAAAATGCTTATGATGTTTTTATTAATGCAAATCTTCTCCTTCATCAAATCAGTATCATACCATTTGCATTTAAATAAGCTCATAGTGTAGTTGTTTAGATAAGTCAGCTCTATAATGTCCTATAGTACATCATAAAACATGTTGCCATCAGTTCTCGGAATAGAAATGTCACTGTTCTATATTTTATGCTTCACATCTCGAGTTTTAACTACGAAGCACACTCCATTAATAATGCATGCTGAGTATATCATAATAGTAAAACTGGGGCTAAAAGCTAACGATATTAGCTCTTTGGTGGCTTTTGGGAAACCATTTCTATGTAAATGATACATCTATGAAAATAACATTTCTATGAATAATTAAATTAGGAAAAAATTATAAGTGAGGAATAATATTTACATGATTGATATAAGACATTTGCAAAGAACAAACTTTTATCTTAGAATAAAACCATGTGGGAAATTTTATTCTCTGAAACTCATCTATGTTATTAATATTGCTTCATTTGAGCTTTTGTTAATGCTCACTATAGAACATATGTATTTTACTCCATTGTAATTAATTTAGGAGAAATGTACAAATAAATATTAAAACTCATCGAAGATACTTTCGATATCCATGTAATTATTTAAGATGTACCATATGGTAACATTTCGATCCTTCCTATTAAAGTGAGATATGATCTTTTTTCCTAAGGGCCAACATTGAGATCAAACCATTGACAATGCCTTTTCTACATGTTTGGATGTTACGTCCTGGTTTCGATCAAGCCGATTGAACCTGTTTCCACCCCTTCTAGATACAAGGAACAAAATGTCAATGCCTCATCAACAATATATCTTTCTGCAATCGAACCCTCAAGTCGAGCACGATTTTTGACAAAATCTTTCAACTTTTTTATATATCTCTCGTATAAGTACATCTATCGAAAGTGAACAAGACCACCCAACAATGCTTTGTCAGGTAAATGCATTAACAGGTGAGCCATTATATCAAAGAATGTCGAAAGTTATATCTTTTCAAGCTTGCATAGAATGATCACAATAGCATGCTTAGCTTGCAAGACATCCCTCCTATTAAGTAGCGTATATTTGTTTGACAAAATTGCATAACTCAATAATAAGAGATGATAATTCATTTGGCAAAAATACTCGGACTACGAGTCCTAACAACTTCTACATATGTATTTTAGTTTGTTGTAATTAATTTAGGAGAAATATACAAATAAATATAAAAACTTACCAAAGATACTTTTCGATCTCTACACAGTTATTCAAGATGTACCATTTAGCAACATCTGGATCCTTTTTATCAAAGTGAGATATGATCTTTTTTCCCAAGGGCCAACATTAAGATTGAAACATTGACAATGCCCTTTCTGCATGTTTGGATGTTACGTCCTAGTTTTGGTCAGGCTGATTGAATCTAGTTTCTACCCCTTTTAGATACATGGAACAAAATGTCAACGCCTCATTAACAACATATCTTTTTACAATCGAACTCTTAGGTTGAGCATGATTTTTTATATAATCCTTTAACTTTTTTATATATCTCTCATATAGGTACATCCATCGAAAGTGAATGAGACCACCTAGCAATGCTTTGTCGAGTAAATGCATTAATAAGTGGATCATTATATCAAAGAATGCCGGAGGATATATCCTTTCAAGCTTGCATAGAATTATGACAATATCATGCTTAGCTTGCAAGACATCCCTCCTATTGAGAGTTTTAGCGCATATTTGGTTGAAAAAATTACATAACTCAATAATTGGAGCTGATAATTCCTTCGACAAAAATGCTCGGATCGAAAGTCCTAACAACATTTGCATAATAATATGATAGTCATGTGATTTAAACCCTTTTAATCTCATATTATGATCAGTTACATTCTTCTTAAGACTCCCAGTTAAACCGTTAGGAAATTTTATATTTTTTACAAATTAGCAAAATCATCATCATTCTTCCTGGTTAAGGGTGTATGCAACATATGGTTTGAAGAGTTGGCTTCTCTTTTCATAACTCTTCATACAAATGCAAGTCTAGCCTTATTTTCATATCCGCTAGATCCTACCTTGCATTATCTGTATCCCGCCTTGCAAGTCTATCCTTATTGTCTTATGCTTAATATCCAATAATGTACTCAGAAGATTGTCACATACATTTTTCTCAATGTGCATTACATCAATATTGTGCCTCAAGATCATTATCGGCCAGTACGAGAGGTCAAAAAATATGCTTTACTTACTCTAATTAAGTTCTTTAGCACCCCTCTTCTGCTTTACACTGCCAAACTAAACATGTTTACCAGGAAGTCTCTATGCCACCTTACTTAACTGGTCCATGATAATTTCATTAGTGAGAAGATAAGAAGGGGCTCTCCTCTCTGTCTTTCAATTGAATTCCTTCCTATTTCTTCATGTGTGATTCCTTGGAAGCCAATGACGATGCCCAACATAAGCAATTTTCCCCCTAACTCAAACTGATGGAGTATCGTCATTACATGTAGGGCATGCTTTATAACCCTATTCACTCCACCCAGAGAGACTGCTTCAAGTGGGAAAATCATTTACAATCCACAACAAAGCAGCCTACATGTTAAACATAGTATTTGTATTAGCATCTCGAGTCTCAACTCCCCTCTTCAAAAGATGCCTTAACTCTTCTACAACTGATCTTAGAAATACGTCTATATTCTTGCTTGGCAATTGAGGCCCCAGTATTAATAGAGTTAACATAAAAAAGGATTGAGACATGCAAATCCATAATGACAAGTTATAGGTAGTCATAACAACTAGCCATATGTTGTACGACAAATTCCTATTACCAAAAGGATTAAATCAATCTGCACTTAAGCCTAACCTAACATTTTATGGGCTAGCGAAAAAATCAGGATGCTTTCTATCAGATTCCTGCCAAGCTTCCCTATCAATAAGATGTTGCATTACCCCATCCTCTATTCACCTGCCAGTATGATGTCATGTCATATCCTCTGCAGTATGCCTCAACCCATATAATTGCTTTAGTTAAGGAGTCAGTGGAAAATGTTGAAGCACTTTTTGAGGCATCTTTTTCCCTTTTATGTTTTTATTAACCCATTAGCTCTCCCCACATATCAGATAATTATCTTTTGAAGCATTTTCTTTCCAAAAAAGTGCACAGTCATTCTTACACATATGGATTGACTCATACCCTAACATTAAATTATTGAGCCATTTCTTTGCATCATAATGTGACTTAGGCAATTTATTGTTCATCAGAAGCATTTTTTTCAACAATTTTAAAAGAGTATCAAATGACTTGTTAGTCCACTTATGAACACCTTCAAATGCATGAGTTTCACTAAAAAGTTTAAGGTTGAGAATGATGTACAGCTCAGATATAGTTTTATTTCTATTTACGCAAATAAATCATCTCAATCGCTATGATTCAACCTAATGTCCCTTTTAGGTATGTAATTATTCCTCTCTCCTTCATTGCTAACTATTTCTTCAATTTCATGAGAGCTAATGAAATCGTGTATAATATCCACCATCTCATCTCTATTATTAGAAGATACCCCTTAATTCCCCTGGAAGTGGAAACATTTGCTTTACTATAGTGTATCTAATTTGTGTATAAAGGGTGAAATCCATTATTTATGATATCTGCCTAAATTTTAGAACAATAGATTCACATACTTCTTATATGGACATCTCACCAAGCCCCTTTCGTCTACAAAGTTTTTAGCTCTATCAACAAACGTCATCGCACCATCCAATACTCATCCAACAAGTGATTTCCTAGATGGATCTAGCTTTTATTTATCGAGATTGTACCACTGAATAGGAAAAAAATTACTTCATATAGAATTAAAGGTTAGAATTAATGTTTGTTATATGTCTTAAATCTACCGTATCACTCTAATTCTAAAAAGTGGGATCCTATCTATTCGAGATATTTTTGTAATTATTAATTTATCTACGCTCATCATTTCTTTCATATGGAAATTTCGGTAGCATTTCCCCGTAGTTCTTTAAGTGTGTAAACTATATATCAATATAGTTCAAACCCAAAGAACAGTTAGGATGCCAAAAAATTTCTATAGTATGAAATAAGAGTCAGATAAATTTTCAATAATAACTACGGGACATATCCCAAACTGTCTAATTTTATAGGATAATTCAAGGGTTGGTTGACATATAGAGATCAAAACTAACTCTTGAACGGGTCTAAACTTATAATACAATTGCAATTCTATTTAAAATTATTATAAAAATTTGTTTAAAATAATCTTAAACTTACAATGCAACATTTTATGAATATCCTTATTCGAGTGTATTATTATTTGTATGGTTAGTTGTTTTAAATGTCCACACAAATTTTTACTATTTAATAATTTAGGACTAGGAACTCAAATTTATAACCTACTCTACCATATTCATAAGATGTATAGTTCAACTCATTTGCCCTGATGTGTATTTTATAAATATTCAACTCTTTTGTCCAACCATATATCTTATGAATATAGATATATTTTCAAAGGTTTAAAGTTTTCAAGTTTCTATTAGTGAATAATCGTCAAATTCATTTTGATTGTAATTTGTATGAGAATTTTCATTGACGTAGAAATTTAAATCTTCGTAATCCTTTTAAATTTCGTACTCATATGTAATCTTATTGGTAGTATTTTGTAATTTTATTATTTTTATTGTGCATAAAATATCCAATATATATTATTATTGAATCTATAAAAAATATAATTTCAAATATTTAATATCCAATATTAATATATTCAAATGAAACATTTTTATATATTTAAATTTCAAATATTTTATATTTTTAATTTATATTTTCAAATGAATTTTATCTTATAAAAAATTCATATCGTATTTAAAAATATTTGCATTGAATGAATACAAATGATCAATATTGAATAGATATTATTTTTATACAAAATAAAAATATTAAATATTGTATAAATTCGTTGATAAAATAAAAAATTTCCTCGAAATTACAATAAAAGCCATTTGAATTATTGCTGATTGGTTATTATTTTTAATACATTTCCAATTAAAATATTGAAAATATGAGAATTTGAATACATATTAATCATTATTGAAAAAACATTGTATATTGTTATAAAATTTGTGTAACTTCTAATCCTTATCAAAGTATATATTCATATGAAATTCTTATATTAGTACATAAATTGTAATATGAAATTTCTTTTCTATATTGATAAATATTTTTTATTTTAATCAATATACAATGTTATGAATTATTTATGACAACAACAAATGAAAAATTTCTCCATTTGAATTTTTTACATTAAAAAATAATAAAAATTTCCATTCATATTCTATCATATGACAAATTTCATATAACAATTTATTTTCATTTAATTTTATATTAAAAATATTTTATGTAACAATTTATCTTCATTTTTTAATATAAATTTTTTTGTATAAATTGTTATATGAACTATTTATTAAAAATTACATAACAATCATTATTGAATGATAGTTTATTTTTATATTACTCAATTTACATTGTCATGAAATTTTTATGAATTATGCTCCCTATTAAATTATATAATCATATAAAATTATATTACATTGTGAGAAATTATAAAAATTTGTCTTGAATTTTTTAATATTATTGTTAAATAATTTTTTTTTCATTAGATACAATGTTTTTATCAAATATTTTATTAGCAAACTTTCTTTATTATACTTACTCTTTAAAGTATGTTTATAAAGTTATATTGAAAAAATTTATTAACATACTTAAAAGTTTATTTTTGTGTTGATATATTTTTTAAAAAATATTTATATAATTATTTTAATTATTTTTATTATTATGTTTTAACAAAATGATTAAATTTTGTGTTCTAAAACTATGTCCTAAAATTTATCTACAGAACAATCTACCTAATTGAATGATTATATATTGAATTGTTCAAAACTACATTTGTACTCAGTAACATAACAATAATAAAATTTATATCTATAAATTACACATAAAAGGAAAATTATATAAACACATTTAGCATATAAATCAAACTAATATTAATTTCATGTTAAAGATATCACACCATCAAAATAAATTAATTCATTACATATTATTATAGTAGAAAAATTCATATCCAATTGTTCACCTCCTAAATTACATAATAAAATAAAATTTTAAAAAATTTAATACACATACCTTACTAGAATAAATCTACTGATCAAATATCCTCAAATCGAACAAAAATAATAATAAACAGCAACAATATCTAATAAAACAACACAATATACAATATATATAAATAATAAAATTAAATTATTAAAAAAATAAATAAATACTAAAACATTAAAAATTACCTGAATTTCTGACTTCAACTTCCTTCATTGCGTGCAAATAAGGTCAAGAGCGCGATGGGAGAATATATAGCTAAACTCTTCAACGACGACAAATTACTCAATCGTCGCTAAAGACTTTGGCCTACAACGATGATAATATTGTCACTAAAGAGTTGGCACTGAAAATTGTGCTAACTTTTAGCGACGATAATGTTGTTGTTAAAGGTCAAGGCCCTTTACCGATGATATTGTCATTACTGAAGGATTGACATTGTAAATTGTGCTAGCCCTTCAGCGACGATAATATCATTGTTTGAGGCCATGACCTTTGGTGACGATATTATTGTTATGGAAGGGTGGCACTAGAAATTATCAGCGATGACAATGTCGTCAGTAAAAGGCCTTGGCCTACAACGACATTGTCATTGGTAAAACTTGTTACGGTCTACAGTGACGACCGAATTTTGTCGTCACTAAAAATATTGTTGGTATTGACTATTTTGTTATAGTGTTACCCAGGGATCGTTGGGAATGGGAATGACAGACGCATCCCCAGAATAGCAGTTGGCGATGGCGGAACATTGGCCCCCAGGCCGTGTCCGAAGTAGAGGCGAATTTGAAAAAGTGGGTGGAACATTGAGCCGAGCTAGTGTCGGAAGTGGGGGCAAATTTGGCAAAGTCGGTGGAACTTTGGGCTGAGGTAATGCCGGAGGTGGGGGCAAATTTGGCCAAGTGGGTACAGCAGCTGGAGCTGTATGCAGAAAATGGCGACCTGATGCCATGCTTTTGCCTGAGAAGGAAACTGCAATGAACAAAACCAATATGAAGGAATGGAAATGGGCCATTGTTTAGCTTGTTTCAGTCAAATCTGAGATTTCCTGAAATGAAGGGATTAGTTTTTAAAATTGTTTTTGTATCAATTTTGGCACTTGAAGAATACGAGTAATTTTACATAATATTTTAATCCTTCTATCAAAATGTATATTAAAAAATCGATAATGTTAATGATTTATTTCTATTTTACCTTTTTTGACTTTTTCTATTATCCTATTTCTAAATTTCCAAACAATGCTTTATATATAGATGATTTAATTTTGTTATTTCTTTTCTCTCTATAAAAAAAATTATAGCTTTTGTAAAAACTTTAAAAAGCTTTTGCCAAATTTTTATCAAAGAAATTTTAAAAGCAAATGTTTAAAACTAATATATAAGCAAAATTCGAACAACAACAAAAAAAAAATTGTAAATTGAGGAACGATAAGCCAATTCATTAGTTCTAAATTTTGAAAGAATTATTTTCTTTTTACTTTTTTAATTTAAAATTAATGGATTAGCACATTCCTTCAATTTATAACTTTTTTGGTTTTTTTTATCTAATTTTAGTGTAGAAATACGTTCTCCATATACTTTTGTTTCAGCTTTTTGCCTCTAAGATTTTCTCAAATCATGCAAAAACATGGTAAAAGTTATAAATTTTTTTAATAGAAAAAGGGAATAATAATATTAAACCACTTATAATAAAAAAAAGTAAGAAAAGGTAAATAAAAAATAATAATGGACTTCGTTTACTTTTTAACATTTATTTTCAAGAAGAAATTAAATTATTATACAAAATTATCGGCGAGGGGCCAAAATGGTTTTCACTTTTCCTATGAGATCATATTAATAAAAAAGTTGGAAGAGACGTTTACTCTTAAACACCTTGTATAATTATATTCCTTCCTTAAATCGCTGCGTTAACTTCTCGCATTGACCAAAAAGTTGTCGTTTCTTGAATTTAGGTTATGTTTAATGCAAATAATTAATAAATTAACTTATGACTAATAATAGTTGTTAGCCAATAACTAATAGTACTTGATTATATTATAAGTTTTTAGTAAAATTAATTGTTAAGTTAACTAAAAAATATAAAAGGATATAAAAAGATAAATTAAATTAATTCATGTTTATTTTGAAATCAAATTATATTAATATAGTAAATGTATTTAAAATAAAAATATTACAATCTAAAATTTAATTGACTATATTTTATATTTTTTGATATTACGTATTTATTTATGTACTTATTATTTATTTATTTACTAATTAAAACAAGAATATAATTACTTAATATATAATAAGATGTCATTTTATTTTTTTAATAATATGAAAAGCTTTATTTTTTGAGAAATAAAAAATAGATGAATTATTTAATTGACCATTATCTAATAAATTAAAAGAAATAAAATTTTTTGAGAAGTTTTACTCTATACAAAGTATAAGAAATTACTTATTTATCTCTCTCTTAGGTAAATTCTATTTCTTATACTATTTATGGATATAATGATAAAAATATTTTTATTAAATTTAATTAATTATAATTAAAATTTATTAATTTATATTATAATAATATTAAGAATATAATAATTATTTTATTAATACTTTTATAATATTTAAAGTTAAATTAAATAGAATATATAAAATTATTTCCCAAAAAATGTTACTTTGTATTTGTTAACTAAAAAACTTTAAGTACTTTTCAAGAAATTCATATAAGAAGTTATTTTCTAAGAAATTTAATTTTGTACAAAAAGTTATTTTTTATGCAAATCAAATAACTTCTAAATTATATTTTATGATCTTAAGTATTTATTTACATATTTATTTTTATTTATATATAATTCAAGAATTTTATTATAATTTATGATATTATATATTTATTTACTTAATTGAAGTTTATTTATTTATTATTTAGAATAAAAATATAATTATTTATTAATGACATGAATCATAAATTAATTAAAAAAAGATAAATTTGAAAGATATTTTAAAAGCCATCAAATTATAAATTACTTAAAATAATTTATTAAATTAAAACTTATTCTTTTAATAAGTTAGTGTACTAAATATCTTTAAAAATTAATTTATAATTTATTGACCATTATAAATCAAGTTAATAAATTATAAGTTAAATTATTTGTTACACTAAACACAACTTCAACCTTCATAGCAATCAATGCTTAGTTGAAGATTGACAAATTTAGTTAATCTATTATAAGGAACATTAAGAACTTCAATTGGTTGAGAAATGGTAGAATATAATTGTAGAGGACTCAACTTTTGGCCTTTTGACCGCTGTATTTTTTTTTAAAAACTAATTTTCACTTTATTCCGATTAAATGTTTCTTTTCTCGTTACATCGAAATTATTCATTCATTCATTTTTACCCTGGTACGTGGATCTTGTGGCTGCAAACAACTGAACCAGACATGATAGAAAAATTTTGAGAACCGATCATGTTATAATTCATAAAATATAATTAACTAATTTTGTGAAAGCAGATGAAGTAAATATTTCAATATCCTCTTATTTTCAAAAACTATAAAATGACATTATAACTTGAGAATATATATCTTGTACCGTAGGAATTAATTAGTTGCAAAAAACTTATAAGAGAACCTAAAGAAGAACATGATTAAAACAAAATTAATACATTGATCTTACATTTCCTTAACTCCGCACACAATTCTAGCAGGGTATAATTATTACTTTAATGCTAGTGTTAAGTTATAAGTACTTCTCAAATTTAATTTATCTATAATTTATGATACTAGTGGGGTGATCATGAGTGAAGAGAGACATTAAAAATCTTTTATATAAAATTTTAAATAAGTCAATTCATCAAAAAGTTATACTTCTTCAATTTCATCCATTAAATTAAAAAAAATTCATTCTATTATTTCAAATAATTTTTCAAATATTAAAATTACTCATTTCTTTTATGATATGAAAAGTATTCATGAATTTTGATTAATAAGTATCACTCCACCTAAATATAATCTTAATATGAAAGTTATATAATTATAATCCTGATTATTGAATAAATAAGTAATTAATTTAATATACTTAATTGATTGTGATTACAAAAATTAATAGAATTCAACTACAATCTAAATAGGTAGTGATTAAAATAATTAATTAAATTATACCAAAATCTTAATATGTAGTGGTTACAATAATTAAAAATCATAAAAGCCAACGATTCTAACAAAGTCGTGCATAGATTAGCAGCCTCATTTACTAGATCATGCTATCTTCAACTTGAGAGCATACCAGCTATTAATTATAGTTGGACGTATCATTTAGAAAGGCCATTTACTCTGTACTTTGTTGTTGCCACACGAAGGTGGGCATGGCTTTTAGGTTCAATCAGTACTTGTACATCGTTAAACTGCAGACTCGAGCTGCAGTGTTCATTTGAAGTCTTTTGGCACAAAGTGCTCCATATTGATCCATCAATCAATCATGTATCAAATCGTAATTTTGAACTGTGATCGTGCACAGTTCCACCTTCGAATTATTCTTAAATGCATATGTTCCCACACTGATCACGCACTATTTCAATGTGTGCGAGAGAGACATTATATGGATGGGCTGCAATATTTCACTGGCGTTCAAATCAAAAAATTGATCAATTTAATAATTTATGTTTGCGGTTTTGATGTAAAAATGTCTCTTAAAATTTTTCAACAACAGCTCATAATTTTATATTAATTAACTTAATATGTACATATATTGCATATTTTTTGATAATGATATGAGTGATAATATGCAACACTTGTGTATGTAAGGTTCTGAATTCAAATTTCATACATGATGAGAAAAAGAAGTGCCGGCAGGCACATATGCTGCATTTTAAACCTCGTATTCATGTCACTATATCTCCAAGCACAGACAGTACCTATAATCAGAAACAGAAAAATTCCCATGTGCACAAAAAAATGGGCAGAAACTACGGGACATCCCTAACATTAACAACAAACAGAAAATCATAAATTGAGCACTACTCGCATCGATCTCTTATTGCTTTATTGCCAAAACCCAGCGCCAGAGATTAGTGCTTCCTGCTTACGTCCAACTTAATTAGGCTTATCATCCTTAGGGGTTGTTGTTGGTTGAGGGGAAGAATGGGATGGTGGGCAGGTTTGGAAGTGGCGGCAGGTTTACCAGAGGCAGAGGGATTGATGGAAATGGGATGTGCGGAAGTGGCGGTAGATGCGGCTTAGGCAGCCACGGAATATTTGGCAACGGCGGAAAATGGGGCTGAGGGAAATTTGGCACAGTGGGTGCAGCAGCTGGACTGGAGTAATTGTAATTGTCTGCAGAAGATGGCGACCTGATGCTATGCATTTGCCTGAGAGGGAAACTGCAATGATCAAGACCAAAATCAAGGAATGGAAATTGGCCATTGCTTAGCTTGTTTTGCTCATCTCTGAGATTACTCGAAGTGGAGGAGTTTTAAATAGAGATTCAAAAGTAGTATGTCAATTTTCAGAATTATAAATTAATAAGGGAAAATTAGCAATTTAGTCCTCGACAGATTCAAAGTGTCTCGGTTCAGCCCTGAGAAGTTTTTCATCTCAGTTTAATCCTGAATGTGGTCCTGTCGTTAGTATTTTACAGCTGAAACTAATGAACAATCCCAGGTGGCAAATAACTCTGCAATTCATACTCCTTTGGCTACTGTTTGGCACCTGTAAAGAATTCATGCCCTCAGTTTGTCAGCACAGACACCTTTACAATATATACTATTTCAGTTCTTATGTGATTTACTCAAAGTATCTCTCTCTCTCTCTCTCTCTCTCTCTCTGTATATATATATATATATATATATATATATATATATATATATATATTCACAAATAAAAATTATTATAAAATTAAAATAATTTATATAATTAAAAAAATCACAATCAGAAACATAAAAATATACCTATAATTAAAGATACACATTATTCTCGTTCTATAAATTTTTTATAAAAATTTTCTATTTTACAGAAAATTTAATGTAAAATATTGAAATCATTAATGAAATATAAAAATATTTATAATATAAAAATAAATATATATTTATTGTAAATTAAATTAATTTTTGTAAAATAAAATGGTAACAATTATAAAATATATACTTATTTGAGCATTATAATTATAATAATATTAGGTAAATATGCAAGAGCACTATAATGATTTACAATATGAACATATACAAATAATTTACTAGGAATATAAAATAAATTTGAATAAAAATAAATAATCATAAGATTTTTAAGATAATTATTAAATATGCTTCATTAGTAGATTGTGAAAATTTTTCATTTATTTAAAAAAGTATAGAAAATTAAATAATTATAATATATTAAATTTAAAAAAAAAGTAAATTAACTTAATGAAGTGTGAAAATGACAAATATTTTATTAAATGCTATTTGACATAATTTTTTTAGCGGTTGTTTTGAGAGCAAATTTTACAAGTAAAAGAGTTTTAAAGGAATAGATAGATAGATAAACATGAGCATTATAATTAAAATAATATTAGGTAAATATACAAGAATACTATAATAATTTATAATATGGGTATATATAAATAAATCATTAAAAATATAAAATATATTTGAATAAAAAATAAATAATTATAAAATTATTAAGAGAAATATTAAATATGATTTATTAATGGATTGTAAAATTTTTTCATATATTTAAAAGATAATAGAAAATTAAATAATCAGAATATATTAAATTTTAAATGAAATTAAATTAATTAAATAAAATATAAAAATAATAGATATTTCATTAAACACTCTTTAACGTAATTTCCTTAGGGGTTGTTTTGGAACAGAAATTTTTTGTTTTGAGCTGGAGTTTTGCAAGAGTTTTAGAAGAAGATATAAATAGATTCTACTAGAATTTTTTTTTTGGTAGTTTTTTGGTCTAGAAAAATCATTCTTCCTCCGCATCCATAGATAAACATTGTGATTCTCCCTCGTTTGGCTACCATTTGATATAGTTAAACTATTTTGAGTAGATTTACGTTGCATTGAGATAGAAGGAGGGAAAAGAAGATCTTTTAAAATTATTTTAGCAAATTCCGCGGTTGATTTTCATCTCTAGGAACAACCTTATCAATAGTTGAACAATGGGACTAGGGACTTAGATTTAGGAAATAAAGTATTATTTAATTTTTTTTAAATATGAATTTTAATTTTTACATATATATGATATAATAAATATAAGATATATTCCCTCCGTTCCTTTTTATTTATCGCATTTTTAAAAAAATATTCTTTTTTATATGACTTTAAAATTTTAATGAAGTATTAAATATTTTTTTTTAAATTTATCATTTTTTTTCATTAATCAATACTTTATTATTTTATATTATTAATTAACTTATATTTATTTATTTATATTTTTCTTTTTATATTCAATTATTTTGAATTTTATATATAAAGAATAATTTTATAAAATTTATTAAAAATAAATAAATTAAATTATTTTTTAATATATATAAAATTAATTAATGATGATAAATAAATTAAAAAAAAATAATTTAATGTTCAAGTGATATATACTCAGTCGTATCAGATATAACAATTCACTTCGTATCCGTATGGGAATATCATTAATTCCAATTTGAAAACTAATGGAAGACAGGATAACTTTCAGAAAATTTTGAAATACTCATGAATCATGACTAAATTACAAAAAAAAAAAGCACTAAAATAAGACATATTGTATTTTTTAAGAATAAAATTATTATTAATTTACTTAATTAATAGATGGAGATTGAAGTGATGTATTTCTTGTGGATTGGCTACGTGTTTGGTTATCCATCAGGCTACTTTAATCGCTAACGAACGCTTTAATAATGCAGCAGAAGAAAGTTGATTTTGTTTCCCACGTGCTCTGGTAAACGTTGGAAATGCTCGAAAGTCGTACTTCCTTGAATTCCCATGCATGGAAGCCAAATCACCTTGTGCTGTGCTTTGACGGCAGCGGCCGACTTTATTTTAAGGGAGGTCTCATTTATGTAAAAAGGATATTCACAAAATTATATAATAATATATAATTTTAAAAATTTTGAAAGACACATAATTAACTTCATTTCCGTTTCTTTCATTTGTAGAATCACTTATTTGAATAACTTGTTGATATTAGGATTAATAAATATAAAAGGAATATATATAAATTAATTACCATAAATTATGAGCATAATGAGGATGAGTAGAATTTATGGCCTACTTTGCTCTTTAAATTATTCAAGAAGAAGAAAAGAAAAAAAATAGTTAGATTATTCTTTTACAGAAATAATAACTTTTTTATACTAAATAATAATCTCTTTTTTATATATGATCAGATTGTGATAAGAAAGTATTAATCATTAAAGGGTTACATGTTGAGATTTTATTATATGAATTTGTGTATAATTCAATCTATCACGAACTACATATACTGAATCAGAACTTAATTTGTTCTAGGTTTAATGTCATAAAACTAATTATTTAAAATAAATATTTTAATAACTAATTAATGCTAATCAACGTAAATATATATATATCATTTTAATATAACATAACTCACATGTATTGAAAGATTTTTGTATCCGCATACTGAACAAATTAAAAAAAAAAACAAAAAAGGAAGAAAAAAGGAAAAAGCTTTACTGATGACAATCATCTCCACCATGAAAATTCAACTTGTTTTAAGCTGATGATTAATCTACTAAATTGTATAATAGGTTTGTTCAAAATTAATGTAGGATTTATGTTTGATCGTCATATGCCCTACACACTAATTAAATGTGCAACGAAAACACGATTTAACTGTACCATGAACTGAACATTTTGATATGTACATAAAGATTAGAAACCTATCAGACTGGATTAGATTGAATTCTGACGGGGCATGCAGTTATGGAGGAGCGTTTTGGAATTGGCCTGCGGGTTTTCTAGAATGTGGGAATCGGTGATACAGCTGTTGCATATTTATGGGGGGTTTTGATTGGTTTTGGAACCTTAAATTCAAGGAAGTCTGGCTAGAAATAGACTCCTTTAAGGTATTAGACCTCATTGAACATGATAGTATTTTCTGCCACACGCGCTCTCACTGACATTTTTTATTTTAAATTAGCATAACAAAACTGTTGACTCAAGACTGTACCAACTCTTTTCTCCTTCATTTCACCGAATTCTGCTTTTTGAGCAAATCAGGAACAACAATTTAGTTTTTTAAATCCCTAAAGCCTCGGTCTTGCCCTTTGTATTTGTGGAAAAAAAGAAAAACTATACGATTATGTAAAATTAGGTTGTAAATGAATTAAAAAAGTTAATTAAATCATATAATTTAAAGTAGAATCACAATGAATGTAAATAACAATAATTTACTTTCCTTTCTGAGTAAGAACTCTTTAATATTTTAATAGCCATTTATGGATATAATCATGTTAAACTTAAATGCTAATCATTTAAAAATTTAGTAATAATATTATGTTAATCATAATAAATTAAGTTTGGTACGTAGGCTTCTTAAAATCTCTTCTGAACAATTCATAGATTGCTTCTCGTTACCTATCATCCTTACTTTGACAATTTTAACCATGGCTTTCACACTTGAATAGTTGTGGCCAAAAAAACAAAATTGAACAGTTGAACTTGATTTATTTTTAAATTATTTGAACGTATTAATTATTTTATTCTCTTAGAATTTGAATCATCTTCATCTCTTTCTATTAATTTTTCATCAATTTCAAAAAGATAAAGATGCAATTTTTACTATGAGATCCACCAACTTTTTTATTGAAATCCACAATTTCAAAAAAAAATTATCTATTTTTTTGGGGTGCTTTCTATGGTGTATTGAAAATTTCTAGGGTTTTGATACCCACAGCAAGTGGTCCAATAAGGTGATGACAGATCTGCATGCTAGTAGATGGAAGAAGCTGTTGAATTTGAAAAGTTGCCATATAAATTATGTAATTGTCTGAAATACCCTTTTATAAAATAACCCTGTTCCAGTAGCAGATACCATTGGAATGAAGGTTATGTGTAAACAGTGGTCCGGTGATGTGGTAAGCTATTTTGAACACATTTTCTATTACATTTATTTTTTAATATTTGATAATTATAAATTTATTTTTTGTTTTATAATCACTCTAACGGCATGATAATTGATATAATTATTATGTTTTAAACATATATAAAAAAATTAATATTTTTAAGAATAAAATAAGTTAGGATTGAGGTTAATAATAATTGATTTAATGCTAAAATATTAATACATTTAAGCCTCCGTTATTCATATTTGTAAGATTAAATTATAAGTTATTCTAACTAATAAATTTTCATGGGAGTAGATCGATATTAAAATAAATTAAAAATAATAAATTTTATTCTAATTAGATACTGTTATAATAGATTCTAAGAAATAGGATAAATTGTTCTCATGTTAACTATATAAAATAATTTAATATATTAAAATTTTTAGTATATTAAAATTTATTTTTTAAATTTTAATCCATTTCTTGATATTTAAAAATAATTTAATAATAAAAATATTTAATTTTTTCAGATATGAATTTTTTTATAATATTGCCCTACTTTTAACGGGAGGCTTTTGATGTTATTTATGCCCTAAAAATTAAAAAAAATTTAAATTAATAAAAGGGTAATATTATAAAAAGTTTCATGTTCTAAAAAGTTGATTGTTTTCACTATTAAATTATTTTTTCTTAAATCTCAAAATAATTAAATTAAAATTAAAAATATGTATTTTGACGTATCAAAGATAATATAATAATGAAAATATTCATCTTTTTAAGAAACAAGACTTCTTATTATACTATCCTTAATAGAAATAGAATTTTTTTATGAATTTTACTTTAATTTTTTCATATTGTATATTATTTTCTACACTATTTATTGATTAGACAATTCATTTATTTCAATAATATGATTGAAAATAATTTAAAAAGTTATATAAATTAATATAAATATATTTATAAAGAAAATAATTTAGGAAAAATATCGAAATGAAGTTATTATAGTATACTATTTATTCTAATATTTAATTAATTTTATGTTAGTATTAATCAAATTTTGATTAAATTTTATTTTATTCATTACATTTGATGTCAAGTATTTTATCATGTGGTATTAAGATTATTATTTAATTATATTTGTTATCACCTACGTTACCAAATGTGTTCTTTAAAAATTTTCTCATTAATATGCGATACTTTTAATTTTTATATGTTACTTTTATATATTAGAATTAGAATATAAATTTGATACATATTTTTATGATCGTTTTTATTTTTTAAATTTCTACTACTAATATTATTCAATAGTATAAGTATAACATGATATATTTTTATTAAATTTTGAAATTATATTTGGCATAAGATTGCCCTTTAGTTTAATTCAAGTACCTAATTACAAATATTGCTTTGCAAATATCTTATTTTTCATAGCCACTTTAGGTTAGGATTTCTACATTAAGAACTCATCTAGTGCATTATACAAGAAACATATGATAGCATTATACATTTGGTGCATTAAGAACCATCAAGCTTTATTTAATTTTTTTAACCTTACATAAATTAGTATAATATAATTGGATTAAATTATTTTATATAGTTAACAAGAAAATAATTTATCCTATTTCTCAAAATCTATTATAACAATATTTAATTAGAATAAAATTTATTATTTTTAATTTATTTTTAACTTATTTTTATATCAGTCTATTTCCATGAAGATTTATTAGTTAGAATAATTTATAATTTAACCTTACAAATATGAATAACGGAGGCTTAAATGTATTAATATTTTAGCATTAACTGAATTATTATTATTAACCTTAATCCGATCTTATTTTATTCTTAAAATATTAGTATTTTTTTATACGTTTAAAATATAATAATTATATTAATTATTATGGAGTTAGAGTGATTACATAACAAATATTAAAAAATAAATGTAATAAAAAATGCATTCAAAATAAGTTACCACATCACCAGACTACTGTTCACACGTGAGCTTCATTCCAATGGTATCTGCTACTCGAACGGAGTTATTTTATTTTATAAAGGGATATTTCAGACAATTACATAAATTTATGAGATAGCTTTCCAAATTCAACAGCTTCTTCCACCTGTCAGCACATGGATCTATCATTACCTTATTGGACCACTTGCTTCGGGTTTCAAAACCCTTGGAATTTTAAATACACAATAGAAAGCACCTTTTTTTTCGAAATTCAACTCATTCATTTTCTAAAAAATGGAAATGATACATTCTTGAATTTTAATGTATACATCAAATAGTGTTTTTATGTATATTATGTACCCAATTTTACATACCAATTAAATTTACATATCACGAATCAAAATCCTACAAAACATGTATTCCATACATGTATCATGTATTGTAACCTAAAGTGAGTTAGGGAACGCTGGCTTAAAATTCTTCCCAAATTCATAAAATTTTTTAAATGATCTATTTTAATTAATTATTCAAAACAAGTTAATGTAAATATCCTGTATAATTACGTTCCCCCCTTAAATTGCCAAATCCGAACACAAGCATTGCCCGAAAAGTTGTCATTCCTTAAACTTAATCCCACTGTCTAGCAATCAAGACCAGTTGAAGTTTTACAAATTTAATCAATCTATTATAAAGAACATTAACAACTTCACTTGGTTAGAGTATATGTTACTCTTTTGCGGCCAGAAATGGTTGAATATTGTAAAATTGTAGATTACTCAACTTTTCATTTGAGGATAATTGGGGGTTAAGAAACACACATTCTAGCATTATTTTTGGCAATATTTATAAGCCTTCATTATTTTAGCGGTCATATATAACTTTTTTTCTTCAATAAAATAGTAATTGTTGGTCATAATTTCTCTTAGTAAATGACTTGTATTTAAATCTCCAAACCGTAAAGATTACAGTCTTCTTAGTTATATTGCCAGAAGAAAATAAAATAGCATATTCTATATATTTATAAGCAACTTTCTTAAAATCCTGGTGAAATAATAATTTAGTTAATTACTTCTATTTAATTCCCCTCTTTTTAGTTAATTTGCACAATTAAACTTACTTTTGTCACTTCTTTTTTAGAAAATTTTAAGGCTATTTCCATACATTTTTTTTTATAAATGTATTGATTTTTCAATTTTTAACATTAAATTTGATTTCTATTTTTTATAATACATTGACATGTATTTTGCAGCTAATTTTTATAAGAAAATTAATACATTTATCAAAATTTGTATGAGAGTAATATTAAATTTTCATTACAAATGTAAACGCATGAAGGTTTTCCTTCTCTTTTGTCACTACATAGCGTTGGGCAATGCAAAACACTGTAAAGAAAATCACAACTTCTTTATTATTCAGTGATAGCTGTCATCATAAATTAATAAGACACTCTTGGTACAAGGTACAACATAGCAGAGGTGGAAAAAAAGGGAACAACATGAGCAAAAGAGAGACAAAAAGACAAGAAGGCAATCCCACAAATGCATCTGCATCAATGCCGTAGGACAAAGGACAGCAACTTCAGACTAACAGAAACTCCAAGAATGTCTATTATTCAAGGACTCTCGGTAGAAGGTGGAGGAGAAAGAAAAGGGATGGGGGGAATGTTTGGCAACGAGGCAGCCGGAACTGGCGGCACGCCGATCTGTGGGATTGTTGGAACGTTTGGAATAGGAGGAAGTTGTGGCAGGGGGGGCTGAGGAAGAGAAGGTTGTGGCAGACTTGGGACTGTAGGCAAAGGAGGCACATTTGGCAAAGGGAAATTTGGGATAGTTGGTGTATCTGTTTGCAGAAGATGGCGTGCTGCTAGGCCACTGTCCATGCTTGAAAGTGAAAGAGTAACCAAGATAGCCAAGATCAAGGAATTGTAGGAGGCCATGGCCAATTGTGTAAGTGAAATACTGTAGATATGAATGCAGTATGTTGCGAAAGAAAACTTTCTGATTTGCATGGAATTTCTTATGGGAGGCTTTGCCATTATATAGAGATACGAGACCTACTTCGATATGGTTGATTGTTGGTAGTCTAATTTCGGGGGCTTTGACATTAAGATTTCTTTTTACTGACTTTGTTGTTCTGATAAAAACAACACTGATTATGTCATTCTGATGTATGTAGGTATGTTCTGTAACTTCTACTGACCAAAGTCTTTTAAAAATATATCTTGTAAAGAAAATATTGAAAAATTGAAACAAGAATCGAAAAATGCATTCATCATGCTACACAGCATATGAATTTTTATAAATAAATTAAATAAAAATAAAACATATGAAAAAATAAAATTACGGATTTTTCGTATCTTGTAATAGGAAGTGTGAAGTCAAAATAAGATCCGATTTTTCCTTTGAGAAGATACAAGTGACAGAATGGAAATAATAGTATTAAATTAAAGAGAGTTATACTTGAGCATGAATTATCCCTGTATTTGAGACCTATGTTTTTCTTTTTTTCTTTTTTTCTTTTTTTCTTTCTAGACGAAGAACCAATAAAGAGATAGAATGATAAAGAGGTTAGAAGGTTATTGCAAACTCCATTTTTTTTTTAATATGCAGAGCAATCCTTGTTTTTTTTATGAAATAACCACAAGTACATATGTGAGATTGAGAACTTTCCTTTAGTATGTGGGTTAAATTAGGCCAATTTGGCCCATCATAAAAGACTTAGAAATAAATTTTAATTTATAAAATAAAATAATCACATATGCCTAAATGTTATAGTCAACAAAAGACAAATGGAGAGATAAACTAATTAGAGAAAGCTTGTCAGAGGGAACCTACCTAATGATCACACATTGCGACCAAATAACCATAATATATTTTCAGAGTAATGCTAGTTAATTATGTCTCTCACATTGAATTTATATTTGTAAGGGAGAAGCAAGACCCACACCCAAAAAAAGTAACTAGAATCAATTTATTTGGAAGAGAAAAAAAAATGAAACTGAAATTGAGTCTAGATGAGAAAGTCGAACTAATAATGCTCAAAACTCCCGCCAGCCAAAACTGTATGTGTAGAAATCGACATGCTTTATTTTATTTTTAATACTTACTCACTAGTTATAATAGTTAATTTGTACGAATTGTCTCATATTGTTGGGAAAAATTTAAACAAACATTCCCACATTAAAATCAATCAACTTTAATAAAACACCAACATTTTTAGCATGAAAAAGGAGAAAAATACTTATAAATAAGAAAATAATCAAGACAACAAAAAGGTTAGATCACCAATATCCGCAAAACTTTCAATCCTAACCACATTATTTTCTCACTATTATGATTATAATTCTATAATAGTATATTTGTAGGAGGGAGACTCATTTGTGCAATCTCAAATGACTCGTACAATATTATTGCTATGTATAACAAATATTCATTCAATATAAATATTTGTACTTAAAATATTTACAAATTTTTAGTAGAATTTTTTTTGTGATAATACTAAGAATGATTGAATTACTACACACACATATAAAATGTCCTAGATTCAAGCTCATAATGTGGAGGAAGATAAAATCTTTAAACTATATATCATTTAAGTTAAATACCCTTAGCAACATTTTAATTTAGATAGAGAACAAAATTACTATAGTAAACAAAATAAAATACCTGTGCATTAGCATACATTAGCAAATCTAACATTTTGAAAAACTGGATGACTAATATAAAAAAATAGCTCTTAATAATGATAAAAATATATTTTTTATCCTTTAATTTTTACTAAATTAAAAGTGTCCTCTAAATTTTAATTAAATAAATTTACTTCCTAACTTTTCAAAAATATATAATGTTATTCAAAAATATAATGCCATTAAGGTCTTTATGCTTATATGACATACAACTTGACATATCTACATAATTCATATTTTCATATTCTTATAACAAAAAAATTACTTTTAGTTCTCTAATTCTCATTAAAATTTTAATTTTGTTCCCTAAATTTAATTTGAAACAAATTTACCCTTTAATTAATTTTTCTCCTTTAAGACTATTATCTAATTCCTCACTCTCATAGGCAACTTTTAACTCCATAACATCCTTTCCTTGTTCTTCGCCATCACTTAAATTTTCTAACGGCTTGATTTATTTTATATAATATTTCTCCTTACAATCAACTTTTTCCTTGCATTAATTTGCTCCAAAAGCTTAGTTGGTACTTGTAACAATATTGATTAATCAACTTCTTCTAATTATCACTGTCTAACTTTTCTTCTTCACTATTATTAAAGTGAATTTTAAGTATATTGTCTTCTTCACTATTATTAACAATATTTTCTTTTGAAATTTAAAGGGTAAATTTATTTTAAATAGAGTTCAAAGGAAAAAATTGAAACTTAGTGAAAGTTAGGGGATGTAAAATGTCATTTTGCCATAAGAATATGAAAATATAATTTATGTGGATCATGTAAAATGTTAAGTTAAATGTTATGTAAACACTTGTATTAAACAACTTAATAATGTTAGACTAGTAAATAACATTACACATTTTAAAAAAGTTAAAAGGTAAATTTACTTCTAATAAAATTTAAAGATTAAAGTCTGGTAAAAGTTAGGAGTACTAAAAGTATCTTTTTGCTGTTGTGATTGCAGCTCCAAGGTGACTCCTAAACCCTATTAAACCTGAAATTCTTAGTGTAGTATTGTCATATTCAATTATGACCTCCTTTATTATAGTTGGCCGAATCATTTAAAAGATCCATTACTTTTACTTGTTGGTGGCTTGTTGCCATGCGCTTGGAACTGGGCGTACTTAGATTTTAGTATCAATTAGTACCTTGGAAGCTTTTTGGCGCAAATATATTGCTGCATATCGATCCATCCATCATGCATTGAATAGTAATTTTGAATTGTGAATTTGTTGTAAACAAATTTTTAGAAACTTTTTCCACTTTTCTTTTTCGCAAATAAAGTATTTTTTAACAAAAATTTGTATTTATCATTTTAAATTTTTACAAGCTTTTTTGTTCTAATTTTTACTCCTTGAACTTGCGAATTGGAAACACTGTGCTGCAATAGCAGTAGAAATGAACTGAAACAACCAGAAGCAACGTATATAACATGTTTATTAACCATATATGACGTACAGATCAATACATAACCAAATACCCATATATATATAATCACACACCAATCTGTAAAACCTAGCCCCCTATATATATATAAGTGTCCAACAATGCATCATGAACTGAGATAATATAATGTATGTCACAAAACAAGACCAGTTTAAGGTTTATGCATGGGGTTTAGGAATTTCAGGAACTCCTGGCACTTCTGGTTTTGGCATTGGTGGCAACTCAACCTTAGGCAACTGAGGCAACTTGGGCTTGGGAATTTTAGGCATCTTGGGTAATTCTGGCTTGGGAACTTCAGGCACCTTAGGCAATTCTGGCTTTGAAACTTCAGGTACCTTAGGCAACTCAGGTTTGGGAATTTCAGGCACATTGGGCAATTCTGGCTTGGGAACTTCAGGCACCTTGGGCAACTCTGGCTTTGGAATTTCAGGCACTTTAGGTAACTCTGGCTTGGGAATTTCAGGTACTTTAGGTAGTTCTGGCTTTGGAATTTCAGGCACCTTAGGCAACTCAGGCTTAGGGAATTGCGGAAGTTCAGGTTTTGGTAAATTTGGTATCTCAGGAAGTGGAGGCAACTCAGGTTTCGGAAGCTCTGGTACATTCGGCTCTGGCAATGTTGACTCTAGCAGATAACGTCCCCCCACAACCATCTTGTGGCTGGACATTGATGTGAAAGTTAGAAGCATAAGTGCCAAAACCATTGAAGTGAAATTGTGGGATGCCATGACTGGACTGAAGCAAGCAGGAAACAACAATTTCAGACCTCAAATCAATGAGAGTTGCAGATGACTACGATGGAATTTTTTGGGGCATGGCCTTGATAATTGCACGTGTGCTTTTTATAGCTACGAAGGATGAGTTCGAGGATTGATCTAATTATGGTTAGATCAACATCTTACCTACATATAGCAGTTTTTCATAAATATGATCAGCAGGAAGGCCTTGGTGCAACAAACTTTCTCCAGCCGCCGCATCCCCTACACTTTCAGGATTTTTTAATTAATTTATTTTGAATCTATAACTACAAAGCTTATATTTTCTTTGGATATTGGGAGAGCTCATTGATGTTTTCCACACCGAAAAAGATTAGATTGTTGGTTTCTTGTGCAGTTCAACAAAACAACCATTTTCAAGCTTTGTACATTTCCAGAGTTTTGTTAATCTTTTGGAAAAAATAGCTTGAGTTTTGTATTCTTAGGTCTTTCTTTAAAACAAAAACTTGTATACAGAGAAGTGCTCAAAATTTGATGCTATGAAGTTTCTAGATATTCCTAAATTTTTTCCCCAACCCCATTTTCTTGAGAACCAGAACTGAAAATTAGTCAGTTACTTGTACTTTTCATTTTCTTATAACGGTTCCAATGATAGAAACTCATAATATATTTGTGTTTTTCTCATGTATCAACAGACTTGTATGCTTTACAACAAGCAATTTGGCAGAAAGAACCCATGTTGTAATAAAGATAAGTTTGGATAAATGATATTTATTTCTGCCCCTCCCCACAAAAAAAAAAAAAAAACGACGTTGTAATAAAGATAAGTTTTGGATAAATGAGATGAATTATCATTTTTTTATGATTAAAAATGAGAATTAACTAGATTAAAATTTATTCTAGAATTGCTGACATTCTTAGCCATGCGGTGAAATTTAAGAATTCAATCTTAATATTATGTATATTAAATGGCTTGACCTCCTAATTAAAAAAGAATTATTATAAGATTGGGAAATTCAGTCTTAATTTTCCTGATCAAGAGGTGACTTGAAAAGTTGTCTTCGTCACCGAAAAATAATGTGAAATATCTCTAATTGCCTACCTATCTCTGCGTGAATTTCCTTCAAGCTTTTAATAGGTTAAACAACTGAAACATCTTCTCTAGCTTCATTTTTTATCTTAAACAGTTAGGTGTGTTTAGATAGAAGTCAAACTAACCATAAAATACTAGATAAAATATCTCACAACTTATTATACACTAACACATTTAACGTTATAAATAACGTTGACGAAATAAAGATAATGGTTAATAATATTACAATTGTGATCGCAATTTTTTGTTAAAATGATAATGTTTCAATCACATTATATAATTTGGTTTGCAATTTAATTCCTTTTATTAAAAGTCACGATTTCGGAATCCCATTAAAGAATCAGAATTCTTAGGAGCCACTTGATCAAGACAAAGAAAATTTCGCAAAAATTGAATTTCCTACAAAATAAATTTCCTTGCAAATTTTTGGTTAAAATTATTTGATTGATCATGAGAATTAGACATTCTTCTTAATTAGAAAAGGTAGATAAATAATTTCCTCTATTATAAAAAAATGAAGTTTTACTTTCTTTACGTGGCCAAGCAAATAATTTGTCTGCTTTCTACTTTCCCCCGCCAATCAAACAATCTTTTAGTATAACATTATGTCATTCAATTATCGCCTTCTTTATTATAGTTGAACATATTATTTAAATGTCCATTAGTTTGTAATTTGCTGTCTCGTTGCCGGCCCTTTTAGGTTTAATTGGCACCTTGTATAATGTATAGTATCAAACTGCATGCAGTGTTCATTTGAAGTTGTTTGATATATGCTTCTCTCCATCAATCATTCTGAATTTATTGCCTTCTCCTCGCAAAAACAGGAAAATTTTCCTTGACGCATGAACACAAAAATTGTATACCCTAAATCAATAAAATATTGTCAGCAATTTAAAAAGGGATAGTTGAGAAATTAATTATTTCATTAATTAATGAAGTGATAATATTTTATTAGTTCAGAACACATAATTATGTGCCCATTGGGCAAATAAGAATTTCTCCACAAAGAAGCAGATAAATGGCTGTAGCCCGGACTAGCTTCTTGGCTTATAATAGTAGAAAAAGATGTTTGCTAATCTGATCAATAAATTAAATTAATATATTGGATATTTGTTAATTCATTAATTGTGAATGTGCTGTGAACAAATCACTAGATGCTTTTTCCCATTTTAAAAAAATAATGATAATAATAATAATTTTTAAGACCAAATGTGTCAATATGTTACGGTCTTTTGTAATTTCTGCATGTCAATTACAAACTTTCAACTACTAAGTTTTACTCTATGAACTTGCAATTGCAAATCGGAGACACTGCTGCTGCCCCAGTAGAAATGGACTGAAACAACCTCAAATGATATATATGTAACATGCTTATTATCATATTTGACGTACAAACCAAATTTCAACAGAGCCACGCTCAGGTGGCAATAATAAAAAATACCCATATGATCACACATCTAACTGGAAAACCCAGCCCACTCCATGCAAGTATGTAGCAATGCATAATGAGCAGAAACAATATATGAAGATCACAAAACAACACTGGCTCAAGGATTAGTTTTTGCATGGGGTTTAGGAATTTCAGGGAGTTTTGGAACTTCTGGCTTTGGCATTGGTGGCAACTCAACCTTAGGCAATTGAGGCAATTCTGGCTTTGGAATTTCGGGTACTTTAGGCAACTCAGGCTTGGGAATTTCAGGCAACCGGGGTAGTTCTGGCTTTGGAACTTCTGGTACCTTAGGTAACTCTGGCTTGGGAATTTCAGGCACCTTGGGCAATTCTGGCTTGGGAACTTCAGGCAAATTAGGCAACTCTGACTTGGGAATGGCAGACACCTTGGGCAACTCTGGCTTTGGGACTTCAGGCACCTTGGGCAATTCTGGCTTTGGAATTTCAGCTGCCTTAGGTAACTCTGGCTTGCGAAGTTCAGGAACTTTTGGTAGTTTTGTCTTTGGAATTTCAGGTACCTTAGGTAACTCTGGCTCAGGGAATTGTGGAAGTTCAGGCTTTGGTAAATTTGGTATCTCAGGAAGTGGAGGCAACTCAGGTTTTGGAAGCTGAGGTACATTTGGCTCTGGCAATGTTGACTCTAGCAGATGACGTGCCCCGACAACCATTGTGCGGTCAGTCATTGAGAAAATGTCATTGAGAAAATGGTTAGAGAACTACTGGATGCAGGTCTAATCCAACCTAGTACTTCTCCTTTTGCTTCCCCAATAGTTCTAGTGAAGAAAAAGGATAAGAGTTGGAGAATATGCGTTAACTATAGGGGTTTAAACAAGATGATAGTGAAGAGCCACTTTACCATTCCCTTATTAGAGGACTTGTTAGATAAGTTAGGGCAAGCCAAGGTGTTCTCAAAGCTGGACCTCAGGTCTGGGTATCACTAGATCAGAGTGAGACTTGAAGATGTGGAGAAAACAGCCTTCCAAACACATTCTGGCCAATATGAGTTTGTAGTCATGCCTTTTGGCTTGACTAACGCCCCTTCAACATTCCAAGGAGCCATGAATGACATTTTTTAGCATCAACTAAGAAGATATGTGTTAGTTTTCTTTGATGATATCCTGGTTTATAGCAAAGATGAGAAATAGCATATGCAGCACTTGAAGCAAGTTCTAATAATTCTTCGAAACAACCAGTTTTATATGAAGAAAAGCGAATGTAATTTTTTAATGTAAAAGGCAGAATATCTAAGATACTTTATTTCAGTAGGAGTATCAACTAATCCAACAAAGGTGCAAGCAATAAAAGATTAGTCTAAGCCACAATCTGTCAAACAACTGAGGAGTTTTTTGGGTTTAGCTGGATACTACAGAAGATTTATTAGAGGTTATAGTAAGATTGGTACTTCACTAACTGATTTACTGAAGAAGGAAGTGTTTAAATGAGATGAGTCTACAAGGGATTCTTTCAATAAACTCAAGGAAGCATTAACAAGTGCACCAATTTTGGCACTTCCTGATATACGGAAGCAATTTGAAGTGGAAATCGATGCATCCAACACTAGTATTGGTGTAATGCTAATGCAAGAAAAGCATTCTATTACTTTTATTAGTAAAGTATTATCGCTCAAAAATAGGTTGATGTCAGTATACGATAGGGAATTACTGGCATTAGTCTATGCAGTATCTAAATGGCACCAATACTTGCCTATACAACCATTTGTCATACTAATTGACAAGCAAAGTCTGAAATTTCTTTTAGAACAAAGATTATCTACACCTAAATAGTATAAGTGGCTAACTAAGCTTATGGGAATTCAGTATGAAATCAAATACAAGAAGGGTAAGGATAACCTAGCAGCTAATGCGTTATCTAAAGCTATTCATGGCTAATTATTACAACTCTCAGTATCTTCAGTATCTATGGATTTATGGCAAAATATTCAGCAGTCTTATGCACAAGATGCTTCATTACAGCAACTCAAACAGTAGCTGGAGAATGGTAAGGTAGCAAACCAAAAATATAGTTGTAGAGAAGGGATACTATTAAGGAAGAATAAAATAATAATTTCGAAAGTATAGTAGGTAAGGGATTTAATTTTACAATGGCTACACTCCTCACATCAAGGGGCATTCTGGGATTAAAGCTACATCGCAACGTATAAAATAAATGTTTTATTGGAAGGGAATGTTAAAAGATATTGAGGAGTTTATCAAAAAATATGAAACATATTTGAGATGTAAGTATGAACCTATGGCTTATTTAGGATTGTTGTAGCCTTTATCAATTCCTGATGGTATATGGCATAGCATTGTAATGGATTTTATAGAAAAACTCCCAAAATCAGGCGGCAAAGATACAATTTAAGTGGTGGTAGACAAGTTAAGCAAATATGCTCACTTTATTCCATTAGCTCACCTAATTAATGCAGCACAATCAGCATAAATTTTCCTCAATGAGATCTATAAGCTTCATGGGGCGCTAGCAAACATTGTAAGTGATAAAGACCCCTTTTTTACTAATAAATTTTAGGCATAATTTTTTGCAGTAACTAGGAGTCGCTTAAAATCTGTCATCTGCTTATCATCCACAATCAGATAGGCAAAGTGAAGTCCTCAATCGATGCCTCGAACAGTACCTTCATTCTATGGTCTGGCAGAGTCCAAATCAATGGGTCAAATGGTTACCTTTAGCTGAACAATGGTACAATACTACTTATCACACTTCTACAGGTGTGACCTCATATGAAGTGGTATATGTTCAACCTCCTCCTCTGCATATTCCTTACAGTCCACAGGCTTGTTCAATTGATGTTATTGATCGAAGTTTTGCAACTAGGGAAGCTATGATGCAAAAGCTTCAAATTAATCTACAAAAAGCTGTACATAGGATGAAAATGTTAGCTAACAAACATAGAATAGATAGACAATTTAAAGAAGGTGATTGGGTAATGCTTAAACTTCAACTGTATAGACAGCAATCTACACACTTAAGAAGTTCAAAAAAGCTATCACCTAGTTATTTTGGCCCATATCAAATATTACAAAAAGTACACGCAGTAGCTTATACCTTGAAGTTGTCCCCTACATCGAAAATTCGTCCTACTTTTCATGTCTCCTTGCTCAAACCATGCCCTAATCCATTTATGCTATTGGGATAGTTTCCTTCTGAATGGGGTAATTTTGAGACTTCAAGGGAACTTGAATACATTTTAGATAAAAGAATGGTTCAGCATAAAAATAAAGCTATAACAGAAGTGCTAGTTAAGTGGAAGGCTGAGATGGAAGAAGAAGCAACCTAGGAGGTCTGGTTGGAATTACAGAAGCAATTCCCTCAGTTTACTAGTTCTATTCACCCTTAAGGACAAGGGTGTAGTTGGGGGAGGTACTGATACGTATTGTTTTGATAATTAAGGGTAATTTTGTATATTTGTATTGATGGCTGAATAGATTTACAATTTGGGTATGGGTAGATTTCCAAATCCTTGATACTGATTCTGTTAGAAGGTTAGAATTATTGCATGAATTGGTTGTATATAGCTAACTCTATCTAATTGAAAATGCAGACAATAAAAATTTATTCTTTTTCTCTCTCGACTCTTTCTACTCTCATTCCGCTTCTCCTTCTATTCTTTCTTTTCCAATTAAACCTCTATTCCTATCACAAATGATCCCTCTACGTAAGGGTCCACACAACCCTTATCCAAATGGACCTAAAACCCTAGACCTTAGCTACATCGGCCTCTAAAGAGATGCCTGCACGACATGATGCTTGAAATTACTAAGACACGTGTAGCGTCGTGATAAGCTCAAGATTATACTAGACATGTGTGAATATCTAAATTATATCCTAGTGGGACCCAGTGTCACGTTTTAGACTAGTAAACCCTACCTATAAATAGGAAATACTCTTAATACTCCTCTTCCAAATGCACTTGTATGCTCATCCAGTTAAACCGAACTTGTCAATATTTTATAGTTTCTCTCAAAATTAAAGCTGCATAAAAGTGATTGGAAATTTAAGTGATATGTACAACTAAGATTAATTGTGTGAAGTCCCCACATCAAAGATATAGATGCTCACAGCACCTAACTACTAAGATAATTCCAACTATTCTTTTTGAACATATAATTTGGGGTCTACCAATTGTCTTGAATTAGAAAATTTTGGAGCGTGACAAATTGAGCATCAAGGCCTTTTGGACTTTGCCTTATTTTCTAAGCAATCTTGGTACTTGCACGAAGGACCAAACCTTAGTGTTACAACAAAATTATAATATTAGGTTATGAACCAATTATTTTTATTGTGATATGGATTTTGGCTATGAATTTGCATTCTTCTGTTCAAGATCCCACTACTCATATTACTTTCCTAACTGAAGATGGGAAGCTGATTCATGGATCAAAATCAAGTCATCAATACACTGCATATGGAATTGACTCAAAACAACCTCAAATGAATACAATATATTATACAACATTGAGTAAAAAATTAACTCCAACAACAGATGACAGCACGAAATCACATTTTAAAAAGAAAAGGCTACCAAAGTGACACGCTGGTTTAACAGTACAAGAAAGAGGTAAGATGGCAGCCCGTTATGACCTTAGACAATACAATTAAGGGAAAGACGAAATGTTTCAGTTCAAAGATTATTGGTTGCACAAGGCTCAGGAATTTCAGGAACATCGGGCACAGCAGGCACCTCAGGCTTTGGCACTGATGGAAATGAGGGCAATTCAGGTACTTTTGGCAACAAATCTGGCTTTGCCATTTCAGGGACTTTGTTTATTTGAAAATGGTGGCAGCTTGGGCACGGGGATCTGTGGAAGCTCAGGATTTGGGAAACCAGGAAGTGAAGGCAGCTCTGGTATTTCTGGCTCAGGTAACTCTGACTCTTCTGGCTCCGGCAATTCAGGTTCTTTTGGCTCCGGTAACGATGGCTCTTCTAAAAGGTTGCGTGCCTCAGAAACCAAAGTGTGGCCGGCCATTGACATGAAAGTTAGCATAAAAAGTAATAAAATTGTTGATGAGAAACTGTGGGAAGCAATGATGGGAGCTAGCAGATGCTTCATGTAAATGGCTTTGGTATTCCTATGAGCAACGTTAGGAGCTGTTATATGTTGGCTTTTATTGATGTGGGTAGTGACAAAAAGAGAGACAGGCAAACTTGAGTTCAAGATATAGCCCAAGTATTGTTCAACTTCCTAGTTTTGTATGGCTCCTTAAGAAAGTATGATTTTATATTAATAGTAGCATTCAGCAGATATGGTTCTTCAGAAATAATGTCATCAAATATAATGCACTTAAACATCTTGAATTACCTTATTATCTGATATGATAAACTTCAAGTGTGGCTCCCTTCAAATGGCAGGAGGGTGCAGCATTTCTCAGATAAGTATAACCAACTTGAGCCAGCTCATTTTCCTTATATGTTCAGCTTGGAAGATTATGCTTGTTTTATGTAATTACTATTGAATTGATTACTTCTTTTTTCACAATAAAACTTGTAGTGTATTCTTTCAGAGGTTAAACAAAAGGTGCTTTTTAAAATTTACTGACATAGATATTCCGAAGGAACTCTTAATACCCACTCGGACATAATGGTAACCTCAGCTCCACAAACATAAAGACCTACATCTTTACGAACATCCAACTCACATGCACACCCCTTAAAACCACGTCCACTCTATAAATATTAACCCTCTCAAAACACCGAACCATCTAATACTCTTTGATTCTTGGCTTTTCTCATTCCCCTCTCTGTTTTGCAGGCATTTCAACTAATACCCGGTTCATCAGGAATTTGTCATTTATGACATTTTTCAGTAGAATTAGGAACTCTTCACTTGTAATAAGAGAATATTACTATTTCAGTCTAGAAGGAGGAGAAAGCATTTAGTTGACATTTTCCAGCAGTACCACTTTCAGTAACAAATAATCAAGACAATTTGATGCCTTTGTCAGCATCAAAGTATTTAGAATTAATTTCAAATGCTACCTAGAACCAAACGTCCATGGTGTCAACATTTCTCGTACATTTTGTCGGACAACTTTCATAACTGTACAATTAAAATGAGATTTTTTGGTCTCGACAACTAAGTAGCATTACTTATACAAGTCGTGGACACAAGGTAAACATGACTTCACTATTTTCTAGAAACATTTTAAATTTTCTCCTATTGTTTCTCCTATAATTTGACATTCCTCTGTTTCATTTCTCTACTTTCATTGCTATGTTTTTTCCGTTTTGTATACTTTCTGTTCTACATTTTGTATGTATATATCAGATATGTGCTTTATCCTGTCGTCTACCATTTTGTCCGTGGTTCATAGGCCTACCAATCAGAGCATCAATATTCTTAGAAGGACACGTTTCTTACTTCACTAAGGTAAATCAAGAGAAGAAACTCCAATAGCCTGCTCAGTCAAGAAAGCATCTTAATAATGATTTGAAAGCCATTCTTAACCAACATAATACCCCCCCAACCCATGCAGTTCATTGTCATATATCTTTGCCCTTCCTGTAGTTTCAGCCTTCAGTTTCAGCAGATAATCCCCGAAGCTGCTCTCTCTGTCATTGAATGAATCTGTTAACAATCCTGGAAGAATTTTGCATCGGTCTATAGATGCCAATAGCTAGGAAATACATTTATATTGGAACAGTTTATATATAAATGAAAATCTTTTGATTGACAACAATCTTTTGTAGTTTCAATGATTTTTAAGGTTTCCTTGTTGCATTTGTTGTGTCCAGATGCTTTCCTACTGAGAATTTAGATGAACAAGGCAATTGCAAATTCCAATATTTTTATAAACAAGTTAGCTTGGAGGCATTGAAACTTGTCCAATAGTTTTCAAAAATAGCAATGGAATATTTTTCTCTAGAGAAATTTTTGTATACTTTAACTAAGTCATGTGTCTTTAGTTGTAGTCGATAAATGAAGAACAATTATTAATTTTTACACTTTCCAACATTTTTAAAATTAAAAAAAATATATTTTTAATATGAGTGGATCTTACAATATGGATAATTGTCCTTCATTTATTGACTAAGGACACACGGCATGGTTGGGATATACAAAAATCTCTTCTCTCTGAATGGTTACTTATGAAGATTATATCACGTGGACAGTAGGGTTGCAGCAGTATTATTTATTAGCAATCTTTATAATTTGAAAAATATGATTAAATAAAATATGGATCATGTCAGTTAACTTTTCCGTATCCAGAAATTCAGATCTCTTCAGCGGTGACAACAGTACTTAGACATTCAAAACCTACTTTAAATTTTACCATATGAACTGGTTGATACAACAGATTGATACACGACAGATAACAATCAATGTACAGCAATAAAATTTTGAATCAAACAACCTTAAATGACCATAACATGCAATATATTAGTATAAAAAATACTACTAAATCCCAACAAAATCAATCTCAGAAAACAAAAGTAATAAATCATCCTCTCAAATGGCCAAATGCTATATAGTATGAGCTACGTAACATATGACCTCATACAATAATACAAAGAATGACATAATACTAGTCCAGGAATTAGTCATTCAATGGGGTTTAGGAATTTCAGGAACTTTGGGCACTTCTGGTTTTGGCATTGATGGTAGCTCAACCTTAGGTAGTTGTGGCAACTCTGGCTTAGGAATTTCAGGAACCTTCGGTAACTCTGGCTTAGGAATTTCGATGGCAACTCTGGCTTTGGTATTTCAGAAACCTTTGGCAACTCTGGTTTAGGAATTTCTGGCACCTTCCTCAACTCAGGTTGGTATTTCAGGAACCTTAGACAACTCAGGCTTGGGGATTTCAGGAACTTTAGGCAGCTTTGGCTTAGGCAATTCAGGAACTTTTTCCAACTCTAGTTTAGGCATTTGCGGGACTTAGGGAGTTCTGGCTGTGGTAATTCAGGGACTTTGAGCAATTCTTGCTGTGGTATTTCAGTGATTTTGCGCAACCCAGGCTTTGGTATTTTTGGGATCTTTTGCAACTCAGGCTTAGGCATTTCAGGGAGCTGGGCAACTCTGGCTTTGGAAGATGTGGCAGCTTAGGCTTAGGAACTTGAGGAAGTGGAGGCAACTCAGGCTTGGGAAGTAGAGGTATTTCGGGCTTTGGCAATGAGTTCTCAAGAAGATTGCGTGCACCTGAAACCATCGTGTGGCTGGTCATTGTCGAGAAAGTTACAAGCCGAAGAAGTGGTAAAATTATTGATGAGAAACTGCAGGAAGCCATCTTAAAGCTAGCAGATGACAAGAGCTTCTGTATCAAAGGGTAGTGCAGGTAATGACTCTATTTTTCTTTCAAGTAACTTGTGAGCATGTTCTTGGGTGTTATATGCTGGCTATTACAGATGAAATGGTGACACTCAAAGTCAGAGAATATTGGCATGAAAGCTAAGTTGTTGGAATGGTTCAAATCCAATTAATGTTAGTTCAACTTCTTTCTTATATATATTATCACATGAAAAAACAAAACATGAAATAGATATCAATTTTTTTGGGCTATTTTCTACAGGAGCAGAGCAGTGTTGCAAAGCGTGGTCTTCTAACTCTGTTAGAGCATTGGTCTTATAAGCCGAAGGTCATGAGTTCAAGCCTTGGCAGGATCATTATGTAAAAATTGAATCATTTTTTAATATCCCATTAGATTTGAGATTTAAGAGTAGATTAGATGTGAAATTTAAGTGTGATATATAAGCATAGTGCACATTTTCCCTTTTTGGTAAATGAAAGTAATAAGCTTTTTTTATGAATGATGATAGATTCATCGAGGAGGAGATGGAAATATGAACTTGAATCTAGCAAGCTCTTTGTTCATGGTGCATCAATCTAGCATTACTTTATGTATTAGAAGCTTTTATGTGTACTACCACTTCAAACATACATAAAATATTCAATAGCTAAAAATGATTGCTAATAATTTAGAGAGAGTTCACATTTAATTGGTTAGTTAGTGAAACAATAACTTATTAAGGTGATAATTAATAACTAATCCAAAAAGATGGTCGACCACACTAAGATTAAGACACAGCCTAGGTTCATATGAGAAGTAATAGTGGAGAATTTTTTACAATAAGTAAGGGTATAACATAATAATGATGAATACAGTTATGAACCTCTTTTCCCTAGAGAAGAGATAATAGTTCCTATTATCAATTTAATGCAAGTATAATGGAACGCACACAAGAATTTCATATATTTAAAGATAATTTTTAAGATTGAAATAGTTACATGATTAAATGTATTTTCAATTAAAACCATTATATAAAAATTGAATTGTTTTCTAAAACCCCATTAGATTTGAGATTTAAGATTAGATTGGATGTCAAATTTAAGTGTAATATACAAGCATTGTGCACATTTTCCATTTTTTGGTAAACGAAGAGCAATAAGCTTTTTTTAATCTAGCAAGCTCTTTGTTCATGGTGCATCAATCTAGCATTACTTTATGTACCAAACCAAAACAAATTATGTTCTTTAGAATGCAAGAAAGATTTAAATGTTTTACACTGTATGTTTAAGCCCAAAATTTTTATGTGTACAACCACTTCAAACATAAATAAAATATTTAATAATTAAAAGCAGCTACTAATAACTTATAAAAGATTCACACCTAATTAGTTAGTTGATAAAACAATAGCTCACCAAAGTGATAATTAGTTGCTAGTCCAAAAAGATTATCAACGGCACTAAAACTAAGACACAACCCAAACTCATAAAAAGTAATAATGGAGAATTTCTACAATAGGCAAGAGTCTAACATAATCATGATAACTACGGGTCATGGACGAATTTTTCCTAGAGAAGATGCAATAGTTCTTATTATCAATTTAATACAAGTCTAATGTAATGCTCACAAGAATTTCGTATATTTAAAGATAATTTCTAGTACTGAAATAATTACATCATTAATGTATTTTTGGCAAACTCTCAAGTCTAACACATTTGACTTTAAAATTTAACAATAGCTCAATATAGTATTTGTTTTTTCGTTTATGCAGTCAGGTTCAGGAAAATGAACTTCTTAGAGCATTTTTAACATGAGAGATATCTCATAAATGCTCATGGTATGGATAAGCATGTCAATCCAGAAATATCAAATTCATATATTCATATCATTCATATAAACCTGATGCATAAACATGACACGCAAAAGTTAGAAATTTCTTATAACAGATTGAATTACATTATTTTGATATTGTACAGAAATACATTATTTAGCATTATGCTCCAAAGGGTAATAATTTCGGAAGGGAAAATAGCTGTGGAGGAATATTGAAGTGAAAATTCAGCACCAAAACAATCTGTCTTTAACTGCAAGTTTGCCCCTTCCCTCTACTTTGGTCTTGATGTAATCCAATGTCCATTTCTCAAATGTGCAGTCAACAAAATCATAGTAACCACCATGAATGATGAGCTCTCCCTTTGTCACCTTTTCTTCTATCCACGGATAAGTAAGTAGGTTTAATAACGAATGGTTAATCGATTCCTGTACAAAAAAAACACTTCTGGGGTTTAGACATGAGAAACTTCAAGGAATCCAATAGGTATTTGAATTCCTGATGTAGACTGAGGCTCAAAACTTTCACAATACAAAATAGTGAGAGTTCAAAAATGACACCCCAAAGGTAAACTTATCTTGCTTGATTTTCTTCCTCGAAGCATTGAAATACCCCATTAGCGTTCGACCTAAGCCCACTTGGGAATCCCCAATCTTTCAAGTTTAAATTTCCCTAACAAGAAAAGTTCTAACTTGTATGGGAGGATAACATGCAGCAGCAAGTATGCACCCACATATAATATAAAACAGAAGCTATTTATTCAACTTAAGTCCATTAGATGGAAATGCAAATAAAGCTATCAGATTATTGGTGTCTATACACCATGAAAGTGTCATACTCATACCCTGAAAAAATCATTATTCATCTAGCCTAACTGTGACACGAAGTTCATATCATTCAACCTCATTAAATTTCAACAACTAGATGGGATAAGACATTCAAATGTGAGGATAAATCTAATCACCTTCTCACAATGCTTGCACTGCTGGTCAAAGCTAAGGCCAGAAGAAGCAGCCTCAGTTTTTAACTTTGCATTCTTTCCATGAGTGACCCAGCTTTTTATAAAGCTATGGGGAAAAAAAACAAAAAAATAAGAATAAGCATTTTTGGCACATTTATCAACAAAACAAGGAAAATGAAAATTAAATCTGTAATTGCGAGATTCAACCTTGCATCTGCATCATCTTGCATACTCATAAGGGCACGAATTCCACCACAGCAGCTGTGGCCAATGACCATGAGGTTCTCAACCTGAAATGGCAGTATATGGTTTAATGTTCGGAAATCTATGGGAATATTCTACGCCGACATACCAGGCCATAAACAGCCTTGTTTGTTCAACAGACTATATGAGTATATGTTTACTGTTCAACTCTTTTTACATGTGTCTATGTTTATTAATTATTTGCCATCGAACCAAGCATTCTGCATTGATAAACCATGTTCTTCCTCTTTCCATACCCACAAGAATTCCTAAAACTTCATACTCAATCACTTCTAAATTAGAACTCATGCTTATCACAAGATCAGCCAATATTATAAGCAAAGGCATTTTCTACTCGGCATCTAATTAAGTCAACAGCCCATGACAACGAAGTAAAAAGCCAAGAAATTCTATCTCACCTAAACTGTACTTCAATGTTCTAATTAATTTCATAAAAAATGCTCAGGTTCTTCTTAAAATAAAGTAAATGAGTAAAAAAGTAATGGCCCAAAATAAAATGTAAATAAGTAAACAGATTAAGTGAATAAAAGCATGAATAGCTATCAAATCAAGAAGATAAATCCTCCCTTGTCATGGTCAGGAAAGGTGCTTACTTTAAGGGTGTTTACCGCAAACTCTAATGCAGCATTTGTTTCTGAGGGTCCACTCTATATCAGGACAAAAGAGATTAGCATGGGCAAGAAAATCATCTGTCTGCAATCATTAGCATTAATACTCAATTGTTGAAATATAAAAACAAGCTGTATCAACTGCCAGGTAATATATACCTCAAATGGAGGTACCAAATTAGCAACATTGCGAATCATGAATGCTTCTCCAGGTTGAAACCCCAAAATATATGAGGGACAAACCCTGGAATCTGCACAAGCTATAACCATGAACTGTTCTTGGACTTGTCAGTAAATAATACTAAGTTTTGCAAAGGCTTAAATTGACAAAGCAAAGGAATGGAACAAGATGAAACCATGGATCAATAAAAAAATCAAAGCCTAGCCATATGGGTGAGTCGGGGGGGGGGGGGGGGAGTGGAAGAGAGTAACTACCTTTGGTTCTTGACCACTGGCAAGAATTTGAAACCGTTCTATGTTTTCCCTAAACAAAAGTCAGAAACAACATTTAAAAAGTATATTCCCTTTTTGGGTACGAGAAATCAAACTATGAATTTCTGATCCGTACATGTATTTATTCTTCTTGAAACTTAAAAATCTATCCTTCATATCACTAAATAAATCAGACCCCTCCTCGATATCAGTCATAGTCTCTAATTTATTGTTTTCAAGTTGCTCAGTGAATCCCAGAGGTTCCCTGGAAGCCTTTAAAGCCAAACCTTCGTCGCTCCTACAAACATCATAGCAAGATAATTCTTATCCATGTGAAGGGGGGAAAAAAAAGGTACCACTGAATTCAGTTCAATAAGAATAAACCATTTGATTTGTTTTACTTCTTTACTTCTAGCTTTAAAGGTTAATTACATATTCTGTGAAGCAGTCATACATTAGAAAATACAAAAGTTCAAAATCAGGAAATCTGGATAAATTTTCCCAAAATTTCTGTTAGCCACTAGAAGTCCAAATAAAATTCAAACTTCACAATCATTTTCATATGAGCTATAAATGAGCCTTCCACTGTTTCCTTTTCATACAATTATTGCTCATAAAATTAATTATCAGATTCAAAAATTGCCATTCTCAGCCCATAATACCAATCTTTGCCACCGAAGACGAAACAATAACTGCTAAGTAGACCAGCCAAGAAATCATATCTAACATATCTCAGCCAAGTAACCTGGAAATTGAATACTCACGTTAAAGCCGGAAACTTTCTCAATTGAGCTTGGTCAATTTTCACTGCTTTGAGCTCAAGACCAAACACCTACCAGCACAATTAACAGCGTCAGACTGTCAGTATAATCAACTCACGTAAAGAACCCGAACCAAACGGGCATCTGAAATTTTATATAGAACATGGAAGTCTATGAGAGGATAAAAATACCCCTGATTCCTTCAATGCAGCTCTATGAAGCTCAATGCAGGACTTAAAGGAAAAAGCTAAGAACTTCGAAGTAAAGTGTTCTCTAGAAAGCGCAATTGGAGTAGAAGCAGCCATTGGAAAGCCCAAAATCAAATGGGTTGTTCACAAAAGTGAATTGAAAATTGAATGGAATAGTCATGGGGAAGTATTTAAAAAAGGGGGTGGAAGTTAGTTAGATCAGAAAACATTTATCGGCTTGTCAGCCGGAAAGACGGAGAAATCAAAGCCTTACAGGAGAAAAGAGAAAAAGAAATATGCCTTTTTTCCATAGATCCCTAAGTCGCCACCACCCAACCAGAATCTGTACAGCAACTTGGGAATTTGTATCACCTCTCTTTTACTCTAGTGAGAATGTCAAATTTTTACGAGAAAAGGACTTTTCCTTGGCATGAAACCCACGATGTTCATCCTAATAGTCTAATTCTGGTGCGATGTTAGAGCATCTTTCTCATAAACTTACGTTGTAGGAGAGCATCCATTTTTTTCTTATAATAATTAATTTATTTCTTGCCAAATCATTTTATTCATTATTATAGTATTATTAAATTATAATTAATTTCATTTATTTGTTTATATTATTGATTTTATAAATAAGTAAAATATATATCGAACAAAAATTTTCATAAAAATATATTTTTTGGCCAAAAAATTTATAAATATGATAAATTTCTTATTGGGTAAACTAAATTTCCTTTTTCGGTAAAATTTAATTCCTTTTCTCATCTTTATATTTTTGAAATATTTTTTATTAATTTTTTGATAATGTATTTTTTATGGGATGAACTTGAATAAATTAATTTTTATATAAACATTAATTAGAAGATGAAATTAAATAAAATAATATTTTATAAAAATAAAATAAAATTAATAAAAATTACCAAAATAAAAATAGAAAAATTAAATTTTATTGGCACAAAAGTTTAAGGATAATTTAACGGGGAACTAAAATTTTATGAAAGTTGAGTTTATTGAATTATATTTTTGCTATGATTTATTTTTTTTCAACTCTTGAAATTTAAATGATACAATTTAACAATAAAAAAATCCCTTCCATATGAAAACTCAATCATACTGAAAAATTACTTTATTCCAAAGTCAATGTATATTATGAGCATCTTTTAAATGGTTTAGTACTAAAAGTTGTGAGTTTTTATATAAAATTGAGTAGCTTTTTTTTGTAGAAATTAAAAAATTATTTTTTTAACTATGAATAATAAATTTCTAATTTTTATATTTCATTCTCAAATTTGTATGTCACTAATAAAATTGTCATTGAATTATTTTAAATAGCCAATTTTGTCTTCAAATAATAGTTCGTACAAACAATTTAATTTCTCTATATAAATTCATACAAACAATTTTATTCCTAAATTTATATGGAAGAACAAAATGATCTACATAGATTATTTTTCAAAGATAAAATTGACCATTCAATAAATTCAAGAATCATTTTATTAGCATCACACAATTTCAAAGGACAAAACTAATAATTTTATTTTTATATAATTATTATATGTAAAATTTTGACACAATTATTATAATTTTTAAGTAAACGAAAAATGTTCCCGTCAACTCTAAAATAACTTAATTTTACCTTTTTCAATTTTATAAACATTAAAATCACACTTTTAAATTATACAAAATTTAAAATTAACATTCAAGATTCACCATCAACTTAACTTACCATCTTATCAAATTAGATAAATTTTTTTATGATCTTCAACAAGAAAAGCAATATTATAATATGCTAATTTATCTTATTATTTTCTTCATAAATAATTCCTATATTATATGATTAATTGAAATTAAATTAGATTTATAAAATTTTAATTAAATAATGAAAAATAAATTGTAAAATTATATGTGAAAAATAACAAAATTAATCAGTATATTATAAAATTATTATTCTTATTTAAAATTTTCATTTAAAATTGATGTAATTTGTTAAAAAAAAGTTAATTTAGTTAACAAACATGAGTGTCAATTTTAAATTTTATAAAATATAAAGGAGTAAAATATAACCACCTTAAAATTGGAGGGGTATTTATATTTTTCTCAAAAATTTATATATAAAAAGCTCTAAGATTTCACCTGAAAATTTATTAATTTCGTTACCGTTGTATTTAACTTTCAAGAATACTATAATTTCTTTTAAAAATGCGCCGCACCAATTAAGATTCATAAAAGAATTCTGAAAGGCAGACTATTTCAATTTTCAACCAAAAAAAGAGTAGTACTTAAATGCATCCGAATAATACTTGGGCAGTTGAACCTTTTAGAGGTACACAACGGATAGCGTGATTGTTTGAATTAAGTGGTATTTAATATTTTTTTTATGTTTAGGATGTAATATATATATATATATATATATATATATATATATATATATATATATATATATATATATATATATATATATATATAATTGTTATGATAATAATGATAGAACAATAATCAAAGTAACGATTTTTTGGAGAGAGAACGGTAGCTATTAATATACTTTGGTGACCGTTGGATTTAGTTGGTGGAATGATAAGCGATTTAATTATTGTAAGAATGATTCGGAGATTTTAGCCAAATACTGGTTTTTTTCCTTTTTAGTCGCATGGATCAATTACTGTATTCAATTTTTTCGTTGGATGTAGGGTCTTAATGAATAAATTACTCTTTATTATTATAAAATTATTTATAAATTAATAATTTAATTGCCGGGATTGTTAGAAGCTACTTCAAAAACTACCTAAATTAAATAATTTATTTATCAAGAATTTTTTATTCAAGTGATATTTGATATCTCATGAAAATTTTATATTTTTCACTACATTCAAAGTTTGATTTCTGATATTAACATATATATCCAATAATTTAATTATTACTTCATTTAAAAAAAATTGAATAATTTATTTAGATATCTTATTTATTCAAAATATGCTTAGCATATTAATTTGTCCATTACTAAGTCCATGAGTGATACAAAATGTGCTTCTACAAAGCTTCCACTTATTTTGTTAAAAAAAAAAAATTTTGTAAAAATATAATTATAAAATAAAAAATAATGAATTTATTCATTATTAAATATAAAAATGTGATAAAAAATTCCTCCTTCCAAAGAAGAATTATTTTTCTTTATTACTATATCATTATGTATCATAATTTTTTAATCAAAATTAAATAATATAAATAAAATATTACTTGACTTCTTTACTTTATGATAGTAAATAAAGTTTTTTAACAAAAAATTATCTTTCAAGAATAAACGAAGTTAGGAGTTCTAAATTATGAACCAAAAATTTGAACCGTCTATATCAATAATTCATATCAACCTTGCCAAAATTTAATTAAGGTGCCCGTTAAAAACCAATCACAAATCAAACATCCGCTGGCAGGGATCCGTTTACACTTACAGGGGAGAATACAATATTTTTCCTGCATAAATAAATAAATATGGATCCATTTACTTAAGAAAAATATTTTTCGTGGTTCTATACTCACACACATTAGCTTTATATCCCCCAACAACTTTTATAAAGTTATCACTATATTCTCCTCTATCAAGTGAAAAAAGAATCTTTTTTATTTTTAATAACAATAAAAGTATTAAAAAAGTCTCTCATAACACATACTAATAAATACATAAAAAAGGATTTAAAGTGTAATCTTTATTGTTATTACATATTAAAATTTTACAACAACTTAATGCAGTAATCTCATGTATATATATATATATATATATATATATATATATATATATATATATATATATATATATAGTTCTTATGAATTAAAATTTCTAGAGCCATGGTTGAGTGTCAATGTACATGTTTTAAGGCTGCAGAAAAAAATGCAGTAACTCTATCGACAAATGTTGGATATTATGGAAAGGAAAATTCTATAGTATTTAATTGTTGATAAATTATTATGAAATATATAAAATCTAAATTTTAAAAAAATTTAAATTTAATATATAATTAAATTTAATAATTTATTAATATATAGTAATATATCATACCTTGTGGAAAACCACTAGAAAAAGAGGCAATAATCTCATGCAGTTTAGTGGTTGCTGATAAGGTCACATGTACCTTGACACTCAGCACCTCACGGGAAATCTTGAAGTACGGAATTTCTTTGGTAAAGCCTTTTCTTACAGGAACGAAGAGAAACTTTGGGTCTGTTTGTTTCTGTTTTCATTTTATTATTTTGTAAAACAGTTTTGAAAAATTGTTTTGGAAACAACTTTTAAAAAACAAATGGCTAAAAAAAATTTGTTTAGAAATGAAAGTATATTTTTTCTCTCCCCTTCTCTCCATCTAATACTTCTGCATTTTAATCGTTGAACTATTTCTTTTTATTACAAAAATGTCATTAATGAGAGAACAAGAGAATAGAAAACAACTTAAAATTGTTCTGATTTTTTTGTTTTTAAAACACTTGTTTTAGGAAACTATTTTTAAAACTTGGTTTAAGATTATTTATCCAAATAAGTTTTCTTGCTTTTAAAAACAGAAAAAACACAAAACTGTTTTTAAAAACATAAAACAGGCTGTTTATTTATGTTTGTCCCATCTGCTGTAAATTTGATATTTAAAGAACTAAGGATGACTGTCAGTGCAGATGCAGAAACCCACGGACCCTGATCGTATTACCGATTACATTTAAAATTAATTTATTATTAATATAAATTAATTTTATACTATTAATTATTTATATTATATTAATAAAAAATTATTAAATTCTTTTTATTATTATTAAAAAAATTTAAATATTTTTTATTTACTGATATATAAAATATTTTGTACTGATAATGAATAAAATTTAAATTCATATAAAAATTTAAATTTAATTTATTGTTAACATAAATTAATTTTATATTATCATTCATTCATATATCGTCAAATTAATAAAAAATTATTAAAATTTATTTATTGTAATTAAAAATTAATATTACTTATACCTTTTAATTATATATTTTTTTAATTTATTAATAATATAAAATAGTTTACACTAATAATAAATTAAATTTAAATTTATTACTAAATAGTTAATTACATTAATTAATTTAATTAACTAATAACATTAATTGCTTGCATAAAAATATTTAATTAAATTAATTGATTATTATTAACTATTCATATGCAAATAATATATAAAAATATATAATTAATAATTTATTTACATAATATTTAAAATTTTAATATTTTATTCATTAGATTAAATTTTCTTCAAAAAATATATCATTTTAATTTATTATATTTATTTAATTTTTAAAAACTAAATAACTATAATCTTTTAGTCAAGGAACTTTTATAATAGTATTATATGCACATATGTAATTATAAAAAAATGAATTATTTCTATAATTTAATTTAAAATTTATATATGTTAAAATTTATCTTTCACAAATAATATTATTAGATTTTTATTTTTTTTTATATATGTGTTATTTTTAGATCCAAAAGATACAATTTGGCAAAAGATTTATAATTTTATTCATATATTTTTTGTCACTATAATACTCAGTGAAGGCTTAAAGGTGTGGATGCCCAAGACAATTCGCAACATTATTTTTTTTTCTTTTTTGGTAAAAATCATTATTAAATTAGTCAAGTCAAAGTTAATAAATACATCGTGCCTATCTTCTTTGAGTTTGGCTCATAAATCTATCATTAATCTATCAATTATTAATATATTTATTAATGATATTATATACTTATATAAAATATATAATATATAATATTATAATACATACACGCACTTATATATGTAAGCCTAATTAAGTTATTAAATACGTCACGATCCAACTCAATCGTATTTGGGAGGGAACCCATTGATTGATTCCCCTGGCCCGACTGACTGACTAGCACACACTAACTAACTAAAAACGGACTAAGACAGACACCCGTAAGGTCATACAACATAATAATTCTAGTAAGAACAAGGATTCACACAAACACACAACAACTAACCAACGAAATTCACAATTGACACCAGTCTCCCCAACTGTCAAGTTTTGGGATCGGCTCACTTTGGATTTCCCTGAAAACAGCTTAATTTGATATTTCAAATTAAAGCTGCAAGAGATAAAGATAAACAACAAATGAATTTATAGCTCAATGAGCACATATCTTTCTAAAACTAGTTACAAATAAATTAGATAAATAAATTAATCCTCACCAGCTAAGGTGTCAGTTTAAAGAAATAACTTTAACACAAAATTATACCTGAAACTCTTCTCGAATGAATAATTGACAACTACAACATCTTCCAAACATCTTCCAAGCATAAGACGCTATTTAAAAGTATTCACAGGTCAAGCACAACTCGTTAGTTGTTTTCATATTTACTGATACATATCAATACTTATAGAATTGCACTGAATTAAGGAAATCAATCAAATAATTCAGTTTAAACTTCCTTGTAACTCCTAAGTCCATCTTATCCCCTCGCAAACATTGTCCTGATCCCTCCAAATTTTACCTTATCCTCTCACAAATAAGCAAACGAATCCAATACAATTTTCACAACTCAACACAATCTATTCCCCACTTTCCACTGTCCCATTTCAATACCACAATAGTACCATTTATATAAGCAACTAATCTTATACTCAACAAAATAATTCAATCATATCATAATTATCCATCAACATGTTTCAAACACAATTAAATCACATCCACAATAATAGTACAACAATGCCAACAGTCATTCTTGCGTATTTATCATATATGATCATCATCCAATCATACACCAATTTCATCTAATAGACATTACTAGTCTATACCGTAACCCAACCACAATAGCTAAAACCATACTTCTATAGTATAATCTCGAATAATATTAAATTAGCATCCAATCACAAAATTTAATTTTCAGAACAAGGATACACATTTAATCTTTACAAGAACACAACTAACAATAAACGGTCTTCTACACAATAATCTAAAATTCAGCACTACCACTAATTTAGTCCTTTCATAAACTATTACAATATATATAATTATATGGTCGGAGAACACAAATAATATAAAACATGCAATATTAATCAAATTAACGATTAGAGAGATATGCACTCACCTCACGATGCTTTCTTCAACGTGAATTCTCAAGCATCAGCACTTATATTTTTCTTTTCCTCCTAAACATCAATTTACCAGCTTAAGCATAAGGACACTAACACTAATCATTTTCTATCACATATTGCTATTCTAATATTGTATTTTCCCTAATTTATTATTTCAGATAGCTAATTTCTTATATTTTCCATTTTATTTTAAGAATTCAAAACTACGAAATTTAGAGACTCCTTAGACTTAGCTCCTATGAGCTAAAGGGATTTTAAAATCTAGGGTTACTCACCACCTTTAGTGGAGGCCACAGGCGGCAACAGCGACGCCAGAGCCAAGAGAAACTGCCGAAATCCGAATGTAGTTGGCGTTCCGCGACTTCGCAGCACAGTCATGCATGGTGGCCGATCTCGCGCTTCTCACTCGCGCTACTGCTGCCGAAGGGCTAGACGACGACAACAACGAAGACTGCGTCTGGTGGCGAAGTGCGGTGAAACAGGAGGGGAGTCGGACGAGAGATGGCAGAGCAGTGAGGCAAAGAGAAAGAGGCAAGAAACAGGTTTCAGGAAGAAGCCGGAAGGACGAAAGAGAAGGCTTTTAAATTAAGCCTTGGGTTACGATTGGGTGCTTCAAAAAGGCCATATCCCAGATTCAATCTCGACCACATCCTTTCTTTACCAGATTATCTCGTTGAATCTTGACCTTCCTTTCCGATTATTTTTTCTAACTGATCACTTTAAAATTCTAATTCCCACCACGTCTTCTTATTCTAACCTTCCCAAAATAATTTAATAAGTTTTTAAGAAGTTAAACATAATTTCCTAAAGTCCTAAAGTTTTCAAGAAAACCATTTATTGAAATATATAGAACTATTTTCACAACTCATCTTTTCAACGATTAACCAATAGTTATTATTTCAAAAGTAATATATCTGCTAAATTATTTGTAATAAATTTAGAACAATATTTTAACTAATATTTTCAAACCCGATCCAATTATTAATTTAATAAGATAAACGAGTTAAGATCAAATCAATTCAATCAATTGAATCGTGTAATCAAATCAATTAGTATATATTTTTATATATAAATTATATATTATATATATAAAAAATTAAATTCATTTAAATTTTATAAGTATATTTTTGAAAGAAAATAAAATAAATATTAATCTTACAATAATTACAATCACCTAACATAATTTTAATATTATTTTATAATATTAGAATTATATTTCATTTAAATATAATAAAATTTTCAAATTAAATATTTACTAAATAGCAATAATTTAATCATACATAGCATAAAATATAGATATTTAATATATATTATTTATAAAAAAAATTAAATAAGGTAATATTTAAAAAACAAATCATAATATGTATTATATATAATGAAAGCCCTATATATAACAAGAAGAAAATTAGTTTTAGAGTTGTTGAAATGGGTTAATATATAATAAAAGCCTTATATATAATGAAAATCCATGGGCCAACCTATTAACTTGCAGGTTTTGAAGGACTTAAACCTCTAAAATAAAGATTCTAAAAATCGCAAGCCACAATAGGCTTGATCCACGAAATCTTATGGTTCGCATAAGCCGATCTGCAAATAAGCTGAACGGTCTATGAAATTTTTTTTTATATTTCTAGTTCTAAATTTTCTATAGTCTTATACTTTAATTCATGTAAAATTATACTCTTATTTTTTATTTCTAATTATGTAAAATTATGTTTTAAATAATTTATAAATAATATTTCTTGTTTTATAGGTATTTTATTACTTATATATTATATATATATAATATTTTTATAGTTATATATAAATTTAAAATATATTATGACTAGTTGATGAATAAATTTGTAGTACTTTTAAATAATTTTAATTGTTTATTATTTAAAAAATAAAAATTTTATTTAAAAAGTTAAAATTAAAAAAAGCCCATGAACTTAGCCCAAGTCCACAAGAACTAAACTAAGGCCTCCATATTGGAGGCTTATGAAAAAATTAGACAAATCTGATTTGGCTTATTTAACAATCGGCTCGTCCGATCCCTATCTTTAATTAGTTCTAATGATAAGACAACACGGGATGAATGAGAGGTCTCATACTCAAGACTTGCATAGGCCACTCTTAATTTTTTTGAATGAAACATACCACAAGTCAACAAACCCATTCAAATCGATTCTTTTCAGGTCAATGGTTTTTGGATTAATACTGGTTCAAATCAATCTAAAGTGATAATTAGCAGGTTTCTACCATTACCTGGACCAAATTTAGGTCCGATCACAAATCAAACCAATTAAATCGACTAGTCTAGTCAAGTTTTAAAATATTAATTTAAACTAAACAAATAAAATTTTATTGTTACATTAAAGATTATTAAATTACCAAAATTCATTTTTTTCAATGCTATAAATAACATTTCAAACAATGATTATACCCTTGGATAATTTAATTATTAAAAAATAAATGATTTAGAAAATTTTTGTTTGAAATTTTTAATAATATAATTCTTACAAATAATTATTTCAAAATTCAAAATTACAAAAAAAATAATTTACAATAGAAATTAATTTATTATTGCTTAGATGTTTTGAGACAATTTTAGATTTGAAAAAGATCTTTAACCTATTGCATATTTGAAAGCTTATTTATTCAAATAAATTTTTAAATAAGTTAACAAGTTTGATTAGGCTTCTTTAATAAATTAAGCTTAAGTGTAAAAAGCAAGCCTGACTTATTTAAGGTAAATTTTAATCCGACTTAACCTATTTGCACTCCTAATAGACACCCATGAAGACCAATGGATAAAATCTTAATACGTGAATAAAGTAGTTAAGCTATTATTACTTTATTTCAATGAATGTAAAAAGTTAAAAAAAAGAGAAATTAAGCAACTACAATTTAAACTCTGCTAAAGTTTTACTCATAAAGAATATTCAAGCTCTAATGTTAAGTGAATTAACAAAGGAAACAAATCGATTACATTGAAATACTAAGAAAATAAAGAAAAGAAATAACAATTTCTCTAATTTAGAGAAAACTCCAGTTATTTATGATAATACTATGTGGCATGATGTAAATAAAGAAGTTGACATGAGAAAGAAGTCATACAAGGAAACACTAGTAGGTAGAGATAGGATTAAGTGTTAGAAGATAATGGAATCCTTATTTGGATAAGAAAAGGAGATGGATTATGACGAAAACTATAATAGTTTTATGGTGGAAAAGGTTTTGGATGGTGAATGATCTTGCCCTAATATTATTATTTCTTAGAAGGAGGAGAAAAATATGAATAAATCATGGTAAAAAATCTACAATAATTAAACTATTAAAGTATAAGATTGGCTTACAAATGTTAGAATACAAGCTGTATCAATTATGGGTAAATGATGGCATACTAGATATTATTGATTTGGCAAAGGATTATTATCTAATGAAATTTAATGCTTCAATGGATTATAAAGAGGCTTTGATTGGAGGATTGTGGTTATTATTTGACCACTACTCGATAGTACATTCTTGAGATTTTGCTTTTGATCTAACGGAGGATATAATTCAAAAATTAGTAGCATAAACTTGCATGCCAAATCTGTCAAGTCATTTCTTTAATAGAAAGTTACTTACTTTCTTAGGAAATAAAGTAGGTAAAACCTTAAAGATGGATGCTATAACCATGCATCAAGCAAAAGGAAAATATGCAAGAGTTTTATGTAAGTATGGATTTAATAAAAATGCTTCTTTCTAGCATTATTGTACAAGCTAAACGGTATTGTATGCAAGTATTGTATATAATACAAAATTTTGTATACAATATATTTTGATTGTGAAAAATGAAGGCATTACAAGGAACACTATTTGATTCTAGTGAAGAAGGGCCTTATGGCTCCAAAAGTTAATGTTAGTAGGAATCATAACCAAAAGAAGTTGGATGCAAACAAAAAGGTAGCTTCAAGTACAAAAAATGGATGATTATGCAATAAAACAAATGTATCCCTAAGAAAAAAAAACTAAACCCTATGTCTATAAAGGTGGATAATACTTAAAGGGCTATAAAAGGCACAATCTTTGAGCCCTAATTTTGCTATATTGGATAATGAGGTGTATGAGAAAGAAAACCTTATTAAGAAAAATGTAGTTATTTTGAAGGGAGACCACATAATTGATATTGGAAAGAGTTCTAAAAATAAGGGTAAGAAGCTTCTCAAAGGTAAAAGTAGTAAAACTAATAAAAGTTTAGGTATAGATATAGGAAAGGTTAAAGCTAATAGAAGAAAAAAGGTTTATAAGAAGGAATGATGGTCCAAAGAAGAGACATTAGCTTTGCATTTGGATCATGAAGAACTTAGTGTCATTTCTAATGGTTTTTCTTATAGGCCGATTACTCAAAATGGTTTAGTTTTGGATAATAATTTGTCATAAATTTCTTAGGTATCGAAGATGCTTTCTCTTATAAGTGTTGAAGGTTCTTTGGTTAGAAACTTGAATAACTAAAACTAAAAAATAATTTTCCAAAATCTAATGGATGTTTACATGGTTAAGAACCTTCCAGAGATTGGTTTAGTTAATTCTCATCATTTAGTGGTGGGTATGATTTAAGACTTGAATGTACAAGTTGCTAATGTTTATGGTAAAGCAGAAACAATGAATCTGACCTAACAATGGACTACAACATTATATTTTCTTATCAATTTTTTTATTATGATTAGAAAATACTAGTGTGAAATTATCAAATGTAAGAAAAAAAGAATTCATGAATAGGTTAATACTTTTTTAGAAAAAGAAAATCCTAAAATCATAAATTAAGACAAGAATTAAAAGCTATAGAATAGGATATATCTTTAAACCTCTAGGGCTTGATAAATAAGTTTTGGATGAAGAAGAAAGCTTTTTAGAAGGGATATAGGTTGCATGGAAAAGTTCTAAGATTTCTTTAGATATAATGATTACAAATTTCCAATTCATCCATTTGAAGGTTATTTCGAATCTTAGTAGTAATTAGCTGATTACATTTGTTTATTCTATTCCTTCATTTGACATGAAAGTACATTTATAAGAAAAGCTACTTAATAGTAGTAATTCTATGTTACATACTTAGTTACTGATCAAAGATTTGAATGATATTTGAGATCCATGTGAGAACAAATAAGGAGTTACTTTTAATTGGTACAAAGCTAATGTTTTTAACAATAGAACTAATTCCTACAATTTTCTTGAAGTGGAATTACAAAAAAGTTAATTTACCTTGAAAGGCCCCAAACTTCTTAATTATCCTTAACTTTTTGAAAAGTTAGATCAAGTGTTATGCAATATGATTTAGTATTTAAAATTTAATCAAGCCTTTGTTAAAACCTTTCTTAGGTATCATTTAGATCATCATCCTCTCTTACTTAACTTATATGGTAATATCAATAATAATGATTCTTAACCTTTTAAGTTTAAAGTAACTTGGTTCACTCATAATAATTTTTAATCTTTTTCTAATGAATGGAAAGTGAGTTCTATTATAATTGATGACTTGCAATCATTAGTTCTAGCCTTGAGAAACTAGAATAAAAATGTCTTTAAATGTATTAGAAAAAAGGAAAAAGGATATCCTTACTAGGTTGATGAGTGTTCAAAAAACTTATGATACAAGGTCTAGCCACATTTGTAAAAGTTAGAATGTTAACTTTAAGAGGAACCTGATAAAAAATTTTGCTATAAGAAGAGATATTATGGCATAAAAAATTTAAGATTAGTTTAGTTAACCTAAATTGATAAGAATACCTGATACTACCATGCAAAAACTATAGTTTGCAAAAATTAAAATAAAGTTAAAATGCTATGTAACCAAAATGAAGAATAAGTGGATAATAAAAATAAATTGGAGAGATTAATTTATAATTTTTATAAAAACATGTTTTATGAAGATTTAAAGGGTGTCTTTCCTTTAATATGATAATCTTTTATCTTGTATTATTTGGTGATTAGAATTCAAGTTTGATTAAAAATGTTACTTTTGAAGAAGTTAGAAAGACTATGTTTACCATTAAGAGTGCAAAAGCCCTAAGAAATAATGAATTTTCAGCTATCTTTTATCATAACAACTAGTATAATATTGGTGAAAGTGTAGTCCAGTTTGTAAAGGAATTCTTTTAAAGAAGAGATCTTAACAATGAAAACAGAACCCTTATTTATCTCATTCCAAAATTAGATAAACTAGAATCTATTAATCAATTTTGACTTATATTTTTATGCAATATTATTTGTAAGCATGTCACCAAAGTTATTGTTAATTGTTTTAAAATTCAACTCCTATCATTGATCTCCTTATACCAAGCAAGTTTTATTCTAAGTAAATGTAATCAAGATAATATCATCATTGTTTAAGAAATGTTTCATACTTTAAGAAGAATGAAAGGAAAAAAAAGGTTCTATCAAAGTAGATTTAGAAAAAGTCTATAACCATTTAAATTGGACATTTATTAAGGAAATTCTAGAACATATTCAAATGGACCCTAAAGTAATTAATTTTTTTATAAAATATGTCACATACACTTCTTTTGATGTGTTATAGAATGGAAATAAAACTAGAACTTTTACCTCTTTTAGAGGACTTAAGCAAGGCAATCCACTTTTTCCATATTTGTTTATGTTATGTATGAATAAGTTATCTCATTTCATATGTGAGGTTGTGAATAAAAAACATTGAAAGTCTTTCAAGGCAGGCAAATCTAACTCATAGATTTTACATCTCGTATTCACATATGATCTTTTACTTTTTATTGAAGCATCAATCCAACAAATTGATATTATTATGACATGCTTGGATTATTTTGCTCAAATGTCTAGTCAGTAGGTGAATCAAGCTATATCAAGTATTTTCATTTTTAGGAATGTAAAAGAATATTTGAAAGATTTTATTTTAAGAAGGTGAGGTTTTCTACATCCTTGGATCTAGGTTTATAGTTAGGAATGCTCTTCTACATAAAAAAGTTAATAAACATACCTATTTCCATCTTATAAAGAAAATTCAAGATAAATTGGCTAGCTATAAAATGAACTACTTGTTAATGGCAAGTAGAGTAGTGGTAGCTCAATCAATTGTAAAAGTTATACCTACTTATACTATGTAATTTACAACAATATTGATTACAACTTTGAATGAAATTAAAAAGATTTAAATGCACTTTGTTTAGGGCCACAAAGCCATTATTTGCAGAATTCATACAATCTTTTGGGAAGCATTTTATAAGTTAAAAAATATAGGTGGGTTGGGATTTTAAAACCTTAAAATAATGAATAATGCCTATTTGATAAAATCGATATGAAAACTAATTTCAAGCGAGTCAGCATTATGGCTTTCTATTTTAAAAGGGAAATAACAAAGGAATGATAATTGGTCAAGGTTTGTTGGATTTAGGAATTCCAAGTCATATTTATGGAAAAATTTATTTATGGCCTAATGTTCTTTAAGGTGTGGCTAAATAGATTCATAACGGAGTTTCAACCTTTTTCTAGAATGATAGATGGTTAAGGAAGATGAGCATAAAAGAGAGGGCATTAATAGACATTCCAAACTCTTTTAACAATGCGATGGTCATATATTTCACATGAGAAAATGAGGGATAGGATGTTTGTTTATTATAGCATTAGTTGCTTAGGGAGACTGTATTGCAAATAATGGTTGTCCTTCCACTTCAAAGTATGTTAAGTGCTGACTTTATTATTTGGAATGGCATAACAAATGCAAATTTTAATATCAAATTTGCATATCTTGGACAAGTTAACAATAACTTAGAAGTTACTAATCCAAAATCGAAAAGAATCTAGTCTTAGAAGCGTCTTGAAAGACTTAATTTTATTTATCTAGAAGTGTCTTCATCAGAGGCTTCTCATAAATCTTAGAAGATAAAACTACAATTTGTGGAAGCTTATTTAAAAATCTATAAATTGTGGAAATCTAAAGTTGGAAGGTCTATTTGAAAATGCTTAGGCCAAAAGTATGTGAAAAATATTCCTTCCATTTTCTAATATTTAATTTGTAAATATTTTCTAGAAAGTTTGATGATAGGATAACAACCATTAAATAAAATGAATATGGTTATTGTAAAGTTCAAGTTATAGTTAGAAATGAACTATTTAGTTAATCTCACAAACTAAAAAAAATATTGCAGAAAATGGAATTTACATTATCCTATCTCCAAGTATTTTATTAACATCTAAGTGTATTTTATTGACATATTTTATTTGAAATGTTAATGTGTTACAATGGACACCATAAAAATTGTTAAGAAGCTGATGTGTTATATTAAGTCACCACAAACTACTACTAATTGATGGAGTCCTTCCTAGTTCGAGAATAAGCAAGTTACATGCTTATTCATGAAAAATTCTAAACAATAACGAGAATAATGGCTATAAAGTACATTGCAAGTTATTAAATCATATAGGCTCCATTCCAAGCCTTTCTCAATAGTTCAAATTCTACCCAACAATCACAAGCCTTTAAATTTTATAAATAGGACATGTAAAGGGTAAGAGAAGATAATAAGGGCAAAATCAAAATTTTCAAACTAAGCTTAAAAGTCTTCATTTGTTTTTTAAAACTTTAAACTTGCACATTCATTCTTAGAGAAAATTTGATATTCTTAAAAATCTCTTTGGAGATATTCTTTCTTTACTTTTGTTCATTATATTAGGGTTAAGAGAAAAAAAGAAATTTTTCTTATGTATTCCTAAAAGCTAATTATTATACCTCATAAAAGGTGGAAAATCAAGTGTGAAAATTCTTGAATTATGAGATCAGATTGCTTAAGTCCTAATAGAAGATCAAGTATGAAAATCTTTGAATTATAAGATTGAAAACCTTTATAAAGATTAAATGAGGAAAAAGTTAGAAAAAAGGTTGAAAAAGCTAGTAGATAACCCTCAAGTTTATATTTAAGCTTGGAAGAAAGAAGTAAACCTAAAAAATATTTCCTTTTGAACCATTGAACTTTTATAAAGAGTTTGCACATCTCTCTACCTTATTCCGTTAATTTTTAACATTTTATTTCATTCTTTATATTTAATTATTCAATTATTTGCTAAAAAGGATTCTGCCTACTTGTCCATAACTCTGCTTGCTTATTTAGCATTCCACTTACTTATTTAAAATAGGAAAGGTTTCACTAAACTATTTTTTTTTTAAGTTTTAAAAAACTAATTCACTATCTCTTGGTCACTAGTTCTTTCACAATATAAGGTTTAGTACATGTGTTTGTTTTCAAGGTAATGAAAGATACTAATCGTACTTTTAGAGATTACCTTAAAGTAAGGATGATTTGGCTTGAACCTGTAGATGAAAGAAAACATGCTATCTTCTTTGGTTCAAAGTTAAAAGACCAGTTTATGTTGAACCCTTTTGATTAGATAGGTAAAAAATCAAGATTTGGAATGAATTATAGTGTGAAGCACAATGATTTAGTGGATTTGGATTTAAAGGAATAGATGAATTTTTTAGCAAAAGGTTAATAAACCAGTTCAACCAACCTACTTTATTATGCAATATATGTTTCATATTTTGTAAGCTTTTTCTTTTCTTTCTGACATTAAGTTTACATGCTAAAGTGTTAAAATCGAGGTTAGATAAAGTATACTAAGGGTAAGTAGGTGAAGGTTAATAATATGCTGCCTCTAAATAGAACCCTAGACTAACATAATTTGGTGGTATTATACATAATAGTGAAGGTTATTAACTTTCACAATTTTAGTTGCAATTTGGGTATATGCTCATCATTTGCAACTAAATTATAGGAAGCATATCACAGACTTTCACTTGCATGGCAAAAGGGATCTAAGACAGTGGTCTTGGAATTAAATTCCATCTTCTTTAATATAAAGTTAAAAAACTAGTTCATGTGAACCTTTCTGATTAGATAGGTAAAAATAAAGATTTGGAATGGAAAAAGGTGTAAAGCACTACAATTTGATGGATTTAGACTTGAAGGAACAAATGAATTTTTAGCTAAAGGTTAATAAATCAATTCAGCTAGCCTATTTTATTATATAGCATGTGTTTTATATTTTGTAACCTTTTTCTTTTCATTATAACATTAAGTCTACATGACAAAGTGTTAAAATGAAGGCTAGATGGAGTATGTCAAGGGTGAGTAGGTGAAGATTAATATTAACTTTGCCTTTAAACAAAACCCCAGGCTAGCAGGATATAATGGTATTATACATAATAATGAAGGGCATTGGCTTTGTAATTTTAGTTACGATTTGAGTATACGCTCATCATTTGTAGCTAAATTATGGGGAGCATATCATAGACTTTCACCTCCATGGTAAAAGGGATATAAGATGGTGGTCTTGGAATCAAATTCCATTTTGTTAGTTAATCTCTTCACTGATGTGAATAAGGCATTATTTTCCCATATATCTCTATTAGTTTAGCACAAAAATCTTATTCATAGGAATTGAAAGACATTTGTTAAGCATACTTACTTGAAAGGTCTAAGTGTACATATTGGCTTGCATCTTAGAGTTTTCAACATAAACTAGGTTTGTATTTTCGAGATCAAGCCCCAACAGGGTTAGATAATTTGTTACTTGGTGATATTCTTAGATTCTCTACTTGTTATATAGTTTATTTGTCATTTTTTCTTTCTTTTTAAGCTTCAACCCCATTTATTTACAAATAAATAAATGAATATAAAAGGTTTTATGAACTTATCTCCCTCTAAATCTTAATTATAAACTTGCTACTTATTTAAATAAAATAACTTTTTTACTATTTATTATGTTAGGATTAATTTGCTTATAAAAAACTTTCACAACTAAACATTAATAAAGTGTATGACTTATTTTATCATTTATTATTATAAAGTTCACAAATCATATTGATGCTAATTTATTAGTTGACTAAAGGCTATCTTTTTATTAATAGAATCCATAAAATGTAATTTACTATTTAATAAAGCTATTATTATTAATAAGGAAATAATTTGTTATGCTATTAATTTTTCTTTTATTTTTTACTCTTTCTATTTCTTTTTATCAATTAGTGCATAGGATGATTGATATTTTTAAAATTGATAGAAATAAAATTAGAAAAAGATAATAAATATATTTTCATAATGTAAAGTGATAAATAAAAAAATTCTTTAAAATCACAATTAAAAAATAGAGAGAATTTATGCTATTTTTGTTTTCAATTTATTGCACATAATATCCTAATATTAAAAATATCTATTTAATAATATAAGATATATTATTAAAAATATTATTTATTAATATATTTTATAGGTATTTTATTTTTTTTCATTTCAAATATTTTTGTTGATGGCCCAAATTTAAGATTTGTGACTAATTATATATCATTTTGGTTCCATTTCATACAATAAATAAATTAACTTATAACTTATTTTATTGACTTGATTAATAAGTTATAAGTTAACTTTTAAAAGTATTTCTTGCACTAACTTATAAATTACTCCAGGTAACTTATAAGTTACCTAGAGTTACTTATAGTTTATAACTTATAAGTTATTACTTTTTTATATTCTTTTCAAATCTATCTTTATTCTTTTTATTAATTTATAATTTACACTTTTTGTAATATAAATTACAATAAGTAATTATAATTTTATAATAAATAATAAAATAAAAATTATAGAAGTAAATAAACATATAAATTTATAAAATATAATTAATTAAATATTAAAAATTATACTTTTATTTTAAACTTTTTGGTGTTGTTAACATAATTTAATTTTTAGATAAATATAAATTATTTTAATTATATATATATTCCTATTAATATATCTTTTTCTGTCATTTTATAATTTCAGCTAATTTTACGAAACACTTTAGTTAACTTATTAACTATTAGTTATCAATTAACAGTTAACTTATTAATTATTAAATAACTTATCAGTTATCAGTTAACTTATCAATTATTTGCATGAAACGAAACCTGTATTTTATACTTCGTCGTCACTGCTAGATTCTTCTTTGTAAAAAGAAAATTCATGTGATTTTCATTTTATTTGATTTACCGGTAAGTTCATAATTAAAATTTATAAAAATATCAGCTTATAAAATCTTTTACATTTATATAAGTTAAGTAATGATAATTCAACTACCTTGCCCACATATCAAATTCTTGTCCACTACTCTTCACAAGAATTTATATCCAAGCAAATTGCTTGAGCATGAAATTCTTTAATTATGTGCCGATTTCAGAAATAATTAAATTTAAATTATTTAATAATATTTGTTATAAAATAAATAATTATAATTAAATAATTTCAATCTAATGATTTCAAAACTTGTTATATCACCTCAAGCAACAAGTTTTGAAAACTCAATGGTATCATAACAACCACTTTGATAACTTTGTATTTTTTTAGTATAATTTTTTACACAATAAATATGAACTATTAATTTTAATTTAGTACAAATCATTTTGCCTATTTATTACTTGAACATTAATGCTATATGATGCTACATGTATTAAAAATAAGATTTAAAATTAAATTTTCAATACAAATTAAGAGTTGTCATTAAATATAAAATAATAAAATAAACATGTAAAAACTAATTAGTGAATATTGAAAATTCAGAACACAACATGTAAAAAAGCCTTTTCTCAAAATAAATTTAAGGGCTGTTTTCCAATGTTTCGTATAATTCGACCTACAGACGATAATTCTAACTCAACGTGATTATGTTTCATTCTACAATCCGCACAATCAAAAGCCAAATGCAGTATAGTTAGTAACTTCTCATGAAGATGAAGCTTTGATAATTCGTGGACAATTTCTCACCTCTTTCAGACTATCAACGGGTACCTAAACAATTTCCCCTCCTTTCAAACATATGCAAAAGAAACCAAAAGCAAACTTTCTAACTCTTTTCCAGGCAAAGCAAAGCCAATGAACCTTAATCTTGTCCGATCATCAAGGACATATGGCAAAACAATAAAAGAAAAGTATAAAAATCGCATCGAGTAATTTAATCATTCTAACTGCAAATTAAGAGAGAGAGAGTCATACAAGTTCATATTACTAACTGTAAAATAGTTTTCGGCATCCTGAAAAGAAGCTTTGCGCTCCTCTTGTTTTTCAAATCATTTTCTAAAAGAATCTAATTATAAAATATTAAAATATTAAAAATAAAAAAATTACATGCATAATATTAAATTAAATATAAAAAATTTGGTAAAGATAAAATTATTTTTCCCTTTTATCATAATTTTAGATTCTTTTAATAACGAAATATAGATAAGTATAAAAAAAGTAATTTTTTTTTTACAAAAATACATTAGGAACCATGTGTTCACAAGCATGTACTTGTAGGAGATCAGAATCATATAGCAATGCCAAATTAAACTGCATTGTTTCACTTCCTATCCACTCGAGGCTTTTCTTTCGAACAAAATTCCACACTAATACACGACCATGAGAACGGATACCCAACATAAACCATACGGATATGAAATTTTAACATGAACATGTCGTCAGACCAAGAAAAATCCCTCGACACATGATAAATTTCTCAAAGCCTGATGTGGTATAATGTCCCAGTACCAATAGCCTCCACCAAAATAATCCTGATAAAAATTACAAGAGAAAATAGTGATCAAGCGAGATTGAAGAGTCCATGGCATGTGCAGTGAAATTAGAAACTTCAGTCAAAAATATCAACAACAATTTACAATGTAAGCGTGGAAAACAACAGAAAAAAGCAAAAAATCAAAATGACAAATCCAACTCGTAAATTTCACCATGATCTTATCATGTCCCCTTATGGACCCTGCTTTCCAGTAAAAGGCTTTCAATAAGTAAACTCATACATGGCCCCTAGCCAATTACTGTAAAGGCTGAAGTTGACATCTAAAATAGCAATTAGTAATTTACATTCTATTGGATTTTCCTATCCTATTGTAGATCCATTATAGTTTTCCACCTCCTACAGATACCCCACTATGACTTTTTCATAATCATTATAGGTCTTTTGGTGACCATAATGATAACAGATGAAACTTAAAAGTATAGTCTGTGCTCATCAGATTTACACTTAAACCAAGCACAAATGCATAATAGCTGTGACCGGACTACCACTAGCATGGAATAAAAGCACAAGGAGGGGAGGGAATACCTACATTTGGGAAAACAAGATTAGCAGTCCCTAGCCTAGAAATGTCAAAAATTTCAAGTGTAAACTGAAAATTAGTACACAGCTACACATGCTGTGGTGGACTCAGCCAATAACAGATGCAATTTTGACTTAGCTGAGGTCAGATAGCTAAATATGACGAGCCAAGCTTTTCACTTACACAGTATGTTTCGAAACTTCAAGAGTAGTTACACTATCACATATCAACAGCAAAAAATCTAGGCATGAAGGTAGGAAAAGAAGTAGCATATAAGCATGACAACTGGAGTCTCCAAACCGAATCTTGTCATGGCCCAACCACTGCTTCATTTACTTACAGCATTTGAACTTTTAAATCAAAGACAAGCAATGAACGAGCTACAGAACCATGTCTGAATAGCACTTGAAGGAGAAACTTCTTATAAACAACAGAGCAAAATCACCCAACACCCAAAAAGAATACAACAGAACAAATACTAAACCCAGCAAAACATGAAATAGCATCCAAGGCGTACCAGTTAATCTGTAAATTGGGTATAACTAACAAGCATGCTTAGTGCACCTACCGACAATACCAACAAGCATCAAGACAATCATGTATATATAATGGGGTCGAGGGACAGATCCGACAAGTGAGCAGAAATGAATCAGGAAACACAGACACCTTCCTTCGAAGCTAAATACTAAGGAAAAAGAGATAAAAGGGCGGTTAACTTCTAAAACTCTTCAAAGACTAGTACCCACGCAAAATAAGGCTAAATTTGCATGTATATTATAACAATCATGGAGCTAATAAACAGATAACCAACAAGCTTTATCTGATAAAAAACTTCTTCACTTAAAATCAAGCTCTCTCCCATGGTTTATTTGTCTGAGTGTGTAAGACACTCAATAAGACTTCGATGAGTAATACATCCTTCCTCACCGCAGCATTTTTGCATTGGCTGGGATAATCCTCCCTAAAAACAGTTCAAAGAAAAAAAAATGGTACCAACAACTGCTGCATATAATTGAGGCTAGCAGGAAGAAGAATGCACAATAGCTCAAAGTCATCTAGTACCATAATTACAAGCATCCAAAATATAACATTAAAAAAAAAAAAGTCGCCTAGAAAGACTAATGACCCTTAACCTTCTCATTATCTGCCACAACGTTGAGCATAGGTAAGCTACTGAGGAACTCATCAAGACCCTCAAAAAACCCGATACCTTCAATATTATCCTCCTCACCATTCCCAGCCTTATTCCCTGCATGCACCACTGGAGCGGAGGATGCCGGCTCTTCAGCTTCATTATTACTGAACTCCACATTCAAATCCAAATTCCCCAAGTCTGCAGCACCCCTCTTCCTGGAACTACTCAATGCAACTTTCTTACTAGACTCAACCCTTGCAGTTGCAGCCTTAGGAACTACTGCAGGCCCACCAGCTTCTAAAACTTCGCCATTTTCTAAATTAACATTCCCCGAACCACTGTGATTCCCCCTCCTAGGTCTATCCGTTATTGCCCTTCTAATATTACTGCCACGGATACGCCTCCTTCTTGATTGCCTTCCCTTCTTCTTCCTTTTGTAAGGCGTCGCTCTCCAGTCATCATCTGAATCATCCTCAGTTGAATCAGATAGTTCCACAAATGCAGCGGCAGCTTCATCATTATAATAAGCCCAGGGTCCCTTTCTAGACGAAAAATTCCTATTAGATGGTTTCTGCAAAGGGCAAGCAAACATAGAAGTGAAAGGGTTCCACTTTGAAGATCCACCACTCAAATCTTTGAAATTACCTGAAAACCCCAACGGGAAAAACCCCCAACAGCAAAAGTAAGCATCTTTCTCGGTCACAGGCGGGGACGGTATCGAAACCGCATGAAACGCCCTTCCACAGCTCTGGCACTTCAAGGTACACTCCTCATAAACCTTATGGTATTCGTACATGAAGTAACAGTACGGGCACGCGGTCCAGAAACTCCCGGTCACCGTCTCACTCGGCCGCGTTGGCTCAGAATCTCGAGTTGTCGGCCGTGTTGGCTCAGAATCTCGAATCGTCGGAGTCGATGACTCCGGTGTTGCATTGTTGAGGCTCGGTAGGGTCGGTCTTTCTTCCTCAACAACTCTTTTGTCATTCGGCCTTGGAGTTCTCCTAGCTGGCGTCTGTGGTTGCGGCCTCTGCGGCGGAGGCGCAGCTGGAGCAGGAGCAAGAGCGGGAATTGGGGTTGGGTTCAGGTTTACATTCTGATTCAGTGGCTGTGGCTGTGGCTGTGGCGGAAATAGATTCGGAGGCGGGGCGGGTCTCGGGTCGGTGGCCAATCTCAACTCGTTGTCGTAGAGGGCTTTCTTTATGGGGTTTGACAAGACGGACCACGCGTCATGGACGAGGCTGAAAGCGTGGCCGGAGAAGGCGAAGCGGTTGCGGTTAGGGTCGAGGAGGAGGGCCAGTTTGTGGTACTGGGCGGCGATGAACTCAACATTCTGTGTATACCGGAGGATTTGGAGGATGCCGTACCAATCGCGCTGGTTGTTAATAAGGTTCTCGCCGGCGAGAAGGGTGTCGATGACGGTGAGGAGAAGCTCGGTGACGTCAAATGTCGGGTCGGATTCACGGGCTCGGATAGCGAAGGACCTAGCCCCGTGCAGATCACGCGCGCTGAGAAGCTTGTTGGCGGTGTAAAGCCACCGTTCAGCTTCGGCTCTGTGGCTGCTTCCATCCATTTTCTCGCTGGTTCGAGGGTTTGGCAGTGAAAGTGAGAGTGGAAATGGGTGAGAGGAGAGGGAAGGTGATGTTTAGGCGACGGATGGACGAAAAAGTACAGAGGACGAAGAGGGAATTACGTAGAATTGAATGAGGATTGACTTGTTGCTGGAGGGTATATTGGCGAGATGCAGGTATAATTTAGATAATGAGAAATAGGATTTTCACGTGGTGCGTTGGCTGTTGTTATTTGGCAGAATGCTGGCATATTTTAATAAGTTACTGTACGGGACTATGAAAGTGAAGTGAACAAAGGTTGGTGCTTTTGCTGACCTTTGACTTTCGGAGACTAAAGATGCCATGTCATGTTTAATTTTTAGAGGGAAAATTTTACGACACCGCTGAGAGTGTGTTATCGAATTTAATTATTATTATTATATGATATGTTTTTATATATAATATTTTAATATATTAATTATTAATAATATATTATAATAAATATAAATTTTAAAATATTTTATATTTATTAAATTAAGTTTTATAAATTTATTATATTATTTTATATTTATTAATTTTTTTGTTTTATATTTTAAATTTAACTTTAAATTTTATTTTTATCGCATAACATTGCTTTACCTCAGTAAAAAAATTTTTTAGAGATATTTTTGAAGGGAGATAATAAAATATTAAAATCTTGAGGTACTACCCATATTTGTACTTAACACGAGTGGCGTTAATGTAAGATTTACTTCTATTCTCCTACCTGATTCTTCTATTTTTCTTTTAAATATTATTTAAAATTAATGTAAAAAATAAAAAAATAATCTTAATTTTAAGAAAAATAAATTATAATTTATTAATATATCTTTAATAATTTAATTTATAAATAAAATTATTAAATATTTATTTAAATAGTAAGCATAATATAAAAATAATAAATATAATTTTAATTTTTTATAATAATAAATAAATTAAAATAATTTTTTAAAATTACGTTTAAAAAAAAAAGTGGCCCCAAAACTCCGTCTCCGGTCAAAATTTTACCATTTGGCAGGTATTCAACAAAATATTGGAAATATCGAGAGCAACTGCGTGCACTTTGCATTTTTTTTTTTTTTTCACACAGTTGTTTCACCTAGAGGAGAAACGGAGAATTGTATGCCTGACGGATTAAGAAAATACCGTGGGTAATAAAAATGAATTTTGAATTTAAATTTAAATTTTTTATATTTATTAAATCAAATTTTATAAATTTATTTTTATTTAAATTTTAATTTTATATTTTATTTTTAATATATATAATATTACTCGACAGATTATTAGGTTCTATTTCAAAGAGTTTAAATTTAATTTTTTAATATAAAATATTTTATAGTATTTATAGATAAAAAATACTTATTATTAAAAAATATAATAATTAATAATATTATAATTAATATATTAATATATTAATATATAACAATGTAAAATTAATTTATACTATTAATAATAAATTAATTTTAAATTCTTATTCCAATCCAGAAGAGTTGTATAAAAAGAATATGTATTTTTAAAACCTTTCCTTTAAAGAAACGTTTGATCCCTCGCTCACAAAGAGGGCTGCTAATTTTTATTTCGCTCTCTAAAATTTCTTGGCTAATATTAATAATTTTATATTTTTTTATAATTATTTCTCCACTCTTTCATTTATAACATTAAAATAGTAGAAAAATATTTAAGTATCTTATTAAATTTCACATTATCAATGTGGAATACAATAATCATTTTTTTATTATATTATTTCTTTTCATCATGCATTTCAACATTGTAACTAAAAAGGGAAATAAATAATAAAAATATAATATTACAATTGTTAGTTATGAAATTTTACCAATAAAATATTTAACATCTTTAAGGAATTTATTATTACACTTATTCTTTATATATATATATATATATATATATATATATATATATATATATATATATATATATATATATATATATATATATTGGTAAATTGTTTAATGCGTTGAATTTAAAGATAATTTTGTTTTTAGAGGCCATATATGAATCTGGGTGAATATCTTTATAAAATGTATAGATGTAATTTATTATCCTCTATATGCACATATTTATGCGGAAATGATTAGAATTTAATTTAATTTAAACTCATATTTAAAACTTTCCCTCTTAAGAAACATTTTTTTTCAATATTTTGGTAAACTGTTTAATAGGTTGAATATAAAGATAGCATCGTTTTCGATGGCCATAAATGAATCTAAGTTTGACATAATACATCTAATTAATTATACTCTATAGGCACATATTTATATGGATATGATTTAAATTGTTTGCATTAGTAAGGACCAAACTTGTCTAAAGTAGAAATTGTAATTTAGAGGGTAAAGTAATAAAATTTAAAAAAGTAAATAATTATAAATTTAAAATTATTTAAATTAATTATTATTTATTAAATTTTAAATCCTTAATTTTTTAATCAAGAGTGATAGTACATTATTTTATCCTTTAAAATACATATTATATTTTAGAAGAGCCATATCATAAATATGATGGTATTAATTGTTATATATTGAAAAAAAATTACACTTTATCCATCTATAATTTCATTAATTTTCAATTAATATATCTATATTTTCGAGCATTACAATTTGTCTATTTATACTTTCTTCTATTAACACTTTTCCATCCAAATTTTAATGTAAAACTTTATAACAAATGAATTGAGTGAAATTAGATAAAATTACATATAGGTTTCACAATTTTCCTATATTTATATGAATTAATATCAAAATTCTTAATAGGAATTAAAATATATTAGTCCTATATCCTACCTTAACTAAGAAAAAAATTATTATAATACATGAAATGTATATAAAAAATTTATAAAAACTCTTGATATTTATAAATAACAAAAATTAAAATTCATATATATTCTATCGCTAAAAATTTTAGTGTATAATAATAATAGATAGTTCATAGATTTAAATTAAGAAGACTGCTGATATATTTTTAATTTCAATTGAAAATTCTGAACACTAATTCACTTAACTATAAAAAAATTATAATTTACTTTTTATAATTTTATCCGAGTTTATTTAACCTACTTATTGATGAATATTTCGTTAAAAATTGAAAGAAAAAAGTTAGGTAGATAAAATGCTGACATTAAAAAGTATAAATGGACCAAGTGTAATGCTTTTAAGCACATGTAAATTAAATGGAAATCAATAAAATTATATATGAATATAGTGTAATTTTCACTTTCTTTTCCTAAAATAGTGTTATATGATTAAACATAGGATTCATTTATTTCATTAAAAAAATATTTATTAAGAAAAGTGACAATTCCATATATATATGATTGAAACTTGATATATCACTTATATTTGTTGTTAAAAAAATAATACCTAAAAATAGTAATAGAAGAAATTAAATTCCTCTTTTTTTGTAATTATAGGAAGAATTAAATAACTAAATACACAAAATAGGAAGTAAGGCAAGTCCTTTAACCAATATCATATATATAAAAAAATTCTCTTTAAATAGTTTTTAACTTTTCAAAATTTTTATATTTAATATTAAATAAATAAAATATTTTTATTTTATTACATCATAATTGTATTTTATGAAAAAATATTTTCTGATAGAAAACAAACGGAGCTGTGAAGGGTTCCTTCTACTCATTATCATCTCACCTTGGTTTCACGAACTAAATTTGGTGGCAGTTTTTTTTCTGCACTTATTTCACGATATAATAGGGGCGAATTATATTACAAATTTTTGTTAAACTATCTGCCCTGCTGAGTATGGAAAACATAGGCTAGAATCTATGCTAATTAACATAGATTTTATATGTATCATTAAATGATATACTTTATAAAATAAAAATAACAAATACACATTAATATTGATCTTGAAAGACAAAAGATTTTGTTAATATATAATTTTTGGATTCAAATGGAATTCATAGGTATAAGAAAAAAGTTTAGTTAGATAGAATTTTTTTTGTTTAAACATTTCTTGATTATTAATATAATATATAAAGACTGCTATTACAAACATACATAAATTGAAATTTCGTTCTTTTTATAACTCACACACTTTTTTTTCTCTACCTCATTACATTGTGTTTTCTATTCAATTTATATATTTATGTATTAAACCCCAATATCACTAAATTGTATCAATATAACAGAAAATTTTTTATTATAAAATTTTTTAATAAGTTAAAGATTTAATTTAATTAAATTATTTTACTATAATTTTGCATTGTATAAATTTTCAGTCCCCTTTTGGGAGATTGAATTTGCAAGCCAAAATTCTGATGTTTATACCAACTCAAATTCGTTTTTAGTTCAAATCTTGTGCATGTTTTTTATGGATTAAGGTTGTTGTGTTTTCTTGCATTATGTTCTTTGTAAAGATGGAAGTGATGATTATTTCCCCAGATGATCGAAGCTGAATATACTGTCCGATTTTTCTCTCTTGAGAATCCAAGCCAATTCATTCTGATCCATCTCTTATCCTGTTCTTTACACGTAATTTAAAATAAGAATTTATTTTATTTTTAAATGATATTTTATTTTATATAAAAAATATTGTCATTTAATTTATGATTTTTATTTCAATTATATTTATGCTGTAATTTGATTCCATCAAATTAGATAAGCATTTATTTATTAGAATTCATTTTATTTAGATTAAAATATACATATTAAATAAATTTATCAAAATTATTATTTTATTATATTTATTATAATACTATAAATATTATTTATAATTAAATTTTATATATTTTTAATAAATTTTAAATAATAAATTTATTTATAAATAAATTAAAGTTATTATTTTTTTATAAAATTTAGATTAGGAGTCTATTTTATATTTTTATTGAAGTTGTTAATTTTATTTTTGATTAAAAATTTAGTTAACTTATCAACTAAATATTGATTATTATACAATCATAAATTAAAATTATTTTTTCTGCGTTACTATATTCTTAAACAATTAAACAAACACAAATAACAACAAGTGGAATGTAAATAAAAATAAGTAAGAAATTAATGATATATTACTAAAATGGTGCTCTGCCATTTTATCCATATATTAGTACATTAATATATATAATTAAAAATTATAATTTACAATAAATAACTAACTTTAAATGAAAAAAAATAGGTATCCTCTTCTTGCCATTCTTTTATGTTACTTAAGGACTTATGAGTTAAAGGATAGATACACACTAATGATAAATTATAATAAAAAAAATAAAATAATCATTTTTGCAATGAATTCAACCCTTTTAGTGCAAAAATAATCATTTTACTTCTTCTCATTACAATTTCTCAACAGTTTTCTTATCCTTGCATTTTCTTAACATCTCTAAATATTATTCTAGAAATGGAATCCAAATGTTATAACTTAAAATGAATAATAGAGATAGCTTTGAAAGATGTAGATAATTGCAAATTAATGATAAATGATAGCGAGAATTCATAGCATAATCATTCTTATAATGAATATAAGCCTTCGAATGTATGAACAGTCATGCTATTTTTTTTCACTGTAATTTCTTATCAATTTTCTCATTTTTACATTTTATCAACATCTTTAATTATGCTTCTTGAAATGGAACCTAAATGCAATAGAGATAGTTAGATGATTGTAAATTGATAAAAATTATAGCGAGAATGAATAGTATAACTATTTTTGCAATAAACTCAAACCTTCTAATGAAAAATGGTCTTACTTCTTCTCACTATAATTTTTTATCAATTTTCCCATCATTAATAAGGTATCATCTAAATGTTCCAAAAGGATAGTAAAAATGAAATTTATAGCCAATATCTAGGACTTTAGATGTTAGTTGTTAATCAAAATCTATGTATTATATATTTTTATTTCATATAGTTTAATTGTTCACATACTTTGAAACATCATAATTTTTGGTGATTTCCTGATATATTTTAGCAGTAAATGTGCTTAGTATTTCATACATGTTAGAAAGCCATTAGTATACCTTTAAACATTGATTATGATTAAAAAAAATTAACATGGTAACTCATGCCAAATTTTTGACCTATCTTTTTATCTCCTAATACAACTTTTCTACCTTATAAATGTCATTATTAGTTAGCCACTATCATGCTAATATACATTTAGATATCTATAGTGCAAAAAATCAATATAGTATATGCTTTAAATTTTCTCATCTAGCATTGCATCTAATTTTTCTAAACAATGTCAATTTTTAATAAATAACCAACATTTTTTACTTTTTTTTAATATAACATCTACGTCATAATATTTTTCTAACAATGATCTACATAAAAACCACATGAGATCATTTATACAATTAACAACATAATTGCTACACAAAAACTTTTTTCAAACAATAGCTATTTGTTCCTTGTAATATCGAGTAGAATATAAGGATAATAAACTCATTGATGTTATAGACTTGGAAATACTCCAAATTTTATGATCATGGCAATTGTATCAAATTACAAATATTTTCTTCTCATGACTATCTATTTCACTACAGAAGATAACTATGTTTTAATGGAATGCTCATGATCATGAAATTTAAAGTTTTTCTAAATGTTTAGCAAAAATGAGTGTGTTATCCTCTTATGCCATCTAAATAAAAATGCAATGAAAGAGAAATTTATGTTTTAATGGAATGCTCATGATCATGAAATTCAAAGTTTTTATAAATGTATAGCAAAAATGAGTGTTATCCTCTGATGCTATCTAAATAAAAAATGTAGTAAAAAGAAATTTATAGATAAAATGAAAAACATTATACTTTGATTATTAGACCAAAATTGATATCCTTACTTTTGACTTCAATCTTTTAGTTTAACTAATGTTATAAGTTTTGGCCATTTTCTACTACCAAGTAAATGTCATCATTAATAAATATTTGCTATCATTCTTGGTAAATATTTATTATTTATTACAAGTTAAGTAATCAATACTATACATTCATACGTTAGGTGATAACTTTATTATAGATTTTCTAATCCAATTTTGCCTTTCACTTTACAAGTTAGGTAACTTCATTATAAATCACATTGATTTTTTAATAAATAATTGTCATTTTTTTTGTTTTTTTTATTTTTAATACAACATTTGCATCCTAATATTCTTTAACAATGGATATCAATATTTTCAAATAACATTATCAACTTATACAATTGATTATTTGATGAAATTTATAAATCATTATATATTATATTTTGCTCATAAAATAGCAACTTATACAAAAATTATAGTACATTATTGATACAATTTACAGCTTAACTAATCATTCCATATGTTAAAGACATTAAAATTCTTGTTGCAAATTCTCATTTATTAAAAAAATCTAATTTGTTTTCATCATGCTAAAGTGCTTAATTATATTCTATAAATATTAGACATCTATTTCTCACAATACCAAGTAAAATATTAGGACAATATACACAATTGATACTATACAATTAAAAATGTTTCAAATATTATGATCATGAGTTCTTTATCATACCACAAATATCTTATAATTATCAGCATTCCATTTTCGCAAAAGATAACTATGGAAATTCATAATCACAAGATTTGAAGCATTTCTAAATATACAATAAGGATAGTGTATTATCCTCTTATGCCACTAAAATAAAAAAAATTAAATAAAAAATTATAAACAATATAAAAAAATCAATTATTAAATAAAAATCATTATGTAAAAAAATAAACATCGATTATTAGATAAAAATCATTATGTAAACATTTTATATTTCCCAATGAAACAATTCAAATGCCTTTTCAACAATGATTATAGGAAATTAACATCTTAACATATCAAAGTTTGAATTTTGAAATTGACCTTTTTATTTCAATTGACATGACAATTTGCTTTTATTTTAAAAAATGTCATTGTACTAACTTATCACATCAAATTTTCAATTGAGCAAATGTTAGAAGTTGCTCATAATTATAAAAATATTACTGCACTATTATATATATCAATTTTAACTCACATTTATGTGATATTATTGTACGAAAATTTTATAATATATATATCGTAGGCTGACATTAACACCTGTAAAATTCATAATAATTAGTATGATTCTAATTCATTGTATTGCCGATGATCAATGAAATCATTTCAGTTGTGATTTCTAAAACTTAATTCAATCATTAATTTAAAATGTAGAATAAAATTTGGTGCAGTACGCATGGCAACAGTATACTGCATACTGGTATTATTGGACTATCTCCTTTTATGACTTATGCCTAATTTCTTTGCAGCAATATGGTGTAATGATGAAATTTTCGTTTTCTAAGCTACTCGCTATTTGGTTTTGGGCCTTTTTACTCCAGGAAAGGAGAAAAAAATTGATAGTATAAATTAAGTTATATGATCTTTTATGTGTGTTTATATTATAATGTATAATTTTATGCAGTTATCTTCTTTTACAAATAAATTGAAGGGAGACAAAAAAAAAAAAAAAGATTCACCTGCCATTTTGATTTTCAAAAATTTTCTAACATATTTAAGCTATTTATTTCACTAAAAATGTTTTTTTATAAAAAATTATGTACACATTTATTAATAAAGGAGTAACAAATCATTTATATTTGTAATTGAAAAAATAATACTTAAAGTTATAATAATAGAAAAAAATTGCTTTATTCAAATTTTTTATATTTAATATTAAACAAATAAAGTATTTTTCTTCATTTTGTATTTTTATAATTATATTTTATGAAAAAAAATTTCAATCAAAACCAATAAAGCCTTAAAAACTTAAAAAAATGTAAGATGAAAAACAACATAAAGAAATGAAATTTACAATAAATCTATTAGTGTATTCGTCTTATTCTATGATTTCTTCTTACTCTATAATTATATAACAATTTTTGTTGAGTAACTTGCTTACAATATGTGAATATTTATAGGTATGTTGGATATATTTATATTTTTTATTTTTAAAAATTAATTTCAAAAAATATTTTGAAAGTTAAGGCAAATAAAGAATAGAAATGTTCAATGAAGTAAATAAAGAAAATTTTCATTTAATTATAAAGATGCCTTTAAAAATTAAAAATAAATTAAGGAAATATTTAAAAATTATTTTTATTTCTTATTTTTAAATTTTATATTTAAAATTATATTTTTTAAAATATATTATAAAATTATATAAATAAGATTTTTTATTTTTAAAAAATATAAATATAAAAATTTATTTTTAAATGTATTAAAAAAAACCCTTACTAAATATTTTCAAGTCTAATTGTAACAAGGAATTTAGAATATATTTATGTAATTTTCATTTTAAAAAAAAGGACATAGGTACATGCATTCCGATTCCCACGTTGAAAACGTGCAAAATTTTGGGGAGCCCTCCTCGTTCCCTCTTCCTACTCTATATCCATTGTATTGAAGTTCTCTTCCTTCATTTATAGTTGGGTCCAAAAACGTACCTTTTGGAATTGGTTCTTCTAAAGTTTTAATATTTATTTTAAAGGTTGAAATATATTATTATAATATTTTATGAAAAATTAAAGAAGTGAATAATTATAAATTTAAAAATTATTTTTTATTTATTATTATTTATAAAATTCTAAACTATTGATTTTATTATTAAAAGTTGTGATAATACACTTTATTTTTTAAAATGTGTCTTGAACTTTAGAAGAATTGGATTTTACACTTATTATCCTAATTTAATCTTTTAATAATTTAAGCTATTTTTTGGACAATTATTGGCATCTTTCATTTGTTTTCTACTGAAAAAGATAATTCTTACTCATTCACATCAAACTTATTCAATATAAATACACACATTAATTTATTATTATTTGATTAATCATTTGATGATTATAATCTCTTTATTTTATATTATTAATTATTAAAATATATTGAGCTCAACTAGAAAAAACATATGATTAAATTTTGTATTCATAAATAATATACATAAATTAAAGTATCTTAAAATCTCTCTAGGCTAAGATAACCTACACCTAATGAGAGGTAAATTGGATATTTTAAACTTTTACAAATTTTAAATTTCTTTTTAGAAAATTTTTTATTTTGGAAAGGTAAGAGATGATTTTAATTCAAATAATTCCAAGATAATTCAATGAAAAAGCTTGCACGTAAGATATAATAATTTAAAGGCTTAATGTAAAGCAATTCATTTAATTATACATAAATAATTAAATAAGAAGTACATGCATAGATTAGAATCTCTTTCAATCATTCAAGTATCAACATAAGTATTAAAATATAATATATCCAACAAATTTTATCAATTAAAACAAAGCATATCATTAATTATAAAAAAATAAGAGTAGAGAAATTAAATATAATAATTTATAATGGTTCCCTTTAAAGATCATTTTTAAGATGTATATCCATTCTTTAAGTTTCACGAACTCATGCTACTTTTTTACCATCCTTTCAAGTGTCAACCAACGCTTGAAAAATCTTACAATCTTTTTTCCTTAATACGATCACTTCCTTTGAGACTCCTCACTCAAAGCACTCAATTTCCAAAAAATAAATCACTCTTAGTTTCATTGGGATTCCTTATCCAAAATACAATTAAAATTGATAAAAGATAATAAATAACTCAAATAAACTCTTTTAAAAAGAAAATAAGATACATGAAACTCCCAAACAAGAAAATTTCAAAATGAAGAGCTTAAATCATGATTTTATAAAAAGAAAGAGTAATTGATGTTAAGAAATGAATTTCATAATCTCTATATATTATATTTGATATCTTTTAACTTTTATAAAAAGATGAAAATGACTTATAGCTATTTGTAACACTAAAAAGTATGAACTATTCATTTTTTATCATTACTTTGAAGAATTTCCACACCAAAGGCTAACAATCGACTATTATACCTCTTAATGATCGATTATTGACTTGCAACCTATTTCCT